>JALGAY010000005.1:23297500-24497500 GCA_029207805.1 Tribolium confusum
TTATACCGACCGAATTATAAAGGGCTATCGGACCAATTTACATTTACCCCTGTTTTGGGTCACCCTCAAATAGAGTTTCCACGATTCAAATCTATTATCGCAACGTTTATCGAGGTTTGACACTTTACAAATACAAAAATAAAAAAATACTTCCTTGAAGTTTCTCTGACGTTATTAAATTTTGTTGTAATTCAGTTTTAGTACGTCAGAGTTGTTAAAACGCAATGACAGTGTTTTAAAAATTTCCCATCAATCATGGAATGAAGTAGTAAAGTTGTGACGTAATAATATCACTAGTCGGAAAATTAATTCGTAAAAATTATAAATAAGAATTTTTTTTAGTGTTGTGTGGAAAAATAAAAATGTTTAAAGAAATCAGTTTTCGAATAGAATGTAAACGACCTTGTTATCTGTAATCGACATATCGAATCGCGTTTCACACACACATACACAAAGAAATATATATTTGCTTACGCAACAAAAGTGAGGAGAAATTAAATAAAGCGCAAATTGGGCTACTTCTGGATCAGGTCAGGTATCTAGCGAAATCTATTACCGTTATAAAAAAAAATAGTCGCACAATGAAAAGCATTAATTATGTATAATAGAAGAGTGCAAATAGTAATTAAGTCGGAATTAATTTACACAGTTTTTATGAATTTCATTTGAATGAAACTTATCGTGGAAAAAAAAGAATTAAAATGTGAAAGCGGTGCGCGCTTTAAATCTACAAATTTCGAGTAAAAATACTAAAAATAATTATTTTCTACCTTGATTGTGGTTTCCCGAGTTAATATAATAATCCAGGTTAAAGGTCCTGTGATAGTCCTGTTGAACAACCACTAATTAATACTATCAAATATCATGATTGGTCACTCTCACTAATAAAAATAAAAAAATAAAAAAATCCGCCTTTTATCCACTACATTAAAAATGTCAAGGTATTCACGAATTTCTAAAGAGGTTGAGACATAAAAGTTAGGCGCACTCTACGTGTACTATAGTACGATGTCCCACCGTCGAGAACTTGGATAGTACTGCCTTGCGCGCACCATTCCAATAGCTTTCGAGCTTCGAAGGAACACAGTTTAGATACCGACTTAATATTCAATATCCGAAAGGACGTGGATAAAAGTTTGTTATAATCAAAACTGCTTTCCGCAGGAGAGACGTGTGGTGGAAGGCAAGTTTGAGCACTAATTTCGGGGCACGTGGACGTTCCTAAAGGCTCGCACAGATCTCGAATCAATCTTTTACTCCTTTTCAACAGTATTAAGTGGAAAACTCACCGTTTGAGACTGATTTTTAGACAGATTATTATGTTTTATGTGCGGACGGAATTTTTTTACGCATCGATCCCACTATCCTAATTCGAACACGGAAATCAACCCTCAAGTATTTTAAAAATACTTTGCTTATTTAAGAATGTGTGCACTCTTTATTCGCACGGGAATCAACCTTCAAGTATTTTATTTCTGCAATCGTGAGCCATTAATTACCCCAATTCGGATTAAAACACCTCCGCTCTAAATGGATTTTTAAAAATAATCGTATTTTTTATAGCGAGAATATGCTTTTCCCTCTGACGTCATGTCACTGCAGTTTATCGTGGGCGGCTTTTATAACACCCCCAAACTGATTTTTTATTTCAGAATTTTTTTTCTTAAACTGGCTAAACTAACTGTTAAATTTCTCTTGACCACCCAGAGAGTAGCGTTAACACTTCTGGGGGTCAATGGGTTAAGTCAAATCAGCTTTAATTTGTGATTTTTCGCGAACTTTCTTTTATTTAGTGGTTACAAATTGATTTATTCTCGAGTGTCTCCTCTAGCAAAATATAAGACTCGCTAATCGGATTTAGGTTTGTAAAATTATTCGTGTAAGTGAATAACCGAGTGACTACCTACCTGCAAAAATGGGGTCTGTTTAAATGTTGAAATGTTGGAAGCGACCTGTCTTTTAGAAAAATTTAAACGAATGGAATAGAAATTTAGATGCATGAGAGGATCAACGGCAATAAAGCGATGCTTACAGCGTGTTTGAAGCACCACACCTTGTTGTGTACAACATTATAAAATCGCTTACTCTTCCTGTAAATTTGCATTTTAAATTTGTGGCATAATAATAATAATTTTAACGAAATAAAACTCTTTTTTATTTTATTCAACGTCTCTGTTATCACCACGCTGATTTGACACAAGTAAAATACCCAAAAAGGCGCAAAACTCACTCGAATTTGAGTCCTTGTAAAACAATTGAGTTTTTTTCAAAAATTTTAAGAGTTCATGTGCTAATTTCAAGTTGAAATAAAAATTAAAAAATTCTTGGTTGTTGCCACGGTAAAATATTAAAATTTGCGATACAACTGGGCATAATAATAATAATTATGCCAAAATTTTTTTTTATTTAACGTCTCTATATAAAGACATTAAAACCACGCTGATTTTGAACAAGTAAAAAGTCCAAAAAGGCACACAGCTAACTCAAATCTGTGACTTTGCAAAACGATTAAGTTTTTTCAAAAATTTTAAGAGTTCATGTGCTAATTTCAAGTTGAAATAATAATTAAAAAATTCGAGGTTGTCAGTGGTTGTTGCCACAGCATTTGGATGCAATTGGGTATAATAATAATAATAATAATTTTGGCAAAGTAAAATGTTTTTTAATTTATTCACCGTCTCTGCTTAAAGAGGTTATAACTGTTCTGATTTGGGACAAGTAAAATGCTCAAAAAGGCACACAATTCACTCAAATTTGTGTCCTTACAAAGCAGTTAAGCTTTTGAAAAATTTTAAGAGTTCATGTGCTAATTTCAAGTCGAAATAGTAATTAAAAAAAAATCTAAATTGTGATTGCTTCTTACCACAGTAAAATATTATAAACTGCAATACAACTGACAAATAAAATTGTTTTTTTATTTTATGCAACATTTCTGTTTAAAGAGGTTATAACCAGGCTGATTTTGGACCCATAAAATACCCAAAAAGAGACACAATTAACTCAAATCTGTGTCTTTGCAAAGCGACTAAGTTTTTTTCAAAAATTTTAAGAGTTCATGTGCTAATTTCAAGTTGAAATAGTAATTAAATAAAAATTAGAAACTGACTAGTTGTTGCCGCTGTAAAATATTAAAATTTGCAGTACAACTGGGATAATAATAATAATTTTAACAAAATAAAATTGTTTTTTATTGTATTGAACATCTCTGCATAAAGAGGTTATAACCGCGCTGATTTAGGACAAGTAAAATGCCCAAAAAGGCACACAACTTATTCAAATTTGAGTTTTTCTAAAACAATTGAGTCTTTTTCAAAAATTTTATGAGTTCATGTGCTAATTTCAAGTTGAAATAGAAATTAAAAAATTCTTGGTTGTTGCCACGGTAAAATATTAAAATTTGCGATACAACTGGGCATAATAATAATAATAATTATGCCAAAAAATTTTTTTATTTAACGTCTCTATATAAAGACATTAAAACCACGCTGATTTTGGACAAGTAAAAAGTCCAAAAAGGCACACAACTAACTCAAATCTGTGACTTTGCAAAACGGTTAAGTTTTTCAAAAATTTTAAGAGTTCATGTGCTAATTTCAAGTTGAAATAATAATTAAAAAATTCGAGGTTGTCAGTGGTTGCTGCCACAGCATTTGGATGCAATTGGGTATAATAATAATAATAATTTTGGCAAAGTAAAATGTTTTTTAATTTATTTACCGTCTCTGCTTAAAGAGGTTATAACTGTTCTGATTTGGGACAAGTAAAATGCTCAAAAAGGCACACAATTCACTCAAATTTGTGTCCTTACAAAGCAGTTAAGTTTTTTGAAAAATTTTAAGAGTTCATGTGCTAATTTCAAGTTGAAATAGTAATTAAAAAAAATCTAAATTGTGATTGCTTCTTGCCACAGTAAAATATTATAAACTGCGGTACAACTGAAAATAAAATTGTTTTTTTTATTTTATGCAACATTTCTGTTTAAAGAGATTACAACCAGGCAGATTTTGGACCCATAAAATACCCAAAAAGGCACACAACTAACTCAAAATTGTGTCTTTGTAAAGCGACTAAGTTTTTTTCAAAAATTTTAAGAGTTCATGTGCTAATTTCAAGTTGAAATAGTAATTAAAAAATTCGAGGTGGTAATTGGTTGTTGTCATGGTAAATTATTAATATCTGCGATACAACTGGGCATAATAATAATAATTATGCTAAAATATTTTTTATTTAACATGTCTATATAAAGACGTTAAAATCACACTGATTTTGGACAAGAAAAAGTCCAAAAAGGCAAACAACTCACTCAAATTTGTATCCTTACAAAGCAATTGTGTTTTTTGAAAAATTGAGTTCATAGACAAATTTCAAGTTGAAATAGTAATTAAAAAAATTCTAAATTGTGATTGCTTCTTGCCACAGTAAAATATTATAATCTGCGGTACAACTGGGCATTATAATAATAATTTTAACGCAATAAATTTGTTTTTCTTTTATTTAGCATCTCTATTTAAAGAGATTATAATATAACCACTCTGATTTTGGACAAGTAAAATGCCCAAAAAGACACACAACTAACTCAAATTTGTGTCCTTGCAAAGCGATTAACTTTTTTTCAAAGAATTTATGTGCTAATTTCAAGTTGAAATAGTAATTAAAAAGATTCGAGATTGGTTGTTGCCACCATAAACTATTAAAATTTGCAATACAGCCGGTAATATCTCAACCTGAAATTAACTGTTTAACTTTCACTATTTAAAAAAAATAGTTTTTCTAAATTTAACACGATGAGCAACAAATTTTGTAATTCTCTATATTAACGCCAAAAATTCATAATTTTTGTTAGAGAAGGGAGATCAACTGACGTCATCAGGCGTAATACCTTTGATTGGTTGCAATGTGGAGGTGTGCCTTTAATGTGATATGGTAGAAAATGTACGCACGCCATTACTCAGTTATTATTGGTTGTGACGTTTCTAAAGTCGAGTATTATTGACGTAGGTTAGCAACTAGGCGTGGTTGTAACACTGACGTCATAAAAAATTAAATTTCAACCCTTCTCACATTTTTTTAAAGATAAATTACACATTTCTCTTCGTTTTGACTTTGAATATCAGTTTAGTGTACTAAAATGAAATTTTGCAGAATAGGCTTATTGTCACAAACTGTCTAATATTTTTTTGGCAATTTTTTGTTATTAAAAATAAATATATAAATTAAATATTTATTTTTAAAATTTAGTAATTTATTAATTTTAGTAATACATATTTGGATAAATGGAAATATGTTTGAAAGGGGTTTTTGAGAGCATTTTAATTGTGTATTGATAACAATTAAATCAATACAAATAATTTTTTTTGAAAATAATTTTAGTCAAAAACGTTGGTATGCTTTAAAAAAAATATTTTCTAACAAAATTAATTAGGTGTGATAAGCGAAAGTGAGGAGAGTTGAATAAGTGATCGATTTTTCTAATTCGAATTTATTAAATTGGTGTTGAGTCTGATTGTTTTATAATTAAATTTACGACCTGCCAAAAAGTTTTTCTCTGCATATCGTAAAAATTATTCGGCAAATCTACATCCTCTCAGTGATTTATTGGGGATTACTTTCACTTACCTTTTTTCATTTTCCGCTTTATATTTTATCAGTTATGGGCAAAAGCTGAAATGGAGGAAAAACCCGATAAAAAATAATTTTCCTGAAATGAAATTAGAATAAAGCGCTTTTTCCTATTAATTACTGATTAGTTTCGATAAATATTTTCATTACAGGAAGTTGGTTGTTTTTAAAATATCCTTTGCCTCCCATATGTCCGATGCGGTTGTGATCCTGTTATTACACACATGCTTTCATGTCGATCACTCATTAACTCTGTTCTGATGGTCTTTATGCAAAATGTGGATCGATCAATAGGGGCTAACAGTATCACTGCATCAAACTATAAATTAGATTTGTACTAATCAACTCGTCGCAGAATACAAAATTAAAACTCACAGAGGCATTATTTGGAATTTTTATTGAGTCGTTTCGGCGATAAATCACACCCAAAAACTGTCAAACGCTTCTTATAAACTCATAAAGTTGGATATCGGGGGTGGACGCAGGACGCCACCCTAGTCATTTCAAATTCTGTTAACTAACATCCCAAATCATAGACTCCTAATTATAAATGAAATTACCAATAATCAATTTTAGTTTTAGCGTAAAACGGGGGCCAAGTTATCACGAACGATCCTCTGCATTCGTATAACGGTGAGGTTCCGACTCCTAAGTTTACTACAATTCTTCCATCTTTCTCGTTTCCATGTCATAACATGGCTTGTGTCTTCGTCTAAAGTAATATCTGGTGTAGTTTATCCCTCTTGCTTTGTTCCGTTCCAACACTTTGGTTCTCTCTTTCTAACAATTACGGAGAATGTGTTCTCTAAGGCCTCGTCCTTAAGTGCTGTTATTGCCTGTATCTTTTATCTCTGTAGGCCGATAATTTGTAATGTCAGATCTGTTGTTAGGTGGCTCGTTTTTAGTTTATCAGCGAATTCTTGAATCACAAGATAAATAGAATTGTTCATAATATTGAAAATGGAGGCATTAACTGTGTCACAAATTAATAAGAAAGTAAAACGGCTTCATTAAATTTGCGCAATTAAGTCATACTTGTGGTTTATTAATCTAATAACGTACCTTGTCCTGTACGTTCTTCTAATTACTATAAAACACTAAAATTATGGACTAATGAGCATGAGCGTGGAATTTATCCAGTCTCTAGACAATTCTGTTCTATACGCCAAAATCACAACTCTACTACTTTACATTCCATTTAACGATTCTCCACAGGAGAGATTATCACAACGTTACTAATTAAAACACAAAATATTCAAGAAAACGAATTACAATTGATGCCAGTCATTTTTCAGGACTTGTAGTGGGGAATTGCCGTCATATTGTTAGTGAAACAAATTAACTTTCTTAGAAATGTACATTTCCATAACTTCCTACAGTGCTAAAACCTTGACCATCTTCTCAAATACCATTTATGACCTGTGATAACTAAATTCAGCTACTTATTGACTCTTATGGGCTGAATTCAAGTTGAGATAATACCGGTAGTATCTTCGTTTCCATAGAAAAATAAACAAATTCGGAGCTGTGATTTGCTGTTGTCATGGAAAAGTATTAAAATTTGCGCTACTACCGATATTATCTCAACTTGAAATTAGCCCATAAGTGAATAAATCGGGTTTGAAAGACAAATATTGTCCAATTTATTGGAACAGATAAAAATGTAAAATACTACTGAATGTTTGAAGAGATTATTATCCAACCCTCGATGTTCTTGCTATGAATTTGAACTATCAGTTTTATTAAGCAGCGAAAACGTAACTCCTGTATTTCCACTATAAGTATTAATTTTTTTTTACTAGGATTAATACTAGAAAAGTAATGAAAGAAAATTTTCCGATATCAGTAAAAACTAGTTATATTTCCTCATTATTTTCAACGACTTTTACAAAGAAAACACAAATAACGATAATATTTAATCAAAAAGTCTGTTAATAATCGAGACGTTTTAATGCTTATTAATAAAAGTTGTTTATGAAATATTTGCGTTGATCGTATCTTTGTAAATTTAAAAACACTATTCCAAAACTTTAATTGACCCAAATGGCTAAAAAATAGAAGCTCTACGTTGTGTTTAACAAAATGGCGGCGAACTACAGTACTATGTAAAATACAAGAGCACATCCAAAATTATATATTACAAATCTGTAATTTTAGCAGTTAAGACGTAAATCATTAAATGAAAAAATTTCTAGCCTACACCGTCAGATCAAAAACACTCAAAATGACTATACTCATCGCCCAAAATCCAAAATTATGCCCCTCCTGTAAGAAAAGAAGCTCTACGTTGTGTTTAACAAAATGGTGGCGAACTACAATACAATGTAAAGTAGAAAAGCACATCCAAAATTAAATATCACAAATCTGTAATTATAACCGTTAAGACGTAAATCGTTAAATAAAAAAATTCTAGCCTACAGCCTCATATCAAAAACACTTTTTTCTTGTTAACAATGACCTTATAAACCATTATTTTAACATTTGTATAAACTTCATCAGGTTTTTGAATTTCTTTAAGTAAAAGAAGTTAGTAATAACTAATCTGAGTCAGAAATGTCTAATAATATATTTTTTTTAATTTGGCCACCCTTTAAAGCCTCCTCCCTCAAAAAAAGTTGAAGTTACTCCACTGTTTAAGCGGCTTACCCCACTGTTTTACGTGTTAATTGCAACACACACCAAAACATCTTGATGAGGGATACTGGTCATCATATCCAAGAAAATGTTGTTTGAAAAAAATTATAACTCTGACATTTATGATGTTTCATTCACGTTCTCTAACGTCCGCTACCAGCAAAAGGGTTACCATCTTTAAAAAAATAAATTGAACTAGTTACTTTCAAGAACGCAAGTGGGTGCTGAATTGGCAAATACGACAGCTAAATTTGTATCAAACTAGGCTTTTTGCAGACGCAAAGTAGAAAAAGATGTTTTAAAAACAACCTCAAGAAGTAAAAACAAGGAAAAAATATATAAAAAAAAAATTGTAATAAACAAATTTATACAGCTTTTATGTTAAAGATGAAACAAATACAGAAATATAGAGTTGTTTGATTTTCCAAAAAGGCATAAATAAAGATCTAAAGTACCTATTTAAGCTGAATTTCCATAATAATGGGTGACTCTATACAGGGTTGTTCCTTAAGTAAATGGAAAGTGAGACATAAGCCATGGTATTCTAACAAGTTTTAATTTTCAATGTTATTCTGTTAGGAATAATTTATTTGTAGAATTAATATCTCGGAAGGTCATATCTCGGTTGGCACTACCAATTTATTGTATTGCTAACTGTACAATTTGACCGATTATAAAGAAAATACTTTATATCTCAAGGCTTATTAAGCAGAAGCAATTTCCACCAGAAGTCAGTGAGATAAAATAGCTGAATACAAAGCGATATCAGCTGTTAGTTGTGTGAAAATAAATCAATTAAACTAGTACGAGTGTCTTATTTAAAAAAAAAGTTGTCAGAAGTATTCACAGTTGACATTTATATTGAGTAACAATAATTGAAAACTAGATCTCTTAATCATAAATAATAATTTTGAAACCAATTAAATGAATAAGATTTATTATTTGATTAATTATTAAACACAGTGTAGGTTTCACTGTTTTTTATTATTACTAATAAATTCTAATAAATAACAAAATAAATTTTGGTTAGCAACCTACTCTTGTTTTTTTAAATCACTATTTTAATGTCCTAGGTAGCTGCTTAATGACGCTAATTCCTTAAATTTTGTTTAATCTGTGAAGTTATTATTTGGATGAGTCTTTCAGAGGAAACGTGAAGTCATCGGTCCCGGCCACTGGTGGTCGTTAGGTCATAAAATTATTTCCTTGAAATGCATTTGAACCAAGTCTATTAGGTTTTTGTGTGTAGAAAATAAAGTTCCAGAAATATGACTGTGGTTGTAAACATTCAAAACAAAAGCGGGCAAATCAGGCAATAGTTTGGTCTGGTTAAATCCGTAACCGAGTAATTTGGTGCGCTTTTCCGCCACATTAAATTACAATAAACAATTGTAAATCGGAGTGAGATAATAAAATAATTTTTCGGGTGTGATTTAGTGAATTGAAATCTCGTGTTGGCGTGCTATAATGAATCTATTTAGTGTAATGGTGGTACTAGTACCAAAGCTGTCGAAGTTGATCCAACAGAAGTAAAAAGAATGTCCCAACTTGCATCAAGTTAAATTGCAAAATAATTGCTTTAGAAATTTCATTTTGGTTTCAACGCGAATCGATTTTACTCGTCAAGCTTGTGCACGATCATATCGAAAACAATATGAGAAAAGTAGACGTAAATCTCCTCTCGATAATATTTTATGTGGTTGTTGATTCAACATGTGGAGGTATTAGATGTGTATTAAAATAAAAATAAAAATAACACAGACGACAGCTGGTGCTGTGTATCAGCAACCACAGGTGAAAGCTGGGGGTCGGCCAGTTCATACACCCTTCGGTTATTGTCCTTTATGCGCACCCTCAACCATACCAATTTTTATTTTTCAGATAAAGCCACTCGATTTAAATTAATCGCATAACACTTGCTTTATAACCGCACAATTAATGAGGATTGTTTTCCCTTTATTACCTACCAGCTTTTATAATAATATTACACCAAATTCGAAACAACGCACCTACCCTACAAATTGTTTCATCCTTACATTGCCTCACCCTTACAGTCACCCTGTCACTGTATTTATTGCAATTGGGGTCGCTTCGAGAAAGTTAGGGAATACGTCAGACAGACGATCCAATTCGTCTTTGTGTACTTTAGGCTTGTTCTCTACGGTAAATTCAGGTAACGACCAAAGAATACGCTGATTTTTTATACACATCCAGGACCTGTTGAAACTTTTTTTAATCCGGGACTACTTCAATTACCTTCGTGATTTATTGCAGAAATTGAAGAAAACTCAGTTTTTCTAATTTGCGTCTTTAAAAAAGCTATAGCAACACTCATTTGGGTGCTGTTACAATCATTATAATTGTTTTAAATGAAAACTACAAATAAAAATAAAAGAAAAGCAAAAGAAACTCTTAAGAAGCGTCGGGAAACAACCGCTAAAAAAACAGAAAAATACCTTAGAGAAATGTGACACAATGCTTTTAAGAAAGACTTACCAGAGAGGGAAAAAATTCGAGAAGGTTCTAGAGGTTTCAGAAATTTGGAGAAAAAGGGCAATAAAATAGAAATGAAGTTGCCAAACATACCAACTTAGACTGGAGGAAGACCTAACTGTTTTAACTGTGGTAGAAAAGGACTCTAAAAAAAAGATCTAAAAAGAAAGAAAAAGAAGAAAATAAAAATTATTTATAAACTAATAGGCCAAGAGTAAGTCACAAGCAAAAGAAGAAACACGACAATTATAAGAAAAAAAGAGCTGAAAACGGTTTTGAAAGGGCGAAGGACAATTCTAGAGAAGTTTAAAAAGAAAGAAAAACTTGGAAAAAAATGCTGGAAGAGAAAAGAAAGAGTATAAGAAAATTAGAAGAAAAAATAAAAAACTACAACTGGAAATAAAATAAGATAAACTTTTAGAAAGGTTCGGAAAACAACCACTAGAAAAACTGAAGAATATCTTCCAGAAATTTGGCACTTTGCAAAATGCTTTTCAGAGGAACGTACCAGAGGTGAAAAACTAATTCGAGAAAGTTGTAGAAGCTTAAGAAGTTTGGAGAAAAAAATCGATAAAATAGAAATGAAGTTGCCAAATATAACAACTTAGAGTGGAAGAAAACCTAAGTGTTTGAACTGTGATAAAAAATGACATTTAACCAGAGAACTAAAAAGAAAGATAAAGAAGAAAATGAGTGTGAGAAAAGAGTGTGTCACAAGCAAAAGCAAAGAACAAAAAGAAGAGGTTAAAAGGTTTAAGAAGGACAAAACACGATTCTAAAGAAGTTTCAAGAAAAAGAAGAACAAGAAAGAGAACCCTATAAGAGAAAAAAAGAGAATAAAAAAATAGAAAAAAGAAATTAAAATTACAACTACAAATAAAAGAAAAGCAAAAGAAACTTTTAGAAATCTTCGGAAAACAACCACTAAAAAACAAGAGAATATCTTCAAGAAATTTGACACTTTGCAAAATGCTTTTCAGAGTACCAGAGGTGAAAGAGGAATTCGAGAAGATTGTAGAAGCTCAAGAAATTTGAAGAAAATGGTCGTTTAATAATCACTTATAACAGTAATAACAGTATTACTAGATTTCTAAAAAAATAAAACGTTTTAAATAGACAAAAATTTATCAGAAAAGAACATTTTGTATGAAATAAAGATATTTGAAAGTATGATTAGTATCAGATGATATTTCTTATTTTAGGGAAGTAGAATTAATGCATTTTTTTCTCTAATCTTCATCACACTGTTGATGGCCCCCGCGGAGCTTTTACCCGTAGTTCGAACAGGGATTAAGGGGGTTATACAAGATTTTCTAAAGGGGAGTTATGAACCCACTTGCAATTCATAAAGCCTGTTTATCGCTAAGGGGGTATGAGAAAGCAGGTAAATACACCATTGCGAGTTGTGTCAGGACTACCACAATTTTTCTACAAAATTTTTATCATTTAGCACCATTTTTGTAGCTGTGCAATTGAGGGCGGTACATTTAAAATTTCTAAACATTCCAAAAAATTTAAAGAATGAGTAGGAGAAAAAGAATGACCAAAAAAATAATAAGAAACAAAAGCAGATAAAGGGTGATATGCACAAAGAGTAGCAAAAGCTTTTTTGCGCGATTGGTTGTTTTTATCAGTTTACTGTGCCTGTTTCCACGACGGTAGGTTGCTGATACTGGTTGCTACGTGTAACAAAACGGTAAGTAATTCACTTACCGTTCAGTGAACGGTAAGCAATTAAATCTAAAAAAAACCATTTTGCGAATTATTTATTAAAATTAAATGTACAATTATTATAATTAGTAGTAGTAATACCACTCGCATTTGAGTTTCTAGTGTTAATAGACAAACTTTCCGACGTAGAAGTCCCAGGTTGTTGTAATAGTCCACCAACATCGCTGTGTAAAATTTTATGAGCAAATTCAATTTTGTTTTGGAGGGAATCTTCCACGTAACTCTCGGCCACTGTTGATGAACGCCACCCACTATGTCTTTTTAGTCCCAACACATCAACTCCGTTATTCGCCAAAAGTGTAGCCGATGTGCGTCGAAACGAGTGTCCAGTAAAACCTTCAGGGGCTTGCAACTTTAAATACTTTGCAATTTTTGACGGCCAGCCTCCAATTGTGCCTTTTCCTGTGACTTGCCTAGTGCATTTGCCATTTCGATAGTTCAGAAATAAATAATCTGACGTTGGGTTGCTTGGTCGAATTCTTATGAATTTTCGAAGTATTTTTAAATAATGAACTGCTTTATTTTCTTTATTAATAACTGTGAACGTTCGCTGAATATTTGTTTTTTTATTTGGAATATTTACTATAAACATTTCTTCATGTTCTTCTATGTCACTCATTTTAATATTGTACAATTCCTCTCGTCTACAAGCGCCCGATACTCCCAATATCATTGCTACCTGCAAATATATTGTTTCCTTAGAACTCAGATGTACCACCTCATCATCTACAACATACCTTTTGAATTAAAAATTGTTCGTCTGGTGCTTCATTCAAGAATTTTTCCATGTCTTCTTTGGTAAAAATTTTAGCCTTCTTAGGCCGATAGTCAATATTTTTTCTCTTAAGATAAGCAATTAATGTAGCAAACTTAGAAATATCGATAGCATCATGGAGAAAAATTGTACTCTTCAGCATAGAATACTCCGCCCATAAACTGCCTGGGGCCTTCAAGTGTCCACTTCTCACCACAAAATACGCTAACAAGCTCTTTTCATTTACAGAAATCTTCTTTGCTTCACGCCATTCCTTAAACTACTTGTATGTCTGTTCATATCGGGCTTTAGATTTTTCTGAAATTATTGCCGAACATCCTTCTTGCCAAGCGTCTTCTTCATCCGGTAGATCATCACTATCGCTCATATTTGCTTCGAAAACGGAACCACAAAACAGAACTATGTAGGAATGATTGTATCAAAAAGACAATTTTACTTGTTTGGAACAAAACCATAGCAACCACGGAACAGCCACCCAAAGTTTTCAGTTTCAATCTTCCCGATTATCACAAATGTATTGATATAAATTATTATTATTATTATTCTATAAACTCCAATCGCGCAAAAAACGTTATAAGCATGTCGAACGTTAAGGATTACCGTTCTCAGACAATAATTGTCTTCGAACGGTAAGCATTCCTTACCGTTCTCCATACTTAATATACTATTACTAGTTAGTTATCTCCTTTTAGCTCATGCTAATCATAAGTTTGTCTTGTTTTAATCAAGCAAAACCATTTGTTAAATTTTTATGTATTTTACCCAATGTGTTGGTTACATCTGTATTTTTGTACTTTTCAATTATCCTTACATGTTTACGAATTCTTATCGCAACCTTTTTTCTTATCTGATCAATATAAAGTGCGTTGCATTAATTACAATAAAGACGTAATAATGTAAAAAAAAATTGATTCTTATTGTGCTTATTTGTTTTGTTTTTTTTAATTTTAGGTATTAGACCTTATCAGCTCTAGTAGGATTATTGATTTTAAAACAACACTCTTTGCGTCAAATTTAGAATCCCACCCGATATTTCGTCGATGTATTGAGTGAAAAAGGGTTGATCAGTGGCGTGTTGGTAGTCAGAATGTCAGTTCAGAGGCGCACGTTTCCAATCGCGGCATTAATTGATGGGAAGTGAGTGTAACAGTGGTGCGATTCTGATGCACGCCACCGAACCATTTTTCCACGCCATGCACTCTCTACCAGCATATATTTCTATTATAAATTGTTGTATTAAAATTCAACAGCTCTACACAAACCGGTACTGGTTATTTTATAAGCGAAATGTCCGAAGTGGATGCGGTTACGAATCGCTAGCTGTTCACTGGAGCGGTCTCGTGAATAAGTAATTATGTTTGCGGATTATCATCTCAAATTAAACCGTGAAATTGATTTTAAATATGATCTAACAGAATGTGTGCAACGCCGAAATGAACGTTTGTTTCCAAAAAATCATTGACCCCATCATAGATTTTGCATTTGCAACCGGATGCTCTTGTCAAAAAATTTTGTTATTTATTACGAGAATTGTAATTTGAAGACTGCTGCTTGCCTATTCAGTTTTAATATTCACCGATGGTTTGCTGCATCGATTCCTAAACTGCGGCCATTTATTTAGTGCTACACGGACTTTGAACAACACCGGAATTTGAATTAACTTGAAAAATAAATGGCTAAAACTGTATTTATCATTTTCAACAACTGCTTTTATTAATTTTATTTTTAGGGATTCGCCCTTTTACAAATACCTGTCAATACCACTAATTTTATTCACTCGAATAAATTGCATTTTGTTGTTATTTAATCGCTCAAAACATCCTACAACCTAACGTGCCACTAATGACTACAAATAATCTCTTGAAACTCAAAGAATGCGCAGGTAACCCAAGCCCTATTATTTTTATTGCCCACACAAAACACAGGCAGCTACAATACTTTCTACAAGTCTATTTCCACTTCTATTTGCTGTAATTTTTGGCTATTTAATAGAAAATTATTTTTCTTTGAAGCTTGTTTAATTAAGAAGTCGTGGCAGGAAACATTGCGTGACGAATGAAATACATTTTAGTTGGTGGTCAGTGCTGGATATATTGGGAAGGTTCTATCAATTGAGAACGTGTCGTTTCACTTCAAATTTTAAGCCCCAAAGCTTGGATCTAAGCACTGCAGTTTAATCTTGTTTATCCTCTTTCTAAGTCAAACTAAAAGTATCTGTTTAAAAGTTGAGATAAGTTTTTTTTAGCGAAACAACAAGATAAATATGTTTGTCCTTTAATTGTAATTAATTGTATTTCTTATGTAATATAAATGTCAAATTAATAAAAATTGTAATTCTTCAAAAATTTTCCTAAGAACAGAATTCTACGTGATGGTCCTTTGAGCCGGATAACAGAATGATCTACTAAACTAACGCACCTATATTCAGCTCTTTGGTGGGAATAGTACAAAATGATTATAATATTTAGTCTGTAGTAAAACAGAATTCTACCTGATAGTCCTTTGAGTAAATCTAGTAAATTAACGCACCCATATTCAGCCCTCTGGTGGTAATAATATAAAATGATTGTAATATTTAGTCTGTAATAGAATAGAGTTCTATGTGATGGTCCTTTGAGCCGGATTACTGAAGGACCTAGTAAACTAATGTACCTATATTTAGCTCTTTGGTGGTAATAGTATAAATGATTGTAAAATTTAGTCTGTAGTAGAACAGAATTCTACGTGATAGTCCTTTAAGCCAGATCGCTGAATAATCTAGTAAACTAACGCACCTATTTTTAGCTCATTAGTAGCAATATTGTAAAATGATTGTAATATGTAGTCTGAAGTAGAACAGAATTCTAGATAATGGTCCTTTGAGCCGGATAACTGAATGATCTACACACCTATATTTAGCTCTTTGGTAGTAATAGTACAAAATGAATGTATTATTTAGTTTGTAGTGAGCTTGATAAATAGTAAATAATGCCGAGCTTTATTCAAGCCTGCGGTAATTCTGGTTGAAATATCCTTTTTGTACCGAGTTAAAAAGTATTTAGGCGTCAGTTGAAAAAAAATCCGTTGTAACAAAAATCAATATGATTCGAAGCTTGTGCTCGTTTATTGAAACCACATGACAATAATTTAAATTCAGAGCTTAATACAGTTGATTAAAAAATTACGAGCAGTGTGAAAACGAGCTCCCATCAAATTTCCTAACTTTAGTTGGCAATTGGAGTTTTGCAACGCACACAAGCCCTAAACGAAATGGTTAATGCAAGAATACATTAATTTAAGCAAGTCACGGAACCGAATTACTTACAAATAAACATTAAGTTTCATTCAGTTTTATCGTGGAATTAATTCGCTTGGTTTTATAAAGAGACATCTCTTTGTTTTCTGCTCAAAGTAAAAACATATAAAAACGGCAAATCTTGGCAAGAAAAACTTGGCGAAACTTTCGACAAGTTGAAGTTGTAATCTAAATGAAATTAATTGCGTTTAAAGAATTCCCTGATGATGGTGACTTTGTCCAAGTATTGATTTAGCCCATATGGATTCTGTTAATAGACCAATGAAACTCACCCCCTATTGGCATTTGGGGTGAGTTTGTGAACGACTCACGAGTGTAGCGTTACGAAGGGAAACCGAATTAACTTGAGGGTTGTCATCTGACCGATTCTGATACTCTACAACAAGTCTATGAGAGATTATATAGAACCCGCGGCTGTTTGAATTAGAACACTTTATTCTCCTTTTGCGTTTGTTCGTCCTAATTTTGCGAGTTTTTTATACGTCTAGACAATTCATCTGATTTTATTCGAGAGCCGCCAAAGGAGACGAAGCAATAATAACTTCATGAAGCTTCAACTGAAAAATTCGTGCTGTCAGTGAGGTGTACACCCTAGAGAAAACCAGATGTTTTCACTAAGAAGTGCATTGTGTTTCTCGCATCAATTGTTGGCTAAATTAAGAAACATTCACACAAAACTCTTGAAAAAAAATTCAATCCCTGTCAATTTTCATCAGGTTTCAGCAGCTGAAAGACGGAATTTTCCGTCGAGTCGGTGCAGGTTGGCTTTAAAAGCAACATGCTTAATCGTGTCCCTGTTCAAGCAGGTAAACGATCTAGAAAGAGCAAGAAGACGTTTAGTCGACCCACACAACGCAATACTCGGTGATAACGTGAAATGTCGCCTGATCAGCTGATGTCTTCAACATTTTTTGACTCGTAGACAACATCCAATTTTCTTAGCGTTTCAATTTTGAATTATTGTGACATCGATTGATGGTTATCGTCTCGTACGGTAATTGCTGCTTATGCTCTTGTGGCTGCTTACATGCAAACGTTATTGTTGGTAATGATGGTGATTGATAAATCTTCAATGAAATACCGAAATTAGAGAGTGAGGCGTAATGAAAATTTTAAATTATTTATCTACGGTTTGCGGAAGTTAGAAAATATGGACTCTAAACTAAAACTTAAAAATCTAACTAGATATTACGACCGATGAATTATGCAAATACGGAAATAAGTCCATGTCTTTGCATGTTGATGTTTTTGAAATTTTTCACGAAATTACACCAAATGGAAATGTGTCACGACAATTTCTAATACGCGATTTTTATGCTTTAAATACAAGTTTTCTTGATTTGACGTGAAACTCATTTTCCCACTCCGCCTACGTAATCTATACTTCCGACTAAACTTGAATACTAAAAGTTAACAAATTCATCCCCTCTAACTTACACAACTTAATAAATTCATTCAAGAGGGGTCTTTTCCTACAACCATTTCTTGACTTTTAAGTAATATTACGACAGCTTTTGCTGGTAACACCTTTCTTCCTAATTTACTAATATTTTAATAAATATAGTTTTTGTTGCAAAATCTATGAAAACCGTAAAATTATGTTCTAAAATAAGCTGAAAGAATTTATGACAGACAAGTCAGAACACACAATTTTGCTTGAAATTGTTTGCTTTAGTCTAAACAAATCATTGCTTCGACGGGGCTGTTATAAATCAGTTCGGATTATTTTACAACAGGCATTATTAATAGTATGTGATGCCTTTTGCTAATATAAATAAAGTATATGGAAAGAAAGAACGTCTTATAGCCTTCTATTTTTTTTTTTTTGATCATATTGTAGTATAGTTAAAGATAGGCTCTTAATTAAGCTCTTTAAATTTTAAAAATTTTATTTATTTTGTTGAGAAAGTTATTCCGTCGATTTTAATTCTAACTTCACCAATGGATTGCTTCTTAAATTGCTTGTTTTATGTAAATAAAATGTCACAAAAGGTAGAGTGGTATAAAAAAAACATGGAGCCGGGTAATGAGAGGGCATAACTTATCTTCTAACCCTAGCCCTAGGACAGTCTCTGTTTTATAACTACCAAAATGTACACATATCAAACCACCCATTGATGGAAAAAACTCTCATAGAACCAAATTTTTAAGTACTTCGCCTGGTCTAACTCGAGAAAGCTCTTTTTTCTGATTATTTTTTCTTCAGATTTAAAAAATCTTTATAAATAATTGCAGTAATAGAAGAAATAAAGATAAAATAAACTCTTGAGATCAGGGGTTGACCCGAGTGTTACTGAAAGTAGCGCCCTCAATTTCACAGCTGGTATAAAGCTACAGAAGTGGTACTAAATGACATAAAATTCCTAGAAAAATAGGGTAATTTCTGACACCGCTCGCAGTGACTAGGTATGGTTTTGTGGCAGAATGGTGTATTTATACCTGCTTTCTCATATCCCCTTGCCAATAAACAAGCTTTAATAAGTTGCGAGTGAATTCATACCCCCTTCTAAAGTCTTGTACAACCCCCTTAATCTCTGTTCAAACTGTAGTCAAAAGCTCAGCGGGGGGCATAAGCAGAGTGATAAAGATTAGAGAAAAAATGCATTAATTCTACTTCCATAAAATAAGACATAACTCATCTGATAATACTCTTACCTTCAAATATCTTTATTTCATAAAAAAAGTTTTCTTTTGTCAAATTTTTATCTATTTCAAACGTTTTATTTTTTTAGTAATCTAGTAATACAGTCATTACTATAAAAATTGATTATTATTAACGACCTTTTTCTCCGCTTCTAGAACCTTCTCGAATTCCTTTTTCACCACTGGGACGCCTCTCTGAAAAGCATTTTGCAAAGCGTTAAATTTCTGGAAGACATTTTCCTGTGTTTCAAGTTGTTTTCCTATGCTTTCTAAAAGTTTTCTCTTCTATTTCCCTTATACTCTTTCTTTTTTCCTCCAGCATTTTTTCTTGTTCTTCTTTCCTTTCAAACTCCTTTAGAATCAAGTTTTGTCCATTTAAAACCGTCTTTAGCTCTGCTTTTTGTGCTTTGTTTTTGCTTATGACTTATGTCCATTAGTTTGTAAAAATAAACTTCTCCTTTTTTTCCCCTTTCTTAATTTTTTGTTCTTTTTTAGACGTCTTCTTCTACGACAGTTAAAACAATTAGACCTTCCTCCAGTGTGTGTTGGTACATGTCGCAACTTCAATTCTATTTTATAGACCTTTGCCTCCAAATTTCTTAAACTTGTAAAACCTTTTCTAATACCTTTTTCACCACTGGTTCTTCCCTCTCAAAAAGCATTTTGCAAAATGTTAAATTTCTCGAAAATATTCTCCGGTTTTCCTAAAAGTTTTGTTTGCTTTTCCTCTATTTCTAGATGTGGCTTTTCATTTTTTTCTCCTAATTCCCTTACAAAAACTGTTTCTTTTCCCTTCCAGCATTTCCTTTTGATTTTCTTTCTTTTCAAACTCTTTTAGAATCGTGTTTTGTCCGTCCAAAACCTCCTTTGGCTCTTCTTTTTATTCCTTAATTTTGCTTGTGACTTACTTCTCGAGTTCTCGTCCATTAGTTTGTAAATAATCTTCTCACTTTTTCCCCTTTCTTTCTTTTTAGTTTCTTTCTAGTGATCGTCTTCCAAAGCTTCCTAAAAGTTTCGTTTGCTTTTTCTCTTTTTCTAGTTGAAGCTTTTCATTTTTTCTTATGTGCTTTTATATATGTGTTGTGCTTATAACTCTTCCTCTTCTCTTCTAGCATCTTCTTTTTTTCAACCTCCTTTAGAATCATCTTTTGTCCTTCTAGAACCTCCTTTGGCTCCTCTTTATCTTCCAATCGTCGTGCTCCTTATTTTTGCTTACGATTCACTCCTTGTCCATTAGTTTATAAAAAAGCTTTTCTCTTTTTTTTCAGTTTGTTTATTTATTCATCCTTAAGGCATCTAATTTTTTTATTTATTTCTAACTAAATTGTAATGCCATATCATGCCATCATAAATAAATAAGAGAATTAATCTATAGCTTTTATTAAGACGTGCTCTACATGCTTGAATCAGAATTTACTCGTTTCTATTTATTTGTGTATATCCACATCCTACTACAATTCTAATTTAAAAGAACACCGTTTATTGTCCTTGACCTGCTGCATTTTACAGGTTAATGAGGTAATCGTGAAGTTGTAGCTGAAAAATTAAGTGACTCGTGACTTTATTGACATAAAATTTGTTTTATTGATTAGACAAACACAAATTAAACAGCTAGGTATCCATCTACCTTCCAATATCTTTACTACGCAGTGAAATATTGCATAGATAAGAAACGAAATTACTATGAATTACTTTGCATTCAATTAAAATTAACAAATGATTAGCTTGTAGTATTTTACTGATGAATATCGAAGTAACATTGGAGAGAGTGTTGTGCTGTATGAATATTAAATTATAAACCTGAGATTAGGCCGTGAAGAGTGCTACATAGTTGGCAACACTAATACAAAATCGTAAAAGGTTTTTTCTCTTTTATTATTAAACAAAATTTTTTTAAAAATTATACTGACTATTCAAAGGCGGTTGACAATGGCACGAGCCAAAACAAAACTTAAAACAATAAGAAATTTTGAAGGGATTAATTTAGTGAGTGACTCAAGACATCAATGTTTATATGGGTTGCTTTCTTTGAGCTAGTCCACTACTGCGGAGATTTTAAATGGCAGAGAGCAAACAATGTTCTGTAAATTTCAACACTTTCAATGCAACGACCTACGTAATATCGTTAGAATTTTTCTGATTTAGTATAAAACTGATTAAACTATTAAAAAAATTGTGTGTTTATTAAAAAAAATCTGAACTAGAGTTCGAGTTTTATTGCTTAATGGTGTTCCAAATGTTTGTAATGAATCGCTTGAGTTTTTTGTGTGTGTTCATCCCTTGGGGTAAGCGAGTTGTAAGTCCAGAAGCAGATTAGGATCTCTGACCGCGTCATTCCGAGATGTTTTCAGGAGATTCAGACTGTCATCACAAGTAAAATTGTCGTGATTTATGTGTAAATATTTAATTTTTATTTAGTGTGTGAAGAGCTGGCAAATATTTTCCGCATTTGAATAATAATAGGCGTTTAGTGAAGGCGTCGGCGTCTGGCCTATTTGTACAGCTTGAGCAACCCCCTATATAGGGTCGCCTTGTCACATTCTCCGTTACGGTTGAGGCGGTAAGCACGCGACTGTACTTTACCGACCGCTAGCTTCCTCATACGTTCCACCTAACCCACTTTGCACAATATTCGCCAATATTAACTCGTAGGCAAGTTTGAGCGGAATTTTAATGTGCCATAGAAGCATGGAAGTCAGCTTATATACACTCAAAAGAATAAATAAATATAAGAGCCAGAAAAATACGCTTTCACCGGACGCTCTGTACTTCATCTATAACTAATGCGATATTTACTTTTCCGCAAATTAAATTCAAATGAAAGTGCGAGAGAAGAAAAGTGGTCCTACCAACGCTTTAACATCACCAAAGAAATTGCTGGTTAAAATAGACAATTACATGGTAATTGAATTGGTAAATAAATCTAGCAAAAGTTTATTATCCAAATTGGGAAAAACTCAAATATCAAGTGTTTAAAACATAATGACGGCATATTACAGAAGGCGTAACTTGACATATGTTACCAGATGGGTACTCAAAATGGTTAATTACATTCTTGCTTTAAATAAAAAAATGTATAACCAGAATTGAGAGAAAACAACTATGTATTTGTTATTTAATACCATGCGATCAAAAAGATTTATCCTCTAGAAGACTATGATATGCTCTTTGCCAATGTGAATGCCAATCGAGAAGAATTTTTTTGATATTGAAACAAGTGTGCTACTTCGGATTTTTTTTGATTTAAACAGTTAGATTAATAACAATTAATTTATCTTCTTTCCAATTGTTGCTTTTGAAACTCCTTTAGAATCGTCTTTTTCCTTCAATAACCTTCTTGAGCCCTTCTACTAATCGTCATTCCTCGAATTCTTCTTTTTCCTTAACTGGTTGTCTCTCATAAACTTTTTCAAATGCTATTTCTGAAGCTCTTCTTCTTTTTCACTTTTCCAGAATTGTTTCTTGCATTTCCAAAACCTTCTTTTGTTCTTTTTTATCTTCTATGTTTTCTAACTTGGTATAAAATTTTCTTTGGCTTGTCTAATCATCGTTTCTCATGTTATTTTACTGCCAAACGGCGTTTATCAAACTCTTTCAAAATCTAGTGTTTAGAATTGATAGAAAATATGTATTTGTTATTTAATACCATACGATCAAGAAGATTTATCTTCTAGGAGGCTGAGAAATGCTCTTTGCCAATGTAAATCATTCAGAGTTCTTTTGTTTTAAAGAGCTAGCTTAATAAAAATAATTTATTTTCTTTTCAATTGTTGCTTTTCAAGCTCTTTTAGCATCGTCCTTTTTCCTTTTAAAACCTTCTTTAGTTCTTCTTTTTCTTCTAATCGTCGTTTCTCGAATTCTTCTTTTTCCTTAACTGTCGTCTCTAATCTTTTTTCTTTCAACTACCAGTTGTGAAGCTCTTTCTGCATTTTTAAAACATTGTTCTGTTCTTCTTTTCTTTCTAAAAGTAGTTTTCCCAAATCTTTCAAAATTTTCTTACGTTTTTCATCGTCTTCGAGTCTTCGTTTCTCCATTTCTTCTAGATTTTTCCGTTGTTCTTCCATTTTAAGTTCTCGTTTCTTTTCTTCATTTTTTTTTTTGGGTTTTCCGACAATAAACGCGCTTATTCCTTCATTCTTCTCGACCGATTCCTTGTTGAAATCTTCTTTCGTTCTTCCAGAATTGTTTCTTGCATTTCTAAACCCTTCTTTTGTTGTTTTTTATCTTCTAACCGAGGTTTTCCAATTTGCTCTATAATTTACTTTTACTTGTGTAATCATCGTTTCTCATATTTTTTTCTTTCAAACGCCGTTCGTGGTTTCTTTCAAAATCGTGTTTTAGAATTGATAAAAATATGTATTTGTTATTTAATACCATATGATCAAAAAGTTTTATCTTCTAGGAGGCTGAGAAACGGTTTTCGCCAATGTATATTATATTATAGAAAGAAACAAAGTCTTTTTTTTCTAGAAACAAAAATCTAGAAACAAAACTTCTCTAGAATCGTCTTTTTTCTTCTAAAACCTTCTATCTCTTCTTTTTCTTCTGGTCGTCGCTTCCAGAATTATTGTTTTACCTTATTGGACGTCTTTTTTTTCAACTGCCATTTCTGAGTCTCTTCTTGCATTTTTAGAACCTTATTCTGTTCTTTTGTCCTTCTAAAAGTAGTTTTCCTAGATCATCCAAAATTGTCTTATGTTTTTCATCGTTTTCGAGTCTTCGTTTCTCCATTACTTCTAGATTTTTTCCATTTTTTCTTCCATTTCAAATTTCAACTTGTCGTCTCTCTTCTTCTTTTTTTTTGGGTTTTCCGACAATTAACGCATTTGTTCCTCCATTCTTCTCTTCTTGTTGTTCGTCCATAAATTTTTCAGATTCCAGCGATTGTGCAAATTTGGGTTCTTCTGATGTAAAGTGTTGTATTAATAACAAATAATTTATTTCTACTAAATACACAAACACAAATACAATAATTTAATAAATAAGTAACTCGATATTTACCCAGCAATAACAACAATCGCTGTCGCTTGTCGGTTTCTCACTAACTCGGTCATTGTTCTCGCACCGCTTATATAACGATACCTTATTCTTGTAATTATCTAACAATCTTCATTCAGTGAAACAGTGACTTAGCTTTTTTGTATACTCGTATAGCTTGACTATTTCTCAGAATTACGCGCTCTAGTGTGATTCATAATTTTGAATTTTATTACACAATGATAGATTAAAAACAGTTGATTATAGTCAAAGCATGAGTGAGTTATTATTCCCATTTTAGGATTATCTAGACGTCAAATTTTCTTGCGAAAATACACTAACTATAGTCCTGTTTTCCATGATTCAAAATGGTGGTAAATATATGAGGTAAAGCAGTAATTCTCGCATAACGCGAATATACGTGGCAATATCAAAGAGGTAAATAGAGGCTTTGCTTCCCTTTGAAGTTGCTAACAAGTTTCCCCGATTTTAGTATGTAGATGTATTGTGTATATTCTGATTTATAAGAAAATCTAGTATTTGATTCCATCTTCTTTATTATATATTTACTGTGGTTTTGAAGTTAGCTTTAATATTTCTGAATCCCAGTGCAATCATATTGTCGTGCATAGGAACTTCAGACAGCTGCACGTACGGACCCCTCTCTTTAAACTACCTGTAAGCTGAGTGAGAGGGAGTTGTGTTCTTTTCTGAGCAAAAGCGATGCACGGAAGATCGGAAACCTCAATGCAGATGTGTCAGAAATAAGCTCGACGAGATGTTGGCCACGCGCCAACCATCAAATAGGCGTCATGTTTGCATGAACGGCCAAATTAAAGACGCTTTAAACTCTCTCTCTGTTTAAAACAGACGTTCAACACTGAAAACGAGCCGTGTAATTAGACTGTCTTATTTAACTAACCTCATTACTATATTAGAAACTTGCTAATATCAATCTTGGAAAGTTTTTCAAGTGGATTAAGGGCGGAACTGGACCTGGTGCTTCATCCCAACTTGATTGTTTATCAGGCTTTGTTGAAGGAAAGCGTGTGGAGTAAATGCAAATGTAATGATACAAGCACAAGCTCTTTAAAGAGATTTCTATCGGGTTTCAAAGCAACAAAGCGAATTGTTTATTTATTAAACTAGAATTTTCAGGTTATTATACGAACAGGATTGTCTTCATGAAAACATGACGGTTATTTTAATCAGGTGCAAACTGTTTTTTAGAGTGTATCGTTCGCAAAATTCGTCTATTATTAGAAATTACCACAAACAATGATGCTAATCAAAAATTTTTGGTAAATCTAAGACAGACTACTTAATCAAATAGAAGCATTCAACGTCAGTGAATAGGTTTTCTATGCAAAACCTTTTATTTCATAATTATGCCAAGGTTATTTCAACTGTAGATAAGTATAAGAACTTGTGTTTTCTATTGCGTTTATTTTAGTACAATTGGAATGTTACAAACAACTATCTATAAAAAAATAAGATTTGTTCACACTTGCTCGTACTTAAATTTATTCACTTACACAATACCGTGATTTAAAAAAAATATTTGAATACTAATTCGTAGGTCAATGTGTCAGAAAACCAAGTCATATACAAAGAAAACATTTCAAACTTTTAAACATCTATCATGATTTTGTGATGTGTTGTCATTTAGAATTCTGCTACTAAAATAAATGCTCCCATCAGGAATAATACATAACATTTCCATTTTTTTAAGATATCTTGAACTCGACAAATTCCGGTTGGCATTCGATAAAATTTGAATGAGGACGAGCAAATTCTAAACCTTCTATCCACATTTCTTACACTAAATAATAATATTACAACTGAACAGTTGAAATGAAATAAAATTATAATCGTCGTCTCTAAGAAACCTATTATAAAACTCATTTGGCGCAAGTGCTTTAATAAACCTATTTAAACACAGAAAATTTTAATTTTTTTACATGAAGAATCACAAAAAAGCTAAACTGCTACCATCCTCAGTACTATAATAAAGCAAGACACTCTTCAAAAGCACCCTCCCCTACAAAAAATGACCAAATTCTGTCTACGACTGTCCAGAGATAACCTTTAGAAGCCGATTGGTCTTTAGACTAAACAAACATCTGCACAGAATAGAAATCGTTGACGATTCTACATGTCGAAGTAAGGGCATGGAGCACGTGCTCTGTCACTGCTCAGCGCTCTGATTTGCTGGTGATTTCTGGCCTAGTCTTAATAGTGCTGCACCTGGAAAGCTCTCCAAGTTCATCGATTCGGTCGCTTAGCCTGAGGAATAACAGGTACAACTGTAAGACCTAAGTGCTACAGAAACTCTGATCCTTCAGTTGTCATATCAAATCATTCAAATTTTGATTTTAATTATTAAATAATTGTTCTTAAAACTAAAAGGTTTTTCAATAAGGATGGGTTGATGTTGGCACCCTGTGGCGGCCATGTTTTTTTGGTAGTGGCTGTGTAATCTGGTGTTAATTGTTCAGTCACTGATGCCAAATTACCATGGCAAATTACACAAATGAGCAACACGTCCAAATGATAAAACTTTATTATCAAAATGATTGTTCGTTAGTTCGAACATTGCGCTCGTTGCGCCCATATTATGGAAGACACGGTGGTCCATCAAAATCAACGGGTTCGGTAAACAATCAGCCAATACCCTGTCGTCAAAAAAATGCTAGATCGGACGAAAATATTGCTGCCGTACGTGAAAGTGTACAGCAAAACCCGAGGCAGTCAATTCCGCGTCGTGCACAAGAACTCGGCCTTTCGCAGACATCAGTTTGGCGAATTTTGCGTCGGGATTTGGGATTAAACCCGTACAAAATCGAATTGACTCAGGAGCTTAAAGTTAATGACCATAGACAACGCCGTTTGTTCGCTGACTGAGCTTTGAACCGTTTAGAAGAAGACCCCACTTTTGGTCGAAAAATCATCTTTAGTGACGAGGCGCATTTTTGGATGAATGGCTACGTTAACACTCAAAATTGCCGTATATGGGACAACGCTAACCCACACGAGGTTCAGCAAGTTGCAATGTATCCACAAAAAGTTATTGTTTGGTGCGGATTTTGGGCCGGCGGCGTCATTGGTCCATACTTTTTTGAAAATGACGTTGGTAAGGCCATCACCGTCAACGGCGAGCGCTACAGAACAATGCTAACAGATTTCTTTTGCCATAAATTAAACGATATGGAGGTAGACGACATGTGGTTCCAGCAGGACGGGGCTACGTGCCATATAGCAGACGCCACACTGGACGTTCTACATGAAAGATTTGAGGGCAGAGTTATTTCTCGCAAAGGTGACGTGAATTGGCCACCAAGATCGTGCGATTTGACCCCGTTAGATTTTTTTTTGTGGGGTTTTCTCAAGTCGCAGGTCTATACCAATCAGCCGCAATCGACCGATGCCCTTAAAGTCAATATCACCAATGCCATCGGTCAAATTCTGGCAGATCTATGCGAGCGAGTCATTCAAAATTGGTTCACTCGTATCCATGCCACAGTTAGAAGTCGCGGCGGACATTTGAACGATATTATATTCCATAAATAAAGGCATGCATGGACCTTTCATATAAAAAAAGATTTTTTTAAATACCTCACACACAGCTTGTTTTATTCCATTTTAACATCGACTCATCCTTATTGAAAAACCCTTTAGTATAGATAATTGCCAAAAAAAATCCTTTCATTATATTCTGTTAGTTTCTCTTTTTTTTTTGAATAAAGTCAAAAATATCTAATTAATTAATCTAAAATTAAGATAAAGATCAAGAAAGGTTCAGAATTTTACTGCACATGCGTCACAGTGGCTTTTTAGTGGTTCAAAATCTTTATTCGCATACTCAGTTCAGTTTAGAACCCTTCTTTACCGGCTATAAAGTCCTGTTAGAACAAACTGAATATAAAACGATCGGGTTTCTTAAAGTAAGATTTTTTTCTGCGTATATTGTTTCGGTTTTAGTCAAATTTTCTTACAGAAATGTACTAACTATATAAGCCTCGTCAATTTTTTACCAAAGTGTTGTTCTCATAAACCATCATTCCCTGTCCTAGAATTAATAACCTGTTCTTTGTCCTCGTGGACATAAATTTTGCTGATCCTAGCACTCATTTCAGTGCACTCCCACGAATTGGCAACGCCTTCCAGTGCTAATCAGGACTAGAAAATCGATCCTCAATGCAAAAAACGGCATAAATTAAAACTTGAGTGTATTACATTTTCCGGATTTGTTCGCGACTAGATTATCGTGTTCCACCTGTAGAAAATTCGGTTTTATTTTAGCAAATTCGCGATAAAATATTCTCATTAGCAGTGGATCTGCTGTCGGTCGGCTTCATAACGTTTTAAATGCTTAGCGTGGAATAAGAAGAAAAGGAAAGTGCGACAGTGATCAAGAGGGAAATTTCATTACAAACATTAAGCCGCTTTTATAACCGTTTCGGAAAAATTTCTCGTTTTACCAAAAATTAATGATTCGTTAGTGGACGTTCGAAACTGACAAATCTCTACTAGGAGATTAGTTTTTCCTCGAGATGGAAAACAAGATATGATTTACAGACGCGTTTAGAAAAAGCGGAGAAACTGAATTGGTGATTTACTGCCTAATACTTAAAATGTAGAGCAAGAAATTCAGTTTCAGCAATTTATTTAACACACTGAAACTACATTGCAAGAAATTTAATTGGAATTAATACTGTAATTTTTAATTATAACAGATTAGGCGTTGTAATTTAATGATCATCATGTTTTATTCATTTGAAATTGCGAAAGCGTATAAACGAGATATGAGTGTATTTATTAACAATAATAAACAAAAAATCTGTTTATACAATATGTATTGCGTGAAAAATTAACAATAGATTTAAAAATTACAATTTACCGAATTTATTAACCTTCACAGCGACAGCTTGTCAACTTTGTTTACAAATTTTTCATCAGAGACTGTATGAAATTAATCGGATATTCAGGTAGATTTCCAGCACAAATAACCAAAAATTATATTTTAGAAATAAATTTAATTCAGAAAAAGACTGGAGAATTCCTATCACTAATTTCACGCTTATACTGTTATATACCTCGCATTATACCGAAGGTTCTTTGTGACGTCACGAAGAATTTGTCTGGCGATGCCATGTTTCCGCTTGTCTTGCACTTCCAACATGAAATCATTAGTATTTCTCCAAAAATTCACAGGGAAAAAATCACAATTATCTTATCAGAATTTAAACAACAAACATGTTATTTGTTGGGTGACTCCAAAAATAACAATATGATAAACTGAATTAGATTTCTAAAGGGAAAAAATTAAAAGAACATATCAATTTTCACTCTCCTGCTTTCGCACCATCTGGAGCGTCTGCTCTATACACTTTTAATCTGAATATCATCCGGGGAAAATTTGTTCCTACAACTATATTTTAATTATTGCAATTAAATATTATTTACTTATTTTTATAAACATAATCACAGTATTATAATTATTATTATTTCAGTCTGTGTTTGTATTTATAAAATGTTTGTTTTTGGTTTTGGAATAATTGTTGAATATTAAAAAGTGAAATTAAGCACTTAACCTGTAAAACTACAACGCAATCATTTAAATAAAATTTAAATTATCTAAATGTTTTAATTTACTACTCTTCAGTCTATTTAAATAATTAGAAATATTAGCCTTGAAATTACATCACAAAATGATATAAGAGACAACATAAAACGACAATTTAAATAATTATAATAATGTACAGGTGTTCCAGAATTATTTAACACAAATTTTGGCTGTTTTTACACGGTCTTCTATGCCTTTACCGTAATAATAATACTTATCCTCTAACATTTTACAATTAGGGTGGTCTTTTACAATGTTTTAAATGCTGTAAGACGCATTATAGAAATAACAAAAGCATTTATATCAATTCTAATACGAAAACAAAGAACGAATAACACAGCTGTGAGAAGTTGAATTTGACAAATGACAATGACGTATATTTCTCTTAATTACGCTCTATATTGTGATTCATAATAGTTCTGGAAGTGTTCAGCAACTCTCTAGACTAGTAACACTGCACCCCTCTAAAAGATTATTCGTCCCGCACAATCCACCTTAGGCCTGCTTGTTTTTCTTTGACAATGACTTCTGGTCTTTCTTCGGTCCGCCTTGAGCTTCTGGGTAATGCGGCTTCTCGGCTCTCTAAAGCCGTTCTTAGTTAACGGCAGTCTGTTTTAGATGTCCTCTTCTACCCCAGTTAAAACACTTAGGTTTGTCCCCTAGGTTTAGCTTCTTAGCTGTTAGCTTTTCTTTTTCATTCCAGCTGTTCATTTTCACTTCCGCTTCAAATTATCTCCTATACATTGTCCAGCAGTATCGGAGGTTTCATTCGTTGTAATGCTGGTTCAATCCTCGTAATTTGCCCTACTTTCAGTTTCTTAATTTTTGTTTTTATCTTATTAACCATTTTATCGAGTTTTTTTGACTTTCATTTCTACAAAACATCTTGCAAATTGTCAAATTTCTCAAAGATATTCTCCTCTTTTTCTGCTTTTCGTTTATTTGTAGTTGTAATTATTTATTTTTTCCTCTAATTTCTTTGTACCGTTCTTTTTCACTTTCAGCATCTTCTTCCCTCTTCAATCATTGTTTTTCAAACTCCTTTAGAATTGACTTTTGTCCTTCTAGAACCTTCTATAACTCTCTTTTTTTATTCTAATCATTATTTCGAATTCTTCTTTTTCATTTAATTGTCGTCTCTCATATTCTTTCTCTTCCAAATGCCATGTTTCAAGCTCTTCCAAAATTTTCTTTTCTTCTTCTAGAATTGTTTCTTGCGTTTTCGGAACCTTCTTTTGTTGTTCTTTGTCTTCTAGCCGACACAGAACAGAAAAGACAGCCAACACTTTGGTAAAAAATGACGAGACATATATCGTTGGTGCATTTCTGCAAGAATTCTTCTTTTTCTTTTATTTGTCGTCTCTCATATCCTTTTTTTTCCAAATGCTGTTATTCAACCTCTTCTAAAAACTTCCTTTACTCTTCCAGTATCATTTACAGAACCTTTTTTTGTTGTTTTTTATCTGTTTTCTGTTGTCTTATATATTTGTTGTCTTCTAACCGACGTTTTTCAACTTGTTCCAAAATTTTCTTTTGCTCGTCTAATCATCGTTTCTTATATTCTTTTTCTTCCAAATGCTGTTTATCAAGCTCTTTTAAAATCGTGTGTTTAGAATTGATAGAAAATATGTATTTGTTATTTAATACCACATGATCAAGAAGATTTATCTTCTAAGAAGCTGAAAAATGCTTTTTGCCAATGTGAGTCATATTATTGAAAGAAACAAAGGCATAGCAGCCATCAAAAGAATTTCTTTTATCATGTTAAAACAAGAGTGCTAATTCTGAGTTCTTTTGATTTAAAGAGTGGATTAGTAACAAATAATTTATTTTCTTTCCAATTGTTACTTTCCAAGTGTTTTTAGAATCGTCTTTTTTTTCTTTTACAACCTTCTTTAGCTCTTCTTTTTCTTCTAATCGTCGTTTCTTAAATTCTTTTTTTTTCCTTAATTGATCATCCCTCATACTCTTTTTCTTTCAAATGCCGTTTCTGAAGATCTTCCAAAACCATTTTTCATTTCCAGGACATTTTTTTGGTGTTCTTTAGCTTCTAACCGACGTTTTTCACTTTGTTCTAGAATTTTCTTTTGCTGGTTTAATCATCCTTTCTCATATTGTTTTTCTTCCAAACGCCGTTTATCAAGCTCTTTCAAAATCGTGTGTTTAGAACAAATAGAAAATATGTATTTGTTATTTAATACCATATAAACAAGAAGATTTATCTTTTAGGAGGCTGAGAAACGCTCTTTGCTAATATAAATCATATTATTGAAAGAAACAAATTTATAGTAATCAAGAAAAAAATTTCTTTTTGATTAAATTGAAACGAGTGTGCTAATCCTTCCAGAACTTTCTTTTGCTTTACTAATCGTTATTTCTCATTCTAATTTTCTTCTAAAATCTCCTCCAAAAAATTTTTGTTCTTCTTTTGTTGTTCTTTCTTTCTTTCTGTTCTCACCGACATTTTTTAACTTTTCGCAAAATTTTCTTTTGCTCCTCTAATCGTTGTTTCATTTTCTTTCAAACGCCGTTTATTAAGCTCTCTCCAAATCTTCTTTGTCTCTTGCATTTTTAGAATCTTCTTCTTCTAAAAGTAGCTTTCCGAGATTTTCTACAATTTTGTTATGTTATTCACGTCTTCAAGTCTTCGTTTTTTCTTAGATTCCTTCTAGAATTTTCCGTTGGATAATTTAATAAAATCATTATTGTTGTTTAAGATAGTATTAATAATAATTATTTAGTATTTGGTATTTTAACTTGTAAAAAAATTCTAGTAACTTTATTGCTACCTCAATCAGTCTTTGTGTACATAATTTTCTAGTTATATTTTTATTTATAAAAAAACTAGAGCAAGAATGGTCAAAACCCATAATTAATAATCTCTAAAAAAGATCATAAGTCAAAATAACGACCACAGGTAACGAGCTGACCCATAAAAGTTAAGTAGTAGTGTATAATTAATATGCGTCTAATTAGCAGTGTATTTAAACATTAAACCATTTCTTATTAACACAGATTTAGTAAAATAGTAGTTACAAGGTTTAAACCAGATGGTAAAAACTAAAAATCAGAGTGTGAGCTTCAGAGTGACTTACGATGTCTGTTGTACAACCACAAGACCGTGTTCAAATGAGAGGCGTGGCTAACACGGGCCTTTACCCATCTTTTCAACCATCTAAACATATAGGAAACATAAATCAAAACAAATAAGAGATCGAGTGTCTCTTCACCAGGCAATTTTTGTTGATAGGTAAATTGTTAAAGATCTAAAAAAAATTCTGAAAAAAAGTTTGAATTGGTTTACATGTAAGAAAAGATTTACGAGGATAGAAGATTAAAATATACGCCTGAAGGAAAGTATCAACTGTCCTTTAATAAATAAATTTATCAGAAGAAATAAAGTAATAATACGAAAGGAATCATAAAGACGAACATAAAACCTTATGACTAATAAAATAAATCAAGTTGAAAATGTTTTAAAAAGTTGCATTGGCCGGCAAATATTTGGCAAAACACCAACCTTTTGGAAGAAAATACAAGACTCTCTCTGAAATAAATCCGGAAAAGTAGCGCTAATTAAAGCTTGATTATCCTCGAGCTAAAATGATTTATTTTTTGGTGTAGTCGAGAAGTTTTCTTGCACATTTAATGAAGAAGATTCCCAGCTTTTAAACGCTCTTTTGCAATTGTTGATTTCTCTGGTTAATTCATTAACACGGTATTGCAGTTGTAAATACCACTTGATGAACTTAATTCGATAGGAGAGATCTCATTCAAACCCTTAGACATCATTTATATATCCTTTGATTGAGCTTTCGCACCCAAATTGGAGCGAGTGAGAGCAAAAAACCAGGAAGAAGCGAACTCGAGCGTGTAAAACAATTTAAATAAACTCCTTTTTTACCTTCAATTGGAAGCTACCTGTCTCTGGAAAAATCCGGGATATTTGCGCCAAAATAATTAATTTTACGAATCCAGACGAATTTCTCTATGAAACTGCTGCAGCTGTTCCATCTAGACTTCCAGAGAGAAGTCTAGGTCTCTGTTTAACTCAATCTAAACGTATCCTTCTTCTCCCTTGTCCAAGGACTCTCATCCCTTTGACCCGACCGTATCAAACTTTGAGTAACTGGGGAATATTCTTAATACCCTGACTGGAGAAATAAACATCAAACAACGCATCGACGAATTGGCTTTTAGACACTGATTACATCATTTAACTGCAGCTTCTCTTTTACTCCAATCGATAATAATTTCTCACGTAATTTTATGTTTTTTGCATATAAGCAAGACAGAGATAAAGATCACAGTGAGATACTCCTTCGAGTTCGATACCGACAGCCCCTTTTCTGTCCCTGTGATTTGGCGCGTTAGGGATCTCAACCCTCGGCACACCAACCCCGCATCAAATTTATTATCTCTCGTGATGAAAAGAAAACTGGTTTTTGTAAATACAGCACAATAAAACATATATTTGCGATTTTTTAAGGTTTTTGCAGTATTGGTGCGATTTAAAAAAGGCAAACAAAGAGGGTTATTTGATTAAAAAGGCTTGGAATGAAGCAAAGTTAAATTATATACTCAAGCTGGCGAAAATAGTTAGTGAATGTAGAACTTGGTAATTTTAGAATATCTGTTCACTAAAGTTATAATTAATTTAATCTAAATTCTAATGAAACAGATCGGATTAATATAAAACAATTTTTGAGATTGTTCTATAATATTCTATAAAATAATAAAATTTAGATTGAATGAAATACAGGCTGTACCAGAATTATTTAATACAAATTTATCTCCAGATATACTAGTAAGTACAGTGAAGTATCATGGCTGAGGACATTTTCAAAATAAAATTCCAATTACGACTAAATAAAGTATTTAGTCTTAATAAAGCAAGACAAGGATAAAATATAAAGCCAAAAATTAAATTTTCAGGCGACAGAGACAAGCCGCAATAAATTATAATGAACGACAAAATAGGGTGCTACTATATTAATTAGCCAAAAACGATTTGAAGATCTTACAAAATTTACTAAAAAAATTATTTTAAATTTGATAAAAAATATCTTGTCTAGCTTTTAAGATTAAAAGCAAAATTATCTCTCCAAGTTTCAAAATAGTAAACTGCCATTTCGGGCTTATTAAATTAATAAAATGTAGTCTCCAGACACTATCGTCTTTAATTTTATTGACATAAAAATAGATCAGAAATATTCTTTCCAGCTTCTAAAATAGGTAAAATTAAGTCTCCGGATTTTGAAATTAGTAAAATGATTTCTTCGACTTCCAAACTCCCAATATTACAAAAATTGTCGTTTCTCTAATAAGTTGATTTCAAAATTAGTAAAAGACATCTCTGGCTTCAAAAATTGTTGTATTGTCGCCTTTGACTGCCAATATCTAATAAAGATCTCGTTTTTGTATTTATTTATATAAAAATTTGTAAAAGAAATGTTAGTTCTGGCTTCTAAATCTAGTAAAATCTAGCTAAAAAAATACGATAGATCTAGAATTTACAAAAATTAATTCCACAGTTATATGCAAATAAAAAGAAAGATAAAACAATAATTTTCAAAATATCTTTTTTAAAAAATGTAGATAAGTGGTTCTAGAATATAAAAAATTTATTTTTCGGTGGATTTAAATTGTTTTTTCTTTTGTAAAAAAATATGAAGATCTAGATGATTTCAACAATCGCGTAGAACTAGAACACTTCTAGCTTTACAGATCCAAACATTTTAAATAATATTAACAAAAATTTTTAAAGTTTCTTTTCTAAAAGATGTGGATAAGTGGACTTAGAATATAGATAATTTTTGCAGTAGATTTAGATCACTTTTGTTCCACAGATCAAGATTTAAATAATTTTTTCTCCTGGAAAAAAACTTGCAGATCTAGATGATTTTGACATTCGCGTAGAACTATGAAAAACTCTTTTAGCTCTACAGATCCAGAAATTCTGTACATTATTAACATTTTTAGTTCTATAAATACAGCTAAGAATTCCGAATAAGCTTACCAGATTAATAAAAATGACGTTAGAAGGTTCGGCAGGCAAGGTGGTAGTGGATGGAAGCGTGACAGAAGCGTTCCCAATTCGAAAGGGGTTAAAACAAGGCGACCCGCTGTCAACAGTTCTGTTTAATTTGGTATTGGAAAAAATCATGAGGGAAAGTCGGATAAGAACAGAGGACGATGTGGCATTCTTGCGATACCAGAAAGGAGATGAAGGAAATGTTTAAAAATTTGAAAGAGAGTGCGAGAAGGTATGGACTCGAGGTAAATAAAAGCAAGACAAAGTATATGGAAACAAACGGAAGAGAAGTACAAGGTGACCTGGAAGTGATAGGACAGAATAGCAGAGGTTATTGTTTTCAAAGAGTAGACAAATTTGAGTACTTCGGGATTACGGTGAATGAAAATAATGAAGAACTAATGAAAATAGAAAAGAGACTAACTGAAGGAACGAAAGCGTTTGGGGCATTAAACACGGTGTTGAGAAGCAAAATAGTGTCGGGAAAAGCAAAAATTAGAATCTATAGGACTGTAATCCATCCAGTGGTGCTATATTGATGTGAAACGTGGATTATGACCCAAAGCACCTCGGAAAAGCTGGAAAGGTGGGAGAGAAAAGCACTAAGAAAGGTGTTTGGGGAGTGAAAAACGAGGAAGGCAACTGGTGATGAAGAACAAATAAAGAAGTAATGGATATATATGGCTATCCAAGCATAATCCAAAAGGTAAAGGGTCAAAGAGTGGTTAGGACATGTGGCGAGAATGGCATCAAATAGGCACACAAAAAAAGCGCTGCTGGGAGGATAAGGAAGTAAAAGAAGAAAAGGGAAACCGAAGAAGAGATGTTTGGAGATGGGTAAGGAAGATCTAAAGGGAGTAGGAGTCCGGGACTGGATGTAAGGGAGCAAGAACAGAAAAAAATGGAGGAAAATTGTAGAAAAAATTAAAGCCATGGGCCCGAGGGTCTGAAGAGCTATTTTATATAAATATAGCTAAAAAATATGATAACTCTAGAATTTTCAAAACTTAGATCCTCATTTATATGCAAATAAAAAAAGGTAAAACAAGACTTTTCAAAGTTTCCTTTTTAAAAGATGTAGATAAGTGACTCTAGAATACAAACAATTTTTTTAGGAGATTTAGATCGTTTTTTGCTCCACAGATCAAGGTTAAATATTTTTTTTGCAAAGAGCTTGCAGATTTAGAATTTTCAAAATTCTATTTTAAATATATTCCCATGAATATAACTGCATCTGGAAGCTATTTTTTGTTGTTATGATTATTTACAATTTTAGTCCCAATTTCTTGCAGATATAGCTACTGAGAAAATAGCACCATAAATTCAATTTTGTAGCTGAGATAATCAAACTCTCATCTATTTCGATTACCAACTGTTGCTTTTTTGTTATTCTTTTTATTGTCTTGCTTTCATTTTCCTAAAGCTTCTGACTTTACCACTAAAAAATACTTTTTTCTTTTACTATTTACTAATTACTGTTATTTAAGTATCTAATAGCTTAATAACAGAGTAACAAGAAATAAAAACAGAACAGATGTGTTTATAAAAGGGGTAGATTTCGTTTCGTACCTGACCCAAAATATATTTGGGGTAAAAAGTAGTCCTATCAGTAGTTTGGCAATAGTTGCGTTAATAAATATTTGCGGTTTCCGGTTTTTTAAATAAATCGTAATAAACCACAGAATTACGTTAACTGGTGTTTGACAAGAAGTTAGCATTGCTCGTGTCATTTCAATATTGTAATTTCGAGTAAAGTGATAAAATAAAAAGTTTTTGAACGTTAATTACTGGTAGAATAGAAGTGAAATGTTCAAAGAAGTGATCGAATAGTTGATTAAATCAGTGGTAAAAGATTCCGAATTCCGTTGCTCAATTTAATTTGCAGCTCGGATCTCGATGTTAATAAATACACTCCCACGTTGAATAACACTGCAAGTTGGCAAGTGTAACGGCGTGTAACTCGGAAGTGACGTCACAACAGGAAACAGCTGCTTGATTACAAGTTATCTGCAAGAGGGCCGAGCTTCTGCTATTATCAATATTTAGGTGGTGATTTGAGTTTTTTTATTTTGATTGCACTGATATCACGTTACAATTGATTTGGTTTTTTATGGATGTCCTTACCTTAGAGATCAATTTTACGCCTGGAGGTGGTAAATTATGTCACTAGTTTACCAGTTAACAAGCTGATTAACATAGCAGGAATTCTAATTATAGGTTTATTCCCGTATGCTGCCTCGTTCGCACTACTCCCAGCTCTCTCACTAGGATCAAATTTATCACGATAAGAGACTCCTCCCAAGGATGAATCCCACCAGCTTTGAACAAGTAGTTTAATTTAAACTAAAATTAATGATTGAGCCCAACTGATCCTAATTAATTCAATTTTACTACGTCATTACCTGGACCGAAACAGAGAAAAACAAGGGTCAAACCTTTTAATACCTAAACTGATTAAGATCTTAAGCTATCAATTAAAATATCAGTGTTTACATGCGTGTAAAAATTGTCGCCGGATATATTCATGGCGCTGCTAACGGTTTAATAATCACGTTGTTCATATTTAACACACTTGGCTTGTTCAACGTATCATTCCACAAATAATAACTTTAATTGAATTAACCTCGAGTTCGCTATCTAATTATTTACAAATTTTTTTAAAAAAATTTAACGGGTTAAGGTGGCTCAGCACGTGTGGCTTCCACTCAAGATAACTTCAAGAAGTATGATAGCTATTTTTCTTCCGTAGTGTTTTCGTTTAGTATCGTCTTAAAATAACACAGTTTTACCACGAAATTAAAAAATATCTCGTTTCGAACAAGATGGGGCTATCACATAACCAAGGGCGGATTCAAACTCTAGCCATTGGGCTCTACTCCTTAGGAGGCGAGACAATTTTGACGATGTTGATAATACAGTTCGAATTTATGCTGTTGTTGCCAATTTTTTAATTTTTTTATCCGATTTTTGTTTTCCAAAATTGTCTAAAACCTTCACTTCAAATTTTTCATTCATTTTTACAACGTTTCTATTGATAACATCTTGCAGGATATCAAACTTCTTGAAAAATTTTTTCTATTTTTATGGTGGCGATTTCATAATTTTTGTTTCTCTTCTAGTAGTCCTATTTTTCTTTTTCAGGTTTGTGTAGTTGCTTTTTTTTGTAGTGTTGTTTATTAAGTTTTTCTAGAACATTTTCTCTTCTTCTTTTTCTTCTTAACGTTGTTTTTAAAATCTTATAAATTTTTTTTTAGTACGTATATCCTTTCTTTGTTCTTTTTCTCTTAAGCCTACTTTTCTTTTCTTTCTTTTTTAGTCCCATTAGGTCATATTATAGTACATATTTGTAATCAGGATTTCAGATATAACCTTTGCAGCAATTTTTAGTCAATTAATTTTTTTTAAAGCCACAAATTTTGACAAAAAAATGACTTCAAAAAGTTTTCAAAAAATTCTGAAAAAATTTATCTAGGCTAATTTAGGCCAGCTAAATCTATTTCTAGACTCAGATCTGGGATCAGAGGAGAATTGACGATTATAGAGACAAGTTCATAGAAGTGCAAGACTACTCTTTCAATTTGCTAATTTTTTTTTTCGAAAACACGAAGAGATATGGGACTGGTGTTTTCAGAAATCGATAGAGTGTTCCAACATCTATAAGCATGGTAATTTTCATGAAACAAATGCGGTTTGTTCAAAGTTATGAGAGAAAGAAGACGATAGTGTCCCAAAAAAATTTAGAAGCTTAAACCCTTTTTTTTTGTAAGTTTTAATTATTTCTGGATTTTACATTACATCATGATACATATTTGTAATCAGTACGTTAGTTGTAACATTTTCAGCGATTTTCAGCAAATTTAAAAAATTTTGAAAAATCGACAAATTTTGAAAGATTTAATACGCATAGACAACAAAAAGGCATTTTCAAAAAAAATTATCTAAACCCATTTAGGCCCGCTAAATCTATTTTGAGACTCAGATCTAGGATCGGAGGAGAATTGACGATTCTAGAGACAAGTTTATAGATGTCAAAAACTATTCTTCCATTTTGATTAAAATATTTTTTTTTCGAAAACGCAAAGAGGTTTAAGACTGGTGTTTTGAGAAATCGATAGAGTGGTTCAACATCTATAAGCATGGTAAATTTCATGAGTCAAATGCGGTTTGTTCAAAAGTTATGAAGAAAAAAACCGATTCTGCCTCAAAAAAAAAATTGGTATAATCGAATTCACAGCTATTTTTACACCACCTGTTGATTTAAGTTGTAAACCAAAAATCCCCTATGCAGTAATTTTTAAAAACAAAGTTGGTTATATGCGAAATAATTGCAAAGTGTCAAAAGTCAAATTATTATTTGAATGTTTAAATTTGATCTTGCATTACAATAGATTCTTGCGCTTTTCTTAAAAATGAAGAAAAAGCAGAAAAAATCAAGAGTTCTTCTCTCCGCCCAAATAAAGGCAGCACTAATAAAATTGTTTGAAAAGTTTTCCAAAAAACATCCTGAGTGGTCAAAGCGAAAAATCTCGCCAGAACTGGCAGAAATATTTCTAAGTAAGCAAATAGTATTAAAACCTGCAGATTGTTTAAAAGCCAAAATACATCATGTAACAAATTCTATTTGAACGTAGCACTTGCGTGTATCACGAGCTGCGTATACTCATCATTTGGTAAATATGCGGTAATTGATATCTCAGAATATGAGGTAAATATAACACTATTTTGATTTTGTCACTTTATTTTCACTAACTGCACCAGAGCCCCCATGCTCATGCATTCGTAGAGGTTAGAATAAAATTTGTCAAAAAATGACATCAGATTTGTAACTAGAATTAAGAAATGTCACCAAAAGTCTAGTTCACACCAAACTAAGTTATCTGTACAATGCCGAATTTTTAGAAAAATCAACAGGTGGTGTAAAAATAGCTGTGAATTTTAGTATAGTTAAAATCTTTTTTTGTCGGTTTTAATTATTTCTGGCCTTCTTACATAATATTATGATATATATTCATAATCGGGACGTCAGATATAACATTTTCAGCGATTTTCAGCCAATTTGAACAATTTGACAAAAAAAGGACATTTTCAGAAAAGTTCTCAAAAAATTCTAAAAAAATTTATCTAAGCCAACTTAGGTCCGCTAAGTCCATTTCTGGACTCAGATCTGAGATTGGAAGAGAATTGACTATTTTAGAGACAAGTTCACGAAAGTGAAAGAAACATTCTTTTATTTTGAAATATTTTTTTTGAAAACGCAAAAAGACATGGAACTGGTGTTTCCAGAAATCGATAGAGCTATCCAAAATCTATAAGTGTGGTACATTTCATAGAACAAGCTCTATTTGGTTAAAAGTTATGAAGAAAAGAAGACGATAGTGTCCCAAAAAAAATTTGGGAGATAAAACTCTTTCTTTTTATGAGTTTTGATTATTTCTGTTTTTTTTTTATCAGATATATTTTCAGCGATTTTCAGCCAATTTGAAAAATTTTAAAAAATCGATAAATTTTCAGACAAAAAAATGACATTTATTAAAAAAATTTCAATTAATTTATCTAAGCTAATTTGGGCCTGCTAAGTCGATTTTTGGATTCAGATCTGGGACTGGAAGAGAATTGACGATTCTAGAGACAGATTCACGAAAGTCAAAAATTATTCTTTCATTTTGAAATTGTTTTTTCGAAAACGAAAAGAGATATAAAACTAACGTTTTTAGAAATCGATAGAGCAGCTAAAAATCTATAAGTGTAGTAAATTTCATAGGATAAATGCGGTTTCTTTAAAAATTATAAAAAAAGAAGTTTTTTTAAAAGTGTTTAAAAAAAATTGAGAGCTAAAACCGTCTTTTTCTTTTTCCTTCTTTCTCTATTCAAAAAGATTTTGTCTTTTTTCTTTCTTGTCTTTGAAAGAATTAACAACAAAACAACTAAAAGCGATGGAAAGAAAATCGAAGAAGAAGTAAACAAAAAAAAAGAACAATCGTCGTAGAAAAGAAAAGGAGAACAAGAAGAGAGTGTTCCTAAATTTAGATTAATTATAAAAATTAGATTAAAAATAGATACGATTTTTTTAAATACAGTTATACAACAATGTTGATGTTAAATAATTGCTATTTAGACAATTTAGACCCTTAACCATTTATTGATCTTTTTGAGATGTCTTGATGTGAAGCAATTATCGAAAAAGTTTCTCGATTAGTTAAAATCAGTGTAGGGGTAAAAATCAGTTTCCTCCCTTTGTTTATTATAACGTCTATAATTGTATAAAATCCATTGGGTCGTTGGGCGTGGAATGATATCGGTAAACAAGCATCGTAACAGATGTCTAAAGTGCTTTATCACCCGATAGTGGCTTGATAAAGCTATTGATTGTTGTGTAGGGGCAAAGCGTCCGAGTCAATGTTCGTCGAAGTGACCATTTTGTAGCGATAAATTCAAATATGTTCAAAGTAGCCTCCTGTAGGTCTGATCTATACATCCGTGAAGGAATGAAACAACATTTTATAGCTGACATATCTATCTAAACTCTCTTATCCCTGTCATAAAGCGATGTGGAATCGTGGACGGAACAGGGAGGGTGGAAAATGAAATAACCTGATCCTACTTGTCGAATAAAGGGGGAAAACTGGTTCGCTCCAGTACGCATGACAGCCAGGTTGAGTTTGGTGAATAAGTTTAAAGTTTATGTTCGCAATTACTTCTTGAGGGTTGTATAAATATCTGGCGAATTTAACGCTGGCGCATTACCCCATATTCGAACTAACGCCGACGTAAATAATTATACCACGTCTTCTACTAATTATTATTAATCCTTTCTCTTTTAACTTCAAGAAAAAAAAGAAATTTTAATCAAGGAAAAGCTGTCAAAGAGATTATTCATTAAATCACTTTTCAACAAATTATCCAAACTATTATCTACCTCTATTACTGTCATTTCATTACAAAACCCTCATAAATTTTACATCAACTGTCATAAATTATATCTTGAGAGAAATATCGAAATGTGCTACTTGATTTACCTCACTGAATTGTTATTATGCAAGTTATGAGATATCTATATTATGATTACTATTTTGCCTGTTCATTACAGAAGTTCCTTTGCTATAAATTGATAACCAGTGTTGACATCACTAAAAATTTTACTATAAAAGCAAGCAAAATACACTATACCTGTCTTTTTTCTACTCATAGATAAATAAATAAGCGTTAGAAAAGAACAGAAAAAAAACGATTACCGATTACCTAACCTACAATGTTAAAATGTTAGAAATGAGAACTGAGTTTGGTCAAATAGCTTCTGTTTATGGGTTCCTTCTATTTCCGGCTATTTTCTCTGAGCATATCTCACCCACTAATTAATTTTCAGCTCACTGCTGCATCATAACCTATGTTTTTGTACAGTTGCGGTCATAATTAAGTCCGTTGCGTCATCAGTAGAAATTTCGATTTGATAATTCATTCACAAATGATACAACAGCAGTACAAGGTAAATAGCGATAGAAAAGAGCATAAACAAAGCAGCTAAACTACAGTACATCTGTTTCTTTTCCACTCATAGATACACAAATAAGCGTTAGAGAGAAACAGAAAAAAACCCGATTACCAAACCTACAATGTTAGAAGTAAGAGCAGAGCAGTCAAATGGCTTCTGTTTATGAGTACTTTAATAAATGAGACGCTTTTTGTGATTTATCTAGTAACTGACACGACACTATTCACTTTATCTGCCGCTTTTCCTTTCCGGCTATTTTCTCTGAGCATATCTCACTACTAATTAATTTTCAGCTCACTGCTGCATCATAACCTGTGTTTTGTACAGTTGCGGCCATAATTAAGTCCGTTGACGTCATCAGTAGAAATTTCGAATTCGAATTGATAATTTATTTACAAATGATACAACAGCAGCACAAGATAAGATAAGTGATAGAAAAGAACAGAGAGAAGGATCAACGTGCAAGTAAGGCAAATATAGACAAAGCAGGTAAATTACACTACACCTGTCTTTTTTCTACTCATGAATGAACTAATAAGCGTTAGAAAGAAACAGAAAAAAGCCGGTTATGGCATAAATGAGGCGTTTTTTCTGATTTAATTACTTGATTTTCCTACAACAAGTAGTTTTAATTACAGGTATTTACAATAATTAATAAATCACGGTAAAATTAATAAAATACAAGTAGTGTATGCTGCGATGTCTCAATGCCGAGTGCCCTCTGGTTCTCAGACTCCAAATATCGCTGATAGATATCCAATCGAATTTTTTTTTGAAAATAATGAGTTCGAGATCTGATATTATAAAAAATTCTAAAAATTAATTAAGATATTTAATTTAACTCAGTGTTAGAAGCAATTATTAGGCCAACTTTGCGATAAAAAAATTAATTTTAATGTATTTGGCTTCTTAGGTGTGTATCAGATTGATGATAAGCTAAACTATGCCAGGAATGAGTAAAACAGCCTAACTAATGCTAATTCATTTATATTTTAAACAAGTTAAGAGCCTAATATGTTCAAAATGTCGTAAAATTAATAAATTATTGTAATTAGTTTGCACGCAGGGAGGTATTTCTTAAACATTTTTATGAAAATTTATAAATTATGGTGTTTCATCATAAGTCATTTGTCACAGAAATAAATTATTAATTAGAATGCGCTGAGGTTTTTCTATTAAAACTCATCTAAGCTTTTATTGACTCATGCCAAAGTAGTGGTATAAGTGGTATATGGTGTTTTATAAAAAAAAATCGCGTGTTAACAATAAAATTCTTTCAATATGTTATTGTGAGCATTTAATCAATATTGCCTTCGGCGATATTGGCTGTAAAAGTGTTTACGACATAGACTATACATTGTGAGCGTCGAACGTTGTTCAAGCGTTAATAAGGGTGAGAAAATAAACGATTTTATTTCGTTTCTAATTAGAGAATGGAGATTTAAATTTTGAATTAGGAAATATTTTAATTTAATGAATATCTTTTGTGACTTTTCGACTGAAAAAATCGTTTTTTATTCTTTCATAAGGCACACCACATGCCTATTCAATGCCTTCAATATTGAAACGAATATTATTATTGCGGTTTGGTATTCCGCAAGAATATTGCTGTTGCCATCGAGATTACTATTAAAACAGACGTACTAGACGTAGAGAAAATAACTGTGTAGGTTGTTCAGAATATAGATTACTGTTTTATTCTCACAATAAGCTTGTTGATAAAACAGTGCTACATCATATCGAGATATTATTTTTCTATGAGACTCTGAAACGGAAAGATTCTGAAACTTTATAAATGTCGAATTTGAATAAATTGTTTGCGGTCCATTTGCTATTCTACAGGCATATTGATAAACAACGCGTTTTAGAGAGAACTGAGAATAATAACCTCCCTTGTTCAAACTTTACAACTAGTCCCCAGTCTACACCCATTTCCGCAAACAACATTTCGAGAAAAAGGGAGATTCACACTTTACAGGAATAAATACTGAAAATTTTTAGCAAAAACAAAACAAGAATACTGATTTTCAGAATCATAAATTGCCACAACTGATTGATGGCGAATTCCCACTTTCTGTTTCTTTAAAATTGATGCTTCTTCTTCTGTCATATGTGACAAGTCCTCTCTGCTTCATTCCCTAAATTTCTCACCCCAGGAGTTATTATTTTTGTTGACAACAGTGTTACAGTATTTTTGTAATTTTTTAGTATATTGGGAGTAGTTCAAAATCAACGATTAAAAGAAAACTATGTTTACAAAACAAAGCGAACAAAGACAAACTATTTTAGACTGCTAACTGAAACCAAAAAAAGGACAACAAAAGCTTTAGAAGAACTTGATAAAGAACAACTAGAAAAAAAATTAAAAATGACGATTAAAAGAGAAACAAGAGTAAGAAGAACTACGTTTAATGAAAGAAAGTTTTTGAAATACAGAATATAGTTACAGATAAGCCTGATTGAGAAGATTGAAAGAAAAAAAACAAAAATAAAGACTATAAAGTTTCTTCTAACAACCTTTCAGAATTTAGCGCATAAACTGCTCTTAATAACTGTTGTTAAAACAAGCTATAAGAAAAAGAGAATAAATGTTAAACACCTTGAATAAATAACGTTCAAAAAAAATTAAAAAGCGACTACTAGAAAGCATTACAGAGAAATATTCTCTATACAATAGCAAAAAAATATTCTAGAAAATATGAAGACCAACGATTGGAAAAAACTAAAACAAAGCGAACAAAGGTAGGTTCAAGAAAAATAACGGTTAGACTACTGACTACAACTGAAAAGAATAGAGATAAAAGAAGCTTTAAAAAACTTAGAAAAGAACAACTAAAGGTTGACTAAAAGCAAAAATAATTAAGAGAAAACAAAAAATGCGAACTGAAAGAAAAAAAGATTAAAAGAAACAATGCTTAAAAAGGAAAAATTTTAAAAACAGAATATAGTTACAGAAAATTGATAATTGAGAAGAGAAGAAGAAGAACAAAAACTATAAGCCTTCTTCTATGAACAGTTTAATGCAGAAGCGTTTTAGCAGCCCGAAATCTTAGCATATGACTTGCTTTTTAACAGTTGTTGAGACAAACCATAAAAAAATAAAGCAAGAGCTCTAAAAAAATTAAAAAATATTAATAAACAACTTGAAAAAAAAATGAAAAAGTATCCACTAGAAGATATAACCAGAAAAGATTCTCTGTACTACAGCAAAAAATTAGAAAGAAAATAAGATTAGAGAGAAAACTATGTTTCCAAGGTAAAGCAAACCTAGGTAGTTTAAAAAAAAGTTTAAACGACTGACTACAAATGAAAGAAAAAAAAGGGACAAAAAAGCTTTAGAGGAGGAGAACTTGGAAAAAACCACTAGAAGCAAAAAAAAATAGAACAATTAAAAAACGTCGACTGAAAAAAAAACAGTGTTTAAAGTTCTAAAAAACGAAAGAAGAAAAGTATAGTTTTTAAAGAATACGCTAGAGTTACAGAACTACTTGAAAATCAATGACTGGAAGATAAAGAACAAGAAAAAACACTTCAGAATGCAGAATTGTTTTAGCAACCTGAAATATCGGCGTATAAACTGGTTCTGAATTGTTGTTGAAACACATCATAAAAAAAGGAAATAAAAAGTTTAAAAAAAAAATATTAATAAACAACAAAGCAACCACTGGAAGACATATCTAGAAGAAATTGAAAGAGAAAAATGAAGCAAAACGCCGACGTAAAGAAAAACAGTTTATAACATATTTTAGAAAATATGTTTTTGAAGTAAAGACAAAATTTGAAGTGTTTGGAGAATCTAGGACAAGAGAGTGATAAAAGAATAGTTAAAAAAATATATTAAAATCTTGAAAACAACAGGTTAAATTGCGGTATTCGAACCACCTTCATAAAATTGTAATTCCCAATTATGTTAGCAAGATAACAGATTTTTTTCTGTTGCTGACTACAGGGCTATCCATTTCGAGGTTGATAAAGTAAAAATCCGTATACCGACATTTGTCAAAGATAAACGTCAAGTACGCTGTCATTAGTGTCATTTATTTAGTTGACATTCTGCCATTTAAGAATATGGAGCATTTAACAATTGACCAATGCGTTAAAATTATTAAATCTTATTATAAAAATAGTGATTCTGCCGTATCCACATTTCGCGCTTTACGAGCAGATTATGGTCGTCATAATCGTCCTACAAAGCAAAACCATATTGAATACAGTGAATAAATTTGAACAAACTGGATCCGTTACTGATATTGTAAGGCTTGTGCATTATCGAAACATTCGCAATGCTGAAAATATCGCTTCTGTAGCTGAAAGTGTGGAAGAAGATTCAAATTTGTCAATTCCTCGTCGAGCTCAACATTTAGGTCTATCTTATGGCTCATTATGGCGCATTTTGCATCTGGATTTGCATCTTCATCCGTATAAAGTCCATTTGACACATGAGCTAAAGCCTGCTGATCATGCACAACAAAGAACATACGCAAACGGGGTGTTGGAAAAACAGGCCGTCGATGCTGATTTTTCGAACAAAATTTTCTTCAGTGATGAAGCTCATTTTTCACTTGGTGGATACGTTAATAAGCAAAACTGTAAAATTTGGAGCTCAGAAAATCCACAATTGATTGTAAAGAAGCCATTACACCCGGAAAAAGTCACTGTTTGGTGCGCATTGTGGTCTGGTGGTGTGATTGGGCCGTATTTTTTTGAGAACAACCAAGAACAAACCGTTACCGTCAATTCTGAGCGCTAATTTTTTACGAAAATCGAAGATTATGATCTTGACGATATGTGGTTCCAGCAGGAGCTACCAGTCACGTAACACAAGCAAATCGAGCTCTTTTGCAAGAGAAATTTCCTGGACGTGTGATTTCGCCATTGGCTGATGTCAATTGGCCTTCAAGATCCTGCGATTTGACGCCTTTGGATTTCTTTTTGTGGGGCTACACGAAAGATCGTGTTTACGCAAACAATCCTCAAACTCTTGACGAATTGAAAACTAATATTTGTAATGTAATAGCCGAGATACTGCCCGAAATGTGCCGGAAAGTCATTGGAAATTACCTCAAAAGGACCTAGGCCTGTAAGAAGTCCCGTCGTGAACATTTAAATGATATCTTGTTTAACTAAAAATGGCAATGATCAATCTTTGAAATGAAATAAAAATTACATTACATTCCGAATATTTTGTGTTTTTTTTTAAGTTTATTTTATCAAGCTCGAATTGGATAGCCCGTTAGTATCTATAGCATATTAGAAGATGCTATAGATAATATAGCATTTAGTATAGATACTAAATCGAGTCAAATAAATAGTGACATTAACGCACTGATCTCTGGCTGTGACATTACTCCTGATATTTTCAGTTTTTCAGTTGCAAAATCAAGCGTATCGCTCACTCTGTATATTCTGCGAAAAAACTTTAATTTCAGTTTGAAATCAGCGTATCATGTTTCTTGATTGTAGAGCAAATGTGGTACAATAGACACTTATTTATGCTTCTTTCATCCATCCTCTGTTGAACTTGTAATTATCTGTTTTGTGCTTGTTGTGGTTCTAAAGCTTAGGTTTGAAGATCTTATTATAATTTTTATCTTCCAACTGTACTATCTTCATTAATTATAAGGTATATAAAACTTTTGTGACTGAAAATCATGAGACCGTAAAATAATAGGTATTAAGACAAATGTTCAGATAACCTCACCAGAAAACTCAATTTACAATAAACACACTGAGAGCAAATCAAACCATGAAGAGCAGTTTGTAGTCATTTTCAGGAGTAATTTTATTTCGGAAAATATTTTGCGGCTATTTCAAACATCAACGCGAGTATTTCATTGTTTTCTTCTTTGACGGTGTGTCGTAATTAAATAGCGTCAATCCAAACATTCCAACATAAATTCCGTTATAATCTCGGTGACAGTATTACATTTATTAGGTATAGAATTCACAAATTTTGTTAGGTTGTTGTTTTGTTCGCTGTTAGCTGTACTCAGAGTAATTGGAAAGATGGAAATACGGGATATAAATTTAGCGCTTTATGAGTTCGAATATAACAGACGCTGATGATCACTGAACTTGCAAAATAGAGATTGGAGATACGTCTTGACAAGGTGGGACCAAATCAAGACCATTTTCGAATTTGGAGCAAAGCTGAAATGCTTACAGCATACTATATCAGTGGTAAAGCTGATTTACCGCTGCTCTATTCTCTACGTATAGTAATCAACAAACGCTAGCATTATACAGCCCTGCCCCTTTGTATAGAAGTTAATTTTTTAACAACGAGTTTACAGTCTAACCTGTCGAGCTCTACCATTACCATAATTTACTGTTTCTTATGCTGTTTCAGATCAGGTCAGGTCAGGTGAGGTCAGGTCAGGTTTCTTATGATGTTTCAGGTCTTTTCTACCCTAAAACAGTCGTATCTAATGTTTTGACCCATTTTTGGGACTGACTTATCGATATTAGGGTGTTATTTATAAAAGAAACCAAAAGCAGTAAGAAATTGGTTCATTATAGTCTTATAATGTTAGCGTGTTTCGATTACTATACATCTCAATCGAAAAATGACCAATTTCAATAATTTTTTAACGACGGCAAGACGTTGCTTTAAATTCTCTTGTTATCTAACAAATAAACTAGAAACAGTAGAATACTTGCTCATTATTTTGTCTTATAATGTTAGCGTTTTTAGATTACTATACGTCTCAACCAAAAAACGACTAATTTCAATGATTTCTAAAACGGCATTAAGGCGTTGCTTTGAGTTCTCTTTCGCGTAAATTCCGTCGAGTTTTTCCAAGAGTTCTGTTTCCATTTCGAGTTAAATTAAATTAAGAAGAGTTAACAACACTTACAGCTCATACTTTTTGCAAAAGTGAGCGGTTTCTCTTTTTTATCAATTAAATGTAGTTTGAAGACATCACTGCACTAGCTTTGATAATTTCGGTGAGCTTTGTGAGTGTTTTCTTTGAGTTGAGGTTCCGCTAGCTTCGAAAGTCTGAGGGCAAGTTAATAAATTGGTAAAGAGTTGCCATTAAAAGATTACAACAGCAATTATTGTTTCGTGTTAAGTCTGTAGTTTAAACAGAATGTTGGCGTTCAGTCATCGAAATCGATTAGGTTCAGGCTGGAATGGAGTTTAAAAGAGGAACAAAGAGGGAGGAGATACTAAAAGAGAAAGCGAGAGAGAGGAAACTACAGCAAGGGTCCGTAAATCTGCTAGTTCTAACTTCTACAACACTGCAGCTGTTTGTCACTTCACGCATTGTTATTATCAAAATAAATACGGAAAAAGTGTTTTCACAAAAACTGACAAACGCTAATTAATATCAATTTTTCAATTATTCAACCGAACTGAAAAAACTAATTGGTTTTTCACCTGTGTTAAATCAGATTTTGTTTGGAGAAAAAATTTGTTAACATGTTTTAAATGTAATTCAAGCACGGAAACCATGAAGGGGAAAATAGAATTAAATAAATTCAGATTTCCGTTTAATAACTAAACATAAACGAGCCAATTAAACCGACTTAAAAATGCACTTTTTATTATTTCATCACGTTATCCTTTTATTCAAATTAGTTTATTTTTGAAATTGAATTGAATCGCAGTAATTAAATCTCGATTGCGTTATTAAAAATAACATTCTTCGTTCGATTCTAATCCTTCCGTTTACACTGTATTAATTTGTGAATGAATCTCGACGAAATCCCTTTATAAAGTCGAGACTTGCCTTGTTGCGTCACACAATCCCTTCAAGGTCTTAATAACAACCCCTAAATTTAATACCCACAAACAATTTTTCGCTCGAAATCGATCAATAGTGGTTACACTGTTCGAGTTTTTGTTCCTTTGTCTTCTTTTATGGACATGAGAGAATGAATGAATCAGCAAAGTATGTTGAGTAAGGTCTTAAATTTATTCATAATTACTACATATGATTGAATATATCCTTATTAGTAAGTATTGTTGGTGGAAAGAAAATCGGATATCTAATGGCATCTGTCAAAGAAATATTATTGGAATTTAAGATGCTGTTACTGATGTCCGAAAAAACTCGCCGACACTAATAGCTTAATAAATAATTTCGGGAAACATTTGACATTTAAACATTCACTTTTTTAAACAAAGTGTTAGAAGGTTTTTACTTAAAAAAAATAATTTGACTTCTGTTTTTCCAAATGAAAGCAGACCCTCGCAGGAAGGAACATCCAGAACCAGATGCCTTGTTTAAAGTAAAATATATATTAAAGAAAAAGAGAGTGTTTCAATCTTATTATGGAAATTGTAAAACTAATCAAAATTAATTTTTTTAATACCATATGCTTCTATCGCCTTCAATAATCGCCCAAGATAAATTCTGTTTTGCTAAGCTGTTACTAATAGGTTTGTGTTTCGAATCCATCCTAGTCCTTACTTTTACAATCTCGTCTGACCTCTTCTCAGCCAGCCACAACCTTCTGGATAACTCAGCGGTGTCTTTCTTCTTCCAGTCATTTATTTTCGCGTGCTTCAAAGTAGCTCTACAAATCTTAGCCGTGAGATGTCAGCGGTTTCACTCCCTTAGTACTTTGTATTGTTTCTAATGTTGTCGAAATTTTCGATAACTTCTAGAAGTTTTAATAAACGTCTCTTTGTGAACTGTCAAATTTCTAGAAGATATTCTTCTTTCAATCTTTTTAAAAGTATTTTTTGTTTTACTATTTCTAGAAACTGTAGTTTTTTATGTTTTCTTTTTATTTTGTTACTTTTCTTTAGTGCTTTTAGGTAGGAAGCAACCTTCCTTCTTCATTTACTTCTATAAGTAGTTTTTTATTCTTCTTTTTTAATTGTTTTTTAAGTTCTTTTTAATTTATCTTTTACTTTTCTATTATTCTTCTTTGCTCAATTTTTTTGTTTGATTGTCTTTTAGAATCAGCTGCTGTTTCTTCTTTCAATCGTCATCTATAAATATTTTGAAATTTTTTTTTGTTTTTCTAGAATATTTCAATGCTCTTCTTTTCAACTTTTTCAAGAATCGTCTGTTATCAATTATGTATTATCGTTTTTTTTAAACAGTATTTTTCAAGCTCTTGAAGAATCAGCTCTTGTTCTTGCTTTTCCAGAAATGTTTTTGTTATTTTTTTAACAAACATCTTTTAACTTCCTCTAAAACTACTCTTTTTTTTTCTAAATATTGTTTTCTAATTTTTTATAATCCGTTTTTGTTCATCTAAAATGTTTCTCCGTTCTTATTTATTTCCAGTCGTCATCTTTAAACTTTGTTCTAGAATATTCCAAAGCTTTTCTTTTCAACTTTTTTAAAAATCTTCTGTTATCAATCATCGTTTCTCTAATTTTTAACAGCATTTTTTAAGTTCTTGTAAAACCAGCTCCTATTCTTTCTTTTCCAAAAGCTTCTTTTGTTTTTTTTAAACCAACATCTTTTATTTTCTTCTAAAACTGTATTTTACTTTTTTTGCCAATTATCGTTTCTCATTTTTGTTTTGTTTTGGCCAAACACTGTTTTTCAAGCTTTTCTAGCATAATTTTCTTTTTTTCTAAAACTTTTTCTTGCTGTTTCAGAACTTTCTTCTTTTTCTTCTATCAGACGTTACAAATGTTGTTTTGAACAATACTTTGTGAGTCATTAAGATCTGACAGTATACACTATTGCAACGTTTACAGAAATCAAAGCCCTGATTTAATTTATAGGTAAATCAGCTTTACCACTGCCTGCAGTAAACCAACTTTATCCAAAATTAAAAAGTAGACTAACTATGACTCAATTTCCTTTGACGTGTACCTTTGCAGCTCTGTACTTCTTCCATTTTTAAATTCTTCTGTTTTTTACAAACTTTTGAGAATCATTATCTAGGACTTTTTCTTTTTTTTCTAGAAAATTTTGCTTTGCTTTATCTACTATTATCGTTTTTTTAACATTTTTCAAAGCCGTTTTACAAAACTCTTTGTTTGATCTCCTAGAATTTCCTTTAATTCATCCTTTTCTTTTATTCTACGCCTTTCAATTTTTTCTAGAATCTTCGTTAATCTTTCTCTACCAAACATCGTCTTCCAAATTCTTGTTCTTTCAAAGATGTTTTTAAAACTTTTCTAGAATTTTTTTTAGTTTCTTTGGAATTATACTTGATTCTTCCTTTTCTTCTAATCGATGTCTCTCCTTCTTCTAACTCTTCAGAAGTTTTAAGTCGTCGTTCATCATTCTACTAAATGTCGCCGTCGTCTCCTAAATTCTTCTTTTAGAACCCATTTTTCGAACTCTTCTAGAATTTTTTTTAAGATATTTTTTTTGTTCTAACCGACGTCTTCTTGTAACCTTCTTCTAACTTCTAGAATGGCGTTATAACTACTATTTGCAGATTCAAATTTAAATGCATTTCTTTTTCAACCTATATACCGTTTCAATTTTTTCAAGCTGTCATAAAACTTTTGTAAACTTTTTAAAAACCAGAATGAGTAGCTTATATATTGAGCCTTTATTTATTAACTCAAAAACAACCCAACAGAGCAGATGTTACTTCTAGTTAATCCTTCTAGAAGCTCTAAAACTATCTGAAACCAAATTTTTGCAATTACTTTGTGCATTTCTATCGCGCTTTTCGGCTGACACCACGTAACGCCGCCATATTGAATCAAAGTTCTTACTCTATTGTATTTTAACAAATTTTCTTCTTTTTCACCAAAATTTATTAAATCTATCTTTTCCTTGATTGATTCTCATTTTCCAGATGTTTTAAAGAAGTCATTGGGGCTGCATCACAAAGTCTTCGAGAATTTTATTTTGACTTTTTGTTGCGCTCTGTTATCAGTTTCACAGCTGTTGCTCTATTGCTTAGATAAGATGTTCATTTAGAGTTTAGACCATATTTATGTCAGTATTATCAGTTATCACTCCAAAATTAACAAATTAAATGCTGATGTAATAGGATTTTCGTGTTTTACAGTCTTTCAAAAGCTTTCAAAGTATAAGAAAAAAAATGAGTGGTTTTATTAGTTTAATTTCTATTTTTATTTTTAAAATAACAACATCCTCTATTAGAAAAAGTATTTGTTATAGTATCTAGTTTACAATGTTGCTTAAAGCTTTTAAAAACCTATATAAGTAGTGATTATTAACCTGAACAATCTTTATTGAGGCTATTAACCTTAGTTTATACGTCTCACATCTTTTTTGTACTCATTAGACCGAAATTGAAGCAGTAGCTTTAATCAGTTTGCAAAAAGCTAACAATTAGGTGTGCAAAAAGCACAAAACTTAATAAGAGAGAAGCAAAATATAAACTGGATCGTTTAATCAATTAAAATTTAAGAAAACCTTCTGTATTAGACCTCCACGGTATTTTAAGTTCTGTCTGTTAGAAAATTAAAAAAAAAAGGCCAAAAGGCCGAGTCAAAAAACTTGAATTTGGTATTCATTTATGCGTCTGTTGGTTAATTAAGGAGGAATAAATATTGAAACAAGTTAAACATATTAGATCGGATATCCTCTGATATAAATATTCTTGTTGTAAATAAAAAAAAAAAGGGAAATCGTGTTTTTAATTAAGTGTCAGTCAGTAGCACTTTAATTTTTGTTATTATTAGCTTTAACCTTTCACGTTCTGAACGCACTGAAATATTCTCGATTTCACTTAATAAAATGTAGTCATCAGTCAGTGCCAAAATAACCGACAGTTTTGTCTTTGACAAAGTTTCCATTAACCCGCAAAGACCATGTTGTCGTTTATTCCAGCAACTTAATTAATATCCAATTCCATGTTACATATTGGCCTTAGAGACGATTAAACGATTAAATATTCAAAACATGGCGGAGAACTGAGACTTCACTGATTTAATTTTAATATCAAAAGGTACAAATAACAAGGGTAATAAGTGTAGTTATAGTATGTCCAACAAGATTAATTAGTTATAGTCAGATCCAGGTTTATGTGTGGAGATCACAGTGCGTCATGGATTATCTATGATACCATTTGAACTGAATTTATCGCTAATTAGTCATTAACGAGTTAAATTAAAATCACAGGAAATCACGAAACGCGATGGACTCGTTGAGCAATTAATTATTGAGTTATTTACGAGGAAATTATCAAGTACCTAAATGAAAATGGACGGTTGAAAATCAACACAAAGCAAATTTCAAACTATTAAGACTTACTGTCTTAATGCTGTCTCAAAAAACCGTCTCTCTCACTTTCAACGAGAGCTACAAGACGTATGTCGTGTTGAATTCGTACGGCGATAAAGCGCCACCCGTGGCAAATGATAGGAACGAAAATTTCTTCATTTTGTTGAATAATTAAAATAATTGTATTTACATTTTTTTTTAAATGTAATTTTCAGCACTTTCTCTCTCGAATATTCATGCTACTGTACCTTTAATAAATCTTTTAAAAGTCGCATATACTAATTTCAATAGTCACTGTTATTTCTTTTTATTAAAAGATTCTTATTACTGTGTTAATTTGTAAATCTTTGGGAAGTAAGATTTGAGAGAAAAACTGTTAGAAAGACACTATTGAAACGATTTCTTGAGTCCAAGTTTCATCCTCTAAATAGTCTCGTTACTTTAAGTAGGTACATCGAAAGATTTGTACATTTTCTGTTCATTGTGATAAAAGAAGTCCAACTCCAGAATTTTCAGAAATAATTGTTGTAATCTTTTTCTCCTCTTATTTTTTCAGATTTAAGAGACAGTTTAAGACACTCAGTCTTAACATTGTCTCAAAATACCGTTTCTCTCACACTCAGTGAGAGCTACAAGACGTATATCTTGTTAAATTCTACGGCAATAAAGCGCCATCCGTGGCAAATGCTAGGAACGAAAATTTCTTCATTTGGTTGATTAATTAAAATAATTATATTACATTGTTTATTTCAATTTTTCTAAAGTGTATATTCAGCACTTCCTCTCTTGAATATTTATGCTACTGTAACTTTAATAAAGCTTTTAAAAGTCGCATATACTAATTTTAATAGTCACTGTTATTCCTTTTCATTTAAGGACTCTTATAACCACTGTATTGTTTAGTAAATCTTTGGGGAGTAAGAATTGAGATAGAACGTGTTAAATAGACACTATTAAAATACATTACAATGCAATACAATACAATACAATACAATATGATTTATCAGGTCCAAGCTTTTTCCACAAAATATTCTCGCTACTTTAATTGTCAAAAATTTTGTACATTTTCCAAATGTAGTTGCTCGTTGTGATAAATAGAGTCCAACTTTAGAATTTTCAGAAATAATTGTTATAATCTTTTTCTCTTCTCATTTTTCCAGGTTTAAGTTTAAAAACACTATCTCGGAACAAAAAAAAACAAAAAAATTTAAAAAACGTCATTTCAAAAATTCTAGAAGAACTAAAACTAATGTCGTTTTGAAGGTATTGTGAAAACACAATTTTTTTTAGATAAAGATATAAACCGCAAAATATAAATATTTACTACTAAAAAAAACAATAACAGTTAAAAAAAAGAAAAAAAATTGAGATTCTTGAAAAACAAAAAAAACCACGAATAAAAGAGTTAACAAGAAGAATTACGGGCAGTAGGAAAAGAAGGGATAAAAGTAGATTCTAAAAAGAGAGGATCCTACAAAAATTTGAAAAAAGGCTACAGAAAGACAAAAGAAAACATGAAAAGCTAATAAGTAAATAAAAAAAAACTTTTTAAAGAAACAAAAGTAGAGTTTAGAAAAATTTGGGAAACGTTCTAGGAGAACTAAAGATAACAAGTCACTAAAAAAAAATAAAAGAAGCTTTAAGAAGAAGTTGGGAGGTTCTGAAGAAACGAATGAAGGTTCTAGATGAATTTGAAAAACAAGGTTTACTACATAAATAGAAAAACAAAAAAACGACTACTAAAAGAAAAAGAACAAGAAGAGTTTAGATCTCTAATAAACAAATACGAAATCTAAAATAAAAAAATGGTACTTCAAGCTTAATATTTTAAGAAAATTTCAAGTATAAACGGAGTAATTTTCAATAATTCCCATTTCCGATTCCAAAAAATGTCTATTTTAAAAGTTTTCATAGAATTTGAAAGCCGGAATTGACGGTTTATATAATTTTTTTTAAAGTAAAAAAAGACACAGAGAATAACGACTATTTTTAAAACGTTTTTAGAAAAAGTTAAAAAAAGAGATTCTAGAAAAACAAGAAGAACGACGAATAAAATAGAAAAAAATTACGAGTAGTAAAACAAGAAGAACAGAAGTAGATTCAAAAAAGAAAAGATTTTACAAAAATTTTAAAAAAGGTGACGTAAAGTCAAAAAAAGCTAATATGTAGATACGAGAGAAAAACCCAACCACTTTCTTAAAAAAACAAAAGTACATTCTAGAAAAAATTTAATCTTGGTGGATTTTAGAAGAACTGAAGATAACAAGTCACTAAAAAATTTAAAAGAATCTTCAAGAAGTTGGGAGGTTCTAAAGAAACGAATAAAGATTCTAGATGAATTTGAAAAACAATGTTTACTAAATAAAAATACAAAAAAACGACTACTAAAAGAAAAAGAACAAGAAGAGTTTAGTTCTCTAAAAACAAATACGAAATCTAAAATAAAAGAATGGTACTTTGAGCCAAATATTAAGAGAATTCCGAGTATAAACGAATTCTCATTTTCGACTCCAAGAAATGTATATTTTAGGAGTTTTCATAGAATTTGAAAATCGAAGACAACAGTTTTTACTATTTTTTTTAAAGTATGAATAAACAATAAAAAAGAAACACACAGAGTAACGACTTGAACCAAAAAAAAAATCATTATAAAATTTAAAAAAAATAAAAAAAATTTTTAGGAAAAAAAATAAAAAATAGTGAACCTAGAAAAACAAAAAGAACGACGAATGAAATAAAAAAAACAAGAAAAAGTACGAGTAGTAAGAGAAGAAGAACAGAATTAGATTTTAGAAGAAGAAGATTCTATAAAAATTTGAAAAAAGTGACAGAAAGTCAAAAAAACATGAAAAGCTAATATGTACAGTAAAAAAAAACAAAAAACTTTTTAAAGAAACCAAAGTATTCTTTAGAAAAATTTGGGAAAGTAGTTTAAAGAAGTCTAGAAAAACTGAAAATAGCAAGCCACTAAAAAAATTAAAATAAGCTTTAAGAAGAAGTTGGGAGGTTCTGAAGAAACGAATGAAGATTCTAGATGAATTTTAAAAACAATGTTTACTATATTGAAAAACAAAAAAAATGACTACTACTAAAGTTTAGATCTCTAAAGAACAAATACAAAATTTAAAATAAAAAAATGGTACTTTGAGCCAAATATTAAGAAAATTCCGAGTATAAATAAAGCAATTTTCAATAATTCCTATTTACGACTTCAAGAAATGTATATTTTTTTAGTTTTTACTAATTTTTTTAAAAGCATGAATAAACAATGAAAAAAAGACCCACAGAATAACGTCTTGTACTGAAAAAAACCATTACAAAATTTTTGAATAAAAAAAGTTCATAAGAAAAATAAAAAATGGAGATTCTAGAAAAACAAAAAAAACGACAAATGAAATAGAAAAAGAACAACAAAAATTACAAATAGTAAGAGAAGAAGAACAGAATTAGATTCTAGAAAGAGAAAATTTTACAAAAATTTAAAAAAAGGCAACATAAAGTCAAAATGAGCTAATAGTACAAGAAAAACAAACAACCACTTTTTCAAATAAACAAAGACATTCTAGAACAATTTTAAGCTTGGTGAATTTTAGAAGAACTAAAGATGACCGGCCACTAAAAAAATAAAGAAAGCTTTAAAAAGAAATTAAAATTAGAAAGGTTCTAGAGAAACAAATAAGGGCTTTAAGCCAATTTGTAAAGAAATGTTTGGAATCAATAGAATTACGACTACTTACAGAAAAAGATTTGTAAAAAACAACGAAACATTCTAAAATAAAAAAATAATCCTTCGAGCCGAAATTAAGAAAAGTCTGGACGTAATTTTTTTTTAAAAATTAGGAAAGCCAGGAGCTTTTTAAAAGTTTTACCTCTGTAGACCTGAACAAACAAGTCGGGCAAAACTAGAAATCCGCTCTTTATTTGTAAGGTACACTACAGTTTCCGCTTACCAAACAAGATGTTCCGTACTTTCGACCAACACAGGGTGAAAAACTCCACTTCTTTTATTGTTTACCGGTCATTTAACGGACATTTTCTTGGGACATTTATGATTACAAAATAGTGAAAAAAATATTTACACTCTGATTTCCAATATAATTTGATTGACTGTACTATTTCTGGATGTTTTTGAAAAGTTCTGAGGTTTCATAGATCATCAGGTTAATATCTTCTCGTTTAATGTTCGTATTTACAATTCTGATGACATTATGCATTTCATAATATCGTAAAGTTTGGTAGTTTGTCCCAAGTACGTTTCAGAAAGAACTTTTGAATATTTTCACTTTAAAAGTCACCAGTTTAGAAGAGAAATTTCCTAAAGGTAATTGTATAAATTTTTACAGTTAAAATTTATTTTATTAAAGCACAGTCACATGCAGTAATTAAATTTCCTTTCATTTCAAAGCAATAATATTTTTCTTTGTGTACCTACGAGTATATAGATTTAAAAATGGAAACAGATCTCCAATATTCGTAACTTAACTTTTTATAGCTGCAGTGAAGCATCTATCGGCATAATTCCTGAATTGGAACCTCTCGAATTGAGTTATGTAAGTTGCGATTTCAGTGTTACAAAATGTCAATAAAGAAAGATATCTTGTAGTGAAAAAAAGTGTTTGTGCATGATCTGAATGTTCCTTGCTTTAGTCCCTTCTTATCTGTCTAATTAATCATGAAAAATTCAATGAACTGGCGTGTAGTATCGAGAAGAGTGCAGAAAGTCCTCACGAAAGAGAAACAGAGAACATAGAGTCTAGTTCAAAGGGATCCGTGATATAAAAACATAATAATCCGGAGAATTTTGCGGAAGAGCTGAACGCGGGTTATAAAAACTGACCGAGGCTCTATGGTAATGCATGTTTTAACAGTTTACGATGAAATATGGACTACCAGTTGCCAGTGATTAATTGATTGTGTAATTTAAGTGCAAATTGTGAGTTGGTTGCTTATGGCGCCGCCAGAGAGCGGTCCACTCGATAAAACATTAAATTATCTCCGGAATCCGGAACAAAGCGGGCTACAGAGACGGAGACGCAATGACGGCGAAACGGGACAAAAATTAGTCCCACATCATATTACACTCTATAAAGTCATTATTACACTTCCCAGACATTATTTCTTTGAGGCCTCCGGCTATTAACTGCTACGAACAAGAGCCAGTTGAAATGTTAAGGGTCTGACGGGGATTGTCAGCGTGGATTGGACGCTCTTAAGGGATTCCTTTTACCAACACTTCCAATATTATTTTACGCCAGCGGACGATTTATCATTTTAACACTGATTTGGATAAATTCAACACAAGCTTAAATCGGAACAAATTATTAACCTGTCCGATATCAAAGCTTAGGAATTCAACAGACTTATCTAAATGGCTCCTAATGTAAAAAACTATTAATCACACACCAACTTTCAAAATGCATTATGCGATAAGAACTTGTTTTCAAGTAAATCACCGATCTTTGTGTCCTCTTACTAGTATTAACCATCCTGGAAAAAACATCCAGGACATTCTCTATAATATATTTATTAGAAAAAGAGGTGAATGAATAATTCCTAGGAAAGGTAGTTACTGGAAAATATTGGGGATTCAGGGGACTCTCAGACACATTCTAATTAAAATTGGTGTCGTTATTGTCTATTATTGAATGGATGAGAATGTGAAGTAAACAAGTCCAACAAAATTAAGTCTGGTCTGACTTAAAAGTATTTTCAAAATTATCTTTTTTTGGTCACCAACTTTTCGATATCGCAATGAAGTACGTTTTCAAAAGCGTCTAGGATTTCAAGATTTACGTAAAATTTTTAAAAGTTCGTAGAGATTTCTAAAGGTATTTAAGAATTTCTAAAGATTTCTAAAGACTTCTAACGATTTAAAAGATTTTAAAAAAAATCTAGAAATTTCTAAAAATTTCTAAAGATTTTTGAAGCTTTCTAAATATCTCTGAGAATATTTAATATATTTTAAAACTTTTGTAAGATTTTTAGAGATTTGTAAAAATTCTTATAAAATCTCTCAAGATTTTTAAAAATCTGTAAAAATATCTAAAGATATTTAAAGACTTCTAAAAACTTCTAATAATTTCCAAAAATTCTGAAAAATGCATTATGCGATAAGCACTTGTTTCCAAGTAAATCACGGATCTTTGTGTCCTCTTACTTGTCTTAAACATCCTGGAAAAAACATCCAGGAGATTATCGATAATATATTTATTAGAAAAAGAGGTGAATGAGATAATTCTGTTAGTTACTGGAAAATATTGGGGATTCAGAGGACTCTTAGACACATTCTAATTAAAATTGGTGTCGTTATTATCTATTATTGAATAGATGAGAATGTGAAGTAAACAAGTCCAACAAAATTAAGTCTGGTCTGACCTAAAAGTATTTTCAAAATTATCTTTTTTTTGGTCACCAACTTTTCGATATCGCAATGAAGTACGTTTTCAAAAGCGTCTAGGATTGCATTCAAGATTTACATACAATTTTTAAAAGGGTGTAGAGATTTCTAAAGGTATTTAAGAATTTCTAAAGATTTCTAAAGACTTCTAACGATTTAAAAGATTTTAAAAAAATTCTAGAGATTTCTAAAAATTTCTAAATATTTTTGAAGCTTTCTAAAGATCTCTGAAAATATTTAATATTTTTTAAGACTTTTGTAAGATTTTTAGAGATTTGTAAAAATTCTTATAAAATCTCTCAACATTTTTAAAAATCTGTAGAAATATCTAAAGATATTTAAAGACTCCTAAAGACTTCTAATAATTTCTAAAAATTCTGAAAAATGTATTATGCGATAAGCACTTGTTTCCAAGTAAATCACGGATCTTTGTGTCCTCTTACTTGTCTTAACTATCCTGGAAAAAACATCCAGGACATTCTCTATAATATATTTATCAGAAAAAGAGGTGAGCGAGAAAATTCCTAGGAAAGGTAGTTACTGTATTCAGGAAGCTCTCAAACACATTCCAATTAAAATTGGTGTCGTTATTCTCTATTTTTAAAAGAATGAAAATGTGACTTAAGTCCAACAAAATTAACTCTGGTCTGACCTAAAAGTATTTTCAAAATTGCCTTTTTTTGGTCACCATTTTTTCAATATCGAAATGAAGATCATTTTCAAAAGCGTCTAGGAATGTTTTCAAGATTTACATAAAATTTTTAAAAATTTGTTTAAAGTTTTTAAAGATTTCTAAAGCTTTCTAAAGAACTCTGACAATTTTTAAAAATTTGTAGAAACTTCTAAAGATATTAAAAGAATTTTTAAAGATTTTTAAAAATTTCTAAAGATTTTTAAAATTTACTAAAGATCTCTAAGAATATTTAATATTTTTTTAAAATTCTGAGAATCGTCCTACACAAAAACACATTTAAATTCTCAATTGACTGTCCAAAAGCAAAAAACTGAAATTTGTATTACGTATGTTATGCCCTCAGTTCGCCATAACTGATTTAGATCTAAGCATAATGGTTATTAAAACGGAATGAGACATTCCATTGATGAGGTTTCAGTTCTCTAGAGTAGTATTCGCGACATCATTAACCGCCAGATTACTCCAGGTCTTTCCATTCCCCTTTATTACCAGTCATTCGTAGTACACACGTCAGCATTACTTGACCACCCATACCCCAATCTCATCTTCATTGTCGTTCCCAAAAACTGACCATTAGCTAATTGTTTGTATCAAGAGAAGGGAAGATCCCGACATTTATCTCGGTTCTGTGGAAAAGTGGACGGCAATTTAGTCCTTCGACACCGACACTATAAATTTCCTTTCGAACAATATTACACCAAATACTTCCTGCATCTTTAAAACGGGATGACGTACAAGCACAACGATTCAATATCATGATTGAGCAAGCAGGAATATCATAAACTGCGCTCGGGATTGAGACTCGGATATAACACGAACACAACTAAGCTTCAAATATACTTTTTTAATTTTTTTTTCAATGACATAATTTTGTTTAAATATTTAGTTGGCTCTTATTTATGTCAAGAACCCGCATTTATATTCGTAACTCTACAAACAAACATTAAAAAAAATATTGGATAATTCTCCTACTAGATCTTCTCTTTTAAAACCTCTCTATTCTTCTATCCTCTTTATTATTAGCAAAATTTCCGTTTTTATCTCTCATATTTAAAAAAAAACTATAATATAGATATTGCTTTTAATTCTAAAAGTATTTTTTTAACCTGTTTTGTACACAATAAAGATCAAATTTCTCTTCTACATCATTCAGACGTCTACAAGTAATCTTGTAATGCCACCATTATCGGTCAAACAGGACGAAAGATTGAAACCAGAATTCGTGAACGTGTAAGAACAATAAAAAAGTACAAAAACACAGAAATATGCAATAATTCTTCTCCTTTTGCTTCTCCTATTCTTTCTTCCGGTCATTTTTATTCTCCTACTAAAAAATAAATTTTGAAGCCGATATTTTTTGCCTAATTACACAAACCTAACTATTTGTATTTTCGTAAAAATGTATATCGTTTAAATTAGGTCTTAATGAGGTCTTTTTCGGTATATTTTGACTCGTAAAAGTAGTATTTTTATGGGAGCATTAAGACAAGCACTCCAAATAAATGGTAAGATCAGAATCATCTGACAAACGCCCACCGCGTCGAGTGTAAGAGACACCGGAAATAACGTAACTTCCAAGTAGTGTTTTGAAACAACAAACCGCGGAAACGTTAGTTCTCTGTTATTATATCAACATGAGACATTGAGAAATAAGTTTATGGATTCAACACTTTGTAGGGATTTTATTTTTAAAGCAAATATTTCAATAAAAACTCTTGGTAGAATTCCCAAAAAGGAGGTAATAAATTTAGTTGCATTTCGAGATACAAATATTTATTAAAAGTTGTGTTCTGAAATACAGCGAACAATACTTCTATAAATCTTGAAAATTAACAGTTAAATATGATGTAGAAGCTTCAGCGTGTTGTAGTGCAGTGTCATAAACAAACGGAAAATTTGGTTTGTGTTTAGGGAAAACTTACAACTCTCTGGTTTGAATTTAAGAGAGTGTGTTTTGTACCAATTCGAAATGAAATTTTCTTTTAAAAATCTCGGTTGTAAAGAATGTCATTCTCGATGGCGTGAAACGTTTCGTTTGAATTTTCTCATGGAATCTCCTTTTCCCTTCCTGGTTGTTGGAAAAAGACATGTTTAGTACATCTGAATAATGTGGCAATAAGTGAGAAGAAGCAAAAGCTAATTATGTGATGACACAGACAAACGCACGTTCGCAACAGCTCTCTACATCCAACAGTTTCGTGTTGATGCCGTTTTCAAAATATATTATACCCACCTTTCATGTATCAAGATGCTGTATAATCATAAACTACCTACTCGAAAACATTCTCCGCTTTATCATACGCAGAAACCCCACGAAGAATGGTTCAATAATCGCCATTCCGATTAATGAGAAAAATTTTTAAGTGAATTATTTTTATTTAAATTTAGTGCGTGCATTCAGATACTAAACTCGAAAAGAAAAAAATTGACAGGGAAAACAGTGAGAACACAATTTTTCGCAATTTTGTAATACGTGCATATTCAGGTATTGTAAACAGGTGTAACACCGGGATTTATTCCTGCTGAAAAGAGTGTTTAAGCTGCCAGAAATTTTTTTAAATTACTAAATAGTACACACCACCCAAAAATTCATTTTTCTGATTTTTTATAATATTAATCTAACAATAAATAAATAAAAAACAAATTTCTTTATTTATAATGAGCATGATTCACAGATTCAAACAGAGTCTTTTTACAAATCGTTTCTAAAAAAATCATTTTCGACGCTAACAATACTACAAAATTAATAATTTTATTAAAATTTTAAATAATTATTGTTAAAGTACTATTTACGAAAAAAAAAGGTACCAGAAAACTCTTATGACTGTCCTCAACTCAAAAAGGCAAGTTTCAATTTCTTAGTTCAACGGCTTATGAATTTTCCTTTGAATAATAATGCAGCTAAAATAGTCCGAAAAATTAAGTAAAAATAAATAAAATAAAGAAAACACAACAGAACCTCTATGCTCCTCCAAATACAAGAGGTTGAGCAAGATCTTTATTTTCTTCTTAGTTTTTTTTGCGCTTCTTGCTTCTTTAATTGTCCTTTTGAAGCTTTTTTTGTTTTCCTTTCTTCTCCCTTTCAACATTGTTTTTCACGCTCTTCCAGAAATTTCTTTGTTCTTTTGTGATCTTTCTCTTCTTTTTTTTTTTTAGCATTTTAAGTCTTTATAAAATCGTATTTTATAAAATCTTTCTTTAAGTCAAATTTCAATCCAAAATAGTATATTAAGTATGGAGAACGGTAAGGAATGCTTACCGTTCGAAGACAATTGTTTGGAGGAGGAGCGAAGCGACGACTCCAATTATTGTCTGAGAACGGTAATCCTTAACGTTCGACATGCTTATAACGTTTTTTGCGCGATTGAAGTTTCTAGAATAATAATAATAATAATTTATATCAATACATTTGTGATAATCGGGAAGATTGAAACTGAAAACTTTGGGTGGCTGTTCCATGGTTGCTATGGTTTTGTTCCAAACAAGTAAAATTGTCTTTTTGATACAATCATTCCTACATAGTTCTGTTTTGTGGTTCCGTTTTCGAAGCAAATATGAGCGATAGTGATGATCTACCAGATGATTTAGAAGACGCTTGGCAAGAAAGATGTTCGGCAATAATTCCAGAAAAATCTAAAGCCCGATATGAACAAACATACAAGTTGTTTAAGGAATGGCGTGAAGCAAAGAAGATTTCTGTAAATGAAAAGAGCTTGTTAGCGTATTTTGTGGTGGAAAGTGGACACTTGAAGGCCCCAGGCAGTTTATGGGCGGAGTATTCTATGATGAAGAGTACAATTTTTCTCCATGATGCTATCGATATTTGTAAGTTTGCTACATTAATTGCTTATCTTAAGAGAAAAAATATTGGATATCGGCCTAAGAAAGCTAAAATTTTTACCAAAGAAGACATGGAACAATTCTTGAATGAAGCACCAGACGAACAATTTTTAATTGAAAAGGTATGTTGTAGATTATAAAGTGGTACATCTGAGTTCTAAGGAAACAATATATTTGCAGGTAGCAATGATATTGGGAGTATCGGGCGCTTACAGACGAGAGGAATTGTACAATATTAAAATGAGTGACATAGAAGAACATGAAGAAATGTTTATAGTAAATATTCCAAATACAAAAACGAACATTCAGCGAACATTCACAGTTATTAATAAAAAAAATGAAGCAGTTCATTATTTGGAAATACTTCGAAAATACATAAAAATTCGACCAAGAAACCCAACGTCAGATCATTTATTTCTGAACTATCGAAATGGCAAATGCACTAGGCAAGTCACAGGAAAAGGCACAATTGGAGGTGGCCGTCAAAAATTGCAAAGTATTTAAAGTTGCAAGCCCCTGAAGGTTTTACTGGACACTCGTTTCGACGCACATCGGCTACACTTTTGGCGAATAACGGAGTTGATGTGTTGGGACTAAAAAAACATGGTGGGTGGCGTTCATCAACGGTGGCCGAGAGTTACGTGGAAGATTCCCTCCAAAACAAAATTGAATTTGCTCATAAAATTTTACACAGCGATGTTGGTGGACTATTACAACAACCTGGGACTTCTACGTCGGAAAGTTTGTCTATTAACACTAGAAACTCAAATGCGAGTGGTATTACTACTATTAATTATAATAATTGTACATTTAATAAATAAATCGCAAAATTGTTTTTTTTAGATTTAATTGCTTACCGTTTACTGAACGGTAAGTGAATTACTTACCGTTTTGTTACACGTAGCAACCAGTAACAGCAACCTACCGTCGTGAAAACAGGCACAGTAAACTGATAAAAACAACCAATCGCGCAAAAACTTTCTTTGTTCTTGTAGATAAAATAAATTGTTGCTACCGATTTTCCAAATTGTAAATACCGTCTTTGTTTTTATTTATTAATCAACTAGATAATAAGAAAACAGTTAGAATTTTTTCAACAAGATTGTGCACCAACACCGCTTAATTTTAAATTTTTGCCAAAAATTGAATAATTAGACGAAGAACCATGTTTGTCGCTTGAATTAACACATTTAAATAGATTTTTGTTTTTGGTTACTTAAAAAGCACTTTGATAAACTTATAACCAATATTAAATCAGCAAATGTTACAAAATATTTTTTAAATTGAGAGCTGACCTGGTATTTTCTAGGGCAGATAATAACAATTTTAACTTCGGTAAAAAAGCCACTTTAATAGTTTCTATAGAGATAGACAAAAAGCCGATTTTGGACTGTTTAAAATTAAAATAAATTTTCGTCAGGAAGTGAGAAATCTAAAAGTACATTCAAGTAAGAGCTATTTATTATTTATTTTCATGATACACTTCCGATACAAAACACATACCATCTTCTTGATTATTTAACTAGATCTAGAATAGAACTTCCGGATGTTTAACCCGGAGGAAAGTGAACTTTTGAGAGAATTTAACTTCAGTTTTACAATCTTGTATATATTTTTTAATTAAATTTATTACTCACCTGTAATTACGAATCGTAACAACCATAAATTATAAATAAATAATTACATGATTTGTTTGTGCTTTTAAAAATCTGAGCAATATATTGATTTGTTACTTTCAATTACTATAATGTCAAATGTTGTAAATATGATCTATTAGAAATGATAGAAAATTATTAAACCGTAAAGTTACTTTCCACTTAATGATGAAAAGTGCAATTTTTACATAGTATAATAATCAGAAATAAAAATGTTATTGCGACAGCAGTTTACCCACTCTAATTTATTTTTATTTTTTAATCAGACTTTCTCGTGTTTTACTCGCGAATTTCCATCAATCTAAGAAAATAAAACCTCTTTAAGCTCATTATCGCTTTTCCTAAATTCCACCCCTTAATTTCGAGTCATGGCCAATGGAGGGTTTTACGATTGTGACTTGTTTATCTCAAGTTGTAGATAATTAAAAATACATTATTAGAGAAGATGGTTACAGTTATTTTAATTACCTTTCTAACTCTCCTTAAAGCAGGTTCAATGAAACTTAAATTCATTAATTTGAAAATCAGTTATTGTCATACACAGACATGTTTAAAAATGTAATATTTTGTACGAGCGATTGCTTTCAGAGAATTTTCAATAACGTCGAATCGTTTGTAATATAAAATTAAATTCTTCCTCAAGTCTCTTTTGCTATGTAGATTCATTTCTACAGTCTCTCTCAGCCGGTTTTGACAAAATTATCACAAGATTAAGGGCAAAAAATCAATCTTTTACTTACACAAACAAAGCTAAAAAAATAGTTATTATTAAATACAGAAAGTGTGCGATACTTATCTACTTTTACTATTAATCGATAATTGTTATAATAACACACCCGACATATAATTCTTTATATAATGTAAGTCGGAAGAATAGCTGTAATTATAGAGTCTCTCCTTATCTTAATGCAGCTTTGTTATTAAATGTTTTCTATTAAAACTGATATTATTTCATCTAGCCTTATTCTGAACTAAGAAATAAGCTACAAACTGCCGAAAACTTTGATTTTGGAGATAAAATCAGTTTGAAAATAACGCATTTATATTCGGCCACAGCAATTTTGGCTACTGTGACTAAAATAAATTTTATATAGAGTATAAAGTCATCTGTACTTAAAACAAAATTTTTATTTACTAATTCGCACAAAGTTTATGAATAATTTAAAATTTCAACTAAAACCTACATTGTTTTTACTAATTTTTGAAGTCAAAAGCAACATTTTACTGTTTCTGCAAGGCGGTGGCGATATTTTAGCAAGTTTAAAACTGATCAAAGCGATTTTTTTTTAGTTTTAGAAGCCAAAAGTAACGTTTCTTATTTTATTCCAGTTTACAAAACCTGAGACAATTTTAAGAGCCCATCTAGACAGCAATCAGTATTTTACCAATTTTGATATGCGTAGACGTAATTTTACTGATTTTGGAGACTGGAGGCAATAATTGGTATCTCTATGCTTATAAATAAAGGGAAAAAGCAATAATCGTATTTTTTAACAATTTCGAAAACCGAAAACAATATTTTAGATTTTTTTAAAGCCAGAAGCAACATATTACTAATTTTTAAATCTGTAGGTATTATTTTAATAACTTTAAAGATGTTAAAGACAACAGGCGACATCCTTTTCTTATTTTGGAGCCGGAGGCGACATTTCTTAACAATTTTTTTTTAAATTATGAATTGTATGAAACTTTTGGCATAAAATAATTTATTTACTTACTACACTCAACCGCAACATTAATCGGACACTTGATTTTTGTCCCGTAAATTTGCGAAAACGCTCTCTACATTGATTTTATATGGCTTCACATAAAAAACAACTAAAATAAAGGATATTCAAGTTTTTTGGGTTAACCCCTATCACGCAGATTACTTTTTGTACCTATTTTCTTTGGCGGCTTCCAATCAGAAAGATTTTGGTTGATTTACACGTCTGTCAAATTTGTGTCGATAGCTGGTTCTGGTTTGTTTAATTTGGCTTTTTGGGGAAGAGATTTGTTGTAGAAGCGATTCATATTGTAATTAGTCCCGAAGAAGCTGCCCAGGCTGTTGTTTTACATAATAATGGAGGCAGCATACGATTTATTGCAAATGTTCTTGGCTTTCCTAAAAGCACGGTCGGTATCTGATGCGATACAAAGGTTCAGGGCAACTGGTTACTATTCCAAAAGACCTGGACAAAGCAAAAAACGAGTAACAAATGAAGTGAAAGACCGATTTCTTCGATTACAAATGCTGCGAGAACGGACTCTTCCTGCTACAGCTTTGGCCAGGAGACTGGCGGATGTCATGGGACCATGATTTCTCCTGATACTGTTTTAAGAAGGTTGAAGAAAAACAATTTGTCATCACATCCACCTGCTACTGGCCCTAAGTTGAACGCAGAGCATCGCAGACAGCGATTGGAATTTGCGCGAAATCGTGTTGATTGGAATATGAGCGAATGGGGCTCGTTCTCTTTACGGATGAGTCGCGTTTCAATAGGTATTCACCTGATCGCCGTCAACGAGTATTTAGACGCCCGGGGGAACGGTATGCCTAGTATTGCTTTGCGCCTAGAGTAGCATTTGGTGGTGGAGGTGTAATGGTATGAGGAAGGATTTCTTTGGAGGCTTATACAGCTCTTGTAACGGTGCGGAGAGGTAGCATTAACGCTGACTGGTACATTAGGGAGTGTTTACAAGAGCATGTGGTTTCTTTTGCGCCATTTGTAGGGAAAGAGTTTCTGTTAATGCACGACAATGCGCGCCCTCACACAGCCCAGATTACGCGTCAGTACCTTCACGACGTTAATGTTCAGGTGCTAAGGTAGCCACCCATGAGCCCTGACCTAAACCCCATTGAGCACATATGGGACAACTTGGGGAAAAGGATTAGGCAGAACTACAGCGAGTTTCATACAACAGTTGAGCTGGAACAGGCATTGCCAAATGAGTGGGAGGTAATAGCCCAAGATGAGATCGCAGACTTGATTGCGAGTATGCCTCGACGAATGAGAGCTGTAATTCAAGCGCGAGGAGGAAATACTTGCTACTGAAACCACTTTTTTGCAGTTTTCTTAATTTTGTTTTGCTTTGTTTTGTTACTTAAAATCAAATTTTTGTTTAATTTGTAAATAAATGTTCATCATTGCACATTTTCAATTAAAACCATTTTGATTATTCAAATTTTCGTTACTGAAATTTTTCCAAAAAACTTAGTGTCCGGTTAATTTTGCGGTCGAGTGTATATTAAATCAAAACGATATTTTCTTCTAATAATTCTCTAAACCCGAAAAAAGAAAACTATCAAAACTGCACTAATTTTCAAATTCGAAGAATTACCTAATTTTTAACGATAAAAACAAAGCAACGTATAAAATCGAAACATTTTGCCAATTTTGGAATTGGAAAATAATACTTTAACAACTTTAGAGCTGACGAAAAGTTTTTCTGATTTTGAGAGCCAAAGTCAACATTTTTTATCAAAGCAAGATAATTTCGAGAATCCGAAACAATATTTTACTTATTGTAAAACGTAGAGACAATATTTTTGGCGTGTTTTTAGCTATCGCACTAGCAGTGGCCAGTTTTGCCGTGACTAAGTACAGTTATTATTATTTTTTAAAAAATTATAAAAAAATGACTTAGCTTTCGGTATAATGAATACTTTTGTTAACTAAAATTATTTAATAAGTAATATCTACATAGTTGCTCTTTTAGAATGTAATAGGAGCAATATTTTTTAAAATAGTCGACCGCGTTTAGATTTATAATTATTTATTATAGAAGTAATTGCAGAGCTTATAATTAAGTATTGAGACGTAATTGAAAGTGTATTAAAGTTGTCAGCAGTAAAGTTAATTGTTGTGTTTGAGAAAAGTGAGATATATTGATCAGTTATCTGGCAGCAAGTGCTGTTGTCACGTGAAGGTTTCCAGAATTTAATTTTAACTAATCCTTAGTTATGCGTTTGTAAATTAGCTGCAGTGGCAATGTTGGGAGTATGAGGTCGCAATCCGTTGAAGCTGCTGATGATTTGACGTTTGTAAATAACCGAAAGAAGAACAGTGTTGTGAAATTATGATGTAGATTCGTTTGAGGGTAATAGGAGCGGTGCAGTAAGATCAGATAAGTCGCCGTAAAATAAATATAAAATAGCCATCCTTTTCTGAGATAACAGTTTTGTTTTGAAAGAAAAAATATTTGAGCAGCGGGATGCCGATAAGTGAGACGGTTGCTGGTTGTTGAGACGGTTGGAGGAAGGAAGAAGGACGATAATCGATAAGAACACTCCAATATGGCATGGGAGCGAGAGAGAACGAAAGGACAACAAGTTGAGGCTGGAGAAAGAACACAACTTGCTGCTACCGCCGGCGTACCAAATGACTGTTATTGAACACTAATGCATATACATTTATTAGATTAAAATATCTGTTACTTGCATGCCGTTTACGAATGTCAGTTGGGAGGATTTTCGGAGTCGCTCCTCATTCTCGCCGAGTTTTGCTCCTTTTTTTTCACAACGGTTTTTTTGTTGCTCAACTCACCATTTTCAACATGGCAGCAGACATCATTTGCCGCCTGTTACCCCTATTAGTCTTTCCATTATCCGTACAACTTGTTACTGAAATCATTTTCAAACGACTTAATTCATTCCGCTTTTTTTACTCAAATAAACGCCGACACCAACACGTCATTCACCTTTGTTTAACCACACTATTTTTCACTTGAAATTATCGCGACATGCTCCTCACACAACTTTACTCATAATTTGATCAAGTATTCTCATATTTCTCGCACAATTCATCTTTGTTCTATCGCAATGCACCAAATACATTATTCAGCGTGAATATTCTTCCCCTTTTTCCAATCTCCGTCAAACTTTCAACATTCGATAACTTTATCCTATTTTCATTTTTTCTCTTCCTCAAAAACATTAATTTTTTAACGATTCATTAAACTCCTCAACTTCAAACTTCATCTAATTGTAAACAGAAGTTATACCAGATTTGTAATAGACTTTTTAAATTATTAATCGACGCTATTACAACCTATCCATATACCTAACAATTACTAATTACCTGTTTGTTTTATTATTATTACAACCCATAAACAACGCTATAGGTATAATAAAGAAAATTGTTCTATTGCTTCCTACTATTACATTTATTAAAAATTCTTGAAAAAGTATATGTTACTGAGCTGCCAGAATTTTAATTATTGAATTATCAACCCAGAATTGTTAGTTAAAAGTAGTACAGTTCTAGCAAAATATATAGATATAAAAATTTTTTTTTAATATAATGGCGACAAACAAATAAAAATAAAAATGATTTCATTGACGATCTTTTTTTCTGGTCTTAATAATTCCCTTCATTCACTTTATTCCTTCTCCTCTTTCACTTCCAATTTTTCTTTTATCAAGATCTCTCTCTTTTTTCTAACTCTTGCCATATTCTAACTATGACAACCAGTGTTTTATTGTTTCTCTCTCTCTCTTCACCTATTCTACTTGTTTTCTGCAAGACTTTTCTGCAAAATACATTCTTCCTTTCTTCATTACCACATCTAAATTCTTTTCTTTTAACTTTTTATCTTTTCTAGTTACGCGGAAAATTCTGTAGAGCTAAAACTTATTTTTTTCTTTAAATCAATTGTCAGTGTCAAAAATTCTGAAATTATGTTGGAACCCTGTTAGATTGTCATGGAAACAAAACTAAAAAGGCTAATTTTAAATGAAGTTACCAACCTTAAAACACTTTGACCATTGATTTTAATTCCAAATGGGCTTTACTTGATATACTTGTGGTTTTTTCTTCTCTGTCCATATTTGCATCTTTTTACTTTTCTTCTTCCTTTGATTTTCAATTTTCTTTCAGTCTTTCAATTTCTGCGCTCGCAAACCACTTGCTATCGTAATAGTCTTTACGTTCTTTTTATACACTTACTTTATTTCCTTTTTTGATTTTAGCTGAGCACTGCTGAAGAATTTTAAATTTATAACGCAGTCTCAACTTTTTTTAAACCTTTTATTTCTCTATTCTACTTTCACTCTTTCTTTTTATTTCTAAATCTTTTCTCTTATTTACCCGTTCGATTTCTACATATTCGTTCTATCCCCACACTTCTGTTTTATGCATTGCAATACTTTTTATCACACTGTCAAACTTTATCATTCTTTCTTTAAAATTTTTACTGAATTTGCCTTTTTCTAAGTTCCACACACTTTATTCTTGTTCGCTATTTTGTCTAAATCTTTTAGTTGTTTTTTGCCTTACATACTAGTGTTTAATACATGTCTCAAAAAATTTAACTCTTTTACCTGCTCTATATTTATTTCTTCTTATTTCTGTTTATTTTCTTTTGTCATTCTTACTTTCTTTCTAAACACCATCTACATTTTCTTGAAGTCTTTTTTTACTTTTTACTTTAACTATTTTCTTAATCTTAATGTGACTCTTGCTCTTTGCTAAAGTCTCTTTAACTCATTTGCAAACACCATGGACATTTTCTCTCTGTTTACCACTATTCCTTCTACTTGTTCTTTACTTAAAACTCTATCTACTTCTCCCAGTTACTCTAAAAATAATGCAGGTCTTAACGGACAACTTTGTCTTTCAACTTTATTTGTCCAAAAGCTTTTACTTGCTTTTTTACCTATTTGTACTTGGTTTCCTCATATATTACCTCTATTTTTCTTACCAACTATTTGCACACCTCTTTCTCTATTAAATATTGACATAACTTTTCTCCGTCCACACTGTCAAATGTCTTTTTAAAATCTAAAAACAATGCATATGTACGTCCTACCTTTTAATCTATTTCTTTCTTTGCCCGATGTTTCAGAATGTATACATTGCTTATAGCTCCCCTTTATTTCCAAAATTCTATCTACCCATCTAGCAACATGCTTTTTTCCTTCATTTTTTTTTCTTAGTCTTTCGTCTAGCACCATCGCATAGATCTTGTAAACAGTACTTAGTAAAATTTTCTCATAGTAGTCTTTATATTCTTTTTATGTTTTGGGAGAATTAGATCTTTTCTCTAGACAACATTTAACACTTTATACAGCCTTTCTCTCAGATTTTCTAGGTTGCCTAACCACCCTTCATGTGAAATTCTCTTCTCGTTTAGAGTTTTCTTTTCTTTAACTCTAAAACTTCTGTTTCTATTCCTTCTTTTAATAGGGAGTTTATTCTCTTAATAGGCACCTCGCTTCTTACAATTACAACTGTTATTAGTACCAACTAGAACTTTCATAAAGCGAGTTTTTTATTTTTTTATACTTATATTTCCGCTTATTTTCTTTTGGCTTTTTCTTTTCTTGTTTATAGATTTCTACATCTCTGACTCTCTGTTGTTACTGCTTTTATTTATTTCTTCATTATTTCGTTGTTTTTTTTTTCACTTTATAATGTAACGTTTTCTTGTTAGTAGCTACTTTCCTTTAGCAATTTTTCCTCTTTCACAACCTCTTAGTCTTCTAAAAACTTTTTTCTTAAATTTTTCGCATTCTTTATTCTACGATTTATTACGTCTTAAAATCGTATTACTTACGTGTACTTAAAATTTTCTATAGTTATAGCTGCTTGTATTTTCTTGAATAGATCTTGTCTACATCTGCATAATCTCTAAAAACTTTCCTCTCCATGTTTTATCTATATTTTTAGATTGCTTCTTCATTTCATTTGTTCTTATTTAGATCTTTTTTTTGTTTTTGCTTCTTGTGGCAAGTGATGTGCTTCATCTCTATTTCCTACCTCGAACAAAAAGTAAAATGACTTTTCTGGTATCTCATTTGTAAAAATTGACACTGAGACACTAATTAAACGCCGATTAATGTATTTAGGATGTAAATTATGTCAAAACAACCATAGATGTCTGTTTGAATTCTGATTAAGATTGCAAACAAAGGTTTTAAGACATCTACGAATGGTATGACATTGTTACATCCGCGGTATGTTTAAGATTTTATTTGTTTTGATTGAGACAATGCCACATTTTACAAAATTGACTACATTGTATTTTCTATTTTTTTCTTACAATAAAAAATAAAGTCAAAAAGCTATTTATTTTACTATTTCATAAATAGATTAAAATGCATAAAATCGTGTTTTTAGTGCATATTTTGCCTGTTTTTTATGCATTGAGCAATTTATAAAATATGTCTAAGTCCGTTTTGTAGAATAATAAACGAATTTGTGAATGGAGGTAGAGCAAAAGCCGAATAAAAAGTCTTGTGGTTGCAAACCCAAGCAAATCAAACATTTATCGTGGCAAATAAAAACAATGGATGTAAGCAGTGGTTTATTGGTTATTAACCGCTAAACGTTCACATATGCAAGTGAGCAATTGAGGTATAAACGAACCCAATTTGTAGATTATCCGTGAAATTGCCGTAACAAAGAAAATTAATTGTTGGTAGTATAAAGTACATTTTATTTGGCAATTAATCTCAAGTTTCTCGCCTTTTGAAAAAATTTCGTTTGAATTGACTTTGTACTAGAGTATATTAAAGCAAAAGGAAAACGAGGACGCGAATAGCAGTTTGCATACTTGCTTGAATGAGTCTTGGATTGGATTTCCTAGTTGCAGGTGGCCGTAGCATGAGATCAATTAAGTTATGAATTCCTTATTTCACAAATTACAGTATCCATCCCGTTCAATAATTTACGAGACCTGATACGAACAGATTTACCTATAATTACACCAAATCTATCTTGTGCTTATGAGACTATATCGCAGAAGCGACTGCCTTTGACTGGTCTTTAAAAGAACTCAACTGCCGATTGAAAACAATAAGCCAGTAATTGCACCAAGTGACATTTATTTATTGCAGGAAATTCAATTATCAATTATTACTTTGCTTGCACTTATTTTATTTTAAAGTAAGTGGATCAGAATAAATAATTGTTTAAATAAAGAAATATGACCTAAATTATACAAAAAAACTGGTCAATTTCAAATGTACCTCCGGCATTATTTGTATAAGTGGCGTGAGGGCCTTTAGCCCCACTTTCCGCCTTCTGCTTTTTTTATATTGATTCTTTTAATTTGCGTTTCTGTGAAGCATCTTTGTAGAAATTTGTAATAGATTCCTGTCTCTAGAATTGAGCCAAAACTGTGATAAAGTGGCCACTTGAAATAAATAATACAATTAGGTATAGAATTGCAAGTTCTGCTAAAAGATCAATTCCTGATTTCTATCTCTAGATTAATTGAAATCATTGAACTAAAGAAAAACAATTTTAAAGATTCTCTACCTGTCTTTTTTCAGCAAACCTTTTGCAGTAGACAAGAATCGATTAGCTGTTTTTCTAAGTTCTTTATAAGAGTAGACAAAATTTGTCATTGTCCTGGCTGTTAGACACTTTTTAATAAACAAAATTGTTATTTTTCTTACGTTTTTCTAATCTTTTTAGCTGTAGACAAAAGCAGTCAGTAGACAAAAAGAGTCATGTTTCTATCTGTGTAGCCTAGTACTTAAAAAAAAACAAAAATCGTGATTCTATGAGTATTTATTTAAGTTTCAAGCAGCGGATAGACAGAGACCTAGAAAAACAAAAAGAACAAAACGGATAACTTTTTTCATCTTGCTACTTCTTCTTGTTTTACTAATTTTTTTGGAGTAGACAAAAATCGTCATTTTTCTAGCTGTTTTTTTAAGGTTTATTTAAGCTCCTTTGAATAGACAACAGCAGTCATTTTTCAGGCTAGTTTTCTAAACTGTTTACAGTAGATAAATACAGTTCTTTTTCCCACTTGTTTTTCCTAGTATTTCGGAGAAAAAAATCGTTATTTCTGTGGCTTAAAGAGACTTACAAAAACAAGAAGACCAAATCAGATGACTGTATTCATTTCTCTTGTTCTTTTTTCGAGTTTTATAAGTTTCTTAAAGTAGACAAAATTTGTTATTTTTTGTCTGTTTAATTGTGTTTCTTTGTTGTAGACAAAAATTGTGTTTCTTAGAACAGACAAAAACTGTCATTTTCTAGCTGCTTATTTAAGTTTCTTGGAGTAGACAACAATTATTCCGGCTGCTTTTCTAAGCTTCTTGCAGAAGATCAAAACAGTAAATTTCTAGCAACTTTTCTAAATTTCTTAGAAGAGATTTTTGTAGCTGATCTGATTTGAAGGTATTGGAGTAGAGAAAAACAGTGTTTTTCTTGGTTTTTTAACTTTATCAAAGTAGACGAAATTTGTTACTTTTGTGGCTGCTTATTTAAGCTTCTTCAAGTAGACAAAATTAGCTATCTTTCTGGCTGTTTTTCTAAGCTTTTTAGAGGAGAAAACACTGTCATTCTTTTTGTTTATCTTAGTTTTTTAATTTTATTAGAGAATAGAAATTTGTTATTTTTCTAGTTGCTTATTTGTTTCTTAGAGTAGACAAAATCAATAATTGTTCAAGATTTTTTTCTAAAATTATTATAGAAAATAAAAAGTCATTCTGCAGCGGAATATTTTAGCTTCTTTGAGCAGACAATATGAATTATATTTTTGGCTGTTTTTTAACTTTTTTGCAATAGACAAAACATTAGTCTTTCTAGCAACTTTTATAAATTTCTTGAAGAAGATAAATACGTGATTTATGTAGCTGATGTCTACTTAGGCGTATTGGAATAGTAGACAAAATTAATAACTGTTTGTTAGTTATCTTTCTGGCTGTTATTCTAAGCTTTTTGGAGTAGAACAGTAAAAAACAGTAATCATTTTTCTTCTTCTAGGTTTTTCAACTTGCTTGAAGAAGACAAAATTTATAACTTTTCCAGCTGCTTATTTATGCTCCTTGGAGTAAACAAAACGGTCAACTGTTTTGTTCTTCTTGGTTTTTTAACTTTCTGCAAGTGGACAAAATTCGTTACTTTTCTGGCTGCTTATTTAAGCTTCCTGGAGTAGATAAAATCAATATTGTGACGTTTATTATATGTGGGTTTCTGATTTAAAGAGCTGGAGATAATTTCTCGGCAAGTTTATTTACAAATCAAATTAATTACAACTAATTAACACAGCTAATATTCTAAATCACTAACGGAACACAAAACACTTTAATTTATCGCTTTCTAAATTCGCTGGATATCGCCGGAGTTCGCCTTTATGTCGCTCTCCCAAAACCAGACAGACCGACTGACTCGCTGTCTCGCATATATATATGGGTATGGACTCTTTCCAGAACTTTCGAGTATTTTCTCGCGTTTCTCCTGAATTATTTCAATTCGGCAAGATGATTGGAATTCAATCACAATAGCGACAAACAATGCCGACGTAAACAAGAATAAATAAACCCATTCAAAACGTAAATAATACTCGAAGTTCTATTCAGTTCCTAGAAGTGAGCGGTCCACAACACAATACTCGATACTCTGATTCACCGCTTCTTAGAATTGAGTCGTTCGCGTCACACTACCCCCCTCTTAAGAATTGTTCGTCTCGAACAATCATTCATCGTCATTTGAACCCGCATAGGGGGCTAAACGGTCTAAATGCACTACCTTCATCTTAGCCCTGGGGTTCTTTTGGATTCTATACACCACGTCGTTAAGTCGGGTCAGTACGGTATAAGGGCCTTCCCATTTCGGCTGAAGCTTCGGACATCGCCCTTTCTTCCGTTGAGGGTTAAATAGCCAGACCAAATCTCCCTCTTGAAACCCTACCGAATTCGCCCTCAAATCGTACCGCGTCTTCATCCTGTCACTGGCAATCTCAATTCGGTCTCGAGCCAAGTCGTGGATATGGGACATCGTCTCTTGAAGCTCTTCTACATAGCTTCTAACTTCCTTGGGTTCTTGAGTGGGTGTCCCAAACACAAGGTCACAAGGCAAGCGGAGTTCCCGTCCAAACAAAATCTTGGCTGGAGTTTGATTTGTAGTTTCATGGATCGCCGCTCTGTAAGCCAACAAAAACAACGGTAAATGGCGATCCCAATCTCTTTGATGGGCCTCTACAACTTTCGATAGGTGCTCTTCCATGGTGCTGTTAAAGCGCTCGACCATTCCGTCGGACTGAGGATGCAGCGGTGTAGTCCTGGTTTTCCGAATACCCAAGAGATCACAAATTCCTTGGAAAACCCCTGACTCAAAGTTTCGCCCTTGGTCCGAATGCATTTCCATGGGAAGCCCATAACGAGAAATCCAATCATCCACCAAAGCACGAGACACAGTAATAGCTTCTTGGTTTGGTAACGCGTATGCCTCAGGCCATTTACTGAAATAGTCGGCAACAACCATAATGTATTTGTTGCCCGAGTCGGTGACTGGAAATGGACCCGCAATATCAAACGCAATCCTCTCAAACGGAGCCCCAACGTTGTATTGCTTCATGGCTCCCCGGCTACGAGTTTTCGGGCCTTTACTCGCAGCACATGTTGTACATTTCCGGCACCAATTAGCGACATCTTCTCGGCTATTGACCCAATAAAAGCGTTCGCGAACCTTCCCCAAGGTTTTGTTGACGCCGAAGTGAGCTCCAGATCTTCCATCATGGATTTCCCTTAAGACTTCCTTTACGCGACTCTTCGGTAGGACTAGCTGCATTGTTACCGTCTTTCCATCCGCGCTTTCCCAAGCCCTTTTGAGCAGCCCATTTTCGACTTTCAGGGAGTCCCATTGTGCCCACAACGCCTTCAGAGCAGGACTCTTATTTGAAATGTCATGCCATTGCGGTCTTACATTTCCGTTCTCCTTGCTTTGTAAAATCGGTCCGATCTCATCGTCTTGCAGTTGCTCTGTTCTTATTTCTTCAGCTGTCCATCCGTCAGTAGGTTGCAAAACTAGCCTTCTAAGGTTGCACAGGTGGTCAGCTTGTTCTCGTTGGCTACAATGTTTGCAGTCGGCTCTGCACGGTCTTCTGGACAAGGCGTCTGCATTTTGATGAGACCTTCCCGAGCGATGCTTGATTTCAAAATCATACTGCTGAAGTCTCTCAATCCATCTCGCTGTTTGACCTTCAGCATTCTTCAAATTTAACAGCCACTTTAAAGCGGCATGATCTGTCCTTATTGTAAAATGTTGGCCGTATAAATATTTGTGGAAATGGCTTACCGCGTTCACGATAGCCAACAGTTCTCTTCGGGTGACACAGTAATTCCTTTCAGGTTTAGAAAGAACCTTACTATAATATTCGATAACCCTCTCTTCGCCATCCTGTACTTGAGTTAATACTGCGCCAACTCCATTATTACTGGCGTCCGTATCTAAAATAAACTGACCTTTTGCCCTTGGGTAAGCAAGTATTGGTCCCGTACAGAGTGTAACTTTTAATGTTTTGAAGGCCGATTCACACTCTTTGTCCCAAATAAAAGGCGTCTTCTTTTCGGTCAGTTTATGAAGAGGTTTGGCAATATCGGCGAATCCTTTGACAAAACGGCGATAGTAGGTGCAAAGACCCAAAAAGCTTCGTAGTTGGTGCTTATCATTAGGTCGGGGCCATTCCCGTACGGCTGCAGTCTTCTCAGGGTCAGTTTGTATCCCATTCGATGAAACAACGTGTCCCAAAAACTTGACTTTTCTTTGGAAAAGGCAACACTTTTTAGGGTTAAGTTGAAGACGAGCGTTTCGCAATCGGCTGAAAATTTCTTGCAGGTTACTTTGATGTTCTTCGAAAGTTTTCCCAATAACCATCACATCATCAAGGTACACAAGGCAAGTTCTCCAAGTCAACCCTCGAAGGACAAGTTCCATTAGCCGCTCGAACGTAGCTGGCGCATTACAAAGTCCAAAAGGCATAACATTAAACTGGTAGAGCCCAGTTCCAGTCGAGAAGGCAGTTTTCTCCTTATCCTCAGGGTGAATTCCAACCTGCCAATACCCACTCTTCAAGTCTAAAGTAGAAAACCATTGGGAACCAGCTAACATGCTCAGTGTATCGTCGATGCGTGGAAGTGGGTAACTATCTTTCTTCGTTACTTCGTTGAGCCGTCTATAGTCAACGCAGAAACGAGTTGACCCATCTTTCTTTGTTACTAGTACAACTGGTGAAGACCAGGGACTTGACGAATCTTCAATGACGCCATCTTCTTTCATTTTTTCGATCATTCGAGCCACTTCTTCCTGTTTCGCAAAGGGGAGTCTTCTCGGGGGCTGACGAATAGGTTGTACTGATCCCGTATTAATTCGATGCTGTACCAAATTAGTTCTTCCCGTAATCTTGTCCCCTATTGCAAAAATGTCTTGTTCCTTTCGAATAAAAGCAGTGGCTGCTTTCCTCTGATCTTCTGATAAGTGTTGCCATTCTTCCAGAAAATAATTTTCCAATTCCGGGTTATTTTTACCTTCTCCTTCCTGGTAACTCTTGTTGTCCTTTTCTTCACAACGAACAACTCGTAATGCAGGCTGAAAGAAGCCAATCTGTTCCCCTTTCTGCAACGTAACTCGATTTTCGCTGAGATTGGCTATGCGAATAGGAATCTTTCCACCAGCCTCAACGAGTGCTCTAGCTACCAAGATCTGTTTATTGTGTGTCGCATTCGTGAATTTCGTCATGTCCGGTTCAACAACTCCCGTTCGGTATCCCCCAGGATCTTTTTCCAACTCTGCCAGCACAATTTTCTCAGAATTGCCGGGGACACGAACTGATTCTGAGACGATGATGTTTACATGGTCCGATGAAGCGGTCGCAGAATGTAACAAGATTTCTTCGTTTCCCATTTGTAACATCCTGTTCTTAATATCCAGCACAAATCCATATTTGTCCATAATGTCCAAACCCAAGATCACTTCATCAACTATCTCAGCTACAACCATTCGGTGTACAATATTGAATGGTCCTATCTCAAGTTTGACATTAGCTTCTCCATGTACTTGTGCTGTTTCACCAGTAGCGGTTTTCAAAACGAAGTTACATCTTGTCATGTAGATATTTTGAGATGTTTCCAGCATGTCCCGTCTCACTAGAGAAAGTGTTGCTCCCGTGTCAACCGTCATCTTGGTGTCTCGACCGTTGATTCGTCCATCCAGCAACAGACTATCATTTCCTTTTCCTAGCTGCGAGACGGAGATGATCCTAGGGGCTTTGGGCGTATCAGCTAGCACACGCCCCAAAGTGCTAGCTGAAATTAGTTTTCCTGATGCCGGGAAATTGAGGGGCCTGTGACATCTTCCTGACCCCTCCTTACATCCTCAGACCTTCCCCGTTGGCGGCAATCCCTTCTTATATGGCCTATCTTACCACAACCATAACACTTAGGCCGTCCTCCAGTGCGTGCTGGTGTCTGCTGCATCTTTTCCAACATACTCTTCAGTTCTTCGCAGCAGCAATTATTTGTTGGAGTTTCCTCTGCGGACATCAATCGCACGCGTTGAGCTGGTCGTCGTGAAAAGTCTTCATTTGCCGCCTCATATTCTAACGCGTGGATAAGCGCGTCAGCACAGGTTTTATATCTATGTAGACGTAGATAACGTCGTAAATCGCCATCTCTTAAACCATCAATAAATGCGCTGGCTTCCATCTCATGGCGAAGGTCTGCAGGTGCGGAAGGATAACCTAAATTAACCAATCTTTCTATTTCCGCGGCATATTCTTGCAAACTTTCGTTGCTTTTCTGATGTCGGGACTTAAGCATCATTTGGTATACTCTGTCCATGTGCTGGTCTCCGTAGCGCAATTCCAAGGCGTTGACCACTGCGTGATAGTTTTTCTGATCACGATCAGATACATTCTGAAGCAGCTGGAGAGCTGGTCCTCGCAGTGCTAACACCAGAGCTGTGGCTTTTTCTTCATCATTCCAGCAATTTATCTCCGCCGCTGCTTCAAACTGCCTCCTATACATTGACCACGAAGACTGACCATCGAAAGTTGGGGGTTTTACTCGTTGCGATGTTACTTCGCTTCCTAAAATTTGTCCTGTTCCAAGTTTCTTCATTTTACTTTCCAATTCTAAAACTTTCTTTTCTAATTCTTCCCTAACTTCTTTTATCTCTTCTTTTACTTCTTCTTTTACTTCGAAAACTTTTTCCTCAAATTCCTTTTTTACTTCTTCGACATCTTTCTTAAGAGCATCTTGTAAGGTATCGAATTTTTCGAAAATTCTTTCTTGCTCTTCCATTCGACGTTTTTCTTCTTCTTCTTTTTCTTGCAGTCGTCGTTTTTCTTGATCTTCTAGAAATTTCTTCTGTTCTTCTTTATCTTCCAAGCGTTGTTTTTCTAGTTTCTCGAAGAATACACGAAGTTGTTCCTCCATGGTTCTTGTCTGACTTCTTGTTGTTCTTCCAGAAGGTTCCAGAGACATAAACTTTTCTTTGTCCACCAAGCTTCTTTAAATCCCACTTCTGACACCAGTGTGACGTTTATTATATGTGGGTTTCTGATTTAAAGAGCTGGAGATAATTTCTCGGCAAGTTTATTTACAAATCAAATTAATTACAACTAATTAACACAGCTAATATTCTAAATCACTAACGGAACACAAAACACTTTAATTTATCGCTTTCTAAATTCGCTGGATATCGCCGGAGTTCGCCTTTATGTCGCTCTCCCAAAACCAGACAGACCGACTGACTCGCTGTCTCGCATATATATATGGGTATGGACTCTTTCCAGAACTTTCGAGTATTTTCTCGCGTTTCTCCTGAATTATTTCAATTCGGCAAGATGATTGGAATTCAATCACAATAGCGACAAACAATGCCGACGTAAACAAGAATAAATAAACCCATTCAAAACGTAAATAATACTCGAAGTTCTATTCAGTTCCTAGAAGTGAGCGGTCCACAACACAATACTCGATACTCTGATTCACCGCTTCTTAGAATTGAGTCGTTCGCGTCACAATATTTATTCTGGTTCTTTGTCTAAGGATACTAGAGAAGTCAAAAATTTTATTTTCTAGCTATTTATTTAAGCTTTTTCAAAGAGACAAAAGCAGTTATTTTGATGACTGTTTTCTAAGCTTCTTAGAGTAGTAAAAGCAGTCATCCTTCTTGTTTTTCTTGGTTTTTTAACTTTATTGGAGGACAGAAATTTGTTATTACTCTAGTTGCCTATTTAAGTTTCTTAGAGCAAACAAAATCAATAGATGTTAAAGATTTTTTTCTAAAATTATTAGAGAAAACAAAGTCATTTTGTAGCTGATTATTTCAGTTATATTTCTGACTGTTTTTTTATTTTTTTTGTTTGCAGTAGACAAAATATTAGTCTTTCTAGCAGTTTTTCTAAATTTCTTAAAGAAGATAAATACGTAATTTATGTAGCTGATGTCTACTTAGGCGTATTGAAGTAGACTTATTTAATAACTGTTCTAATTGTTCTACTAATATAAGATAAAAATTCCATTTTGTATCTACCTGTTTATTTAATCTTCTTGTAGTAGACAAAATTAGTTATGTTTCTGGCTGTTTTTCTAAGCTTCTTAGAGTAGAATAGTAAAAAACAGTAATCATTTTTGTTCTTCTAAGTTTCTTAACTTCCTCGAAAATGACAAAATTTATAACTTTTCTGCCTGCTTAGAGCTTCTTAGAGTAGACAAAATCAGTCAGTACTCTGGCTGTTTTCCTGAACTTCTTGTAGCAGACAAAAACAATTCTTTTTTAAGAGGTTTTCTAAATTTTTTGAATAAGACAATAAACGTCATTATGTAGTTGTTTATTTAAGCTTCTTGGACTAGACAGAACAGATATCTTTATGGCGTTTGTCTAATTAGCGTCATTTTGTGGACAAAAGCAGATATTTCTTTAGTTGTTTTTTTAAGTTTTTTGAAAAAGACAAAATTCATTATGTTTCTGGCTTTTTTTCTAAGCTTCTTGGAGTAGAATAGTAAAAAACAGTTATCATTTTTGTTCTTCTAAGTTTCTTAACTTCCTCAAAGAAGACAAAATTTATAACTTTTCTGTCTGCTTATTTAAGCTTCTTAGAGTAAATAAAATCAGTCAGTACTCTGTCTGTTTTCCTGAACTTCTTGTAGCAGTCAAAAACGGTACTATTTCTAAGAGATTTTCTAAATTTTTTGAATAAGACAATAAAAGTCATTATGTAGTTGTTTATTTAATCGTCTTGTAATAAACAAAGTTAGTTATGTTTGTGGCTGTTATTCTAAGCTTTTTAGAGTAGAACAGTAATCATTTTTCTTCATCTAGGTTTTTCAACTTCCTCGTAGAAGACAAAATTTATAACATTTCTGGCTGCTTATTTAAGCTTATTAAAATAAACATAATCAATGATTGTTCTGGTTTTTTTCCTACAATTATTGGAGAGGACACAAATTCATTTTGTATATGTTTATTTGAGCTTCTTGTAGTACACATAAACAGTCGTTTTTTTTGTTTTCTCTTGGCTTTTTAACTTTCGTGGAGTACATAAAATTCGTTACTTTTCCAGCTGCTTGGAGTTATGCTCCTTGGAGTAGACAAAACCAATAGTTGTTCTAGGTTCTTTGTTCAAAGATACTAGAGAAGGCAAAAATCTTATTTTGCAGCTGTTTATTTAAGCTTCTGCGAGTAGACAAAACAGTCAACCGTTTTGTTCTTCTTGGTTTTTTATCTTTCTGCAACTAGACGTTACAAATCGTTACTTTTCTGGCTGCTTATTTAAGCTTCTTAGAGTAGATAAAATCAGTCATGGCTGTATTTCTAAGCTTCTTGTAGCAGACAAAAACAGTACTCTTTCTAAGAGATTTTTTAATTTTTTTGAATAAGACAATAAACGTCAATATGTAGTTGTTTATTTAAGCTTTTGGAACTAGACGAAACAGCTATCTTCTTGGCATTTTGTAGACAAAAGCAGATATTTTTCTAGTTGTTTTCTCAAGTTTCTGGAAAAAAGACCAAAATTATTGTTTTGTAGCTATTATTAAGCTTTTTGCAATAGATAAAACTAGTCATCTATATTCTAGTTGTTCTTCTAAGTTTCCTAAAAACAAAAAAAATTCAGACTATTTTTCTAATCTTTTTAGTAAAGACAAAAACAGAACATCTTCTAGCTGTTTTTAGAAATTTCTCAGAGTAGACAAAATTTGTTACTTCTCTGGCTGCTTATTTAAGTTTCTTAGAGTAGACAAAAATCAATAATTATTCTGATTCTTTGCTAAGTTTACTAGAAAAAACAAAAATCTAATTTTGCAGCTGCTTATTTAAGCTTCTTCAAGTAGACACAATCAGCTACATTTCTGGCTGTTTTTCTAAGCTTCTTAGAGTAGAAAAAACAGTCAATCTATTTGTTTTTCTTGGTTTTTTAATATAGAAATTAGTATAGAAACTATAATAAAACTCGTTACTTTTCCAGCTGCTTATTTATGCTCCTTGGAGTAGACAAAACAGTCAACTGTTTTGTTCTTCTTGGTTTTTTAAGTTTCTGCAAGTGGACAAAATTCGTTACTTTTCTGGCTGCTTATTTAAGCTTCTTGGAGCTGATAAAATCAATAATTATTCTGATTCTTTGTCTAAGAATACTAGAGTAGTCAAAAATTTTATTTTGTAGCTATTTATTTAATCTTCTTCAAAGAGACAAAAGCAGTTATATTTATGACTGTTTTCTAAGTTTCTTAGAGTAGTAAAAACAATCACCCTTCTTGTTTTTCTTGATTTTTTAGCTTTATTGAAGGACAGAAATTTGTTATTACTCTAGTTGCCTATTTAAATTTCTTAGAGTAAACAAAATCAATAGTTGTTCAAGATTTTTTTCTAAAATTATTAGAGAAAACAAAGTCATTTTGTAGCTGATTATTTCAGTTATATTTCTGACTGTTTTTTTTTGCAGTAGACAAAATATTAGTCTTTCTAGCAGTTCTTCTAAATTTCTCGAAGAAGTTAAATACGTAATTTATGTAGCTAATGTCTACTTAGGCGTATTGGAGTAGACTTAATTAATAACTGTTCTGGTTGTTCTACTAATATAAGACAAAAATTCCATTTTGTACCTGTTTATTTAATCTTCTTGTAGTAGACAAAATTAGTTATTTTTGGCTGTTTTTCTAAGCTTTTTGGAGTAGAGTAGAACAGTAAAAAACAGTTTTTTTTTGATCTTCTAGGTTTTTTAACTTCCTCGAAGAAGACAAAATTTATAACTTTTCTGGCTGCTTATTTAAGCTTCTTAGAGTAGACAAAATCAGTAAGTATTCTGGCTGTTTTTCTAAGCTTCTTGAAGCAGACAAAAACATTTCTTATTAAAAGGTTTTCTAAATTTTTTTTATAAGACAATAATCAGTTTGTGGAAGTTGTTTATTTAAGCTTCATGGACTAGACAAAACTGTTAACTTTATGGCGTTTGTCTAATTGGCATCATTTTGTAGACAAAAGCAGATATTTCTCTGATTGTTTTCTTAAGTTTTTTGAAAAAGACAAAATTAATTATGTTTCTGGCTGTATTTCTAAGCTTCTTAGAGTATAGAACATTAAAAATAGTTATTTTTGTTCTTCTAGGTTTTTCGACTTGCTCGAAGAAGACAAAATTTATAACTTTTCTGGCTGCTTATTTAAGCTTCTTAGAGTAAACATAATCAATGGTTGTTCTGGCTTCTTTTTTACAATTATTGGAGAAGACACAAATTCATTTTGTAGATGTTTATTTAAGCTTCTTGTAATACACATAAACAGTCGTTTTTTTCTTTTTCTTGATTTTTTAACTTTCGTGGAGTAGATAGAATTTGTTACTTTTCCAGCTGCTTATTTATGCTCCTTGGAGTAGACAAAACCAATAGTTGTTCTAGGTTCTTTCTTCAAAGATACTAGAGAAGGCAAAAATCTTATTTTGCAGCTGTTTATTTAAGCTTCTGCGAGTAGACAAAACACTCAACTGTTTTGTTCTTCTTGGTTTTTTAACTTTCTGCAGGTGGACAAAATTCGTTACTTTTTTGGCTGCTTATTTAAGCTTCTTGGAGTAGATAAAATCAATAATTATTCTGGTTTTTTGTCTAAGGATACTAAAGAAGTCAAAAATTTTATTTTGTAGCTATTTATTTAAGCTTTTTCAAAGAGACAAAAGCAGTTATATTTATGGCTGTTTTCTAAGCTTCTTAGAGTAGTAAAAACAGTCTTCCTTCTTGTTTTTTTTTGATTTTTTAACTTTATTGGAGGACAAAAATTTGTTATTACGCTAATTGCCTATTTATGTTTCTTAGAGTAAACAAAATCAATAGTTGTTTAAGATTTTTTTCTAAAATTATTAGAGAAAACAAGTCATTTTGTAGCTGATTATTTCAGTTATATTTCTGACTGTTTTTTTATTTTTATTTTTTTGGTTTTTCTAGCAGTTCTTCTAAATTTCTCGAAGAAGATAAATACGTAATGTATGTAGCTAATGTCTACTTAGGCGTATTGGAGTAGACTTATTTAATAACTGTGCTAATTGTTCTACTAATATAAGACAAAAATTCCATTTTGTACCTGTTTATTTAATCTTCTTGTAGTAGACAAGATTAGTTATGTTTCTGGCTGTTATTCTAAGCTTCTTGGAGTAGAACAGTAAAAAACAGTTATCATTTTTGTTCTTCTAAGATTCCTAACTTCCTCAAAGAAGACAAAATTTATAACTCTTCTGGCTGCTTATTTAAGCTTCTTAGAGTAGACAAAATCAGTCAGTACTCTGGCTGTTTTCCTGAGCTTCTTGTAACAGAGAAAAACAATTCTTTTTTAAGAAGATTTCTAAATATTTTGAATAAGACAATAAACGTCATTATGTAGTTGTTTATTTAAGCTTCTTGGACTAGACAAAACAGATATCTTTATGGCTATTGTCTAATAAGCTTAATTTTGTTGACAAAAGCAGATATTTCTCTGGTTGTTTTCTTAAGTTTTTAGAAAAAGACAAAATTCATTATGTTCCTGGGTGTTTTTCTAAGCTTCTTAGAGTAAACATAATCAATGATTGTTCTGGTTTTTTTTGTACAATTATTGAAGAAGACACAAATTCATTTTGTACATATTTATTTAAGCTTCTTGCAGTACACATAAACAATCGTTTTTTTCTTTTTTTTTGGTTTTTTAACTGTCGTGGAGTAGATAAAATTCGTTACTTTTCTAGCTGCTTATTTATGCTCCTTGGAGTAGACAAAACCAATAGTTGTTCTAGGTTCTTTGTTCAAAGATACTAGAGAAAGCAAAAATCTTATTTTGCAGCTGTTTATTAAAGCTTCTGCGAGTAGACAAAACAGTCAACAGTTTTGTTCTTCTTGGTTTTTTAACTTTCTGCAAGTAGACAAAATTCGTTACTTTTCTGGCTGCTTATTTAAGCTTCTTGGAGCAGATAAAGTCAATATTTATTCTGGTTCTTTGTCTAAGGATACTGGAGAAGTCAAAAATTTTATTTTGTTTAAGCTTCTTCGTGGAGACAAATGCAGTTATTTTTATGGCTGTTTTTCTAAGCTTCTTAGAGTAATATAAACAGTCTTCCTTCTTGTTTTCCTTGGTTTTTAACTTTATTGGAAGACAGAAATTTGTTATTACTCTAGCTGCTTATTTAAGTTCTTTAGAGTAAACACAATCAATAGTTGTTCAGAAATTTTTTCTAAAATTATTAGAGAAAACAAAGTCATTTTGTAGCTGATTATTTCAGTTATATTTCTGACTGTTTTTTTTTGCAGTAGACAAAACATTAGTTTTTCTAGCAGTTCTTCTAAATTACTCAAAGAAGATAAATACGTAATTTATGTAGCTGATGTCTACTTAGGCGTATTGGAGTGGACTTATTTAATAACTGTTCTAGTTCTTCTACTAATATAAGACAAGAATTCCATTTTGTACCTGTTTATTTGATCTTCTGGTAGTTGACAAAATTAGTTATGTTTCTGGCTGTCTTTCTAAGCTTCTTGGAGTACAACAGTAAAAAACAATTATCATTTTTGTTCTTCTAAGTTTTCTAACTTCCTCGAAGAAGACAAAATTTATAACTCTTCTGGCTGCTTATTTAAGCTTCTTAGAGTAGACAAAATCAGTCAGTACTCTGGCTGTTTTCCTGAGCTTTTTGTAGCAGACAAAAACAGTACTCTTTCTAAGAGCTTTTTTAAATTTTTTGAATAAGACAATAAACGTCAATATGTAGTTGTTTATTTAAGCTTCTGGAACTAGACGAAACAGCTATCTTCTTGACATTTTGTAGACAAAAAGCAGATATTTTTCTAGTTGTTTTCTCAAGTTTCTGGAGATAAGACCAAAATTGTTGTTTTGTAGCTATTATTAAGCTTCCTGCAATAGATAAAACTAGTCATCTTTATTCTAGTTGTTCTTCTAAGTTTCCTAAAAACAAAAACAAAAATTTCAGATTATTTTTCTAAGCTTTTTAGTAAAGATAAAAACAGAACATCTTCTAGCTGTTTTTAAAAATTTCTCAGAGTAGACAAAATTTATTACTTCTCTGGCTGCTTATTTAAGTTTCATAGAGTAGACAAAATTATTCTGATTCTTTGCTATGTTTACTAGAAAAAACAAAAATCTAATTTTGCAGCTGCTTATTTAAGCTTCTTCAAGTAGACACAATCAGCTACATTTCTGGCTGTTTTTCTAAGCTTCTTAGAGTAGAAAAAACAGTCAATCTATTTGTTTTTCTTGGTTTTTTAATATAGAAATTAGTATAGAAACTATAATAAAACTCGTTACTTTTCCAGCTGCTTATTTATGCTCCTTGGAGTAGACAAAACAGTCAACTGTTTTGTTCTTCTTGGTTTTTTAGTTTCTGCAAGTAGACAAAATTCGTTACTTTTCTGGCTGTTTATTTAAGCTTCCTGGAGCAGATAAAAACAATATTTATTCTGGTTCCTTGTCTAAAAATACTAGAGCAGTTGAAAATTTTATTTTGTAGCTATTTATTTAAAATTTTTCAAAGAGACAAAAGCAGTTATATTTATGACTGTTTTTCTAAGCTTCTTAGAGTAGTAAAAACAGTCCTCTTTCTTGTTTTTCTTGGTTTTTTAACTTTATTAGAGGATAGAAATTTGTTATTCTAGTTGCCTATTTAAGTTTCTTAGAGCAAACAAAATCAATAGTTGTTAAAGATTTTTTTCTAAAATTATTAGAGAAAACAAAGTCATTTTGTAGCTGATTATTTCAGTTATATTTCTGACTGTTTTTTTATTTTTATTTTTTTGGTTTTTCTAGCAGTTCTTCTAAATTTCTTGAAGAAGATAAATACGTAATTTATGTAGCTATTGTCTACTTAGGCATATTGAAGTAGACTTATTTAATAACTGTTCTAGTTGTTCTACTAATATAAGACAAAAATTCCATTTTGTATCTACCTGTTTATTTAATCTTCTTGTAGTAGACAAAATTAGTTATGTTTCTGGCTGTTTTTCTAAGCTTCTTAGAGTAGAGTAGAAAAAACAGTTATTTTTTTGTTCTTCTAAGTTTCTAAACTTCCTCGAAGAAGACAAAATTTATAACTTTTCTGGCTGCTTATTTAAGCTTCTTAGAGTAGACAAAATCAGTAAGTATTCTGGCTGTTTTCCTGAGCTTCTTGTAGCAGACAAAAACAATTCTTTTTTAAGAGGTTTTCTAAATTTTTTGAATAAGACAATTAACGTCAATATGTAGTCGTTTATTTAAGCTTCTGGAACTAGACGAAACAGCTATCTTCTTGGCATTTTGTAGACAAAAGCAGATATTTTTCTAGTTGCTTTCTCAAGTTTCTAGGAAAAAGACCAAAAGTGTAGTTTTGTAGCTATTATTAAGCTTCTTGCAATAGACAAAATTAGTCATCTTTATTCTAGTTGTTCTTGTAAGTTTCCTAAAAACAAAAAAAAAATTTCAGACTATTTTTCTAAGCTTTTTAGTGTAGACAAACACGGAACACCTTCTAGACGTTTTTAGAAATTTCTCAGAGTAGACAAAAGTCGTCATTTTCCTATATATTTTGCTAATTATTTAGGCTTATTCTAACACAGTCGTCTTTACTTTTTATAGCTTATTTAATTATTTAATTAAATAAAGGAAAAAATCTGATCTGAGTACCGAAAAAGTTTCTAATTTATAATGTTTAAAAAATAAAATATTAAAATTATTGTTACTGTTTTATATTCCTGTTGATTTATTGATTTTAATCAGCTACTAGCTAACAGAGAAAATATCGAAAAACGTTTTAGTCATTGTTTACTACAAAATCACGCCGATTGCTTACCTTGGCTAATGACATAGGCAAATTCCTTGACTCGAATCTCGTTTAAGTACGTGATAGAAGCGCAAAATTGTATTTTGTTGTTATTAAAAATCTAGTTTTTTGAGTGAAATCCCGTTTTTTGATACGAGTTATTAGCGAAATATCCTTTCATCCTGCAACATTTGAGTGTCTCTAGAGACTGACAGGATCGGAGTGAGTGGATTTGTCTAGTAGATATGTAATGTGAAAGAAAGCGCGCATCATCTGATAATTCACCTAATAAAACGATTACCGCACAGCCTAAAGCCAACGAACGACCTTCGCGATTTTTCTACCTCGGTCGAAAACCTCGCTCTGGTTCAACGCTCAGACCGTAAGCACCGCTTCGAACACAGAGAGAAAATAAAATAATTCGTACGACGAACCTAAACCTTCTTATTATATCTGGAGAGACGGCGAAATGTGAAATAGTTTGTTTCGATGAAAAATCCTGCCGGTATTGATTGACGGAATTCGCTATAAATTCGCAGTAACAGGTCGATAATGACTAGAGCGAGCTTAGAGCTTGCACCATATCTCCTCTACAATTTAGTTTAAATCATGTTCTCACCACGAGGCACAAATTATTCAAGTCTAGACAAGGTTCTTTGATGTAGTCAGCGGACCTTGTCTACATCACCCATTGGTCCGTTCCAACAGGAAAATTTATTATTACTGCACTTTCTGCGCCATCGTTATCACGAAAATTATTTTACAAACAATATTTATTCGAAGCAATCTTATTGGCGCCTTTTTGCGAAAATTTAATTATTAAGGAAGAAACTAGATCTATAGATAAATTACCAGACTTTATCACTGCACAACAGTCATGTTCCATACACGTAAAGACATTAATGGTAATTAGGTGATGAATTATGAGCTACATATTGTGTTGGACGGTCAGTTACGCTATTATTACTAATTTCATAAAATTTCTGACGTTATAACATGACGAAACAAAACAATGTTTGATCAAAAATTCAGAAAGCTAATTATTCTTAAGTCAGAACTAATTAACTCACATCTAATCGTTGTTAATTTTTAATTAATTTAAAAAAATACAGCAGCTTCATAACTGCAGCTGCGCTGAAAATTTGCACAAAAAATATAAATCTCTTTAAAACCGATAACAGCACTACTAACTCTTGGTTTTTCACCACCATGTTTGCTTCGACAGATTCACTTGAAGCTAATTGTTAGTAAGTAAAAATGCTCAACTGTTGCCAACCTAAAAAAACAAATAAAACAGCAGAGTCCAGTATTACTTTACATAAATTAATTGTACGGTAGCAAAAAAGACCGGTGGGATATTCGCCCTCTTCACCCGTTTTAGCAAAATTAAATTAATTATTAATTGCGTGGTAAATAATTCTAATAAATGCAAGCGTTATAAGGGTGTATTTACATAATTTTTTATGATATTATTTATGTAAAGCTATATGTCAACAAAATGTGAGGGTAATTATTGTTTAAATTTTTAAATTTTAGTTTAGTATATTACAGAACAGATTTAATTATAAAACAAAATCAAATCAATACAATTTAGAGAAATTAAGTCAATCAAAAAAAATTGAGCAAATTCAGCCGTAGATTCGACCAAAATCGTATTACAAAAACTCATCTACCAAATGATTGTCATGAGATTTGGCGGGAAAATTTATCAATCGCACCAACCTAAATTCAAGTTGCCAACACAAAATTTTACGGTAATTCTGGTAACTTTAAAGTTCACACGACATTTAAAAAAGTCTAATCTATCAAAGTATTGTCGCTTTCGGCAGTTTTTCCCAAAAATTGAGCAGAAAATGTCAGCAATTAAGCCGGTGACAACTCTAATTAAAATATAAACGCATTTAATTTTTTATTGGGAATAAAGTGTTAAAAGACTAATCTTCTCACTGACACAGTACACAAGTTTGTTTCTTTGTTGTATTCAAGCGTAACTCTAGTTATAGATTTATTTATTGTATTATCTAACTTTACGAGTAAGGTTATAGAATGCTCAATGAATTGTGAGGGTGCCAGACCCTTCACCAAAGACAGAGAATAGGGTGGTGCCCCTTGCCAGGAGCTGGCTAGACCTATTATAAAACGGAATAAAACATTATGATTTTTCTTTGTTCTTTTGTAGAGTTTTAGGTTGTAATCAATACGTAAACTATAAAATTTTGATAAATTGTAGAACAAAATCTAAAAAGATCTTTATTATCTCTTGCAATTCTGTGTTCTACGTGAGTTTTGTTTTGTACCTATTCACTTATTGTTAGAATTGCATATTTTACAAGATGACTATTGATTCTGATCTAAAGTGAGTTCTTGGTTTTTTAACTTTTCTGATGTAGACAAAATTTGTTATTTTTCTGGCTGCTTATTTAGGCTTCTTGAAGTAGACAAAATCAATAATTGTTCTAGTTCTTTGTTTAAGACTACTAAAGAAGACAAAAATTTAATTTGGCAGCTGTAGCTGTAGCGTTTATTTAGCTATTTACGTATATTTAGATTCTTCAAAAAGACAAAATCAATCATTTTTCTAGCTGTTTTTGTAAGCTTCTTGCAGTAGAAAAAACAGTTATTTTTTGTTCTTCTTGGTTTTATAACTTTCTAGACGTAGACAAAATTTATTATTTTTCCGGCTATTTATTTAAGCTTCTTGAAGGTAGACAAAATCAATAATTGTTCTAGTTCTTTGTCTAAAACTCTAAAAGAAGACAAAAATTTCATATTATTCTGGCTTCTTGAAGGTTCTTGAAGTAGGCAAAATCAATAATTATTTTAGTTCCTATTTCCTAGTTCTAATTTTATTTTTTAGCTGTTTATTTAACCTTCTTCAAATAGGCAAAATCAATTATTTTTCTGGCTGTTTTGCTAAGTTTCTTGTAGTAGAAAAAACAGCTACTTTTTTGTTCTTTTTGGTTTTTCTAACATTCTGAACGTAGACAAAATTTGTAATTTCTCTGGCTGTTTATTTTGGCTTCTTGAAGTAGATAAAATCAATAATTGTTCTACTTTTTCGTCTAAAGCTACTAAACAAACCAAAAATTTTATTTGGCAGCTGTTTATTTAAGCTTTAAGATTTTCTAAGCTTCTTGCAGTAGAAAAAGCAGTTATTATTTTGTTCTTCTAGGCTTTTTAACATTCTGGACGTAGACAAACTTTGTTATTCTTCTGGCGGCTTAAATTAGACAAAATTAATAACTGTTCTAGTTTTTTGTCTAAGCAGGCTACTAAAGAAAACAAAAATTTTATTTGACAGCTGTTTATTTAAGCTTTTTAAATAGACAAAATCAATTACTTTTCTGAGTGTTTTTCTAAGCTTCTTGAAGTAGAAAAAGCAGTTATCTTTATGTGCTTCTTAGTTTTTTAAATTTCTGAGCGTAGACAAAATTTGTTATTTTTCTGGATGCTTATTTAAGCCTCTTAAAGTTGAAAAAACCAAAAAGTTTTCTAGTTTTTTGTCTAAAGCCACTAAAAAAACCTAAAATTTATTTTATAGCTGTTTATTTAAGCTTCTTCAAATAGACAAAATCTGTTATTCTTCTGGCTGTTTATCTAAGTTTTTGCAATAAAAAAAACAGTTATTTTTTTGTTCTTTTTGGTTTTATAACTTTCTAGACGTAGGCAAAATTTATTATTTTTTTGGCTTCTTCTTTAAGCTTTTTAAAGTAGACAAAATCAATAACTGTTCTAATTTCTTGTCTAAAGCTACTAAAGAAGACAAAAATTCCATTTAACAGCTGTTTATTTAAGTTTTAAGAATTTCTAAGCTTCTTGTAGTAGAAAAAACAGCAACTTTTTTGTTTTTTGTTTTTGTTTTTTTAACATTCTGGACGTAGACAATATTTGTAATTTTTCTGGCTGCTTATTTTGGCTTCTTGAAGTAGACAAAATCAATATGTTTTCAAGTTCTTTGTCTAAGACTACTAAAGAAGATAAAAATTTTATTTGACAGTTGTTTATTTAACCTTCTTCAAATGAACAAAATCAATTATTTTTTTGGCTGTTTTTCTAAGCCTCTTGTAGTAGATAAACCAAATACCTTTTTGTTCTTCTTGGTTTTTTAACGTTCTAGACGTATACAATTTTCTTTATTTTTCTGGCTGTTTATTTGAGCTTACTAATGTAGACAAAATCAATAATTATTCTAGTTCTTTATCTAAAGCAACTAAAGAAGACAAAAATTTCATTTGGTAGATGTTTATTTTAACTTCTTCAAAAATCAAAAATAAATTGACAAAATCAATTATTTTTCTGGCTGTTTTTCTAAGCTTCTTGAGTAGAAAAAACAGCTATCTTTTTGTTCTTCTTGGTTTTTTATCATTCTGGACGTAGACATTTTTTTTTATTTTTCTGGCTGCCTATTTAAGCTTCTTAAATTAGACAAAATCAATAACTGTTCTAGTTTTTTGTCTAAGGCTACTAAAGAAGACAAAAAATTTTTTTGACAGCTGTTTGTTTAAGCTTCTTTAAATAGACAAAATCAATTATTTTTCTGTCTGTTAACCTAAGCTTTTTGCATTAAAAAAACAGTTATTTTTTTGTTCTTCTTGGTTTTTAAACTTTCTACACGTAGACAAACTTTGTTATTCTTCTGGCTGCTTGTTTAAGCTTCTTAAAATAGACAAAATTAATAATTGCTTAGTGTTTTGCCTAAAGCTATTAAAGAAAACAACAATTTCATTTGACAGCTGTTTATTTAAGCTTTTTCAAATAGACAAAATCGCTCTAGTGTTTTGTCTAAAGCTACTAAAGAAGGCCAAAATTTTATTTAGCAGCTGTTTATTTAAGCTTCTTTAAATAGACAAAATCAATTACTTTTTTGAATTTTTTTCTTTGCAGTAGAAAAAGCAGTTATTTTTTTGTTCTTCTTCGTTTTTTAACTTTCTAGACTTGACATAATTTGTTATTTTTCTAGCAGCCTATTTAACCTTCTTGAAGTAGACAAAATCAATGTTTTCTAGTTCTTTGTCTAAGACTACTAAAGAAGATAAAAATTTATTTTGACAGCTGTTTATTTAACCGTCTTCAATTGGACAAAATCAATTATTTTTTTGGCTGTTTTTCTAAGCTTCTTCCAGTAGAAAAACCAAATATCTTTTTGTTCTTCTTGGTTTTTTAACGTTCTAGACGTATACAATTTTCTTTATTTTTCTGGCTGTTTATTTGAGCTTACTAATGTAGACAAAATCAATAATTATTCTAGTTCTTTATCTAAAGCAACTAAAGAAGACAAAAATTTCATTTAGCAGCTGTTTATTTAAGTTTCTTCAAATAGACCAAATAAATTATTTTTTTGGCTGATTTTCTAAGCATCTTGTTCTTGTTCTTCATGGTTTTTTAACCTTCTGGAAGTAGACAAAATTTGTTATTTTTCTGGCTGCTTATTTAAGTTTCTTAGAGTAGAAAAAATCAATAATTGTTCTAGTTTTTTATCTAAAGCTATTAAATAAGACAAGAATTTTATTTGACAGCTGTTTATTTAAGCTTCTTTAAATAAACAAATATCAATTACTTTTCTGACTGTTTTTCTAAGCTTCTTGCAGTAGAAAAAGCAGTTATCTTTATGTTCTTCTTAGATTTTTAACTTTCTGGTCGTAGACAAAATTTGTTATTTTTCTGGATGCTTATTTAAGCCTCTTAAAGTTGAGAAAACCAAAAATTGTTCTAGTTTTTTGTCTAAAGCTACTAAAAAAGACAAAAAATTTCTTTTTTAGCTGTTTATTTAAGCTTCTTCAAATGGACAAAATCAATTATTCTTCTGGCTGTTTTTCTAAGCTTTTTGCAGTAAAAAACAGTTATTTTTTTGTTCTTTTTGGTTTTATAACTTTCTAGACGTAGACAAAATTTATTATTTTTTTGGCTGCTTCTTTAATCTTCTTAAATTAGACAAAATTAATAATTGTTCTAATTTTTTGACTAAAGCTACTGAAGAAGACAAAAATTCCATTTAGCAGCTGTTTATTTAAACTTTAAGATTTTCTAAGCTTCTTGCAGTAGAAAAAGCAGGTATTATTTTGTTCTTCTAGGTTTTTCAAATTTCTGGATGTAGACAAAGTTCGTTATTTTTCTGGCTGTTTTTCTAAGCTTCTTGAGTAGAAAAAAAAGCTATCTTTTTGTTCTCTTTGGTTTTTTATCATTCTGGACGGAGACAAATTTTTTTATTTTTCTGGCTGCCTATTTAAGCTTCGTAAAGTAGACAAAATTAATAATTGCCTAGTGTTTTGTCTAAAGCTATTCAAGAAGACAAAAATTTCATTTGACAGCTGTTTATTTAAGTTTTCTCAAATAGACAAAATCAGTTATTATTCTGGCTTCTTGAAGTTTCTTAAAGTAGACAAAATCAATAATTGTTCGAGTTCCTTTTATAAGGCTACTAAAGAAGACAAACATTTTATTTTTTTGCTGTTTATTTAACCTTCTTCAAATAGGCAAAATCAATTATTTTTCTGGCTGTTTTGCTAAGCCTTTTGTAGTAGAAGAAACAGCTACTTTTTTGTTCTTTTTAACATTCTGGACGTAGACAAAATTTGTAATTTCTCTGGCTGCTTATTTTGGTTTTTTGAAGTAGACAAAATCAATAATTGTTCTAGTTTTTTGTCTAAAGCTATTAAAAAAGACAAAAAATTTTTTTCAGATGTTTATTTAAGCTTCTTCAAAAGACAAAATTAATTATTATTCTAGCTGTTTTTCTAAGCTTTTTATAGTAGAAAAAACAGTTATCTTTTTGTTATTTCTCTGGCTGCTTATTTAAGCTTCTTGAAGTAGACAAAATCAATCATTGTTCTAATTCTTTGTCTAAGGCTACTAAAAAAAACAAAAATTTTATTTGGCAGCTGTTTATTTAAGCTTTAAGATTTTCTAGGCTTCTTGTAGTAGAAAAAACAATTATTTGGTCTTTTAACATTCTGAACGTATTGATTCTGATCTAAAGTGAGTTGTACTCTTACAATAATTAGTTATTTTGTAGAACACTAGAGTGTTTTAGTGTTAACTAACTACATTTAGTAATTTCCGAAATGAATAGAATTGATTTGTGTAGGTTTTGTTTGATTGAGTATTTGTTACGATCCTTGTCAATAATAAATTTTTCTAATTGTGTGTATAGGTGAGCTTATCGTAGGGTTAATTTATTAGAACCGTTAAAGTTGGCGATCCCCCGTATCGTATTAAACATGTATGTGAATATCCATTAGTAATTCCATCCCCGCTAACTTGGTGCTAACATACTGAGCTCTGTTTGTGTAGCAATATCTACTCCAATAGCCCGCGCATTTAATCTTCTCTTCCTCTTTGTGTAGTTCGCAAACAGTTGGCAATATTGAACTGGCCGATACTACGAACAGCATTTGCCTACTAACAGGTTATGCCGTGTGGACCAGTTAGAACTCCTCCCGTTTATGTTGAGGGCGCCACTGGCCGATTGCGGATAAGCAAAGCCGATTTGAACGGCGGTTTTGTGGATTTTAAGTGTTTTAAATGTTAATTATGTTTACATGTGTTGCGGCCGCTCCCCTCACACACCGAATTCTTTTCCTCGCTCCTCTACCATCGATTTTATCACCTAAATCTTAGGACTCAGAGATCTTGTAAACATTTGTAAGCTGAGTGAGTAGCGGCACTACTACTCCAATGTAAAACAGTAAACTTGGCAAGTCAAACACGGTTTATTGATGAGAGATGGCGGAGTTTACTGTTTTGCCAGACAATGAGACTAAATCCATAATTTTATTACGTGACTCCTGGCTACGAGTTGCTTCTTATTTATAGAGGATTAAGGATACCTGAAGTTATTTCACAAATCTTTTACTTTGACACTGCTAAATCGTAAAATAACGTATCACACTGGATTTTATCACAAGGGCGGAAAATCATCTTTTCCAAATCACTCATTACGTTGTTGTCACTATACTAAATACACATCCAATCAAATTAACGAAATTATTGTTGGTACCTCTAATGCAGCCAATAAGATTGCCGAAATTATAGTTGGTGCAACTGCGTTCAAGGTCAGATATTAGGAAAATGGCTGCTATTGCAGCCAATCTGATTACCAAAATTATATTTAGAGTAGAACAGTGTTTAGGGTTTCCAACCGTCTTTTATTTCAATAGATAGTCCTTTAATTTTATAAACTGTCATTTAGTCTTTCACATGTGCATAACGGACAGAATTTGTTCTTTTATCTAGTTTTTTAAACTAGAGTTTTCAATAGAGAGGTAAAGAGAAAAGAACAATAAGGAAAAAGAAGAACAGAAGTAGATTCTAGAAATATATATATTTATGGTTCTTCGAGTAAGATGAAGAAAAACGTTTTATTGTTCAATTTGTTAATTGTTTGTTGTTTAATTCTACTTTTTTCTATAAACACTGCAAAAACATTTTTTATATTAGTTGTTTTTCGGGTTACAAACTGCGTTTAAGCTCACATTTTATATTAACATAATATTGTCTAAGGTTCTATGAATTAATATAGGTATGTATGTCAGTCAGAAGTGAAGGGTGATCTCCCTTGATTACCCGACATCCGCTTTTGCGGATCATCAATCGCAGAGGAGATCAAATCCCTTGTTACACAAATAGATACTCTCTGGAATATTTCTTAACTTCGTAGAAAAGTTTTAATTGGTAGCATTGTTATTTATTTAATTTTTAAATTCTCATACTATTTACCTACTTACTACAATAACACATTTTAATTTGTCATTTATTTGTTATTATACAATGACTTGAAATTTAATTATTGCGGCAAGAAGAGTAACAACTGTTTCAAAATTATTTTGTAATCGGTTTGACACAAGTTTATTATTAATAATTGTATTCCAGACAATTTTACACATCTGTAAAAAATAATTGTAATAAATTAAGTGAACTGATTTTATAAGAAACTGTAATAAACCCAATAACAAACCAGCTAACGATGAATTTTGATATTTCAGATGTTCAGTACCAGGCATCAGGTTGGTTTGTACTCTTATAACTTCGAGAAAATCTGCGGTAGCGCGAATATTTGACAAAAAAGCCCATTTTGGCGGAATAGTACGTAAACGATGTTTAAACAAATCAAACCGAAAATTTATATTTATTAAAGTTACTACAGAAGATTTAAACTTCTAGTACATTTTTATAGAAGACATAGTATCTGAATTTGACCATGACAGCGTTTTACGTAGCTGCTTGTTGTGTTGCTAGATGAAACAAAATGCGATAAGAAAAAATCTGTGATTTCTGTATATGAAATGACTTTGAATTTCGTGTATTTTCTTTTAAATTTTAAATTGTACGCTATTGTTTGAATCAGCCTTTTAATAAAATTTTCACATAAAGGTGGTAGGAATCTCGTTTAAAAACCTTATTACACATACGAAAATAAAAGAGTGTATCCCACAATTGGTCCATAAAACGATAAATATTAAACGTTGTCGGATTAAATTAATTAACTTTCGGAACCCTTTTAACAACGTGAAAATCCCGTGCATATTATGTCCGATCCAGAGCCCTGTCTCGGCGACTTTGCAACCCAAGTTTGTTTTATAAAGTTAAACATAAAGCCTCTGAATTATTTCAAGTCGAATACCAGCTATCAAGATAATTGTTATAATTTTATTGGGAGCGTGTATATCAGTGTCTAAAACAGCGTGGAGAGTTAGGAAGCGAGTATTACACCACAATTTATCGATCCCAAACAACTGGCGCTGTAATGTGATCCGAGGTTTTGACATGATGATCCCTTTAACAATAATTTACAGCACGGCCGTTATCAACTACTACGGCACACCAAACTCCAATACGGACCTGATAACTCACCTATTTCCACCGAAACTTTATGCATGATGTAGAAGCGCCATCTGTCACCTGTTTTGTAACAAATTCAGGCTAAAGAATTGTGTTAATTAAAGAGCAAAATGTAGAAAATCATTGAGGAATGAATAGGGCTTTATCATCTAGTCACCAAAGTGCCAAACTCCAATAGGGACCTGATAATTCATCTACTTCTACCGAAACTTTATCCATAAAGTAGAGGCGCCATCTATCACCCGTTTTGTAACAAAGTCAGGCTAAAAATTGTTTTAATTAAAGAGTAAAATAAAGAAAGTAATTGAGGTATAAGAGGGCTTTATTATCTAGTCACTAAACTCCAATAGCGACCTGATAATTCATCTATTTCTACTGAAACTTTATGCATAAACTAGAGGCGCCATCTGTCACCTATTTTGTAACAAATTCAGGCTAAAAATTGTTTTAATTGAAGAGTAAAATCAAGAAAGTCATTGAGGTATGAGAGGGCTTTATTATCTAGTCACTAAACTCCAATACGGGTCTGATAATTCATCTATTTCTACCAAAACTTTATGCATAAACTAGAGGCGCCATCTGTCACCTATTTTGTAACAAATTCAGGCTAAAAATTGTTTTAATTGAAGAGTAAAATGAAGAAAGTCATTGAGGTATGAGGGGGCTTTATTATCTAGTCACTAAACTCCAACACGGGCCTGATAGTTCATCCATTTCTACCAAAACTTTATGCATAAAGTAGAGGCGCCATCTGTTACTTGTTTTGTAACAAATTCAGGCTAAAAAATTGTGATAATTGAAGAGTAAAATGAAGAAAGTCATTGAGGTATGACGGGGCTTTATTATCAAGTCACTAAACTCCAATACGGACCTGATAATTCATCTATTTCTACTGAATTTTTATGCATAAAGTAGAGACGCCATTTGTTACTTGTTTTGTAACAAATTCAGGCTAAAAAATTGTGTTAATTGAAGAGTAAAATGAAGAAAGTCATTGAGGTATGAGGGGGCTTTATTATCTAGTCACTAAACTCCAATACGGACCTGATAATCTATCTATTTCTACCAAAACTTTATGCATAAAGTAGAGACGACATCTGTTACTTGTTTTGTAACAAATTCAGGCTAAAAAATTGTGTTAATTGAAGAGTAAAATGAAGAAAGTCATTGAGGTATGAGGGGGCTTTATTACCTAGTCACTATACTCCAATACGGACCTGATAATTCATCTATTTCTACCGAAACTTTATGCATAAAGTAGAGGCGCCATCTGTTACTTGTTTTGTAACAAATTCAGGCTAAAAATTGTGTTAATTGAAAAGCAAAATGTAGAAAATCATTGAGGTATAAGCGGGGTCTTTATAATCTAGTCACTGAAGTGCCAAACTCCAATACGGACCTGATAATTCACCTATTTCGACCGAAACTTTAGCCATAAAATAGAAGCTCCATCTGTCACTTGTTTTGTAACAAATTCAGGCTAAAACATTGTGTTAGTTGAAGAGTAAAATGAAGAAAGTCATTGAGGTATAAGAGGGCTTTATTATCTAGTCACTAAACTCCAATACGGACCTGATAATCTATCTATTTCGGTCAAAACTTTATGCATAAGGTAGAGGCGCCATCTGTTACTTGTTTTGTAACAAATTCAGGCTAAAAAATGGTGTTAATTGAAGAGTAAAATGAAGAAAGTCATTGAGGTATGAGAGGGCTGTATTATCTAGTTACTAAACTCCAATACGGACCTGATAATTCATCTACTTCTACCGAAACTTTATGCACAAAGTAGAGACGCCATCTGTTACTTGTTTTGTAACAAATTCATGCTAAAAACTTGTGTTAATTGAAGAGTAAAATGAAGAAAGTCATTGAGGTTTGAGGACTATGAGGGAGCTTTATTATCTAGTCACTAAACTCCAATACGGGCCTGATAATTTATCTATTTCTACCGAAACTTTATGCATAAAATAGAGACGCCATCTGTCACCTGTTTTGTAACAAATTCAGGCTGAATTGGCGCCAGTTTTAAATTAATTTTTATTGAAATGTGTTAATTGGAGAGTAAAATGTAGAAAATCATTGAGGTATGCACGAGATCTTCATTATCCAGTCAGTAAAGTGCCAAACAAGTAAATAAACAAGTTAACTAAATCAGCGTTATGACACCCCATTGTGATGCAAGAGAGACGGCTTCAGATAATGCCTTCCTCTTAAAATAATAATGCGGTCGTAAATGACCGACAAGACCACTTGAAAAATCACCTCTGGTGAGAAGGCTTTTCGTATAAACAACAATAAAACGACACAAGAGTACACCAAACAGATTTCACCTTTTAACTGGATTTTATCGTGCTATTTGCCAAAGTGGTCCAACAGTAACCGTTAATTGAGCATTACGAACTACAGATTGAACACTATGCAGCAAATAATTACATGCAAGCCTTGAAATTCAAACATTAATTACTAATTAGTGAATTAATCGAATTGCCGGCGAGATTGAAATTTACATTTTGTTATCAAAATTCCCAAAAACTAAGAAGGAAAAGTGATGAAAGTAATAAAATATTATAATTATAGTTGATGTCTAAGCAATTTTAACTTTCGTTTTGTTGATTTAAATGACGTGCCATTATTGAAATACCCAATTGATAATAAACCGAGGTCAAAAAATGGAATGTTGCTTCAACATAGACGATTAAAATATCTTTTTCTTATCTTTTAAAAAACACACCTGCCTTATAAAACAATCTAAATAAAATAAATTTTCTAAATGAAAACTTTTGATCACTTCAATCGGTTTCGATAATATAAAATCCAGTTCTCTGTTCATTATTCTGGATTAAATTATTCTCTAATTGCCTTCGTTAGGTTCGAGGTCATCTGTGTTCATTTTTATGTGGTTGTCCACCCTAGTTTTAATCACACAAAATTAGCAAACTTTCAAATACAACAATTTTTAAATTGCTGCACCATAAATTAACAAGGAAAACTGACAGACGCAACGGTAATTTATTCTGCAGTATATTAACCAAATGACAAAATAATATCGATGTTATTACGGCCGAAAGTAATTGCCAAAATCGGGTATATAACTACAATATGCAAAATATATTTTTTGAATAAATTAATAAATTTAATAAACAAGATATGTAATTCTCAATTAATTAATTCATTTGTATTTCCAGGGTACCGGTTTCGTCTTCTTGCCTTCATCAGCTCTTCCTTAAATTATAGTGTAGGTACATAATAAAATTGAAATAAAAAATAAGTTTCTAGGCACATTACCAGCAAAATGCTGGTACCATCTAGCTTAAAACAGAGTGAGAAATGTACTAACTTTTTGCTTAAAACAATTATTGAATTAGACAAATTATTAATAACAATTTTGTTATAAACATGTCACTGATCTATTAACCTGTCAATAGACGGAACGACACATGCAAGCGCCATCTATGCAATTAATAATTTAATTTTTTCACTTCAATTTTGATATTTTCGGTTTTTCTGGCTTTTTTGATAAAAATTGTGAATACTACGCAACCTGAACAGATGCTAATGTTATCTCGAGGACATTTTGAAGTGTTGCAAACTGAAATTTTCAAGTTTTTGCCGTTTTTCGTCTTTTTTTACTCACTAAGAAACTTTGCCGGATTTAAACGTCCAAATTTGATTATTATCGTTGCTTTACATTGTTATCAAGTTGGTAGTCTTGAGTTTCAGCGAGTTTTTGCGAGCCATTGACTTTAGTCTATCATTTAACCGTCTTGTAGCTTTCTAGAAAAGTCTCTACGTCTAACAAGTAAGTTTAAATTGTTTTTTGAGTTTGATGTGGCCAGCTAAAAGCCCTAATTTACTGGTGTAGTACACGGAGTTCTTCTTTAAGTAAGTAATTTACTATTTTTATCTGAAGTAGTATGTTGTTGTCAGATGCAATGGTCTAAAAACATTTCGAAATAACAATAAAAAAAGAAGAATTTTTAGAAAGAGAATCATTAGAAGAATCGATCGAGTACCAGAGGAGAAAGGTCATGAAACATCTGCAGACATTCTGGAAAGACGTATGATTATATAAGCGAGTAGAGACGTTGACCGAGCAGTCAGTCAGTTAGTAAGAACCAGACAAGAAGCAAAGTTATTTAACTAAATCGTAGGCGTTATTATTGTGTTATTTATTTATCAATTATTGTTATCGTGTGTATAGTAACAATAAATTATTTGTTGCTAATCCAACTTTTTGAGTCAAAAGAACCCAGATTTCGGAATACGTTACTGGTTCCTTCAGAATTTCATTTTCTTCTGTATTTGTTTGATTTTTGTTACTGAGATTATTTGGTTTTGTTTTTCAGTGACGACAGAGAATTACCCATTCACACATAGTGGGGTAAGCCACAAATTATTTACAACGTTTAAACTGTTTACATTAAAGGACACAGCAATTTCTGGTTATTCCCTGAGGTCCATGCCAACTGCACAATTACATATGATGTAGTTACTCGCTCTATAGTTGTATTATCGTCTAGTTCTGTCTAATAGTAGAGAAAATACAAATTTTATTGAGGGATAGAAGCAAAATTAAATTTTATAATAAGCAGAAATTACACCAAGTGTTTGGGATTAAAACTTTCTTTTTTTAGACAAAATGATTATTTAAATAAAAGAAGAAATTAATTGGAAAGTGAGCCGAAAAATGTATTTTAGTCCGAATAATATTGAGATTGAATTAATCTAAGTTAATTCGAAAAGTTGTCTAAATGTTAAAAATGCTGGCAAGCAAACGAAAGCCACTTTCATCCGGCTCATTTCCTCTTATTAACATAAAAACTCGCGCGATAAAAGGATTGAAATAGATTCACTAAAAATATTTACTCTTCATTGAACCGTAAAGACCAGTAATAAAATGCTTGCATCTATTTTAATCTTCTGACAAGCCAAAGTCGCGACAAAAATTTTCGACTAACTCTTCAGGCACTTGAACTCGAATTTTTCTGTTGGTTCATTAAATTTAATTATTGTTCAAATTCTTAATTAAAGTTTAACGTTACGCACTAGCGAGCACTTTAGTGAAAGTAGGTTGAGTTAGTTGGTTGAAATTGGTCAGAGACATACGTGACGTCGCTAACAAACTGCATACTTTACTTCCTATTCGCCGAAATTGAGCGGATTTTTTTCCTTTATAGACCGGAATAATTTCAGAGAAGAATAACGAAAAACGATCGTTTCATTATTTTATCAAGCAGAGATTTAAATACTTGACTCATTACAAAACGGTTTTTTATCTTCTGTTATAAACCCTTTTGAAGGTTTTAATCAAATCTGCATTCATATGCTTAATATACTTAATATATTTAAATTTAATTTAGACAAGAATTTGGTGGCAAGAAAGATATTTAAATATCTTTTTTTTGTTACAAATTCCTTAATTATTATTACCAAGAATGTAAATTACTGCTTAAAAAACAATAAAGTAGTAAACCGTAATCAATGATTTTAAATTCATATTACCATTATTATGAGGATCATGATTATAAATCATTAGTTTGTAAGGTCGTGAAAGGCATTAAATTATTGCCTCAGATCAAACACAAACATGAATACGACGCCCTCTCTGTGCTAGCAGCTGAAGTTTTACATGTTTCAGACTGTATTCAGACGTTTCAGGTTTCTATTTTACTGTAGAACAAGTTTTTAAATCGATATAATAATGAGACGAAAGATGGGATAGTTCTATTGAAATTGACAAAAAAATTAGACACTTAGTTCTCGACGTTTCGGCAATTTTTTCTCTATCTTCTCATAATTTCCATAAGAAAAGTTTTTGACTATTACACTGGCAACGTTTTTAAATTTATGAAATAAAACTGTAGTTGTTAGCTTGCTTTCCCTTGACCTTTGTATATAGAGAAACGACAGAATCAGCTGATCACGAGTCGTAAATAAAGTGGTTTAAAATTAATTTTATGAATTTGAGCCAAAACATAAAAATATCAGTTTTGGAAATTGATTTTTAAACGTTTTGTAAATATAAATTTGTATTTTACATAAATTGAATTGAATTAACACGGATTTTATTAATTATTTAGAGAGTTGTTACAGTAAATAAGGCTCCGCGCGCTCAGCATCTTCCGTGCTTATATAACCAATTTTGAAATGAAAAAACAAATTACAAATCAAATCAAGAAACGGAGGAGATTTACCATAATATTTGCACGACTTTTCTTCAGGTTTTTATTGCTTTTTATATGTACTTAAAAATATTGGTTATTTAACATTTATAATTAATTTGGTTGACTAATCCAATTTTCCTCCGTATTTTTAGTTGCCTACTACACAGCTTTTTTAATTTTTTTTGTGACAAGCGGGAAAACCAAACTAATTTGTATATTTTTAAATGTCTTTATTGCTTCAACAGTACAATAAAAATTTATTATAATAAATATGTTCCCGCTGCGATACGTCCGAAAGCAAATAACGATAGAAACAAGAAGGATAACACGTTTAATGAGCAAAATTAGTGCTTTCGTACATTTATTTATTTCAACAGTTGTTTGAGTAACAAAATTGGGGAAATTTCGTTGAAATAATAAAGGCCCATTTTTAGATTTTTGCAGAAGCACTAATAAGTGGTAAAATTTGATTAAATTCGATGTAAAATCAATAACAATTGATAGAATAAAAACGTAACAAATCGCTTTAGATTAGTTGGACATTTGGATACTCCTAATAGAAATGTACATTTTCTTTTTGATCAGAAATGAGTAGGAGTAATATTGCTATGATATATTTTACCAGCAACAACCTAAAAAACAACAAAAATATTTTTTCGTTGTAAAATATCAACAATAAAATTTCTTTGGATATAACAGTAAGTAAATTTAAACAGATCACGTTGCTGATAAAATTCTGTACAATATAAATTTCTTAAATTTATATTTTTGTATAATTTACAATTCTATAGTTGAGAAGTTTAAAATTCGGTTAAATATTAATGCAAGTTTCTGTTTAAAACAGTTTAAACTTCTCTTTAGTTTTGCAATATTATTTTTGGTGTTTATAAATATAGAGCGCTAGTAGCGTGAGTTTGACTACTATAAAAGCTCTTAAAATCATTTAAATTAACTTCTGAGGCTGAGTGGTAGTCGGCATGCGGTAACAATAGTACGTTTCATTTTTTGTAAAGCGGCAAATGTGCGAGATTCGCTAGAGAGCTTGATAGAACAGCGCAAGATCGGCTAATTCTCTAGCAAGCCTTATTACAATGTGGCTTATTTGCCGCTTTACAAAAACTGATTCATACTATAACTACCGCTTATTGACAACTCCTCAGCCTCAGAAATCAGTTTAAAAGACTTTGGTAGTAGAGCACAAGGCAAGTGTGGCCAAAAAATCCATGTAATGCTAATCATTAATTTAATGACAGACGTGTGAAATCATGGCCTTTTGTATGTATCTAAAGCTATTGTTAATTTAATATTTACATAAACCATGCTCAAAGTATGAAAGCTAGATGAAATGTGATCAATTTGATTTGTACAATAGAATCTGAAACGATTTGACCAGTCCCCGCTGTTCAAATCAAAGGCGAAACGAAAACTACTGTTAGTGGCAGGCGAAACTAACCTACAAAAATCGCTAAAATTCGCTAAAGAAAGTCCTTAGGTTTTCGAGAGGACGGCGTAAGCACTGATTCATCCAGCATTTTGGTTGTTTCGGTTGGACTTGTTGCTGAACTTTCAGGAGATGTTAGTTTACCACTAGTTGGTGTAGGGATCTGAGGCGCCGTTCCTTTAATCCGGCTCTTCGAACGTCTTTTTCGTAATATAATAGGCCCTAAACCTGTTCCTTCGGACGTACTAGCACGAGGCATTAATTCTGTAGGTCTTTCCGGTCCTGAGCCGGTACTGGAAGACTTTTGTTTTGGTTCAGAATCGCCTTGAGGTGAACTTGAACCACTCTCTGGACTTATCCGTTTTACTAACTGTGTTAGTAGTTCTTCCATTCGGTTCATTTTTTGATTAAGTCTCTGAATCTCTAATTTTACATCAACTTTAAAGTCCATTAAGTTTGTCATCAATTCCTTATATTCAGGAGGTGCAATAGGTTCAGGTAGCGGTGTTTGATACATTGAAGCTGTTGAAGGATCTCTTAAACCACAGTCATAACTTTGCATTTTTCTCAGAGATAAATTCCGAGAATGTGGAGGTTCAACTTCTACCATTTCTTCAATAGTGTCTTGCCGTGTTATTCCAGGTGATGAATTTGTTGATACTTTTTGTAATTTTGGAAAAACTTTATTACCAGAACCTGGAGTTGGTTGACTTCCTGAACTTCCAGAAGATGATGAACTTGGTCTTTCTTTTACTGTATCTTTAGCACTTAAACTTCTAGTAAATGATTGTTGAGCTGGAGTTGAACTTTCTGATCCTGAATCAAGACTTGCTGATCCTAAAAGTCTGCCCCATTTACTTGTTCTTGCTGGTGGTGGTCTTGCAACTGAAGTTTTAACACCTCCACCACTACTGTCATCTTTTTCAGCAACTGATGATAATTTTGTTGTTGACATAACACGTGTCATTGCTTTATCACCTGTTTCATCACCTTTTTCAACATCTGATGAATGTTGAGAGTTTGCTGTTGATTGTTGTTGACTTCTATCACGTCGAAATTTCGAGAAAATTTTCCGAACTAAATGATCTTGGTTTTGGTCTAATTGTGGTTCGTTTTTTCGTCTTTCAGCAAGTTCTTTTTCTCTTTTTACATCTGCAACTTTTCGGAATATTAAACGATGTCTTAGATTGTAAGTTAGGATTAAATTTCTAGCAAAGCTATTTGCGAAAGCTTGATAAAAGTCCAACACTTCTAAAAGCTTGTCCCTTTTTATCGTATGTAAATCACAGTATGTTAAAGCACGCACATTTGCCGCAGACTGTCCTACTGCGTTATCTTTCCAAAAGGAGTCACCAAAAACATCTCCTTTGCCTGAAAAGAAAATTTATTTAAGAATCTTTTAAAAGAAATTTTATATATCACCTAAAATTGCTACTACTTCATCATCTTGTATCACTTCAAGTGATCCAGTTACAATGAAACAAAGTGAATCGATTGACTCTCCAGTGTGATAAAGAAGGTCACCAGGAGCCGAATGAGACATTGTGAAATGCATTGCTAATGCACGAAGACATCCGTCTGAAGCCAAACGAAAAGCTGGATGCTCGTTGAACACTTTTCGATTTAAATGGACGCAAATATCAGCCTTCATGTCCTTAGGACAAAAATTCAAGACCTGCAACAAGGTAGCATCTGGTAATAATCTACACTAATATACAGTGAGCGGCAAAATTATAGAATAACCTTATCAAAACTAAAAATATTTTTAGTTATCTTGGTAGATCTTTTAATTGTTAAAATATTAAATGTTATGCAATAAAATGTCAAACAAAATCTTATCAACATCTTTTTACTACTCCAGTAATTTTTTGCGGTAAAAGAATTAGATGTTTGTTCAGTTTATAAGAGAAAATAGTCGTTATGTCTCCTTTACTTTAAGTTACTTTAGATACAAAAGGCCATGATTTCATACGTCTGTCATTAAATTAATGATTAGCATTACATGGATTTTTTGGCCACACTTGCCTTGTGCTCTACTACAGTCTTTTAAACTGATTTCTGAGGCTAAGGAGTTGTCAATAAGCGGTAGCAATAGTATGATTCAGTTTTTGTAAAGCGGCAAATAAGCTACATTGTAATAAGGCTTGCTAGAGAATTGGCCGCTCTTGCGCTGTTCTATCAAGCTCTCTAGTGAATCTCGCACATTTGCCGTTTTACAAAAAAGGAAACGTACTATTGTTACCGCATACCGACTACCTCTCAGCCTCAGAAGTTAATTTAAAAGATTTTAAGAGCTTTTATAGTAGTCAAACTCACGCTACTAGCGCTCTATATTTATAAACACCAAAAATAAAATTGCAAAACTAAAGAGAAGTTTAAACTGTTTTAAACAGAAACTTGCATTAATATTTAACCGAATTCTAAACTTCTCAACTATAGAATTGTAAATTATACAAAAATATAAATTTAAGAAATTTATATTGTACAGAATTTTATCAGCAACGTGATCTGTTTAAATTTACTTACTGTTATATTCAAATAAATTTTATTGTTGATATTTTACAACGAAAAAATATTTTTGTTGGTTTTTAGGTTGTTGCTGGTAAAATATATCATAGCAATATTACTCCTACTCATTTCTGATCAAAAAGAAAATGTACATTTCTATTAGGGAGTATCCAAATGTCCAACTAATCTAATGCAATTTGTTACGTTTTTATTCTATCAATTGTTATTGATTTTACATCGAATTTAATCAAATTTTACCACTTATTAGTGCTTCTGCAAAAACCTAAAAATGGGCCTTTATTATTTCAACGAAATTTCCCCGATTTTGTTACTCAAACAACTGTTGAAATAAATAAATGTACGAAAGCACTAATTTGCTCATTATACGTGTTATTCTTCTTGTTTCTATCGTTATTTGCTTTCGGACGTATCGCAGCGGGAACATATTTATTATAATAAATTTTTATTGTACTGTTGAAGCAATAAAGACATTTAAAAATATACAAATTAGTTTGGTTTTCCCTCTTATTACAAAAAATATTAAAAAAGCTGTGTAGTAGGCAACTAAAAATACGGAGTAAAATTGAATTAGTCAACCAAATTAATTATAAATGTTAAATAACCAATGTTTTTACGTAGAAAAATCAATAAAAAACTGAAAAAAGTCGTGAAAATATTATGGTAAATCTCCTCCGTTTCTTGATTTGTAATTAGTTTTTCACTTTAAAATTGGTTATATAAGCATGGAAGATGCAGAGCGCGCGGAGCCTTATTTACTGTAACGACTCTCTAAATAATTAATAAAATCCGTGTCAATTCAATTCAATTTATGTAAAAACAAATTTATATTTACAAAACGTTTAAAAATCATTTTCCAAGATTGATATTTTTATGGTATGGCTCAAATTCACAAAAATAATTCTAAACCACATTATTTACGACTCGTGATCAGCTGATTCTGTCGTTTCTCTATATACATAGGTCAAGGAAAATCAAGCTGACTACTACAGTTTTATTTAATAAATTTAAGAACGTTGCTACTATAATGGTCAAAAACATTCCTTATAAAAATTATGGAAAGATAGAGAAAAAAATTGCAAAAGTCTAAAAGTGGGTCTTTATCATTTCAACGAAAAAACGAAAAAACTACTGTTGGAATAAATAAATGTACGAAAGCTTTAATTTGGTCATTATACGTGTTACCCTTCTCGTTTCTGTCGTTATTTGCCTACATGGTTTTGCCTACATTCTCTGTTAATTCTCAGAATTTGCGGTAATAAAGTAGAGAGAATCTACACTAAATGGTTGAAACACATTGTCAACATCCTCAAAAAGTTAAAATGTGGGCAGTAATAACTGATGATAGACTAACTGTCCCATTTTTTTACGAAAATCTTACAAGACAATAATATCTAGAATTTTTAAGACATGACGTTATGCCTGTTTTAACAAAAATGTTTTCTTACAAAAATTATCAAAAGTTTCCTAAAGACAATATCTGGTTTCAACAAGATAGGGCACCTCTGCACTTTGCTCTTCTTGTTCGTGACTTTTCAAGCAACAATTTTCTTAGAAGATGGATTGGTAGGCAAGAATCTGTCGTGTGGCCCCCAAGATCTCCAGATCTTACACTTCTTGACTTTCTTTGTAGAGTTATTTAAAATCCAAAGTTTATATCAATAGACCACAAAATTTAGAAGCGTTTAGAAGATATCAAAGGACAAAGTTTAAAGAATTTAACAAAAAAAATTTTTTACTTCTAAATGTTATAACTCTTAGATAAATAAATATTAGAAACTGCGTAATATAAAGATTTGTAGAAAATCAAACGTTCTACAAAAAAGTCTTTTGTGGTTAATCAATTACTCCAACCACTTAAAAAAAAATTTGAGGATTTCGTCTCAAATTTTGGTTTTTAAAATGCGAATATCTTCTAAGTGGTTAAAGTAATCGATTAATCGCAAGAGACCTTTTTGTAGAGCGTTCAATTTCCTATAAAACTGTATATTTTGCATTTTCTAATATTTACTTATCTACGAGTTATAAAATTTAGAAGTTAAAAAGAAATTTTTGTTGAATTTTTCAAATTTTGATCTCTGATATCTTCTAAACGGTAAAAGCTATAAAAAAATTTTAAGATATCTTTTTAGAGCGTTCAATTTTCTACAAAAACTGTAAATAAAAATTTTTCCTACGATCAAGTACTGACGAGATATGGATTTTGCCAAATAGAACTAAAAAAAATATAGAAAACTGAGATGAGGGAGTCCTTTCTATTAAAATTAAAAGCTCATCTTTAAAAAGCATTTTTTAAAGATGTCTGGGTACCAATTTTTTAGTGTCAGAAATTAAAAAAGAATTCGATTTTTTTGGCTCCCCCTAGTTTTCACAGATCCGAGTATATTCATTGTCAAGCTGCTGGAGGATAGCACTTTGAATATTTAATTTAAAAGATAAACTCCCTTTATTGTTAACAAATTTTATGCTTGCCTTTTGTTGGTATTAAAATTTACGTTTTTCACTTTTGAATTAATTTTATTCCAAAAATTGATTACGTAACATTTAATATTTTGGAATTGCCATTTCAACAATTAAAAAATCTACCAAAATAACCAAAAATATTTAGACATTTTTATTAAAAAAATATTTGACGATGTCATTACTCAAAATCCAACATTGACCTGTTCATAGATTATTGTCAAAACAAAATATTTAAAGTTTTAATAAAAGGTAATTCAATAATGTTGCGGCTCACTGTAGAATCTTTCTTATCAAAAATTTAAATTTCGTCTTTGGTCGAAAATATTTGTCTTGAATCGTAATAAAGCAAATCTGCATTTGAATGTTGGCAAACAAGTCAATTGTTGATGTCAAAAACAGGAAAATAGTCATTGAAATTGAATTGATTTGGTAGGGCGTCGTGTAGAGAATGAAATAATGCAGTACCTTGTCTTGATCGAGCCCTTTGGTCATAGCCCACGTTGAAACGACATAATCCATTACTCGTTCTGACAAGGCTTTAGGGACTTCGTGGAGTTTCATGAACTCCCTTACGTTGTTCAACATGTCGTGGTATTTGGCCGTGGCTGAAGTCATCTGCTGAATTATTGTCGTCACGTGACCGAAGATTGTTGCATACAAAAGAGCTGCAACGAGAAGAGCAAATTTTAGAAAGAGCAGGAAACGCATTATGGAAATGAGGTGGTGGGACAGAGTTCAATCAGAATTCATTGAACGGCCGAATGAATATTAAAAAATTAACTGGAAACAGGCCAGGTTTGGTGTGTGCTTTTTGTAGTCATTTAGAAAAATAAATTTGGTTTTAGAGGTGTCAGCAGAATTATTATCGCTAAATACTCGCTTGTAGTTAGTTACTTGGAAATTATGTAAATATTTGAATTTTGATTTGGATTTTAATACGTTGGCAAAGTTGACGGGGTTTTATGAGGAAGTTTACTACCCTCGTACGTCAAGAGAATTGAAAGATTCATTCCAAAATGTAAAGAAAAGAGTAGACAAACATTATTCCACTGCAGCTTATCCGCGGAAAACGACAAATATTGGATTTAGTAAGACAACATTTTGTTCTATTTTTTCTAAAAACACTCTTAAATTCGAATGGGATTTCACGATAAATTACTATTGTACGAAGCATGTAGGTCTCTCTCATTTAAAAAGTTTGACTAAATAAGTAGTTTGTTTAAATTAAATTTAAAATAACACAAACTTAATCTAACTTAAATCGCTTAAAAATGATCGTCCGTTGTAATGTCCCTTTCGCTAAAAAAAATTACCACTAAATCTTGAGCAAAAAAGTCGGAATTCACTCACACTTCTCCGCATTCTCTAGAAATATAACGTCACTATCTGTTGCATCAAAATTTCCAGTCACAATTCTTCTATTTTTTCATCTTCGTCTTTTAATATGCTTTAGAATCGTAGTTTGTTCTTCAAGAAATCTCCTTTATTTTTCCGTCATTTTTGAGCTTCTTTATAACCGTTTTTGTGTTTTAGAAAAACTTTCTTGATTTCTTTGAAAACATTTCTTTTTTCCACTCGTTTGTCAAACTGATCCAGAACAATTTTCTGTTCTTGTAAAATTTTTATTTCTATTTGTTTATAAATTTTTTTATTTTTTTGGAGCCGACATATTTCAACATATTTGAGAATTTTCTGTTAGATTTCTTACTAATTGTTGCTTCTTAAATTTTTTTCTTGCAAGCGTCTTTTTTCAAGCAGTTTTAAATTTTTTTTTCCTTCTAGCATGTTTCTAGATGTCAGCAGTCTCTTCACAAAAGAGCTATTCTAAATTGTTCAAACAGGTCTCACAGTTTTACTCGTTCTAACACTGGTTCATTCTTGAATTTATGCTTTCACTCCAAATATTTTTTAACCTCTTCAATCTTTGATTTAATTTTTTTTTCTATAACGTTTTTCTTCAAATTTTTATTCTTCATTCGTTTTTTTATTCTTTTCTTTATCCCATTAGAGTTTTCATATTCCTAATTTTTTTGCAAAATTGTTCTTTGTTCTTCCAATATTTTACTTCGTTGTTCTTGTTTTCTGAGGCTTTTCTTGTTTATCTTGCAGTTTCCATTCTTGTTTAAAAACGCTTTTTGTTCTTTTAGAATCTATTTTTGTTTGTTCTTCTTTTTCAGTCGTGGTTAATCAAGTTCTTTCAAATGATTATCTCTTTTGTTTTTTTTTAATCCTTTTCAGCTAATCCTCTTCTAGTCGTCATTTTTCAAGCTTTCTTTAAACCCTCTTTGTTCTTCTAAAATCTTTCTTTTGCTTTTTTACCAATCATTATTTTTTAAAATATTTCTTCTTCTAAAGTCTTTCTCAGCTCTTTTTCTTTTTATTTCGTCGTTTCTATATTTCCCTAAAAACTTTTTTTGTTTGTATTTTTTTAAGTAACATTAAGTAACATATGCTTTGGGATATTTTCTGTCTCTCCTTTTCCACTAATCATCATTTCTAAAATTTTTCTTTTGGTTTCATAGCTCAAAACCCCGTTTTTCGATCTTTTTAAGACTCATCTGTTGTTCTATAATTTTTTGTAATTCTTTTTATTTATTTTACAATTGCTGTTCCTTTCCTACCTATAATTGTCTCTCAAATTGTTCTTTTTCCAAACGCCGCTTTTCATGCTCTTTTAAAATTGCGTTTTTTTAGTATAACTCTTTGCACTTTTAAAACCTTCTCTTGTTTTTTTTTCAGTAAACATGTTTTAAATTCTACTAGATTTTTTGCTCTTTTGTCACTAAACGTCGTTTTTCAAATTCATCTAGCTCCCCAAAAGCGGTTTTTTAAACTCGTATACACCGTCTTCAGTTGTCATAGAAGCTTTCTTTTGCTTTTCAGTCACTGTTTTTCAAGATCATTCAAGTGACTTTTTGTTCTTCTAAAATCTTTCTCAGCTCTTTTTCTTTTCATTTCGTAAATTTTTGTGTTTTCCTCTTTTTTCAACCATTGTTTTTAAATTTCCTCTAAAATTTTTTCAATTTCTCTATTTTCATCAATCATTGTTTCTCAAATTCTTCTTTTTCTTTCAAAGTATTTAAACTCGTTTCTGAACCTCTTTTAAACTCATTATTTTCTGTTGTAATTTTCTTTTTGTCTCTTTCAATTCATCTTACAGATGTCTTACAACTTTTGGCAGGACTGTCTTCCTACCAACTGCGTTTCTCAACTCTTTCTAAAAACTTTTTTTTTCAAATACTTCTAAAAATTTTCTGCTCTTTCTTTTCTACTAATAACACAACTGTTTCTTAAATACTTCTTCTTTCGGACGCCGCTTTTCAAGCTCCTCTTCTGCTCTTCTAGAATAACAAGTTGCACTTTTAAAACCTTTTTTTGTTTTTCTTTAACTTTCATTATTCATCTTTTAAATTTTTTTGTATTTCTTTTGCTCTTTTCTACTAACCGTCGTTTTCCAAATTTATTTTGTTTTCCCAAAAGCAATTTTTCAAATTATATATTTCTTTTCCACCAATCATCGTTGGTCAAAAGTCTTCTTTTTTATCCAAATTTCTAACGCCGTTTTTTAATCTCATTTCTAACGCCGTTTTTTTAATCTCTTATGAAATTATCATCTGTTTTAGAATTTTTTTGGGACTCTTCTTGTTCATCTTGTAGACGTCTTACAACTTTGTCTCGAACTGTTTTTGTACCAATCGGGTTTTTCAAATTTTTCTAGAAACTTCTTTCGTTCTTCTAGAATGTTTGTTCGCTCTTCTTTTTCTCTAAAAAGTGTTTTTAAATTTTTTTTTGATCTTCGTTTACTACCAATAGCCGTTTCTCAAATTTTACTTTTCCAAATACCACTTTTCAAGCTCTTCTAGAATCCTTTTTAGTTTTTCCAGAACAACTGTTTGCAGTTTTAAAATCTTCTTTTGTTGTTCTTGTCTTTCAGTAAGCATCTCTCAAGTTCTTCTATATTTCTTTTGTTCGTTTTTCACCAATCTGCGTTTTTTAAATCTAACTTGTTTTCCCCCAACCGCAGCTTTCTAAACTCTTCTAAGATCTTCTTCAGTTCTTCTTAAATTTTTTTTAACATCTCGTTTTTTTCCAACCGCCTTCTTGCTTTCTTCTGATTGAGTTTCTTGAATTTCGTGTCTGACTTGCAGCCGAACCCAAACTTTAATCGAATAATTTATTAAACAACAAATTAATTTGTATAAATAACTTGATAAATAAACAACTCAATAACACACTTCTATCGCCTTAAAATCCGATGGTAATAATCACAATTTCTCATCAGAATCGAATCGTTGGCAACGACAACACGAGATTAAAGTAGTGTATCCTCATATTATAAAATTTAAAGAAATTAATTGTTTATCTACTTTTTACAATTAAGTGAGTAAATTAATTAAACTGTTGAGAATAAATAATAAAAGTTTTTTCCAACAATCCTGAATTATCTCACGAGGCAAAGAAAAGTTGAGAAATTATTGCTACTTAAGTTAGTGAGATCACTGCAGAAAATAATTTCTATCTCTGAATTTACCAACTTTGTCGTCTCGTGACATATTATTCAGTTTATTACACTTTAAAATTTATTCCTCACACTAAAATATATGAGCAAAGTTTTATTATCTCTCTCACCTTTTTGCTATCATTTCTAAATTAAAACAAAACGAAAAAAACTTAAGAATGTTTATTAATAATTATAATAAAAATCAATGTCAAACCTACAAGTTTAATTAAAATTCTGATATTACAGTAGCAAAGCGCTGTCGGAAACTAAAGTTCTATCTTCAGTGTCTAACAATAGAAATGTAAAAACTTTTTGTATAAGTTTTCTTTTTACAATTAACAATTACTTTTAATAATGCAAAAAGATTTTACATTGTTGTTATTAGACACTGGAGATGGAACTTTAGATTCCGGAAGCGCTTTGCCACTGTAAAGGAAAGAAAAAAGCAAATTTGTTTAAAAAAATTGTTTTTACCAGCAATAATCATCATGCAAATGGTGAAAATCCTCTCGTTGTCGGTTTCTGCAGCCACATTACCAAATCCCACCGAGGTCATACACGTCATGGTGAAATACAACGCTGTGACATACATCGTCTTCCTCGAGGGGCCATTTATTAGTTCTGGGGTGCTGGTGTCGTTAGGCCAGACGTAGGAATAAGGACTTTGCGTTATATTCGCCAATTTCCACAACCAACTATACTGGACGCCATTATCGGCGTCGGAACGTCCTATTGAGTACCATATGCAGGCAAGCCAATGGGCCACCAACATATAAAAGCACAAAAGCAGGATGAGCATCGCAGCGCCGTATTCCAAATAGCGATCAAGTTTGCGGACCACACGACCCAATCGCAACAATCGGACCACTTTCAGGGCGCTGAAGAGGCTGCCGATGCCCTGGAAATTCAAGATCGGGGTTGGTTTCAATAATAAGGGTGAGATCTACAAAAATTTCAGATATTTTAACCTGTAATTAATTTTTAACCACTGATTTTTAACGATTTTGAAAGATTTTTGAAATTAATTATTTGTATTTGAAAAGTTTGAGATGATAACTGGGCTGCTACATAGACTTAGACCTCCGTTGGTAGAAAATATGGACGCACTAGTGTTTAAAGACTTGGTTCGGGATATTTCTGAGGAGTTAGAAGAGAGAAAACTTTGTTTAGGTTGGCCCAGAGTGATAAGAGTACTCCCTGATATGACTAACTTTGACTAATTTTGTAATTTATATTTCCATAAATAAATTATTTTTGACAATTTAATGTGACAACACACAAGGAACATTAATAAGTTTACTAAAAAGGATATGGCAGAACGAGAAAGTACGGTAACTTTTGTTCTAAAATATTTTTTTGCTCGTTTTTCTTTTCCACTCGTCGTTTTAAAATTTTTTTGGATACATTCTTTATTCTTCTAGAATCCTACTTTTTTATTCTCTACTAATAGTCGTTTTTCAAAAAATTTTAAAACTGTTTTTTGTTTTTCACATATTTTTTTTCCATTCGTCATTTTCTAAAAACTTCTCTTGTTCCTTTAAAATTTTTTGTATTTTCTTTTTTCCAGCCAAAGTCTTTCTTCTTGTTCTACAATTTTCTGTTGCTCTTGTTTTACCAATCTTCGTTGTTAAAATTTCCTTTTCCAAATTGTCATTTTTATTTTTTTTAGAATTTTTTTTTGTTCTATTTCTTTATTGATCGTTATTACGATCAATAAATACCCCCTTTACTTCTTCTTTCTTTAATCCAACATCTTTCAACTTCTAGGAGAAATTTCTTTTGTTCTTTTTTCACAAAACGTCGATTCACAAATTCTTTTTACCTCTCTTTTTCTTTTCGAAATATCATTTACAACTTCTTTTAGTTATTTTCCTACAAAATGCCGTTTTGCCAATTTTTTTAATTTTCTCTATAATCGTCTATGGCTCCTTTTCTCACCAATCTTCGTTTTTAAAGTTTGTTTTTTCAAAATACAGTTTTTTAAGTTATCTGCCAAGTCTTTCTAATAAAAGGATTCAATTCTGTTTAAAATAATGATCTTTCGACCCATGTTCCCTATAATGATTTACGACGGGGTTGTCACCCTGGCACAATTTTGCCTTTAAAACTAAAATAAACATTTTGTTCAAGAACTTCTCTGCGTTATTAGATAAAAATTCTAAATTCGTTTCTTAATCATCTGTAACGATCTTGAGAAATTAAAAGTTGAGATACATTGTTGTAGCAACTTAAACACTTAGTTGTTTTATAGCTTTTCGTAAAATGGCGTTAACTACTAGACTGGGATCTGATTAATGAGTTTTTCGTGTAGACGTAACAACTTCTTTTTTATTTCTTGTGATAATATCGTTTAACCTCGGTAGAAATAATTTCAGAAACGAACATAACCTGATCTTAGAGGTATACGTTATTGTTTATACCATTATTGGTTGTAACGACCAAAAATAACTGTCCCTTTAAGATCGATGTAACAACGAGTGAGCTTTTAAAGGTGAAGAAACTCAACATTTACAACTTTTTCCGTGTGAAAACAAGCACTAGTCTTTCTCAATTATCCCTAGAGTAATATATTGTCCTAACGTTCGATTCTTGAAATGTGGAGAGCTTTTTCGTTCATCCCCACAAAATATCGTTTATCAAGTAGCGTAATTTAGGGAGAAGTTTTATAGGTCTAAGGGGAGCTCACCTACTTATATGTAAATAACATGTTTTTCACTGATTTTCGCTTAAGGGTAACTTCTACAAAAGAATCTAACATAAATCAATACTAACTTTGAATTTATATTTGCCTAAAGAGGCTAATTGTGTTATTTTATTTTTATGTATTGTGACCGATTTGGGGTAAAAGCCGCCCACAAACTTCCCTAGTTCTTCTAAAAAAATTCTTTTTTCTTTTTCAGCTGAAGGTTTTCGTTTTTTACAATTTTCTATTGCTTTTTTTACTAATATATGTTTCTCAGAGTCTTCTCATTCAAAATGCCATTTTTTAAAGTTTTCCAGAATTTTTTTTGTTCTATTTCTCGAAAAATCGTTTTTAAGTTGTCTTAGAATTTTTTCTCGTTCTGTCAGAATTTATCTTAGTTTCCTCAGAACCTTCTTTAGTTTTTCTTTGCTTTAACCCGACATTTTTTAATTTCTAGAAATTTTTTTTGTTTTTTTAACAAAATGTTTTCCATATTGTTTTTCATACAAAATGTTGTTGTGTCCTTTTTTTAAACGTCATTTTCTACAAACTATAGTTCTTTTTTTAATTATATACTGTTGTCTGTTTCTTTTCAACACATTGTTGTATATGTTTCTATGTAATACAGATTATGTGTTGAAAAGAGACATACAACGGTATATGACCTATACTCTTGTTTTGCTAGAACCATTTTTGCACTCTTTTTCTTTAAGCCGAAGTCTTTTAATTTCTTCTACAACTTTCTATTACTTTTTTCATCAATATTTGTTTATCAAAGTCTTTTTTTAAACTTAATTTTCTAGAAATTATTCTCGTTTCTCTAATTCCTTGTTTAGCTCGCTTTTATCTTTAAGCGGCACTCTTTCAGTGTCTTCTACAATGTTTTATTGCTTCTTTCCATTAATCTTCGTTTCTCCTTTTCTTTGTTCAATGCAGTTTATTAAGTTCTTATCTAGAATCTCCTTCTGTTCACTTTCATAAAACGTCGTTTTTAAATTCTTTTAGTACAACTTTCTCTTGCTGTCCCAACATTTTTTTGTACTCTAAGAACCTTCTTTACTTGTTATTTTCTTTAACCCGACGTTTTTCAACTTATTGGAGATATTTCTTTTGTTTGTTCTACAAAAATTCATTTTCCAAATTCTTTTGTTCTTGCGTCGTTTTCTATAAACCATTTCTGTTCTTGTAAAATCTCTTTTTGTTTTTATTTTTTTTTAAGCCGAAGTCTTTCTTCTGCTTCTACAATTTTCTATTGCTTTTTCTCATCAATTTTTCTTTTCAAAGTATTTTTTTTTCAAAATAACATTTTTTAAGTTCTTCTAGATTCTTTTTCTGTTCTATTTCTCTAAAAATTATTTGAGTTGTTTTAAAATTTTATTTAAATATTATTTAATAATAATAATAATAACAATGCCGTTTTTCAAGTTCTTTTAAAATTTTCTTCTGTTCTATTTAAAGGCCGATTTGAAGTTCTTGTAGAAGTTTCTTTGCATCCCAAAATCTTTCTTTGCTTTCCAAGAACCTTTCTACCTTTTTCTTTTCTTTAACCCGACGTTTTTCAACTTATTGGAGAGTTTTCTGTTGGTCTAATTCCACAAAATGTCATTTCCCAAATTCTCTTTATAAATGTCATTTTCAAAAAACGACTCTTGTTCTTCTAGAACTGTCTTTTGCTTTAAGCCGAAGTTTTTCTTTTTGATTTGCAACTGTTTATTGCTTTTTTCCACCAATCTCTGTTTCTTAAAACATTTTTTTCAAAATGCCGTTTTTAGAATTTTTTCTGTTTTTTTACTCTAAAGATCGTTTTTAAGTTCTGTTAAAACTTTCTTTTGCTCTCCAAGAAAGTTTCTTTGTTCTTACAAAATCTTCTTTACTTTTTTTTTCTTAACCCGAGTCTTTCAACTTATAAGAAAAAATACTTTTGTTTTTTTAACACAAAACGCCGTTTCCCAAATTTTTTTCATTCTTTTAAACGTCGTTTTCTAGAAATTACTCTTGTTGTTCTATAAGCTTCTTTTTCTTAAAGTCAAAAATTCTTTCTCCTTGTTCTACAATCTATGTTTTTCAGAGTTTTTTTTTTATAAAATGTAGTTTTTCAAGATTATCTAGAATTTCTTCTGTTCTATTCTTTAAAAGGCGTTTTTAAATTCTTCCAGAACTTTCTTTTGCGTTCTCAAAATTTTTCTTTTTTCTTTAAGAACCCTCTTTACTTGTATTTTCTTTAACCCGACGTTTTTCAACTTATTGGAAATATTTTTTTTTTGTTTTTTTCTACAAAAACTCATTTTCCAAATTCTTTTGTTCTTGCGTCGTTTTCTATAAACCATTTCTGTTCTTGTAGAATCTCTTTTTGTTTTTATTTTTTTTAAGCCGAAGTCTTTCTTCTGCTTCTACTATTTTCTATTGCTTTTTCTCATCAATTTTTCTTCTCAAAGAATTTTTTTTTAAATACCATTTTTTAAGTTCTTCTAGATTCTTTTTCTGTTCTATCTCTCTAAAAATCGTTTAAGTTGTTTTAAAATTTTATTTGTCCTTCTAGAATTTTTCTCTGTTTACTAAAATCTTTCTTTACTTTTCCTTGTTTTTGACCCGACGTTTTCAACTTATTAGAGAAAATTTTTTTGTGCTTTCTCCAGAAAACGTCGTTTTCTAGAAACTACTCTTGTTTCTTTGAAACCTTTTGCTTTTCTTTAAGCCAAAGTCGTTTTTCTTGTTTTACAATTTTCTAATAACCTTTTTCCACCAATCTTTGTTTCATAAAGTTTTTGTTTTCACGAAGCCGTTTTTCAAGTTCATTTCAAATTTTCTTCTGTTCTATTTGAAGGCCGATTTGAAGTTCTTGTAGAACTTTCTTTGCTTCCCAAAATCTTTCTTTGCTTTCCAAAAACCTTTCTAGCTTTTTCTTTTCTTTAACCCGACGTTTTTCAACTTATTGGAGAGTTTTCTGTTGGTCTAATTCCACAAGATGTCATTCCCAAATTCTCTTTATTCTTCTAGGCGTCATTTTTAAAAAACGACTCTTGTTCTTCTAGAACTGTCTTTTGCTTTAAGCCGAAGTTTTTCTTTTTGATTTGCAACTGTTTATTGCTTTTTTCCACCAATCTCTGTTTCTTAAAACATTTTTTTCAAAATGCCGTTTTTAGAATTTTTTCTGTTTTTTTACTCTAAAGATCGTTTTTAAGTTCTGTTAAAACTTTCTTTTGCTCTCCAAGAAAGTTTCTTTGTTCTTACAAAATCTTCTTTACTTTTTTTTCCTTAACCCGAGTCTTTCAACTTATTAGAGAAAATGTTTTTGTTCTTTTGACACAAAACGCCGTTTCCCAAATTTTTTTCATTCTTTCATACGTCGTTTTCTAGAAATTACTCTTGTTTTTCTATAAGCTTCTTTTTCTTAAAGCCAAAAATTCTTTCTTCTTGTTCCACAATCTATGTTTCTCAGAGTTTTTTTTTTATAAAATGCAGTTATTCAAGTTTATCTAGAATTTCTTCTGTTCTATTCTTTAAAAGGCGTTTTTAAATTCTTCCAGAACTTTCTTTTGCGTTCCCAAAATTTTTCTTTTTTCTTTAAGAACCTTCTTTACTTGTTATTTTCTTTAACGCGACGTTTTTCAACTTATTGGAGATATTTTTTTTTTGTTTTTTTCTACAAAAACTCATTTTCCAAATTCTTTTGTTCTTGTGTCGTTTTCTATAAACTATTTTTGTTCTTGTAGAATCTCCTTTTGTTTTTCTTTTTTTTAAGCCGAAGTCTTTCTTCTGCTTCTACTATTTTCTATTGCTTTTTCTCATCAATTTTTCTTCTCAGAGAATTTTTTTTTAAATACCATTTTTTAAGTTCTTCTAGATTCTTTTTCTGTTCTATCTCTCTAAAAATCGTTTAAGTTGTTTTAAAATTTTATTTGTCCTTATAGAATTTTTCTCTGTTTACTAAAAGCTTTCTTTACTTTTCCTTGTTTTTGACCCGACGTTTTCAACTTATTAGAGAAAATTTTTTTGTGCTTTCTCCAGAAAACGTCGTTTTCTAGAAACTACTCTTGTTTCTTTGAAACCTTTTGCTTTTCTTTAAGCCAAAGTCGTTTTTCTTGTTTTACAATTTTCTAATGACCTTTTCCCACCAATCTTTGTTTCATAAAGTTTTTGTTTTCACGAAGCCGTTTTTCAAGTTCGTTTAAAATTTTCTTCTGTTCTATTTGAAGGCCGATTTGAAGTTCTTGTAGAACTTTCTTTGCATCCCAAAATCTTTCTTTGCTTTCCAAGAACCTTTCTACCTTTTTCTTTTCTTTAACGCAACGTTTTTCAACTTATTGGAGAGATTTCTGTTGGTCTAATTCCACAAAATGTTATTTCCCAAATTCTCTTTATTCTTCTAAACGTCATTTTCAAAAAACGACTCTTGTTCATTTAGAACTGTCTTTTGTTTTAAGCCAAAGTTTTTCTTTTTGATTTGCAACAGTTTATTGCTCTTTTCCACCAATCTCTGTATCTTAAAACATTTTTTTTTAAATGCCGTTTTTAAAATTTTTTCTGTTCTTTTACTTTAAAAATCGTTTTTAAGTTCTGTTAAAACTTTCTTTTGCCTTCCAAGAAATTTTCTTTGTTCTTTTTTTTCTTTAACCCGAGTCTTTCAACTTATTAGAAAAAATGCTTTTGTTCTTTTGACACAAAACGCCGTTTCCCAAATTTTTTTCATTCTTTCAAACGTCGTTTTCTAGAAATTACTCTTGTTTTTCTAAAAGCTTCTTTTTCTTAAAGCCTAAAAGTCTTTCTTCTTGATCTACAATCTTTGTTTCTCAGAGTTTTTTTCATAAAATGCAGTTTTTCAAGCTTATCTCGAATTTCTTCTGTTCTATTACTTAAAAGACGTTTTTAAATTCTTGCAGAACTTTCTTTTGCTTTCCCAAAATTTTTCTTTTTTCTTTAAGAACCTTCTTTACTTTTTCATTATCAATTCTAGTTGTGCGATTTATTATAACTTGAAGACTTTGCAATACACTTAAAAGATACGTGATGGGTATTAAATACACTCAACTTTATACTGTTAGTAGAGCAAATGTTAAAGATTATTGTTAATTTATTCTGTTATTATAATTTAAAAACAATTTAACTTAATTACAGGCACTTATAAAGAGTGAGTTATTGTTTAAATAACCGCAAAAAGTCGCATGGAATTATATCGCAACCTCAATGGGTTAATTTATTTTCTGTATTTAAACAGATAGCTGTCACTTCGACAGTATTTATCCGGTTAAAATTAAGATAAAAAAGCCGATTGTTTTCTTTATACCGAAAATACAGTAGATCTTGCCCTAAGTTCAATTTTAACAGGTGTTGACGTTAGGAGAGATCTCTCGTATCTCGATTAGAGCACTTGATGTTGTTATCGCGAAAAGTTGAAGTAGTTATTGTGAAAAATCGTAATCTACTTACGTCTTCATCGTGATCAAAGGCGTTGAAAACATCGTAAGGCAGACAGCTCAACAAATCGATGATAAACCAACTCTTTAAGTAGTTCATCCTGATAACTTTCGGATCGGAAACGACCTCTCCTCCTGGACCAACAAAAGTCGTATGAAAGTTCAAAACAATATCAATGAAGAATATCACATCAACAATGGAATCTACCACAAGTAGAGACACATCTTCGGAAGTTTTATTTTTGAAAGCAACATTATAAGGAACCATAATGGCGGTATAGAATGTTAAACACAGGATAATCCAGTCCCAAATCGCCTTAAACGCGCAGTAATGAAGCAGGATATGGGGCGGAGTCTTGGGGGCTTCTTGCCGGTATTGAGGCATAATATCTGCACTTAAACTCATCATCTAAATAAAAAAAATCCAAAAGCAGCATGGAAGGAAAATTCATCAATCAGATTGCAGTTTTGTTATTCCATGACTGACTTGTGCCAGATGGGACTGCTTGGTGGTGTCTTTCAGGTTCGGTAGATGCGAGGAAAATTGTGAGACTAAAACTGACCGACTTCGGGTTACACTCCTGGCTAATTTCGCAAACTTGGATAAACCTAGAACTGCAATTTTGAATTTTTTATCTTCTGGGAGAATTCCGATTACCTCCTTTGGTATCGTCCGTTTCTATTGGCTGCTTTAAGGCCGTTATGTCCCTGAATGTTAAAAGGAACAAAACGACCAAATCCCGTTCGTTCTTTATTGGCGAGATCTGCAGGAGGAGCCATAACGGGGTTTCTAAAAAAGATAACACGCTTAAAACAGTCATCAAACAAAATTTTGAACTTTTTACAATTTTTCTGCCTTTTTTAAGCTGCCAAACTATCAAAAGCTGGAAATACTACACTTTAACTACTCTAGTTACTAACTAGCTGGTTGTGTAGCTTTTCGTGCTGTGTTATTTTTTAAAAATATTTATATAACTTCGTCGAAACTTATTAAATTAGTGCTTATTATATCAGAAAAATACACAAAAATATTCAAAACGAGTCGAAAATTCAAATTTAAGGTACGAAACATACAAGTCAAGCAAAATATTTCGACATTAATTATATCATGCCGGGTTTTAGGAAACTCGAAACTTGAGAATAATTAACACAACTTGGAGATACGGCAGCATTTCTAATTAATAAGGTATTCCTGAAATTTATTGAGACTCGTGGTTAGTTATACGAGTTTATACAGAAAAATTCGTTTGCCAATTATTAAAATTATTAAATTCGTACGTCAATTTTGAATTTGATTCCAATTTTACATTTACATTCCATTTCTACTTCTATCACGAAGTGAAATAATGCAGAGGAGTATTCACTGAGCGGCCTAGATCCACATAAAAATAGCAAAGAGAGAGTGAAAGCTTTAGATGCCTAACCTTGCGCTGCGCTTTAAATTAAAAATTGCAAAACTAATTATACAAAACTGTTGTCATATATATATAGAAGATTAGATTCTTAATATATTGATAAACTTTTAACAGTAATTAATTACAACACAAAAAATATAAAAAACATAAACCGTTATTTTTAGTAGAAAATCTGATAATCAATCTGACACATTAAATAAATAAATAATTTCTATTTGGAGAATTGATAAAAGAAGAGTTTTGATTATTTAAAATTTCTTGTAAAAATTCTTTGGCGAATTTCAAAAAAATTTAAAAAATAATCTTGATTACAGATAACAGAACAGAATGACCGGAAAAAAATATAAGAAACAAAAGCAGAAGAAGCATTGGCTATATCTCTATTTTTGTACTTTTTTATAGTCTTTACATGTTCATTAATTCTTGTTTTATTCCTTTGTCCTGTCTGACCGATATAAAATGCGTTGCAGTCATTAAAAAATGACTTGTAAACGCTTCAATAATGCAAAAAAAAATTGATCCTTATTGCGTACCGGACAATCAAATGACAAAACTTCTGTTGCTCTTTTACCAAATATTGTAAATTCTTTTCGTTTTGTTTTTATTTGTTATTTTTTTCTTCAGCTTGCGTTTAGTTACTTCTAGAATTTTCTTTATCATTTTTGGCTTTGTGCCATTCGTTGTTCATACTTGTTTGTCCAAAACCTTTCCTTGCTGTTCCAGAACAATTTTCCAACAGATTTTGCTTGACTTCTAGAATTCCTTTTTTGTGTTTTCTATAAGTTGTTTCTCTTAAATTTTCCTAGTTTTTTCAATGTTTAACTTTTCTTAGAATTATCTTATGTTCTTCTATTCTCTTAAAGTCTCTTTTGTCATCCAACGGATGTATTTCTACTTCTTTAAAAAATTCCTGTTATTTCTCACCAAATATGATGTATCTAAAAAAAATTAGAATTCTGTTTTGTTTTTGTCAATTCTTTATTTGTTTTTTTAGCAGCCAACATCTTTCTACTTCTTCTAAAATCTTCTTTTTATCTCTTTCTTCAACAACCGTCGCGTCTCAAATTTTCTCTTTTGATTATTTGTTACCGAAATTCTAGTTTCTTGTCTTCTTCCTCTTCTTTTCCTTTTCCTATCTTTTCAAAAAGCTGTCTTTTCTAAAATTTTTCTGTTTCTTTCAAACGTTTAAGCTTTCTTACAATTGTCTTTTCTTTTTCCAGAATCTACCTTTAGTCTTACAACACTCTTTAACAAAACGTCTTTCAACTTCTTTAAATGTTTTTCAAATTTATTTTTTTTCCAACGCCATTTCTAAAACTCGTTTTACTTTTTCTTGCTCTTCCAAAACTATTTTCGTATTTCGCAGTAGACGTATTTCTACTTTTTTTAAAAATCCCTGTTGTTCTTGTTTTACCAATTGTTGTTTCTAAAATTTTTTAGAACCCTGTCTGTTCTTGTTCATTCTTTATTTGTTTTTTAGCAGCCAGCATTCTTCTGCTTCTTCTAAAATCTTTCCTTTATCTCTTTCTCCTACAATCTTCGCTTTTCAAATTTTTATTTTTTGATCAATTGTTACCGAAATTCTAGTTTCTTGTCTTCTTCCTGTTCGTTTCCAAAAATTGTCGTTTCTAAAATTTTTCTGTTTCTTTATTGTTATTGTTTCTTTTTCCAGAATATACCTTTGCTTTTACAAAACTTTTTTTACCTGTAGACGTCTTTCAACTTCTATTAACTGTTTTTTAAATTCTAGCTTTTCCCAACGCCATTTCTCAAATTTCAAACAAAACATTTTCTTGCTTTTCTAAAACGGTTTTGACTCTTATTTCCAATCATTCTAGACCGAATTCTTCTAGAATTTTCTTGCATTACTCTTCTTTTTGCACAAATTATTGCTTTACGAATTTTTCTGTTGCTTCCAAACGTTCAAGCTTTCTTATAATTGTCTTCTCCTCTTCCTAAATCTATCTTTCCTCTTACAAAATTTTCTTTTTATTTTGTTTTTTCAAGCAGATGCCTCTCAACTTCTTCTACAACTTTCAGCTTCTAGAACTCTTTTTGTCGTCCAGCAGATGTATTTTTACGTTTTCACGCATCTTCAGTCGCCAACTTTTACCAATTGTTGTATCCCAAATCTTAAAAGCTTGATTTGTTTTTGTGAATTTTTTATTTGCTTTTTTCTTTAGTTAGCGTCTTTTTACTTTTTCTAGATTCTTCTTTCGGATCTCTCTAACAATCGTCCTTATAAATAGACTTATCTTCTGTTTTCTCTCTTTTTCAAAAACATTTTTAGGTTTATATTATAAGTACCCATAGTGGGGTATTTAAGAAAGACAAAATGAAAAAATATAAAAATCCAAATCTATATTTTTGACTTCTTCTAAGATTTTCTTGTCTTCTTTTTCACAAACTGTTTCTCTGTTTCTTCCAAACGTTCAAGCTTTCTCACAACCGACTTTTCTTCTTTCAAAAACTGTTTCTGCTTTTCCAAACTTTGTTTTTACTTAATTTTTTTTTCAGTAGACGTATTTCAACTTCGTCTTTTAATCCAGTCAACGTGTTTTTATTTCTTCAAGAGACTTCTGTTAGTTTTTTAAATTCTTCTAAAACCCTTTATTTGCTTTTTTTCTTCAGCCAGCGTCTTTCTACCTCTTCTAAAGTTTTCTCTTGTATTTGTCTTTTTGTGGTTTCTCCAATTTCTTTTTTTATAACAATAGTTTTAAAATTAAACGCAAGTTTTATATTATTGTGTTTTAGAATACAAGAAAGAGAAAGAAAAATTTCGCCAATGAAAAAAATAGAAGAATTGAAAGGTTTTAAAAAAGAAGATAATACGTTTAAGCTTAGAGAAAAGTCTATTTAAGTCATGTAATAGAAAATGATTATTCACTGCTATTTGATTTATGATAAGCCATTTTTTTCAAACGCTACATTGTCTAAATAAAATAATAAAAAAAATTATGTAATAAAGAATCGCGATTTAATCCTCCATATCATAGAATTTTTTTATTTGATTTATTATATTGAACATATCTTAAAGTTTCACTGCTAAAATAGTTTGGTGTCTCTCTCTCTTTTAAATGTATACCCTCACTCCTTTACCGCAAGCAAGCGGTTGTCTCTGCGAGTGAATAGTCCTCTGTTATTCAAATTCGTGACTCCTATCAAGGCATGCTCAAAATTAAGGTTGCACTAAGCGTATTGCATGTTGTTATTCTAGATCCATCTATATTGAAGAATACCATAAAATTTTTAACGACCTGCAAAATCCTTGATTTATCCTATCCCTTACATTAGCACTCCACTAACTGCAAAATCGATACATATCCACTTAACATCAAAACGAAAAATTAATAATTTAAAGCTAGATAGATGTATGCAAAAGCATATCGATACATGTTTTGTCTCTAATTGATCTGTATTGTTGTGGTGATGATAAACTTGAATTAAACATGCTCAATTGGAAAACCATTTTCTGTATTCTGATTGTATCAAAGCGAAAATTTAATTTGTAGTGTTTAGGCAGGATTTAGAGAAAGTGAATTTCTACGAGTTTAATTAAGTAAATAAAAATAGAAAGAGAAGATTTTAAAATCCATGCGTAGAGTCCCTAAAAGCTTGTTTTGTATACAAATCAATTTCTAAATTGTATAATACAATTACTTTTGCAAGAATAAAATTTAAAAATTACTTATCATCTTTTCCGGCTCCTTTTTATATTTGCAAGCCGCATCTTAAAATGATGAAAATTTAATTACATTGGGATAATTAAGAAGAATAAGAAGCAGAACAGGTTTATACTTTATAATCAAATTTTATTTAATTTTTTTTTGTTTAAGAAGGAAACAAAATAAACATTATTTCAGTCTTTTCTTCTCTTATTATAATGTATAAACCCTTATTAATTAATAAAGCAACTATTTAACTATGTAAAGATTCTTAAAAATATCTTTTTACAGAAAATTTTGCTATCTAAATTTTTTATTACCGCTAATGCTGAATAATTTTCACAACGAAATGTTGTTCTTAGGCAAAATTTGGCAAAAATTAATTGCAAAATTTAGTAATAAAGAGTGCAATTTTATAATAGATCTGTTTAAAAAAAAAGATTTTGAAAAAACAAAGTATGTAAAATAGATATAGTCCATTAGACTATAGTCCTATAGAGACTGTAGCCCAGAGTCCACTTTGCCTCAAAGTCATGCATTAAGTTTCTTACACAATTAAGCTCTCAAGAGAAAGCTACTGTTTCAGCATTTGTCAACTGACCAAAGAAACCTCTCAAAAACTCTGACCAGAAGGGTCAGTAGCGGAAATCGAACCGGGTTACCTACCGAATGGTAGTGAAGCACATTACACGCTTAGCCACTAAGAAGTATTCCTAGAAAATTATCTACTTTCCTTCTAAAATTTGATCAAGCTTTGTATATCAAATTATTTTTCTTTCTACACATAACGTTTTTCAAGCTCTTCTGGAATTATTTTTTGTCTTCCTTAAATGTTTTGAAAGAATGTCGTTTTATCAAGTGCACCTTAAATCCTCTAGGCAGTTTCTTCCATTTGGCGTCTTCTACATTTTACTAGAATTCCTCCGATTGCTGTTTCTTTTATTCAAATAAAGTTCTTCAAGCTCTTTTTGAATTATTATTTGGCATTCTAGAATTTTACTTTGCTAAACCTTGTTTCTTAACTGGTCCTAGAATCTTCTCTACTTTTTCTTTTTTACTTAAAAAGACAGCAACGTCTTTCATCTTCTTCTTTAAACAATTTAAATTTAAACAACGATTCTTTTTCAAATATTCTTTTTTTTTTCAAATAACGTTTTTCAAGCTCTTCTAAAATCATTTTCTGTCTTCCTAGACTCTTTCTTAACTTTTTTTCTTCTTCCAAATATCGTTTTCAAAGTGCACTTAGAGTTTTTTTAGTTTTTCATTCACAACTTTTACAAGAATTTTTCCAATCGCCGTTTTTTTGATATAACGCTTTTCAAGCTTTCTTTGAATCATCATTTCGTCTTTTAGAATATCATTTTGCAGTTTTTTCTTTCTAAAACGTTATATTTTAAGTGTTTCTTGATTCTTTTCTACATTATTTTCCCACTTGGAAAGACGACTATAATGTCTTTTAACTTCTTCCAAAACTTGATCAAACGTTTTATTTTAAATTCTTCTTTTCCTTTAAAATAACGTTTTTCTCTCTCTTTCAGAATCATTTTCTGTTTTTCAATGTCGTTTTCCAAGTGCACCTATAATCTTCCTTAGTTTTTTCTTCTACTTGACGTCTTTTAACTCTTACTCAACTTCCTTCAATTGCCCTTTCTTTTTTCTAAATAACGCTTATCAAGCTCTTTTTGAATCATAATTTAGCCTCCTAAAATATTAATTTTCTGATCTTTCTCTTCCAATCGTTATTTTTTAAATGTTTCTAAAACATTTTCTACTTTTTTTTCTTTCCATTCGGACAGACAGCAACGCCTTCCAACTTTTCCTAATATTTAACCAACCGTTGTTTCTCAAATTCTTTTTTTTTAAATAACGTTTTTCAAGTCTTTCAACGTCTTTTAATTGCACATAAAATCTTTCTTAAATTTTGCCTTCTACTTGAAGTTATTTAACTCTTACTAGAATTCCTCCAATTCTTGCTTTTTGCTAAATAACGCATTTCAAGCTTCTCTTAAGTCATCGTTAAGTTTCCTAAAATTTTATTTTACTGTTCTTTTTCTTTCAAACGTTGTTTATAACTCCCAGAATCTTCTCTACTTTATTTTCTACGGCTTTCAACTTCTTCTAGATTTTGACTACGGTTACCTCCCACATTCTGCTTTTTCTTTCAAATAACATTTTTCAAGCTTCTCTAGAATCATTTTCTGTCTTCCTAAAATTTTTCTTAGCTTTTCGTTTTCTTCCAAATGTTGTTTTTTAAGTACACCTTAAGTCTTTTTTGGTTTTTTGTTTCACTTGACGTCTTTAAGCTCTTACCAAAATTTCTCCAATTACAGTTTTTTTTAATTAACGTTTTTCAACCTCTTCTTGAATCATCATCTAGTTTTCTAGAACTTTAGTGTCTATTTTTCTTCCAAACGTTGTTTTTAAATGCTCTTAGAATCTTTTCTACTTTTTTCTAATTGAAGAGACGGCAACGTCTTCTAGAATTTGACCAAACGTTGCTTCTCAAAATCTCCTTTTTCTTTCAAATAATGTTTTTCAAGGTTCATCTTCTGTTTTTCTAGAATCTTTTTTAATGTTTCTTGTTCACTCAAATGTCATCTTTCAAGTGCACCTAAAATCTTTCTTAAATTTTTTCTTCCAATTGACGTTTTTGAACTCTTACTAGAATTCCTCTAATTCTCGTTTCTTTTTTTAAATACAGCTTTTCAATCTCTTCTTGAAACATTATTTGGTCTCCTAGAACAGTCTTCTTTGCTCTTCTTTTACTTCTCTAAGAATTCTTTTGTTTCTATTTAGAAAAACGGCAATGTCTTTCAGCTTCTAAATAAAAATTGATCAAGCGTTGTTTTCAAATTTTTTTTTACTTAAAAAGACAGCAACGTCTTTTATCTTCTTCTTTAAACAATTTAAATTTAAACAAAGATTTTTTTTCAAATTGTTTTTTTTTCAAATAACGTTTTTCAAGCTCTTCTAAAATCATTTTCTGTCTCCCTAGAATCTTTCTTAACTTTTCTTCTACTTCCAAATGTCGTTTTCAAAGTGCACTTAGAATTTTTTTTAGTTTTTCTTTCACTTGATGTTTTTTACAACTCTCACAAGAATTTTTCCAATCGCCGTTTTTTGATATAACGATTTTCAAGCTTTCTTTGAATCATCATTTCGTCTCTTATAATATCACTTTGCAGTTTTTCTTTTTTAAATGCTTCTAGAATCTTTTCTACATTATTTTTCCACTTGGAAAGACGACAATAATGTCTTTCAACTTCTTCTAAAACTTGACTAAACGTTTTAATCTAAATTTATATTTTCCTTTAATAACGTTTTTCTATCTCTTCCAGAATCATTTTCTGTTTCCTTAGAATCCTTCTTATCTTGTCTTTCTCTCTCAAATGTCGTTTTTCAAATGCACCTATAATCTTCCTTAATTTTATCTTCTACTTGACGTCTTTTAACTTTTACTAAACTTCCTTCAATTGCCCTTTCTTTTTTCTAAATAACGTTTTTCAAGCTCTTGAGAATCATCATTTGGTTTTCTAGAATATTACTTTAGTGTTTTTTGTCTATTAAACTTAAAATTAAAATTGTTTTTAAATGCTTTTAGGATATCTTTTAATTTTTTTTTATTTGAAAAAACGGCAACCTCTTTCAACTTATTCTAAAATTTGCTTCTCAAATTCTCCTTTTTCTTTCAAATAATGTTTTTCAAGGTTTTTCTAGGATCATCTTCTGTTTTTCTAGAATCTTTTGTAGCGTTTCTTTTTCACCTAAATCTTATCTTACAAGTGCACTTAAATCCTTCCTTAAATTTTTTCTTCCAATTGACGTCTTTTAACTCTTACTAGAATTCCTTTAATTCTCGTTTCTTTTTTTAAATACAGCTTTTCAATCTCTTCTTGAAACATCATTTGGTCTCCTAGAACAGTCTTCTTTGCTCTTCTTTTTCTTCTCTAAGAATTCTTTTGCTTCTATTTAAAAAAACGGCAACGTCTTTCAGCTTCTAAAATTTGATCAAGCGTTGTTTTCAAATTTTTGTTTTTTTTTTTCAAATGACATTTGCAAGTTTTTCCAAATTCATTTTCTGTCTTCTTTTTCTTCCAAACGTTGTTATTTAAGTGCTCCTAAAACTTCTTCGACTTTCTACTTCTTCTAGAATTTGACCAAGCGTTGTTTATCAATTTTTTTTCTTTCAATTAACGTTTTTTAAGTTCTTCTAGAATCTTTTTCTTTTTTTTCCTCCCAAATGTCGATTCTCAAGAGCTCCTAAAATCTTCCTTAGATTTTTTCGTTCTCTTCTTTTGTTTTAACTCCAACCACAATTCTTCCAATTGCTGTTTCTTTTTTTCAAATAAAGCTTTTCAATATCGTCATCTGGCCTCCTAGAATATTATTTTGCTGTTCTTTTTTATTCAATCGTTGTTTTTAAGTGCTCCTAGAATCTTCTCTACTTTTTCTTTCCACTCGGACAGGCGGCAACGTCTTTCAGCTTGTGCCAGAAATTTTTGTTTCAAATAGCATTTTTCAAGATCTTCTAGAATCATTTTCTGTCTTCTTAAAATCATCTCTTTTTTTTAAGAAAAGGCTGATCACTCTGTAGCTGTTTTACAGCGATTACTTTTCTCGAATCACCTGATTTTCAAGTTGTAAAAATTGCAGTGATACGTAGAAAAAGACAGTGATCATTTAAAAACTAAAAATTTTAGAGATGTGCCGCACCCTTAGCTAATTTAGTTATTAAATATTGTGTGTGTGTTAATAAAATATGAAATGCTCAAAACCTGACCAACGATTTGATTTCATCGATTTGAGTGACCTTTGCAATTCGTCAAAGCATCATGAATAATAAATTTCGAGGCCGAACTCATTATTTCCCTCATTACTTAACCGAGACACTTTATTTAAATTTTGAGGTTTAAACGGAATTAATCCTGTAACTTGCCATAACTAACCCCACAATGCCTTAAATTATGATTCCTTTATGATTCAGTTGCATGAACAAACATCCTTTTAAAGGATTAAAACATAATATTATTTTCTGAAGAAAAAAAACAACAAACGTGCGTGAATCACGCAATGCGCATAACGATTTCTTGAGATTTTTCAGTGCACTTTTATGCCGCTAATTTCCGTCAATAAAATCGCTATAAACGAAATTGCAAAAATGCTCTTCACGTTGCTGGGATAAAAAAATTACGTTTTGTTGGTAGGCATGATCCCGAGGGATGAATACCAAATGTCTTTCAGCCAACATGGACGTGAATATCGCCATTAAAATTTCCACAAGTGCAGTCATTTCAAATTGATTCTCAATTTTTAAGCGAGAGAAGAACTTTGATTAGAATTGTTTGTCTCGATTTTCATGCTGAAAACTAGCAGTAATTGTTATTTACAACATGCTCTGTTATTACTGAAATTGTTTATATTTTTTAAAAACATGCAATTAAGCGTTTTATCTCCGTTTTTTGAGTTACATCCAGATTTATTTTTTTTTGGCAAAAAGCAAAGTTAGAGTGAAAGTTTGGAGTAAAATCTCGTCGTAAAGAGAAATATCTAAAAGAAAGGAAGAGAATAAATTGAAAAAGATTCAAACTCTACAAAGCGTAAATATTACAGAAGAATTAGGGAAACTTTATAGCCTGAAAAAAGTGAAAATTATCGTACTACATACCTTCGGGAGTGCCTGTAGAAAAAAATAAAAAATATTTTTAATCAGTGCTTTTTAACAAGTCAATTAACATATATTTAAAACTTTCATTTACATTTAAATATCCGACTTTCCGGTTTTCTTATTCAACGTTCGTTGAATATTAAAAGATGTCTGAATTATTTACAAAGCCTTTTTGCACCCGATTGTACATTATTTAGTCCGACGTTGGCAAACAAAAAGCCTCGAGATTGTTTTACTAGTTTCACAACACAAATAGTTTTTTTATTAATGGATGTAACTTCTCACTATTGCTTGCTTAGCAAATTATTGCTTGATTGCAATAATCCTCTGTGGAATAATGAAAAATTTAACCCGGCGCATCCACCAAAATTTAATAGAATCCTAAATGCAATTATTAACGGTCCGTTGTTGCCAATATCGACGTTGTTTCCTGCTTCGTATTTATTACTAAGCTTATGTTTACTTTAACCATAGGCGCCGACATTAAAACTGACAGGGGGTTGCTGTTATAACGTGTCAGAGACGATAAATTCCGGAAATTGATTGCTACATGATGTTCGCTTAATTTAGTCTTAGAAAAAAATAAATTTATGTTACTTTCTCTAAAAAGTTTTTTAAAAAATCTTAAAGGTTTTTTATGACTAATAAAGTCATTGTTTATATCAAGAGTTTTAGCAAGAAAACAAATAATCAAAAAACTACAAAATCTTGTAATTTACTTTTACTCTCACTGATTAAAACAGCATCCAAAAAAAAAATAATTTGGAATTTTAGTTTTACCTTGCCTTCAGAACAACATGTAGTATCCCTTTATTTTGATTATTCTGTACTTCATTCTGTAGAATTCTGAAGAAAATCGTAATTTCTCTCAGAACATTCATTTATAAGAAAATACGATTTTTCCCAATTTGCAAATAAAAATAGAACAGATCACAAAACAACAAAAACAAACCTAAAAAAAAATTGCTTGGAACCTCTGATTTTATATTGTATAAAGCTTGTAATTTCCTTAATCTCAAAGCTGATAACATTCTTATTTTAAACATGTCAAAACTCTAAAACGAAATTATTTTGGGGGATATTTCCATAGATGAGGCCTAGCTTGCTTTGAAGTCACAACCTGGAACTTTCTAAAACAATTAAAACTTTAGAATAAAACTGTTTCCTAGACAATCCTGTTGTTGATACAACAGCAAAAGTGACAAAGATTTTCTAAACAATAAAAAAATAGATAAAAAAATCAACGTGCCTGTAAAACTAAAATAGACAAAATTAATAAACTTGTAGATAACTAAATAAGCGTTAGAAATAATCAGAAGTTAATACAAATGATTAAAAGAAGAGCTTTCTAAAAGTTTTCTCCTTTAGAACCTTGTAAAGAGTAAAACTCCAAAGTCACTTTAAAAGTTTCTTCTTTCAAACCTCTTCTACAAATCTTCAAAAAACCTTTTGAAAAACCACCTCAACACCCACCTTTTGGAACCTCTAGGTGGTTGTCTTCCAGCACTATCTAGAAGACAACACAACCACCAACTCTTCTCCTAAAACATCTCTTAAAAAATTTTCCAGGATAAAAATTATCCTTTTAACTAGAATGTAATGCCACTTAAAGCTGTTACACTTTGATATCTAAAATCCTCAAAATAACTTTTTAGAAGATAACCTCTGCAGCACTCACATTTTTAAAAATTTGAGTGGTTTCCACACCAGCTCTTCTAAGACATTTCTGAAAAGATTTCCTAGCGAAAGGTCATTATTGTGGCTAGAACGTAATATAACTTAAAGCTCTTACACCTTGCAAAAAGCTTATACTTTTTCACACTTCATTTTGTAAAGTTTTTTTCTTTCTAGATATTCTGCTTTTGTAATTTTGCTTTTTTCTCCAATCTCTTAGTATTATAAAAGCTTTTTTCTTCAATTTTTGATTCTTCATTCTACCATTTATTACGTTTTATTTTAAGCTTTTCTCTTTGATCATAGCTGCTTGTATTGTCTTGATTAAATCTTTATACATTTTGTCCACATCTGCATAATTTCTCAATTATTTTTTATTTTTTGTCTATAGTTTTGGGTTACTTCTTTATTCTACTTTGTCCTTATTTGTACATTTTCACTTCTTTCTTGCTTTTTGAATTCTTGGTTGTGTCTTATTTTCATGGACGTTTCTAAAGGCAAGTGTTCTTCAATTCCATTTCTACCTCAAACTTGACAATTTCCTCTCATATACCTTTGCTAGTAATACAATAACCTATTGTAATTGTCCTGTTTTATCTAATCTCCTTCTCTTTTTAAAAAATTTTTTACAACTCCTTGCTTCAACCTTTCTTTTTTTCCAACTGTCTTTAGTTGATCTTTTGTTTATTTTTGCTTCACCTTCTATTCTTCCTTGTTTCAACCCCACTTTTAGGTTAAAATCTCCCTTTATCGTTAATTTTGTTCTTTTGTATCTTCTATTTTTGCCTCTAGTATTTCTTTTGTTTTTTTCTTTATCTGTTTACTATAAAACATAGTCTCTAAAAACTTCTTTCTTTGTTTATAATTTTAGATTGCTTCTTTGTTCTACTTTGTTCTTACTTGTGCTCTTTTTCTTTTTTCTTGTTTCTTAAATTCTTATTTGTGTTTTCTTTATCGTAATCTTTAAAGGCAAGTAATTCGCTTCCACCCTAATTTTACTTTAAGCTCAACAATTTTCTCCCTTGGATCCTTGTTTGTAGTACGATAATCTATTGTAATCATCCTGTTTTATCTAATTGGTTTTCTTGTTTGTTTTTAAAATTTTCCAACTACTTTCTTCAACCGTTCCTTTTTTTTAATTTATCCGTAGTTGATCTTTTCTTATTTTTGCTTCACCTTCTATTCTTCCTTGTTTCAACCCCACTTTTAGGTTAAAATCTCCCTTTATCGTTAATTTTGTTCTTTTGTATCTTCTATTTTTACCTCTAGTATTTATTTTGTTTTTTTCTTTATCTGTTTACTATAAAACATAGTCTCTAAAAACTTTTTTCTCCGTTTATAATTTTAGATTGCTTCTTTGTTCTACTTTGTTCTTACTTGTGCTCTTTTTCTTTTTTCTTGTTTCTTAAACCCTTAGTTTTGTTCCTTTTATCGTTATCTCTAAAGGCAAGTGATTTGTTTCCACCCTATTTACTACTTTGAAATCAACAATTTGCTCCCTTGAATCCTTGTTTGTAGTTCGATAACCTATTGTAATCGTTCTGTTTTATCTATTTGCCTTCTTTGTTCTTTTTTAAAATTTTCCAATTCCTTTCTTTAACCGTTCCTTGTTTTCTAATTTGTTCTTAGTTAATCTTTTTTTATTTTTGCTTCACCTTCTATTCTTCCTCGTTTTAATCCCACTTTCAGGTTAAAATCTTCCCTTATGGTAAATCTTGTCTATTCTGTAGTTTCTATTTTTGCCTGTAGTATTTGTTTTGTTTTTTCTTCATCCGTTTACTATAAACTGTCAAATCTTAATTTTTCTTCGCTAATTTTAGTTTTTCCTTTCACAATACTTTTTCTTGTACCTCATCTTCCTTTTTTCTTCTTTCAGTGTTTTTTTAATCTCCGTCAAAATGCCACTTTTAGCTTTACCTTTTGTCTCATTCTAAATGAGTTCTGGCTATCCCAGTTAAACAAAACTGTCCCAAAAGTATTTTTTTGAATTAATTTCTCGCTTTTTCTTTCACCAAACCAACAACATGAAGACTTATTACATAGTCCTAAAAATCAACATCCTTCTAACCGAGTCCTGACACAATCCAGAACAAGATTTTAAGACAACCTCGCTCTTTGTGATTCTTATCTTATTTGTTATTTGATTGTTTTCTTTTTCTTTTCTTCTCTTGTTTTCTTAAATTTATTTCGTTTTGTAATTTTACTAGGTTGCTGTACTTACCTTCTAGGTGCTACACTACTTGCTACAGTTGTTTCTGCTCCTTTTCCTTCTGTATCTAATTTTTTAAGCCTAGTTTTAATTTAACGAAATTTTTTTTCTCTTTGTTCCACTTTCACTTTTCGTTGTCTATTAATATTTGTGTTACAAATTATCAATGCAAAAAAATTAAATTTTCTTTAAAATAAAAAAAAGATTATCTAAATAATTAGACTGATCCTAAAAGAACTTTAAGGTAATTGTTTCAAATTAGTGTACAATAGATACAGAATAAAGAGTACTACATGCTGCTCTTCTGAAAACTTCACTAACATAAGTCTTTTTGAGCTTTTAATTATACAAAATATCTAAAAAAAGTCACCAAAAATCCCACAAAACAATGACTTTGACTGGTTTACCGTCAATAATCTCGATAATTAATTACTTACACTCGCTAACGCTCGTATCTGCTTTAAACAGTCTCAATTAATAATTGCGTGTACTAATGTTTATTAAATAATTATTACCTAATTTATATATTTTTTAAAAACTAGGAATATACGTTATCCTTTAAAGTATTAGTTGGTAAAAAACCGGTATAAAATCAGAATGACCATTCACTCGAAAACAGCGAAATGTCCGCTTTTTATGATCCTTCTGCGTCAATAAATAAAAGTCGCTGTAAAATATGAAAACAGAGTTGTCTTTTATTGTTATTTTTGTAAATAAATAGGTCAAAGAAAAATAACAATTCCCACATCAAAAATAAATAAAAAAGACCAAAATCTAATTAATTTTGTTTTAAAGTCGGCGCCTACTTTTAGAAACCCAACTAAAAAAAACAATGCAGAGTAAAATATGCCAACGCTACACTCTTATAAAGCGAACTGAAATGAAGAGAGTAAAAGTCGAGTAAATTAAAGAAGCACAAATCGACGATTTTAATACGACATAATTCAGGATAATTAAAGATTGAAAAGTGGTGCATTAATTGAAATTACGAGTTCTATTATTACAGCTACCGCTTTTCATAATCTCTATGATTAAATAGAATTTTCTGGTTAGATGGTCCCTGAATTGAAAGGTGTTCTGATCATGCAAACGTGTCCATTTTAATTATATAAGCAACTAAATTTTCACTAAACATGACAACATTCAGCCAGAAACACATCGAATACTAATCATTCAAAATGATTTTTTTTTAATTAGAATTTTCATAATCTGAGAAAATACTGAAAGCTACATACCTTTGTTTTCTATACAGAACATGCGCGGTGCAGGAGAACGGACCGGGGCAAACACACAGTTATAGTTAAGTATCAATACAATTTTAAAAGAGGTATAAACTACTAAATTATTTAAATCCTGTACTGTCTTAAAATGTAAATGTAATTTAAAAAAAACACCTTTCCTTTTTTCTAAAAAAAACTTTTTCGTAATTAAACCGTCTGACTTAAGAGAAGCTCGCATGTTATGAATGTTGTATGCAAAAATAAAAAAATCTAGCTACTTGATTGGTCCAAGTGTCGTTCTTGCATGGCTCAATAAAGTGCACTTGTACCATTTTGTATCATTCCTTGATTAAATCCTGTCGTAAATAAACGAGAAACACCGACTGTCTAAATCGCAGTGATATACAGTATGTCCCCGGATCGAATTTAAAATAGAAAAAAAATTCTCTGAAAATTCCAGTTTCGTTGATTTGCTCTACTTGTTTTCAAGTCACCCCAACACAAGTTACTTTTTGTTTAACTCGAACGGTTCTCGAGATAATTTTTTTTTAATTTAGACTTTTTAGTAATTTTTGGAAGTAATTCCAGTAGGCGGATTTCATTGAAAAATACCACTGACAGCAAATGACAAATCAGTTAGTCATTTAGTTAGTTAGTAGAACTGCAAATTCAGTAAACTGTACACTAATGTCTTTACAACAAAGAATTTATCAAATTTTTACCTAATTTTTTTAAATTTAACCAAAAATACCCGAGAATTACCATTTCAAATTCCGGTGCAAAAAACTTGGTGACCAAATTCTTTAAAACGGGTTTTAAACATTAAAAAATCAAGGAAGTTGTTCAATAAAGACGATGCTGATTCGTTCTTGCCGTTCATTCCAAAAAAAGCTCCAAGGTTGTTGTTTAATCTTCGATTAAACAGATTTTTTCTTTCCTAAATTTTCACGAATTCTAAACGGATGTTGCGTTATTTGTCAGCGCTTTCAGTCACACATCCTCATTGTTTCGTAATAAATATTAAGCCTTAGAAATCAATTAACCATAGAGCAATGACTTACTTAGCTTGCATTTAATAACTTTTATTGTTACAGCGACTCTATAAATGTTTAGAAATTAAGTTCAATTCTCTTTGTTTGGAAAATATAATTTATGTTATTCTGGTTCAGAACCACTGTAAATAGTTTATTGTTAAGTTTTTGACTGAATAAAGTAGTATAAAACGAACCCTCAAGTTTTATTACTCCTGCATCATCAAACATGGTCCTTCGAGCCGGATAGTATAGAAAAACCTTCAAGTCTTCTTACTCAAGCGACATCGATCATGGTCCGTCGAACAGTTGTTTTTAAGGAAGAGGGCAAGCAGTACAAACTGAGATAAGTAAATCTTATTTACAAAGGATCTTCAAAGAGAACAAAATTTAAACAGACTTTAGAAAATGGTGATAAAGCTAAACGTCTGGATTTTTGTTTAAAAATGGTCTACAGAGTTTATATAAAAAAATTATTTTCTCCGATAAATCAATCTTTTCATTTAACGAAGTTGTTTCATCTGAACATTGCCGGTACTGGAGTGAGTTTCTTCTTTCTCTGCCTTTTTCTATATCGCTCTTTCATTTTCTGGTCTTCCCCTTTTCCTTCTTCTAGTTGGTCTCCATTCCATTATTTTTTTTGACCATCTCTCCACCTCCATGTTTCAGCACTATATGTTACAATGTTTTTAATTACTGTTTTGTATATTTGTCGTTTAGAATGTACAATTCTTTCTCGTTTTATAGGTTTTTATTCCTTTTTCATATATTCCCTCTCTTGAAATCTTCCTTGTAATCGACCTTTTTGTAGTTCCAATTTTAAGCTGGATATCACATGTTTCTCCGCTCACTATTACATACTCTCTTTATCTCTGTTTTAACTGTAAGGCCCCACTTCTGATATTCTTCTTCTAGTTTTCTTAGCATATGTGAGATATGGTCGTGGTTTTCTGCTACGATGACTTGGTCATCAGGTCATCAGCAAAATGTAAAGTAAAAAGTTTGCTATTTTCGATAGATATTTCCGTATTGCAGCAGGTTCTTCTCTAATGTTGCGTTCAAATATATTTTAAATAAAGTGGGGGCAATAGCACATTTCTGTCGCAAGCCTTTGGTAAATGGAAACGTGTCAGATAGTTTAGTACCGATTTTTACACAGCTGGTCATAGTAGAATATAGAGAGCTGACTGCTTAGATGTAAATAGCTTCAATTCCAGCATCTTTCATTGCTTTCCAGAGCTTGATTAAAAGTCTGCTATTATAAACTTTCTATAAATCTACAAAAACAGGATGAGTTTCTAGACTACACGCCTTTTTTTTTCTACGAATTGTTTAAGGCCAAATATTTTATTATTTGTACATCGACCAGCTCGAAATCTATTTTGATCTTCTATATCTTCTATTTTTTTTCTTTCTATTCTATTTTTAATTATTTTTTTATACAATTTGGAAGATGAATTAATAATACTCAGCCCTCGATAATTAGTACATTTTTTCCTATCTCTATTTTTGTATATGTTTAATATGTACGCTGTTTTCCACTCCTCTGGTATTTTACTTTATCTCAAAAAACATGTATACATTCTATAAGAACGTCTGGTTCACGTTTTATCAATTTAATGGGTCCACCATTTGGTCCCTTTTCATAGAGGCTAAATTTTCCTTAAGTTCTTCTATTGTAATCATGTCGTTTTCACTAAAACTCTCGACACAATCTAGAATATCCGTCGGTCTTCGGTAAGAAGTTTTGTGTGGTGGTCTTTCCAATCATCCAAGTTAATAAAGTGTAGGTTTTTCAGCATGATGGGTGTCCTGCTCATTATGCTGGCATTGTACGCCAGTGGCTCAATACAGAGTTCTATGATAACAAGATAGAAAAAGATGGTTGCATTTTAAGACCACCGAGAAATGCTGATTTCATAATAATAGACTTTTATCTGTGGACTGAGCCAGTAAACAATGACGTAGAACAATTAAAATATTAGATACAAAATGCAGTCTAATCCTCATCAATCTTAGAAATAAGACGCAGTTTCAATAATTTTTGTGCAGAAGAAAGAGAAGCATTATTTGAATGAATAATTAATAATATTTTTTTGAAAATTTTATTTCATTTTATGATTTGTTAAATTCATTAAATAAAAGTTGAGCTTAATTTGAATATTTTCTAGCACTGAAAATAACTTGAATAAAAAGTAATTTGTGTTTTAGGAGTTTAAAATGAAACCGAGTAAATCAACAAGAAAAAATTTTTCTGAGAAATCAAAAATTAAAAATTCTTTTTTTAAAGTCGATCCAGAGACATACTGTATAATTTCAGTTTTTTTCCCTAAACGAAAAATTGTTCAAAACTTACTATTTTTCTTGTAGAGAAGTATTTCAAACTGATCGTGCAACTGATGCTCCAGGACGTGGTCTATTCTACTGATTGTCTCCTTGTCTGTAAGTTCGCCGAACATAAAGGCACACCTGCAGGATTTTTGCATGACTTCCGCTCGGTTATAACCGGAAATCTTGCAGAAAGACTCGTTGCAATAAACTATCGGATAGTCGACTATCTGTGCGTTTGCCAACAGGAAACTGCTGTCAGCTGAAACAAACAAATATTGAGAATTAGAAGGAAAATAGCTTGTGATAGATGTGGGAAAAACCTTATCGAAACTAATGGTTGTTCAAAATGAAATTGCTATTGATGTCTTGGATTGATTAATACTCTATTTTTCTTACTTTATTGTGATTTCAACAATCATTCAGTGGACTAATCTACGGTTTCGTGACGATTTCTGGCACGCATCCTGGTCAAGGACAATGCAGAAATTTCAAAATGATTTCTGTTTTAATATTGGTTTTCGTAGAGGTGAGGTGTTAACTAAAAATAAACACTTTTTCTAGAACACAATTAGAATCTGTCACATTTGATATCGATATCCGGTGTATTATAAATGATGTGAAACACGCAGAAACAAATAAAAATTAGATATTTTGTTTCGAAATTAAAATTTTGATTATTTCGTTTTGTTTGCTTAAATCCATCCAAACTGTTAAAAATTAAACATAATTGGATCACAAACAAACCAGACAAGCATTTTTAAACAAAGACTCACTGATCATAAATTCAAAAAACAGTTATGTTTTTATTAACAACTGGTCATTACTGTTTGTGCTAATTGATTACAGGTTGTTGTTTTTACTGCTCCCTAGAGAGACACTAGAATACAAATATCTAGTGTCAAATAATTACATTACCCTAATCTAATTTTTGCTTCTATTTGCTCTAATTATAATTGAATAATTAAAAATTAAAACATATTTCAGCAAAAAAATAAATGTAATTTTTGTGTAGTGAAATTTGGTGGATGCGCCGGGTCACAATACATTTCTTACGCTAAGAACAAGCTTACATAAAAAAAATTCAACAAAATACATTAAAACAGTTGTAAATACCACTTAGAAAAACTCTGAAAAGATGTCTGCGACAAGCAATAAAACTAATCCGCGTGTTTTATATCTTGTGCCTTTCTATAGGTAAAAATAATTATGTAGTTATTAAAATAACTATAAAAAATTAAATTTCTCTTTTCATTTGCTTAAATTGTACTTAAATATTTAAAATTTGAAACATATTTTAGCAAAAATTTAAATAAAAAATATAATTTTAAAAAATTGGTAAAAATTGGTGGATGCGCCGGGTTAAAATCCGATTTTCGAATTAAAATCATGCGTAAATGATATCATTTCAGCAAAATAAATTTAATAGTAATAGATATTCTTAGAGAAAACACTAGAAAACAACGAATTTCACCTCTTACAACTAGGACAAGTAATACAACTAATCTGCGTGTTTTAAATTCTGTGCCTTTGTTTCTTTGACAAATATAATTTTGTAGTTACTTAAATAACTATAAAAAAATAAATTTTTGTTTACGTTGTTTTTACTATAATTAAATATTTAAAAACTAAAGCATATTTTAGCCGAAATTGAACAATAAACGTTATTTTAAAAGTTGTTAAAATGGTGGATGCGCCGGGTTAGAATTCTGGTTTCTAAGTTAAAAACAAGCGTAATTGAAACTATTTCAGCAAAATAATGAAAACAGTCATAGACATTACTTAGACAAAACACTAGAAAACAACGAACTCCACCTCTTATAACTGAGACAAGTAATAAAACTAATCCACTTGTTTTAAATTCTGTGCCTTTGTTTTAAAGTAAATATAATTATGTAGCTACTCTAATAACTATAAAAGAATGAATTTCTGTTTTTATTTGCTTATGTTACACTTAAATATTTAAAATTGGAAACATATTTCAGCAAAAATTCGAATAAAAAATGTAATTTTGAAGTTGTTAAAATTGGTGGAGGCGCCGGGTTACAATCCGGTTTCTAAGTTAAAAACAAGAGTAACTGAAAGCATTTTAGCAAAATAAATTAAAACACTCATAAACATTACTTAGACAATACACTAGAAAACAATAAATTTCACCTGATATAACTAAGACAAGTAATAAAACTAATCCGCGGATTTTAAATCCTGTGCCTTTGTTTTTTGGCAAATATAATTATGTAGTTACTTAAATAACTTTAAAAAATTGAATTTCTGGTTATTTTTGCTCAAATTATAACTAAATATTTAAAAATTTAAACATGCTTTAACCGAAATTGAACAAAAAATTTAATTTTTGAGAGTTGTTAAAATTGGTAGATACGCCAGGTTAAAATTTGTTTTCTACGTTAAAAACAAGATTAACTGGAAGCGTTTCAGCAAAAGTCTTTAAAACAGTTATAGAAACTACTTAAAAAAACATCTGAAAGCGACAATCTCTATCTTTCATACCTGCGACAAGCAATAAAGAAAATTCGTTTATTGGTAAAAATGATTACGTAAGTACTTAAATATTTAAAAAAATAAATTTTTGCTTAGATTTGTCTTTATTATAATTAAATATTTAAAAATTAAAATATATTTTAACTAAAATTTAAATAAAAAATGTAATTTTTGGTGTTAAAAATTGGTGGATGCGCCGGGTTATAATCAGGTTTCTAAGTTAAAAATAAGCTTAACTAAAAGCATTACAAAAAAAAATAATAACAGTCATAGAAACCAATTAAAAAAACTCTTAAAAGCAACTAGCTTTATCCTACATATACCTACAATAAGTAATAAAACTAATCCGCGTATTTTAAATCCTGTGCCAATAAATGCAATAAAAAAATTGTTTTTCGGTAAAAATATGTATGTAGGTACTTACATACTATAAATATTAAATTAAAAAATGATTAAATTAAAGTAAAGTTTATAATTAAATTTTATAATAATTAATAATTTTCTCTAGTGGGTCCTGTAGGGATAGGAAATCTTCCTAAGTAAAAAGATCTAGATGAAAAGGGTTCGTTATTACTGTGATAGTGATATTATAAAAACAGTGATCAGCAGTACGGTTATCATAAAGCTCAACTAAATAAAAAGTATTCTTTAAAGAAAGAATCATGATTACTTATCATAAAAAATGTAAACTGATTTATTTCATTTTAATTTATTTAAATTTTTTTGAGAGAAATTCTAAGCCAGAAATTTGACGAAAATTAAAGAAGTTGTAGGCATTTTGTGCAACACCTTAGTCCTTAGTTAAGTACAGATTTAAAAAATACAAATATCACTTTCGACGTAAACCGAATTCAAGTACAAACTTGATAAACACTCGAGGAACGCTTTTGATGAAGACACTGCCAAAGTTCCAGTGTTCATATCCCTGTTTGTGTTTAGTAAACTTCCTTTATACCAAACAGTTTAAAACAAAACCATGACTTTAAGAAAACTAGCAATTTTGGTGTGTAAAAACCAGCTTCATTATTAAAAACTTTTCAAATTTAAAAGGTTTATCGGTCCAGTGAATCTCAAGCTAAAAAACTCGTTCCAGAAAATTTCGTTTTGTTGGGATTAGTTGTCGTACAAAATCTAATTTACACTCCTTATTTTACAACAAAAGAACCACTCAGACGACGAAAAATTCATAAAGGACGTTCACTGAACCGGTAAGTTTATTTTTACGACATTATTGAACTTGACTTTCGTGTTTGTTAAGATTTTTAGTTAAATATTAGCGTTTTAAAATAACTCTGTAATTTTCTACAAAATTTATTAAAAGTGCCTGTCTTTGATCGATTTGTTTACTTTCTATTAAATATTCCCAAAGCAAACCATCGAGTGTTTTGACATAATTCCTGATAACAGATTAAGAGACACGAAAATTTTTAACAAACCCCCAAAAAAAATTCTGCATTAATAAAGCGAGCCAAGATTTCCAGATAGGTTAAACTTTCACCGATAGCAAACGGAAGTTGAATTTCTAAAGATAACCGTAAAGCTCGACCTTGATAAACACACGGAAGGTCAACTAACTTATTGCATTTCTATTAAGCTCAAATCTTTGTTATCAAACTAAATTTTTTACCCTGAAACAAGTTTCGTTATCATCGAAAATAACAACAATGTGCTATTGTGTAAATTCTCCACGACCATTTTACGTAGAACATAAAACTGAATTGTTTGCTATATTGGAACAGCAGGCTGGTTTTTCCGCAGTAATAGTTTCGTGGCTCAGACGCTCAAAAAAGAACATAATAATAATTTTAAAACAAATTACAAAATACACTATTTGCGCATCGATCCACGCCTTTGCCAACGACTAATTTTAAGGCTGTAAAAGCAAACTGGAAACACTCAACTAACATGTCATCTAATTAAATAATATGTCATTAAAAATTAAAGCAAAAATTAATTTAAAAAAATGTAATTTTAAAAATTGTTAAAATTGGTGGATGCGCCGGGTTACAACACTTTTTCTACGTTTTCTACGTTAAGAACAAGCGTAGCTAGAAGCAATTCACCAAAAGACATTAAAATTGTTGTAGAAACTACTTTAAAGAACGTATAAAATTTAAAAATTAAAACAAATTTCAGCAAAAAATTTAAAAAAATATTATTTTTGTAATCGTTGGAAATTGGTGGATGCGCCGGGTTACAGTCTAGTTTCTAAGCTGAAAACGAGCTTAGCTAACAATATTTTAACAAAAGACATTTCGACAGCCATAACAATAATAATATTACAGTTAAAATAATATAATAATAATTTTAAAACAAACTACAAAATACACAATTTACTCATCGATCCACACCATTGCCAACGACTAATTTTAAAGCTGTAAAAGTAAGGTGGAAACAATCAATTAAAATGCCATTCAATTAAATAATATGTAATTAAAAATTAAAGCAAAAATTAATAAAAAAAATGTAATTCTTGAAGATGTTAAAAATTGGTGAATGCGCCGGGTTACAATACATTTTCTACGTTTTCTACGTTAAAACAAGCGTAAGTAGATGCATTTCGCCAAAAAACATTAAGACAGTTGTAGAAACTACTTTAAAAAACGTTTAAAATTTAAAAATTAAAACAAATTTCAGCAAAAAATAAAAAACATAATTTTGGTAGTCGCTAGAAATTGGTGGATGCGCCGGGTTAGAGTCTAGTTTCTAAGTTAAAAACAAGCTTAATTAGAATTATTTTAGCAAAAAACATTACGACAGCCATAACAGTAATAATATTACAGTTAAAATAAAATAATAATTTTAGAACAAATTACAAAACACAATTTTCTCATCGATCCACGCTTTTGCCAACGACTAATTTTAAGGTTGTAAAACTAAAGTGGAGACACTCAAGTGAAACGTCATCTAATTGAATTATATTGATGCTCTCCAAACACTTGCTGCTTAATCTCAAATTTGAGAAGTGTTGTAAGCTTAAATTCGTTGATTACCGCTGCTTTAAAATGTCATAGGTTTGGAAAAAATATTAGTTTGAGTCGCATGAATATTTAACCAAGTCAATCGATAATATTCATAACATTCAGCTCGACCCAAACATTTCATTTCCACAAAAATAAATGGAAATATTTTGTGACATTTTATAAAAATCAAATAAAGACATAAATCAGCTCTCCTCACAAGTGTAATAAGAAAAGTTAGTAGTCTGTAAGTATATTTACGCCAACTCATGAACTTTCCGCAAAGAACTTATCTACTTTTCGTGATGAATGATATGTCAACAGAGAAGAAAATCATAGACGGATATACTCGTATTTAGCAAATTTCATTTTAATAAGAATTTGTTTCTCTGTGTGGCTCATAATTAGCACTTGACAAATACAGGTAAGCGTGTTTTTGAGAATAGAAGAAGAGGAAGTTGTGCCTAAATGTATTTTAAACCAAATGACCAAAACTGATTTTGTGTAATCTCAATCATGACCCTTATCTTTTATTATTTGTAAACTTATATAAATAAACTTGTCCTAATTTTTAATTTTTCGGAAAATTGAAGAAAAACGAAGAAGAAGTAACAAAAACAAGCTGAATATTTTGAAGAAGTCTTAAACAAATTGTCGAAAAAAAGAACAGTTTAAGAGGAGAAGAACAACAGAAACGGACAAGAAGAAAGGGAAGAAGAAATTCCGGCATATGATGATGTTAAAAATATTATAGAAAAACAACAAAAACTCGAGAGAAGACAACAAACAAAGAATTAAAAGCATTATACAAAGGCACAGATATAACAGGAGTAATTAGATAGACCACGTAACAAGAATGAAAGCAAACAAACTACCAAAAAAAATATTAGAAACAGGATTAGCAAACAGACCTGAAAAAGCAGACTAAAGACAGAGTGGAAAACAAAGAAGAAGACGACCTCCAAAAATTGCAAATAAAGCAGTAAAAGAAGAAAAAAAAACAAAGAAAAATCGTCCACAAGTGCTTATATCTATTTACACAGTAATAACTACGATCACTGATTATATAACGTCGCCGTCGCTTCAATAAACCGCTCATTCCCTAATCAGATGTCAAGTTCTCACTAACTGCCCGGTAATTGTCTTTGCGTCGCTTATATAACAATACATTCTTAAAGCAATTATGTTAATTTTGGATTAATTTAAAATATTTACTTTTTATTTTTGCATATAAAAAAAATTGAAATAATTTTAATTGTAGCAATTAAATATCTAACAAATTTCGGAAAATAAACTTGTTGGAAAAAAATTAAAGTCCTTTCTATAGACCTCTCTCGTCGGAAGCTTTTTCATTCGACCACACAATGGTATAAAGAGGTTCTACTATCAAAATGACAAGTTCTCATCGCCACAAAGCAACATTTTAATTATCCTTACTACAAAGAACATGATTGTCGTTTTATAAAGCTGAGAAATCAGCAATATAAAATCATCTATTCTAGTCACAAGAAAAATATAATTTGGTCTAAAATTGCGTATCACTAAAACTTTAAATGGAAATTGTGTTTGGTAAAGCTAGATTAGGTGCGGCATTTAGTGGGAATGTAATGCAGAATGCTAATTAAGCTTGTTGGGTGAGTCAAACTGAATCTTGTCTGTTTATTAAAGTAAAGCGGTAAGGTTTGTTTACACGACATAATATTGTTCATCAAGTCGTGCTCTATTTGAGAACAACCGTAAAATACATCAAGAGCTGAACAAATACATAAATAACGTGTTCTTTATTAATAAAAACATTTAAAAAAATATATAATATTCTTATAAACTAGTCGAGAAAGATACCAAACACTTTTACAAGCAGTTCATTAAAGCAAAGTTATCAGCAATCGTAGTTATTACTGTGTGAATATCGAGTTATTTTTTATCGAATTATTGTTGTAATAAAAAATTATAAATCTAAAGCCTCTCATTTCCTGAAAATTTAACATTTTTCATACTGGTTTCATTCTTTTAATGCAGGACAGCACTCAGCTATCGATCCCTTAAAAGCTTCGCTTTCTAAAAGATGTTTCCTGAGACCGTTTTAATAACGAACCCATTTTTCCACAAACCAAAAAAACTAAATAACCAATTTCATTTAAGAATTTTAATTTCCGCTCGATATTTAATGACCTGTTGAAGCATTGTTGGTTTTCTTACTCGAACTTTCCTTTGTTTAAGTTTTTCGATTCATTCGATAATACAAAAGCTTAAAGATCTCGCACGCAAATCAAATTTTAGTAAAACAATACTTTTATTGTGGCACTCCTTTCTACAGCGTCAAATTTCAGATCGATGCCGCAATAATGCTGCAACATTTCCATTGTTGACCGCAAAAGGCCAGTAAGTCTATTAAAAGGCTAAATAAATTATCCGAGGAATAGTCACCGCTTAATTAAAACGGTAGGTTTGGTATTTTTGTTAACATATCCTGTGGGAATATGACGTCCTTTTATCAAACATACTCCAATTTATTACCCCAATAAAATTTTACGAATTTATCCAGCAAAAGCGCAATTTGTATCGGTGTTTTATTTCTATTTCAAAAACTAGATTATATTGTTAGTTACTCATATTTGTAATTACTCATTAGATAATTTAGAATAGATCTAGAAGAGTCTTGAGATGTTTCTAGAAGGTGTACTCACCAAAGGAGAAGTCTGACTGGGCATTCAGTTCAGTTGAGAAAGTGACATCAAGACAAGTCAGCTAGTAAAATGTGAACAGTGGACAGAATAAAGAAGTAGTCTGAAGTAATTTAACATTGTGTTCATCAAGTTTATCAAATTTATTGTGTAATTATTACTTCTGTAAAACCTAATTTTATGCAAATAACGCAAAAATCATAAATATTAATTTAAAAACAACTGCATTTAGTTTATATCCACTCTAAAGTCCTAAAGATTGCTATCTCTCGTAAATTATTCGTAGCAATTGCGTTATTTCACTTTTTTACTGCCTGAAAATTGTTAAGTAGGCGTAATGGAAAAATAATTGGAAGAATGTAATGCATTACACTAACAATGTTATTATGTCAAGTTTGTTATTCCTTATCAAAGATTAAATGTCATTTTTCTTGTTGCTTTTATGAGTTGAATGAATCAAGTCTCTAGTGGTTAATCCAGAAATTATTTTTTTTAAATTACAGTGCAGATGTAAGAAAGAAACCATTGCAAGGTGTTCAGAACTGGTAAAAAATTCAAGAAATCGATTTTGATTTGTTCCTTCTTTTATTTACGCTCGGTGGCCAGAAGTTTATCGAGATCCTAATTTTAAATGTAAAAATCGAGAAAAGCAGGAGGGAAGATAACACGAAATCTATAGAGCGTTCAAATAAAAACAAAGTTGCAGTGTGCTAGCTATTTTTAAACGGATAATAATAATGAAATTTTAATCAAAAATAAACAATTTTACAAGTAAATAAACAATAATAAAATTATTGTCCGGATCACTAAACAGTGCACACACGTTAGCAATTTGATTAGTCAATCTTTCAAGACTACTATCCTCAAATCTCTGTTACTAAAACAATTGCATTATTCTGAAAACATTTTAGTGGTTAAATTCATATATTAAAAAACAAAGTAGATCACGTGTGCGCACTGTTTAGTGATTTGAACAAAATTAATTTATAAATAATTATATCATTTGACCATCTTTCAGATTGTTTAAAAAGTTAGTCTTTTTTCTCCACTATATAAAGACGAATTAAATTTAGAAAAAAAATTCTAGCCCGGCGCATCCACCAAAATGCATTTAAAATTTTGTTCTTGTTGGATTTTGATTAGGAGTTGCAAGTGGCGTTGCATTGTTTTCCATCAATAATCAGTCGGTGGGTCCTGGTGACGCACCAGCTCCTTCGATCATCCACCCCATGTGCTACTTTTCCGCCCTATAAATATTTGATTTGGTTCAACTAGAATCCGGAACGTCAACTCATTACACCGCATATTGCAACGTGCATCTGGAAAATATAAATATAACCTCTCGCTTCTATTTTTGGCCTAGTGTTGCTGTGAACGACCTCCTTCGTGTTATCCCGTAGTATTCCGCAACCCTCTCGACTTACAGGTCGTTTCTATTTTTAGATTTGCTCCAATTTCCCTTTACGTGACAGAAAATTCTATGACATGCAAAAAATAATTATTTATTGTTATGTGCCGGATGATGGAATTTGTTATTAGGTTTCTCTTTTGCCAGGGGGTTGATGCGTTGCTAATTCGGGTCAAAGCAAAGCGTGGGATTAAAACATTTTTAATTGTTTCGGTTCGGTTACTGAGCTGGACAATCTACATTAATTTAAGAGGAGATCATGATTTTCACCAAAATCGTTGCGTATAACATCTGATTTCATGAATAAATTAATTTTAATTACGGATAATACAAGACTGGTGGTATCCAGGATCCCGGATTTTCAAAATCAATACAACTAACTTCTTCAGCTATGGATAACTTTTCCAATTAAAAGCTTAATTCTGTACAATTATTTCCATTTGGAGCCGGATCTTGTGACAGCAGCTTTAGGAAAATTTATTTTTTCTTTTACGTTGTGAGGTAAAAAAAGTGGGAATTAAGGGTTACTTAACTCAAATAGGAAGCGTCGAAAAGTCTGGAATTTTAATAATAAGAATGCATTTTTTACGATCTATCTTAAAAAAGATTTAATCTCGTTCTTATCATTTATATTTTTCATTTTTTTATTTCTGATAATTTCAGATAAAGTCATAAAAAAACACAAAAGTTATATTTCTCTATCCCGGCGCCTCCACCAAAATTAACAAATTTATAAAACCGATTTTGTAATTTTGTAGATGTAATTATGAAAACATAACAACAACCAGCAAAAGTAAAATTTTCTAAGAAATCAAAAATAAAATTTTTTTCCTTTTTTAAAGTCGTTCCTGAGACATACTGTAGACTATCCGCTGAGCTCCACGTATTTAATATATTTTTCAGTGTTTTTCCTTTTTGAAAAACGCAAAAACTAAATCGTCTTACCCTAATCGGATTGTTTCAAGATCGATATTTGCAAATGGGTTAATAGCAGTGTGTGCTCGGCAAATCAGGTATGTGTCTAGACATTGCAGTAATGACCTTGCAAGATAACCTGCATGTGGGTTAGTAGAAGCCGAGGTCGTACCAACAATTTATCAGGTGTCTGAAAAGCTTTCAGGCCTTTATTTAGGTTTTGGAATCGATGCGCGACTAAACTCTGATGCATTATAAAGATTCCAAGATGGAAAATGTAAATCACAAGGGAGTGCACATGCTGACGACGGCGAAGATTTGTCACATCGATGGTTTTGCACTGGGTAATTTAGAAAGATTGATTTGGTTCATTAAATTTCGGTAATGATGCAGACTACATTTTCTCAAAACCACTGTGAAATATTTCACAAAACGCATCTAAACAGAAAATAAACAAAATCTGAAATTTAAGAGCGCATTCACTATAATTAATCATAAATGGGTTAAAGCTCGGAAGTGTTAAAAGTCATATTTATTACTGCATTATGTCTAGAATTTAATGATGTTAAATACTGTGCTTTTGCAATTTAATGATTTATAAACATGAAGTTATTATTAAGTTAAAGTTTCAAACAGAAGTTATCGATTGAAGTATACTTTTACTCAAGTTATGGTATATATAAGAAAGCTTCTGTAGAATAGATTATGGAATTACAAATAATAAAGCCTGGGAGAACATAGTCAAATTCCAGGTAGGTAATCGTGTCAAAGCTGATCACATGCCTCTAGAAATCACGATAAAAAACCCGAGAAAGCAATAAAACCAAAGGAGAAAAAAGAGAAAAATAAATTTCAAGTAAGAGCAAAATGAAACAAACGATACAATTAAAAAATACAGACAACAAATGAATAAAGAAAACTTCCGAGGCTTAGACATTGATAGTATGTATAAAGTCCTATTTAGAAAAATAAAAGCAGCAATGACCAAAGAAAAAATGTATCTAAAAACAAGAAGAAATAAATGGTGGAATAAGGAATGCGGCAAACTAAAGAAAGAAGCTTGCAGTAAACTTAAAAAATGCAAAAAAAAGCTACAAAAGCAGAGTATCTAGAAATAAGACAAAAGTACAAAGCAAAGTGAGAAGAGAGAAAAATACAACAAAAAAAGAAAATAAAAGAAATAAAAAAGCAGAAGTATGTAAATTTATAAACGAAGAAAGAAAACACAAAATAAGTGAAAATATAAGTATGGATAAATAGAGCGAACACTTTATACAGGTTTTAGGTGGAAGTAACAATAAAATTATCTTGTCAGGACATGAAGAATTTCAAGTGAAGATAAACAATCTTTCTAAAGAGAAAATTGAGAAACAAATGTTAAGGTTGAAGAAAAAGAAAGCACCAAGAGAAGAAGAAATTTCAAATGAAGCGCTGTTGTTTGGTACAAAAAACCTATGGGAAAGGGTATGAAAAGTGCTAAATGCAGTGTGGATGGAAGGAGGCTTTCCTATAGAGTGGAGAAAAGGGTTAATTGTACCAATACATAAAAAATGGGATAAAGATAAAACTGAAAACTACCGTGGCATATCCTTACTTAATACGATCTACAAAATATCTGCGATGGTTCTAGAGAAAAGCTTGAGAAAGAAAGTAGACGAAAAAAGTATATTACCAGACGGACAAGCAAGGTTCAGAAAAGGAAGGAGAGCCATCAACAATGTATTATGCATTTTGAGACATCTGGCGAAGAAAGAAATAGACAAGACGGGAGGACATATGTATCCATTGTTCATGGACTTCAAAAAAGCTTGTGACAGTGTGGATAGGAAACAATTATGGCAGTATCTTAGAGAGAAAGAGGTGTGTAAGTGGTTGGTAAGCAAGATGGAAAAAATTTACGAGGAAACTATTAACCAAGTAAATGTAGGAGAAGAAGTAAGTGAAAGTTTTTGGACAAATAAAGATCTCCATTAAGTCCTGCACTATTCTCAGCATATATTGGAGATGTGAATGGAGTTTTAAGTAGACCGCAAGTAGGAGGGATAGTTGTAGGCAGAGAAATAGTGTGGTCCCTGGCGTTTGCAGATGATATAGTAATTGTAGCAAAGAGCAAAAGTGAAATGAAAGAAATGATAAAAGTTATGGAAAGATATATAAGAAACAAAAAACTCCAAGTTAATGTAGATAAAACAAAAAAGAAGATGGTGTTTAGAAAGAAAGTAAGAATTGAAAAAGAAGATGAATGGAAATGAGAAGGAAAAAATATAGAACAAGTGAAAGAGTTGAAATATTTGGGATATGTATTAAATAGTAGTATGACAGACAAAGGACAAATGAAGGAAGTAATCAAAAAAAGAAACAAAGTAATGAGAAGTGTCTGGAGTTTGGGTGAATGTAAATTTGATGAAAATATTAAAAGAAGAATGATGATGTTTTACAGTTTGGTGAAAAGTATTGTAATGTACAGAGAGGAAGTATGGGGATAGAAGGAATATGAAGAAAATGAGCGTGTGCAAGAAAAGTATATAAAATGGGTGTTAGAGTTAAATAAACAAACGCCAGAGTACATAGTAAGAGAAGAAAATAACAGAGAAAAGTTAAGAGTGGAAACAGGAAAAAGGGCGGTGAGATTCAAAGAAAATCTAAGAACGCAACATAAATGCAGAATATTACAACAGTGCTGGGCTGAAATTAAACGAGCAAATGGTAATGTCAAGTGGATAGAACGAGATGACTACTACGAGAAAAAAGATTATGAGTGTGCAGAAATTGAAACAATAAGAGAAAGAGGAAGAACAATAGAAAAAGAACTAAAACAAAGAGATACTGTCATAGATAAACAGAAAAGAATTGCGAGTATAAAAGAATCAAGGTATAATTCAAAATATGCCCTGATTGTTACCACCGAACTGACAAAATATCTAGATAAAATAAAAAGTAAAAATAAAAAAATTGTTGCAAGATACAGATGTGGGAATAAAGAACGAGAAAATGAATTTTGGAGAGAAAATTGAAAAAGAATGTGTAGATTATGCGGAAAAGAAAGGGAGACGATAGAGCATTGTTTGTCAGAGTGTGTAGAGTTAAGAATGTGCGAGTATGCAAGATAAAAGTTCTAAACGAAAATGCAGAAAGGAAAAAAAGGATGAAAGAAGTTACGTGTGCCAGAAGAAGAATAGAGAAGAATTAATTTTTTTTTGATAATTTGTGTTAATTTCTTTTGTTTTTATTGTTACCTTTATGTAAAACTGTACAGCCAATTAGGCAATAAAGACATTAAAACCTATAAGAAAGCTTCTGGATTTTCACATGTAAAAAAATTTAATAAGAAATAGTATAACGAGACAACATAGATAATGATTGATCGAGAAAACTGAGTAAAATGTTATTACAGTTCTTAGAAATAATGTATGAATCTTATTGAGTATTTCTTTCTTTAAGTGCTTTTTATTGATTTATTTTAGGCATGTTTTGATGTTTATTTATTATACTAAATGCATTCCATTAAAGTAATAAATAAATTAACATTAGCATTTCTATTATTATTATTTAATACTAAATTATAGCAAAACGTTAAATATTCAATCGATTTTGCTTTAACAGAGCTAAATCTCCACAAAAGGTGAAAAAGGTTTCATAAAACTTTTATTGAAACAATCAAAGATATTAAGTATTGAGATCAGATCAAAGCAATTCTTTAATTCCACCTACACAAGAATCTCATTTTAGAATTCGTTGTTTCTAACCTTGATCTTTTTATCACACGAATGTCCTTCAAAAGGATTAGAATGGGCGAAAGGATGATTTAATAAAACGTTTTTCCTTTCAAGACTAGTTTTTTTTACTTAAATCGATTTTTTTGTTTTCATATTCCGAGCACATAATTTCGCAAACTCAACTTCATGAAACAAGAACGTAAAATGAATAAAACTGAGGTAAGGCAGCGTTGGTGTTTCATAATTCTCTATTTTCAGGAAAGAAAAGGCTTATTTTGTTTACATATTTTATCGATGTGGTCTCATTGATAATTCAGTGGCTTACAAACTGTGGTTATTGTTCTCTGACAAATATGTTCGCAATAAAATAAAATTCGATTTCTCTCAACTCTCGCATATCGTTTTAGTAGCTGTTGTTAAAGGACGAACCTTTAGTGTTCATATTGATGCCAATAAGTTACGCTAATGACGTGCTGTAATTAAGTTTTAGAGAACGCTTGAGTGTAACGTGTCATGTAAAAGTTTTTATAGCGGGTTTGGCTATGAAAGATTGCTTAGTGTTTGAGCTTTTGACCTTTGTTTCAATACTTTGTATCACACGCGCTTTGAAATTAGTCAATTATGGTAGTATACAGTATGTGCCCGGACTTAAATCTTCCAAAATTCTGAAGCCAATTTCCAAAAAAAAATCCAGACGTTTGGCGTCATCACCATTTTGTACAGTTTTAAAATACACTCTTAAACACAACCTTAAAGCTTCTCTTGCGGAATGAACGACAAGAGCTCAAGCAGCATCGTCTTCATTGAACAACTTCTTTTAAAGTCGATTCGAGGATATACTGTATACTGTTTTAACGCCATAATTGAGTGACACAAAGCAACTGATTTGACAATTCTAATCAGTTAAATTAATAGCAAATTCAAACGGTTTAGGTAAGTCATTTGCTCTTTTGGTGCTAAATTCCTAAGGCTTTAGAAGAGGGATTGACATTATTTTAATTCATCTCAAAGCTCAAAATACTAAGAACAACAAGGTCGATGAACGATAAATTCAAGCTTCAAGAATCAGAGAAATATATCAAAAGTTTTGTCAGAATTTACTAAATGAAAAATAGACTTGAAAACTAACTTTCACAAGTGTTTAAGACTTAGAATCTCATTTCACTGCTTTTAAATATTTCTGTTCTTAGATAATGTTGCAAAAACAAAATTGTTGTCGCCATTTTGGGTCAATCAAAATACTTTTTTGTGATTTTAATTTTTAAAAGTTTTAGAAAAAATTTCTTACGTTGTGAATTCGATCTCCTGATAATATTTTCTAGGAATGTATTTTGTGGGGCAACAAGGCCCCTTCTTCCTCCCGGCATTTCTGCTTGATATCTTCACTGTAGAAATTTTTTGCCTGTCATCTTGTTATATCAGACATTGTGTTAAGTCTTTTACACCAATTTGTGACTTAAAAAAGTCATAATACCGCCACTAGCCTGAGTCTAAATGCCGTAATTTTCGCACCATGATATTTTTTTCTCGGACACAAAATTCGCACGTGCACTAGACCTCTGCCACTTCTATACATAATTCCATAATTGTTGCTAACAAAAAATTATATCACTACATTTTTAACGTCTTAAATAGATTTTTTTTAAGTGTGTTCTTTGATTTTTATTAAACACGAACATATTTCCACGATATGTTCCATTATACTGACGGTATAAACACGGTGCCGACTGAATAAACGAAAAATCGAAAACGATGCAAGCGCTAGGCGTCGGGACGCAACGGCGTCTTTTCGTACTAAATTAACCGATCGGATTTTGAAGTAAGATGGGTAGATAAAAGCGGACGCTTGTTATCTGCTTAGCGAAAACTTTGATTGTTTTTGACAATTCTGCTTTACGGGATCACATCAGGACAATCCACTCAAGACAAACAGATTTCAAATGGAATAAGATATATGGAATTAAGACCCAAGGACGATACCAACACATAAATCAACCAGGATTTGCCATGGCGTTAAGCCTAAACCCAGCAAAATAGCACGAAAACTATTTCCTAAGTGCTTAAACAATTTAAATCGGTTTCTAAAAAATATTAAGAGATTATTAAGATCTTGGAGCTTAGTACATATCTGTTAATTTTTTTATAATTTTGCCTTTTCTAGAAGCTTAAAGAAGCTTTAGATAAAATTTTAGTCAAATATACTTAACTGACAGTTATTAAACAACTCAGTTCTATTGTCATTTTCTAATCTTCCTAGAGCATTTTCTATTTTTCCTTTTCTTTTAGTCGTAGTTATACATTAATTTTTTCAGAATCTTTCTTCGTTTCTTCCAGAACATTTCTCAGTCCTCCTTCTAAACGTAATTTTTCTTTTTACGTTCCAAAAATAAATTCTCGAAATCTTCTAGAATTGTCTTTTGTTCTTTCAGTCCTTATTAGCTCCTATTTCTCTTCTAAATGTCGTCTTCTAAACTCTTTTAAAAACTTCCTTTGTTCTTCTAGTTTCTTCCATTACTCTTCTTTATCTTCCAGATGACCTCTTTTATCTTCTTTTAAAATTTTCTAAACATAGCGCCTCGTTTGTGATTAGTTCATTTTCGAAATAAACCAACCACAAATGAGTATTTCAAAAATGTTTTTAAAAAGAAAACTGTCAGATTCTTCAAAATATTCACCTGTTCCTCTAGTTTTTTAATTTTCCTAGAAGCATTATTTGTTTTTCCTTTTCTTCTAGTCGTAGTTTTAAATTAGTTTTTTCAGAATCTTTCTTTGTTTCGTCCAGGACAATTCTTAGTCTTTTTTCTTCTAGACGTTTTCTTCTTCTTTATCTCCGTTTCAAAATTCATTTTTCGATAGCTTGCAGTACCGTCTTTTGTTCTTTTAAAGTCTTTCTTCTTTCTCTTCAAACTTTTTTTACTAAACTCTCAAATTGTTGGATTGTCCGAAATATTCACCTGTTCTTCTAGTTGTCGCTTTCTAATCTTCATAGAAGCATTTCTTGTTTTTCCATTTCTTTTAGTCGTAGTTTACGTTTTTTTTTCAAAATCTTTCTTTGTTTCACACAAAATATTTCTTAGTCATTTCTCTACTAGACGTAATTCTTCTTCTTCTAATTCTTCCCTTGCAAAAGTCATTTTTCAACATCTTTCAGTATAGTTTTTTGTTCTTTTAGATTATTTATTAGCTCTTCATTATCTTTCAAGCGTAGTTTATTAAACTCTTTTAAAAACTTCCTTTGTTCTTCTAGTTTCTTCCATTATTCTTCTTTACCTTCCAGATGACTCCTTTCGACTTCTATTAGAATTTTCTAATGCTCATACTATCAACAAAAATAAACTATCTGCTCTTCTTTCTCTTCCAATAGTCTTCTGCAATTGCTTCTTCTAGTTGTTGTTTTCTAATCCTCCTAGAAGCCCTTTTCCTTTTCTTCTAGTCGTAGAGTACTTTTTCAGAATCTTTCTTTCTTTAATTAATTATAATTATAAATTGTAATTAATTTTCTTCTTTTTTCTCCGTTCCAAAATCATTTTTCGAAACCTTTCAAAATCGTCTATTGTTCTTTCAGTCTTTTTTACCTCTTCTTTCTCTTCCAATCGTCGTTTATTAAACTCTTTTAAAAACTTCCTTTGTTCTTTCAGTATCTATCTCCCTTCTTTATCTTCCAGATGACTTCTTTTAGAATTTTCTAATCCTCTTTTCTACAAACCGTCGACTCTTATTTTTTTTTAATTCTACTGATCTTTTAGTTGTTGAATCTTTGTTTGGTCTTCTTCTTCTTCTAACTGACAACTTTTAACTTCTTCTAAAAATTTTTCGCTCTTCACTAAAAGATTTTTGTTCTTCCACAATCATCTTCTTCTAGAATTTTCTAATACTCTTTTCTATAAACCGACGTATCCTAAATTTTTCAAGAAACTTTTTTTATTCTTCTGGTAGTAAAATCTTTCTCTTCTTCCAACTGACCCTTTTCAACTTCTAGAATTTGTCAATCTCCTCTAAAATTTTCTAGTTCTAGCGCAACTTCTTCTACAATTTTCTAATGCTCTATTATACCAACCGTAGCACCGTACCTTCAATTTTCTAGAAACTGATCTTGTTCTTCTGGTTGTAAAATTTTTCTTCCAACAGACGTCTTTTAACTTCTAGAATTTTACGATCTCTTCTGTTCTTCCACATTCAACTTCTTCTAGAAATTTCTAATGCTCTTTTCTACTAGTAATAAATTTTTTACACTTCTCTTGTTCTTTTGGTTGTAAAATCTTTCTTTACTCTTCTTTTTCCAACTGACGTCTTTTAACTTCTTCTAGAATTTTTCAATCTCTAAAATTTTCTTCTGCTCTTCTATAATCAACTTTTTCTAGAATTTTCTAATGCTCGTATCTACCAACCGTCGTATCTTAAATTGTTCTAGAAACTTCTCTTGTTCTTTTTATTGTAAAATTTATTTTTGTTCATCTTCTTTTTCTTCTTTCAATTGACGTTTTTTAACTTCTTCAGGATTTTTTCGTTCTTCTTTAAAAGTTTCTTATGTTCTTCTACAATCAACTTCTTCTAGATTTCTCTAATACTTTTTTCTATCAACCGACGTTTCATAAATTTTTCAAGAAACTTTTTCTGTTCTTCTGGTTGTCAAATCTTTATCTGCTGTTCCTCTTCTTCCAAATGACGCTTTAAAACCTCTTCTGGATTTGTCAATCTCTAAAATTTTCTTGCACTCGCACAATCAACTTCTTCTACAATTTTCGGAAGATCAATTATACCAACCGTCGCGCTGTATCTTAAATTTTCTAGAAACTTATCTTGTTCTTCTGGATGTAAAATCTTTCTTTACTCTTCTTTTTCCAACTGACGTCTTTTAACTTCTAGAATTTTTCGATCTCTTCTAAAATTTTCCTTTGCTCTTTCACAACCAACTTCTACTAGAATTTTCTAGTACTGATTTCTACCAACCGTCGTATTTAAAAATTCTCTAAAGGCTTCTTTTGTTCTTCTGAAAGTAAAATCTTTCTTTGCTCTTCTTATTCTTTCATTGACGGTTACTAAACTGTTTTAAAAACTTCCTTTATCCTTCTAGTATCTTCCAGTATTGTTCTTTATCTTCCAGATGACTTCTTCTAACTTCTTTTAGAATTTCCTTATGTTCTTTTCTACAAACCGTTGTCTCTTACTTTTTTAAAAATGCTCTTGTTCTTCTAGATGCTAAATCTTTGTTTGGTCTTCTTCTTCTCCCAACTGACGACTTTTAACATTAAATTTATATTCTAGAATTTTCTTATACCTTTTCTATAAACCAACGTTTCCTAAATTTTTCAAGAAACTTTTTTTGTTCTTCTGGTAGTAAAATCTATCTGTGCTCTTCCTCTCCTTTCACATAACGCTTTCTAACATGTCAAATTTGTTAATTTTCTCTAAGATTTTCTTCTGCTCTTTCACAATCTACTTCTTCTAGAAGTTTCTAATGCTCTTTTCTACCAACAATAATTTTTTTAGAAACTTCTCTTGTTCTTCTGATTGTAAAATCTTTCTTTGCACTTCTTTCTGTTCTTCCACAATCTACCCTAGCTTTTCAAAAATTTCTTTTTGATTTTTGCTTTTCTAACATCTTCTAGAACCTTTTCATCTTTCGTTTGCCAAATTCTTTTTGCTGCTTCTTTCAAGTTTTTTTTTTTAATTTTCGTATTTCTTTCGTCTTTTTGATCAATCTATTCAAACAGTAATCAAATCTGTTTCGGGTTTCTTGTTATATTTTCAAACGAATATAATTTGTTTAACAATTTAATTAACACCAATAAATAATAACTAAACAAATAAATAAAATAATATCGCCTTGAGTAAGCGCCGATAATTTGCCCGTGACAATCGCTACCTCTCGCTAAGTCAAACTACTGAACTAGAGGAATTAACATATCAACCTGTCTTTTGTTTATATAGAGCCAGAATCGAACTTGCAACTATTCCAAAACTTATATACGTCACGCGAGCTTGCAAATAAAGCGACGTCAGCTGCTAGTACAATTTAAAACTGTTTCACTCAATGTTTTTTATATTTTTTTTTGCAATATTTCAATGTTTTAGATAAATATTTAAATGTGGTTACATAATAATTGTCACCTGTCCCTAATTTATTAGAAAAAAAAAGGGTTTAAAAAATCCGGATCTTTTGATTTAGAAAAGAATTTATTGCGTAACAAATTTATACAAAGTAACTCAAAAAGACCACTTAAAAAATAAATAAATAACCTAGTTATCCATTAAAAAATAAATATATTGGTATTAGAATTGCGTTACATTCAAATGCAGTTATCACGACCCCCCATTGACGCAATAATTCTGCAATCTTTTCCTAATTTCATCAGGCAATTGCGTCCGTGAAACTTCAACTTCAGCTCTTGACGTAACCTCCCGTAACTTAACAACCCCCTTCTGAATTTCCGACTCTCCCAAAATAACCGCTAATGGAATACTGTATTCTTCGCAGTGTTGCAACTGTGCGAGAAGCTTCGGATTCTTCTTATACGAATGCTCAACCTTATAAATAAAAAAAACAATAATTGAAAAACGCAATTCAATCAACTCACTTTAAACCCTTCATCCCACAATTGTCGACACACTTTCATTCGTTCTTCAACAAGATTTTTCTGCGCTGTTGCAACGTAAACTTGAACCTCAGTCGTCCGGATTTTTTTATTCGCAGCCGCATATTTCGCTTCAAGAACGGCAAAAATGCGCTCAATACCAATTGAAACACCGACACAAGGAACCTGTTTGTGTTTGGAGTCGAACATTCCGACGAGGTTGTCATAACGACCACCACCAGCTACTGAACCTACAGAAGTTTCAGTGTCACCTCCAGCATCTCCTAGAAAGAGAAATTTAGAGGTTCTTTAAACTGTCTTCTGAAGCTGAAAGGTAGTCGTTGAGCGGTAACCATAGTACGATTCATTTTTTTGTATAGCGGCAAATAAGCCGCGAAATTACAAAAAAGAAATCGGACTAGAATTACCGCCTAATTACCCTCAGAAAATTTTAGTTTTTGAGGTGTACCTGCCAAAACAGCTTCATAAATAATTCCAGTATAGTAATCCAAGCCGCGAGCTAAACTCAAATCAAAAGAAACTTTATCAGAAGTTCCGTAGATATCGCAGTAATGTAAAATTAATTTCATTGCTTCTAAACCTTCAACAGCAGATTTAGATTTAGTTAATTTTTCATCTTTTAGTAATTTTTCAACAAGATCTTCTTTTCCATTTAATTGAACATATTCACCAATTTGATCAGCAACATTTTCTTCTAAACCTTTTTCTTCAATCATTTCTTTTTTTACTTCCTCCCAAGGTGACTAATTTAATTAATTAGATATTTCATAATTACCAACTTTCTAAAATACAAACCTTATCTAATTTATCAACAGCTGAACAAATTGACCGAAATTTATCTTTTGGTACACCACAAGCTTCAAATAATCCATCTAAAAGTAATCTGTGATTTAATTTTATAACAAATTGATCCATTCCCAAAACTTGAAGAATATCATAAACGATTTTAACACACTCGGCATCGGGTATCATAGGATCATAAGCTCCAGCTATATCAAAATCCTAAAATTTAATCCAAATATATAATTTAATTAAATTTTAGCTTAGGTAAACCTACACATTGATAAAACTCTCTATAACGACCCCGAGCAATTGAAGGATTATCCCGACGATAGACCTTAGCGATGTGATAACGTTTTATATTAGTTATCTTATTCATTGCTAGATATCTAGCAAAAGGAACGGTTAAATCATAACGAAGAGAAAGAATCTCGCCCCCTTGATCTTTCAAATCGTAGATTAACTTCGAATCTTCCCCGTATTTACCGGTTAATACTTCCTAAATATCAGAAAATAAATATTAAAAGGTGTCTGAAGGATTAAAAGAACAACAAAAAAAATATTTAAGCATTAATAATATTATTAATATAGAAACAGAAAGGAACCTGAAGGGTTAAAACAATAAAATAGCTATTAATGCAATAAGTTGCAAAAAGAGAGTCTTTTAAGCACGCGACGTGAATCTTTCCAACACGTCAAGAGCTTAAAAGACATCGCTTTTGCAAGGTATTGCATTCAAGATTTTTTGTTACAGCGTTTTATAACAGATTTTTTTTTCAAACGTAATGATCTCAATCGAACACTCACATTGTACAGTAGGCAGACGGCAGGTTGCTATATATATGGATGTAAATTTCGTTGTTTACTGTTTTTATAAAATTGCGAACTGTCAATTTGGATTCTGTGTTTACGTTCTATGATAAAGGAACACAAAAATGAGCGATTCTGAATTTGATTCCGACATTGAAAATGCTGCAGAAGCTGCACTAGCCACGCTAGTGCCCAAAAAATTTAAGAAAATTTACAAGGAAACATACAGGAAATTTGGTAGTTGGTGTGAGGAAAAAAAATTGTAAAAAAAAGTATTGAAGAAAAGGTACTTTTGGCCTATTTTTCGAAATTATCTTCCATGTATAAGTAGTCTACTTTATACAGTACCTACTCAGTGTTAAGAACTATGATATATCTTAACAAGAATGTAGATACCAAAAAATTTATAAACTTGATTGCATTTCTAAAAAGAAATGCCAGTGGGTACAAAGCTAAAAAATCCAAAATAATCACCAAGCAAGAGATAGAACGTTTCCTAAAAACAGCTGATGACAAAGACTATTTATTGGCAAAAGTTGTGCTAATTACTGGGATTTTTGGCGCGTTACACAGAGAAGAAATTACGTTTTTGAAGGTAGAAGATATAGAAGATTGTACAAGTGTTTACTTGCAAACACCAAGACAAAAATTTCACGAATGTTTACAATAACTGAAATGAAACTAGTTTCTTAGAAATTTTCCGCAAATACGCACAGCTTTGACCTCCTCATACTGAACATCAGAGATTCTTCTTAATCTATAGAAATTCCAAGTGCTGTACGCTACCCGTTGGCATAAATACTATTGGAGGTATGCCTAGAAAAATTGCAGAATGTGTCGGCCTTCTAAATGCAAAAGAATATACCGGGCACTGCTTTCGCCGTTGTTTAACAATCGAGTCCTATTGCGGAAAGTTACATAAAATACTCTGTTGAAAGCAAAAACGCAATTTCGATGACAATTATAGGAAAAGAAAAAACTGTATCAAAGAAAAAAAGAATCTGTGACGAAACTAGCAAATCTGAAGTAGCGTCTACAAGTATCGTTTCCACTTCTATTGAAGTTCAGAAAAGAAATCTGAAATCTTTGAATGTTCAATTTAGTCACTTAAGTAATTGTACTTTCATGTTTATAATAAATAAATAAATAAAATAATAAATGTATTTTTCATTTTTGAGCACTAGTGCTTAAAAGTACGTCATTTAGCAATCAGAATGACAATCAAAAAATCACTGTTATAAAACACTGTAACAATTTTTTTTTAAATATTCATAAGTGAAAGTCATAAAAGTAGTAGTTATGACATAATCTCTACAAGGAACTGTAATAAAAATTCAAATTATGACACACCTCCACATTGAAGGTCAACAAGTGATCTAGTTAATACTTACTTTTAGTTCAAAGATGGGCGTATCAATGGTTTCAGCTCCGTGTTTGTTAAATACTGATATAATTTTGTTAAGAACAGTGTTCCTTAAGGCCATCTGTTCTGGCGAAAAATCTCGCGTACCCTTTGGTGTTTTAAGAATGAATTTCTGGGAACCAGAAGTGGGAGATTCATCCTCGTTTAATTTGGCTTTCAGCTCTAATAATTTACTAACTTCTTCAGCGATCTGAGAAAGAATCACATTATTGTAGAGAAAATCGAATAGTGCGGTAGTAGAAGCTAATGACCTTGACTGTGACGTCACAAATGTGGTCAAGAAAACAGAGAAAATTAAAAAAATTTCTTAAATAAATATAAATTTAATAAAATTGCTGTTTATAAAATATTTTATAAATTTAAATGGTTTTGGTTTAAAACACTGCATAGTCGTAGCCAAAAAATTATAACTCTTTCCCCTCATTCTTAAGCGTCTTTAGAGCCTAAGCTATTAGAGATAATGATAAAAGCCTCGCAGACTTTAATTCTGCATAATTTTTGAGTATTATCGTCAATTTCAGAAAATAGAAGACAAGATCCATAAACTAGTTAGACCTTATTGCCTTTTTTTTGTTAATTTTTGCTAAACTAATCTGTCATACAAAAAAGACAATTTTAAAAGAGCCGAACGTTCACATTTTTTTTTATTTAACTTATTATTTTTATTATTATTACGTTACTTAATTTTCCGATATCGTTGCCTCCGCTATCACCTGATCTGCTTTTTTTATTAATGACGACTTATTAATGTTGTTACACAATATACAAGTTCCAGGTGATGCCAAGGTCACACTCACGAACGAGGAAACAAAGTCTTAGACTGGTTACCATAATTTTAACCGTTTTTACTCCTCTTTATAACCCAAATTCTTTGAAATAAAGACATTAAAACCTTTTTTATGACACAAATACTTTTTATTATTTAGCGATTGTACTAATCAGTACTGTTCCTTCTAATCACTTATCACATTCATCTCTTCAATTTTACAATTTTAAAAGCAGAAAAAACAACTGGAACCAAGAACAAAATGTGTTCTTATTAAAGGACAATCCTTCGAAATAATAGACGGTTGGCAACCCTATATATTTCAGTAAAATTTTGGTTATATTTTTTTAAGCAAATAATAAAAATTTAATCCTCCATTGGACTTTATTTTTTCTTTTCTTTTTGAAGCAATGAAAACGAAAATTTTTACCTTTTCTAATTCACCGCTTTGACCACATTTGTGATGTCACAATTGCACTCTTGCAGACTTCTATAAAACAGTTGAATGCTAAACTAGTTTATCTTGTACCTAGTTCAGTACTTATCTGTTTTTTTGCTAAAGGTTGAGGTCAACTGCATGCAAATTGATGATGTCTAATAAAAAACCGGTCATGAGATAAAAAAAAAAAAAATGCACTGACCTGTGGTCTTGCAGACGAGTTGCTTAAAAATTTGGAAAGTCCCACAGGCCGTGCCAAACGACAAATAGAGCGCAACATTCTTCAGCACTTCAAAGAGAGAAATCAAACAATTACCTGCACATCCAGATAAATATCTATTAAAGTTTGCAATTCGCTCAATTTCTGATGAGGAAATTTGCGTTTTTCCTCAGGGGAATAACTGTTAATATGAGAGTACCATCGGTGAAGATGGTGGTGTTTTTTATCAATTTTTTTCGAAATTTTTAACAGTTCCACGTCGGCTGATGTGGGGCTATATCCTGAGACATAGCTGCGACTCGAGAAATAATCATTTAGAAGTTTGTAGTGCTTTTCACTCAGTTTTGTATGAAAAGGTGAAAATCCATTCTGACCCTGAAGGAATTCAAACCTTTCATAATGTATTACAACAAGAACAAACTTTTTCTCTAATGTTAAATGGGATATAAACCGCGAATAACCTCAAAAAAAGACCTAGTTACACTATAAATTTATTTAGGTTGGCTAAAACCAAAAAAAAAGAGAGAACATCACTCAGAAGGACTAACAAACGACCGCAAACATTGTCTGTCTCTGTCACACGAAATTTGACTCGCGAATAACCTAAAAACAAGTCAAAAAGAACGAATTACACGATAAACTAATGTAGGTTATCCAAAACTAAAAAAGAGAGAGAACGTCATTCAGAAGAGCCAATAAACGGCCGAAATCATCGCCTGTCTCTGTCACACGAAATTTGGAAAAGGCCAAATTTTTCTCTAGTCTTAAATGGAATATAAACCGCGAAAAACCTCAAAATCAGTCAAAAAAGACCGAATTACACGGTAAACTAATTTAAATTGGCTAAAACCAGAAAAAAGAGAGAGAACGTCACTCAGAGAGGCCAATAAACGGCCGCAATCATCGTCTGTCTCTGTCACACGAAATTTGACTCGCGAATAACCTAAAAACAAGTCCAAAAAGAACGAATTACACGATAAACTAATGTAGGTTGTCCAAAACTAAAAAAAAGAGAGAACGTCATTCAGAAGAGCCAATAAACGGCCGAAATCATCGACTGACTCTGTCACACGAAATTTGGAAAAGGCCAAGTTTTTCTCTAGTCTTAATGGAATATAAACCGCGAATAACCTCAAAACCAGTCAAAAAAAAGACCGAATTACATGATAAACTAATTTAGGTTGGCTAAAACAAAAAAAAAAGAACGTCACTCAGAAGGGCCAATAAACGGCCGAAATCATCGACTGACTCTGTCACACGAAATTTGACTCGCAAATAACCTAAAAACAAGTCAAAAAAGAACGAATTACACGATAAACTAATTTAGGTTGTCAAAAACTAAAAAAGAGAGAGAACGTCATTCAGAAGAGCCAATAAACGGCCGAAATCATCGCCTGTCTCTGTCATGCGAAATTCGGAAAAGGCCAAATTTTTCTCTAGTCTTAATGGAATATAAACCGCGAATAACCTCAAAATCAGTCAAAAAAAACCGAATTACACGATAAACTAATTTAGGTTGGCTAAAACCAAAAAAAAAGAGAGAACGTCACTCAGAAGAACTAATAAACGACCGCAATCATCGTCTGTCTCTGTCACACGAAATTTGGAAAAGGCCAAATTTTTCTCTAGTCTTAAATGGAATATAAACCGCGAAAAACCCAAAAATCAGTCAAAAAAGACCGAATTACACGGTAAACTAATTTAAGTTGGCTAAAACCAAAAAAAAAGAAAGAGAACGTCACTCAGAGAGGCCAATAAACGGCCGCAATCATCGTCTGTCTCTGTCACACGAAATTTGACTCGCGAATAACCTAAAACCAAGTCAAAAAAGAACGAATTACACGATAAACTAATTTAGGTTGTCCAAAACTAAAAAAGAGAGAGAACGTCATTCAGAAGAGCCAATAAACGGCCGAAATCATCGCCTGTCTCTGTCACACGAAATTTGGAAAAGGCCAAATTTTTCTCTAGTCTTAAATGGAATATAAACCGCGAAAAACCCAAAAATCAGTCAAAAAAGTCCGAATTACACGGTAAACTAATTTAGGTTGGCTAAAACCTAAAAAAAAAAAGAACGTCACTCAGAAGGGCCAATAAACGGCCGAAATCATCGACTGACTCTGTCACACGAAATTTGAAAAAGACTAAATTTTTCTCTAGTCTTAAATGGAATATAATCCGCAAAAAACCCAAAAATCAGTCAAAAAAAGACCGATTTACAGGGTAAACTAAATTAAGTTGGCTAAAACCAAAAAAAAAAGAAAGAGAACGTCACTCAGAGAGGCCAATAAACGGCCGCAATCATCGTCTGTCTCTGTCACACGAAATTTGACTCGCAAATAACTTAAAACCCAGTTTAATAATAATAACCTAAAACCAAGTCAAAAAAGAACGAATTACACGATAAACTAATTTAGGTTGTCCAAAACTAAAAAAGAGAGAGAACGTCATTCAGAAGAGCCAATAAACGGCCGAAATCATCGCCTGTCTCTGTCACACGAAATTTGGAAAAGGCCAAATTTTTCTCTAGTCTTAAATGGAATATAAACCGCGAATAACCTCAAAACCAGTCAAAAAAAGACCGAATTACACGATAACCTGATTTAGGTTGGCTAAAACCCAAAAAAAGAGAGAGAACATCACACAGAAGGGCCAATAAATGGCCAAAGTCATCGTCTGTCTTTTTCACACGAAATTTAGCTGTGACTGTGTAAATCAGGCTTTTAATAAATAAACGTATTTCTTTTATCGAAAATGATGCAATTTCTAATCACTCACCTTTTCTTTACTTTCTTTGGCAGCTTTGTATTTCCTTACAATCTCACCCTGTGCTTTAATTTGCTGTTCCAAAATTTGCTTGTTTGACATTTCACGATTTTTATATCAACTTTTTTACAAGATAATTTACGTAATTACACTAATTTTTAATTAATTTAATTCAACTTAAGTAAAACATGTGCTTTACTACGTTGCTTCGTAACTAATCTGATGAAATCTGAATGAGGATTGACGTTTGCCTAGCTCACAAAATTTAATGGGTTGGCAACACTGAAACGCGCCAAATTTGAATTTACTAAACATTACGTAACGTTTATTGATTTTTAAGCAATTTTTTTAACAAAAAAACAAAAATTTGTTATTGTAGTGCTAAATTTGACTAAGCTATAGCTATATAGTTAAAAATTAGTTTTATTTACATAATATCTTACCTTCAATGTTATTCAATGAGTATAGCTGAATTGCTGGTTGCATATTGCATAATTATTATTTTTTTGATTAGTTTTTTTAGTCGTTTTAGTAAGTGTTTTACTGTTTTAGTTTATAAGATAGGCAGTTTAAGTAATAGACAAAAACTGTCTTAGTTTTTTTACACTAAGTAACTATTGTCTGTTTTTTTATAAGGCAAAAAACAAGTGAGTTTTGGAAACGTAAAATGCTCTTTTGTGATTGGTTAATTTTGAAAATTAACCAATCACAAATAAGCATTTCAAATTTTAATATTTTTCTAATGGTAATTTTAATTTAAAAAATATATATTAGAAGTTGCAAGGCACATTTTATAAAAAATTTTGTCACAAAAGGCATTTTATAAAAATTGCTATCAAAAAATGCCTTTTTTGTAAAAAAGGTACTATTAAAATCGGAATCAACAAAAGACATTTTATAATATTATAAAATATTATAATTTGGGCTTGCTTATATTATAAGGGGGGCTTGCTTTTTAAAAATTGACTGTCACAAAAGGCATTTTATTAAAATCGGTAGCAATAGAAGGTAACACTAGTTTATAAAAATAAAAACAACAAAAGGCATTTTATAAAGATTGCAATAAAAAATCTCCATTATGTAAAAAAAACATTAGAAGTTGTACAGCTTACGTTATAAAAATTGGCTGTAATAAAAGGCATTTTATTAAAATCTGTATCAATAAAAGACACTGAATGGCTTTTTTTTATCAAAAGCAGAAGCCTTGAATATGTAAAAGTAGGAAAACACAGTCCACAACTTACTAAAATAGAAACTGCAAAGGGTATTTTGCAAAAATTGCAATCAAAAATCGTTTATTTTTTTATATTAGAAGTTGTAGAACACATTTCATAAAAAGTAGTTGTCCCAACAAGCATTTTATAAAAACTGCAATTTCAAAAGGCATTTTATTACTATGGTAAAGAGAAATTGCTTTTTGGGTAAAAAAAATTAGAAATTGTTTGGCTAATTTTACAAAAATGTTAGAAGAATCTGAATCAACAGCAGATATTTCTTAGCTCTTTTTATTAAAATCAGAAATTTTAGATAACATTTTATAGAAATTGGAAAACACAAGCGACAATTTACAAAAATGGAATTGTAAGGAACATTAGAAAAAATGTCTCTGTCACAAAAAGTCTTAAAAGAATCTCAATCAACAGAAGTCATTTTATGGCGTTTTTTAAGAAACAGTGGCCTGAAGAAGCTGCAAAAACGCGTCGAAACAGTGTTTCTTTTACAGAAAATAAAAAATAACAGCACCACACAAAGTAAGATCTATTCATGCCCAACGTACTAAATCAACAAAAAATTATTTATTCAACAACATCACAAAAAATCAGCAATTTATGTTTTTTACTAGCAAAAGCAGAAGCCATAAAAACAAAAAAATATTGGTAAATCGCCAACTAAAAAAACATAAAAACCTACGATTACTAATATTTTAAAATAAATTAAGAAATAAGAGTTAGAAGAAAACGTACAAAAGAAAAGAAGTAAAAATAGAAACAAAAGAAGTAGAAGATTAAGATGAAACTAGACAAACTTAAACAACGACAGCTGGAAGCAAAACAAAAGACGCTGACATAACGAACAAGAGAAAATCTTTTTGAGTGGAATCCTTCTAAAAGGGAAAAAAATTAAAACGAAGCCCAAAACGTAAAAACAAAAGTACAATAACAGTTAATAAACTCCTTGCCGATAATTAAATTAGTTGTTCTCCGATGAACATCTCAAGAGAAACCTATATCTCAAACAAATTTTGTCCTTCAATCCTTGCTTTTTAATTATCTTCAGAGAAATACAAAAGATGTCTCATTTTTTGTGTTGCTCCCGGTAGAGGATAATTGCGTTATTACAATTAAAATTCTTGTTCAGACAGGAGAATTCGGGTTATTGGAGGATTATGTCTTGGGAAAAAGAAATGCGTGTTATTTTCGGACTTTTATTAATCTAAATAAATAAACAATGTAAATCTTCAATAAAATGACTGGTTATTCTATTATGTTTATTATGCTAATTACGTTAAATTACACACAACGTACTAAAATATCAAATGTAAGAAGATTTGTATTGAGAACTAATAATATTAATATCAAGCATGAAACATATTTAAAATGTAATGGTAAAACGTTGAACATTTAGAGAAAACGGCAGTGTTGAGTACGATTCAAGCCCATCTACATACACAGTAGTAGTTTTTACTTTTTTTTAAATTTATCGACTTAATTGGACATTTGAGCGTAATTTTTTAAATACCTACTACACATCACGACCTTACTTGAATCTTATTTATTTTTCTCGACAATTTAAAATAGAAATAAATACAATATGATTTAAAATATATACATTTATATGAGTATATCTTCGAATATCTAGCTCTATCTATAACATTACTTATAAATATGTAATATTAATGTTATATATCTCTTATGGTGATATAACACAGATTTCACAAGACAGTAATGTAGTACATGTAAAATTTTGATGAGAACAATGACTGATTCATTCAACTTAGTACTAGTTTCTTTTTAATAATTACAATGGAATCACATTTTTAACGATTATTTGCATTTTCATGATCTAATTCGAGACCTTGTATAGTTTGCCATTTTCTAATCTTGTACCAAACAATTGGTCATTTACTTATACATAGAAGAAATGTTAACTGGACAAAAATCCAGATTATAGTAGCACTCACTATATAAAACCACCCCAACTTTAAAAAAAAAACTTCCAACAATAGATCTCCAGCTGTAGTGTCAATATTTACGTTAGAAGATATATTTATAAACCAAAAACTACCGCTGCAGTTGGGTAAGAGACTTGGTAAATAGATCTTCTAGCAATAGTTCCTCATCTATGGTGTCAGTAACATCTAGGTGTTTAAGTTAATTACAAACTTTTAAAAATAAAGCTTCTGACAATAGTTCTTCAGCTATGGTGTCAATAACAGCCTTTGCTAAATAAATCTCCTAACAATAGTTCTTCATCTATGGTAGCAATACCATCTACGTGTTTATTATTTGAATTAGGAGGTAAATAAACCAAAAATTATCGCTGCAATTGCGTAATAGACTTTGGTAAACAGATCTTCTAGCAATAGTTCCTCATCTATGGTGTCAGTAACATCTATGTGCTTATTATTTGAGTCCAGAGGTAAATAAACCAAAAATTATCGCTGCAATTGCGTAATAGACTTTGGTAAATAGATCTTCTAGCAATAGTTTCTCATCTATGGTGTCAATACCATCTATGTGCTTATTATTTGAATTGGGAGGTAAATAAACCAAAAATTATTGCTGCAATTGCGTAATAGACTTTGGTAAACAGATCTTCTAGCAGTAGTTCCTCATCTATGGTGTCAGTAACATTTAGATGTTTAAGTCAATTACAAACTTTTGAAAAAAAAGCTTCCAACAGTAGTTCTTCAGCTATGGTGTCCATAACAGCCTTTGCTAAATAAATCTCCTAACAATAGTTCCTCATCTATGGTAGCAATACCATCTACGTGTTTATTATTTGAGTTGAGAGGTAAATAAACCAAAAATTATCGCTGCAATTGCGTAATAGACTTTGGTAAACAGATCTTCTAACAATAGTTCCTCATCTATGGTATCAATACCATCTATGTGCTTATTATTTCAGTTGGGAGGTATACAAATCAAAAACTACCGCTGCAGTTGGTTAACAGGTGTTGGCAATTAATACAACAGCTGGAGATCTATCGTTTGAAGGTTTCTTGGTTAAGTCAGAATGGTTTTATAGGCAGAATACTACTGTATACATGTTACCAAACTAAAAAATGGGAATGAAACAAACTAAGGTCGTAGGTATGTGTCAAGTCTTTTGGTTTAACATTCAGTATTTGGTGGTCCACAAAAGCAGTACATTTTAAACTACAAAACTAGTAAAGTGTCGATACAAAAGTGACTAAAGAAAATAATCTCATTTTGACTGTGAATATACGTTTATATCTGTTAACAAATTCTCCCTCCAAAACAGAAATCACATAAAAGTTCCACCAATTTGGTTTTTTGTTATATACACACATATACCAACATCTAACTAGACTACAATTCAATATTATTAGTAGCGCTCACTTGAAATGTATATAAAAATGTTGGAATTACATATTTTAAACTTCTAGAAATGTAATCACAAGAAAAAAGTGTGGCAAAACACTTTTCTTTTGTTATTACGGATCAACTATTCTATGTGTACACTAAAAACAGTTATTCAGCAACACTGAGCTAATATTGTGGATGGGTCTGTTTTTTTTTGAGTAACAAAATGTCCTACAGGTTCATCTAAGTACTTTGGTTTTTATTACAAACATGTGCGTATAACAAGAGGAAAAACCCTCGGGAAAAAAGTGAAAACTAGCAACTAAATAACAAGAGAAAAAACGTCCGAGAAAAAAAATATCAAAGCCTAAAATTTAAAAGTATATACAAAACAAACAAACATAAAATCTGCTAATAAATAAACTCTAAAATAAAACAAAAAAAATTTTGCTTACGTTAGATGAGCAAAACCATCAGACTTCTTAATATCAAAAAGGGAGTGTGTTTGTTAGCTGATCCCTCGAAAAATAATAAATGCAATTTAAGTACTTCATTCAAGTCTCGCTTTGTAACTAGTCTTCCAAATCTCAGCTAATGTAACAGCCGAATGGAATCTATGGAAAATGCAAAGTGGTAATGTGAAACGTTGGACAATAGCCCAAGCTAAAAATCCATAAAACTTTAACTGTACTGGATTCGCTTTCACTTTCTGCATCTCAAATGTATAAATAATCCACATGGTAACGTTACAAATCAGAAGAAACGTGACCACTTGACGGCCAGGTTTAGAACGATCATGTTCCGGAAGGTGGACACGGCGACGCGTAACGTCGGCGATAAACAACAATTGCAAAATCACCTTTAAAACAACCAAATAACACACGACTAAAAAAATTTAATACGTACCTGAAGCACGGAGAGAATCCCAGTAATCATGACTAAAAGATTGGATTCGTTGGTGAAGGCTTCCATGTGTCCTGCAATGACACTGAATACCGCATAGATGAACAAACCAAAAGCAGAGACACGGAGAAGGATATCATTGAGATCACTTTGTTCCTCAGTTTTAAATTTGAGTGATTGTACCCTGTAATTGAGGGGTGTAGACTTCACGTGCATTCTGTCGTATGTGAAATGAATGATGAGCGGCAAAACAAAAAATAAAGCATATGAAAATGAAGAATGAAGCAAAAAGCTGAAAATAACTAAGACACTCACCTAATAAATCCAATTATTATAGCAATAATGCTGAGCACCATTAGAACACAGTGAGACACATCCGCGAGATAAATTGCAAGGACTTTGAAATGGGGATGATGGATGAGCACAAAGAAGAGTATTAAACAGATTAAGGAGCCGACTAGAAGAAGCAATCCGAAGAAAAGACCTTTGGAAGCTCCCACACAATCAACACGACCTTGTTGGGCATGAGCAAGAGCGACAGCTCGTCTTGAAAGCATGACTTCAAGGCGGTGTTCCAGGTCTTCCTGGGTGACATATCTGGAAGAAAAACATTTTTTTTTCTTCCTGAAAACAAAAAGAAGTCTGTACCTTGGATTCCGTCCGATATGTTTCCACATAACGTAAATAACTGCCGCTCCAATAAGAGAGTATTCAATAATAAAAGGGAACAAATAAGGAGCTGAATCTTGTACAATCGATCCCATTATATTCACTCGACCACAACTTAAAGAAGCCACATCAGTGTCATTAGTAAGATTTAAAGCTTTTAATGCCTGAGGTATTATATCTTCTATAAATTCCGTTCCGTTATTAACTGCATTCATCGGTTCTTCAGCCACTAAAACACCCCCAAAATACAATCAAATCAATTTTCAATCAAACCCTACCATTAACCACATTGTTAGTATCAAAGTTATTAAAATTTCTGAAATCAAAGAAATTTCTGTGGGCACTAGAAGCGGTAGGAGTTGTGGTAGCAAGGGTAGTTGTTACAGCTCTCCAAAATCTGGTAGTAGCTGTTGTTGTTGTAGTCGTTGGGATAGCAGTAGAAGTAGTTTGGAAAACACGCCAAAGAGTTGTTGGTGCTGTTCTTGGAGGAATCGTGAACACACCTTTATTTTCTGTTAGTATTGTTAGTCGGAACATGCAAGTGTGACTTACGTCTAGCGCTGGTGGCTGTTGGTAAAGTAGTGGCTAAGCTACGTAACGTAGTTGCAGCAGTGCTAGTTGCAGCTTTAGCAAAATTTCGTACTGTTGATGTGAATACTGGTGCTGTTGTAAGAGCAGCTGCTGTTGTTGGTAAAATATCTGGTACTGGAACGTGACTTCCTAGTACTGTGTTTGCGTTACGCAAGGTTTGCTTACCAACACTTTCTGGAATTTTTACAAAAGCAGCTTAACAACGAGGAAAGCTAGAAATTTCTTGTTTCAGGGTTTTGAAACAAAAAATTTTGATTTACGTTTGTCCCCAGATCGAAATTAAAAGAGGAAAAAAATTCTTGTTGATTTGCCCTGTTTGTTTTCAAACCCCCAAAACACCAATTACTTCTTATTTAACTACTGAACGGAAATGTTTTTTCAGCACGATAGGTGCAATGCTCATTACGCCGGCATTGTTCGCCAGTGGGTCAATACAGAGTTTCATGATAACTGCATAAGGAGAGATGGTAGGATTGGATTATTTTCTAGTAATAAAATGATATTATCTCGAGAACCGTTCGAGTCGAATAAAAAGTAATTTATGTCTTGTGGTTTTGAAAATTAGGAGGGCAAATCAACAAGAGTGAAATTATTTGAGAAATCAAAAATAAGACTGTTTTTCTCTTTTAAAGTCGATCCAAGGACATACTATACATATACGAGTGCTCTTGTGGGATCATCAACAAAAAACTTACCTGAAAAATTAAGGGTTGAATTAAATACGTCTCTGTGGTAGATTGTAATCTCCTTAAGGTATTCAAGCACAAGAGTCCGAATCCAGACACAAATATTTGTTGCAACAACATGCATTAAACCGAAACGTGCTATGACTTTAAATCGATGAATGTTTAACTGAAATAGTTTAAAAATTTATTAGAATATCATTTAAAACCAAAAAAAAAAATTTATAAAGATGTTAATTTGATATGGTACATGGAACTAAATCAATTTTAGTATCCAAAGTTAAATTTACTGCGTAATATAAATTGGAGTAAATAGAATTAGCAAATACATATTTTGGACTAGTTCCAAAATCAAAACTACCCATTGTGACAATGTTTTGTTTTAATTTTTTTTCTGAAACTAAAATACTTGCTACTAGCTCATGTAACCAAGTGTTTTCAACCATTAAAAACTAGTTTTCAAGGCAGTGAACAGAAATAAGATATATCTCAAGTATCTGTATTGATTTGTGATTAATTAAAAACTGCTATTTAGAAAAAAAATTTTTGTATGAAGTTATGAATCCAAACTGAAACAAAATCTACATAACATTTCTACAAAAGGTGCAGGGTGCAAATAAAATTTCCGTCTTACAATTTCGAAGAATTGAAAGTGTCCAAAAAAGCAACAAACAGAGCAAAATTTGACCTGACACCTATGTACAAAATGTTCCCAACTAAAATAACCAAAATCAAAATTTTTGACTTACCCTTGAATTCATAAAAATAAAGTACATTTGCATAAAGGTGAAAATCATTTGAAGAACAGGATTAACCCCTCGCAGAATCATATAACAGGGAGAAGTGAATGGCACTTCAAAAAACGTTCCAAACTCCAACCCATTATAGATCATTGTCCCCAAACCAAACGCTGCAAAAACCCTTTAAAAACGTCCCCAATCAAGTGGAGTTTTTACCGATGGCACCGATTCTGAGGAAGAAACTCCCATGACTGTGATCATTCTGCGTCGTCTTCCTCTTCTTCTTGCACTTGGTGACAGTCCCCGCCTCTACATCTGTGTTGTTGGTCGATGGAGCCGGTGCTGGTGGCTGTACTGGTGCTGCAGGTGGTGGAGCTGGTGCAGCAGGAGTTGTTTGTTCCTGCGAGACAACAGGGGCGTCAGATTGTGCACTGATTTCAGCCACAGGCACAGGCACTGCAGCCAAACCTGCGTCAACCACCCCTTCGGAGTTGCGCCGGTATGTGCTCTACCCCCACAAAACCAAATAAAATAATGAATAAAATAAACCAGTGTTGAGGTGCGACATGTTTGTGCGTGTAAGTTTCGATGGGGAATTTTATTTTGTTTTATGGTTGAATATCAAAGAAAAAAGGATGTGAGAACTACCACCAATACAAAATTCACATACTTTTCCCTAAGAAGAGAATAGAAGGGGAAGCTCAAACAAAAAGTGTTTCATGCGGAAAGAAAAGCCAATTTTAGGGAAGAGGAAGGACAGTAACTAGGCACCAACCTTCGCTCACCTGGTGAGTTGGGGATGTTGCCTTCTGCTGGACCATGTCACGCATCTTACGTGGAAATCTCTCCCTCTACACGCACAACATGCTCAACAACGCAAAATAACTCAAATAATGTTAAACAGAAAAAAACAAAATTAAAATAACATAAAATTGTTAATTGAAATAAATAAAAAAACCACCCCTTCATGTTTTTTAAGACAGGTTTACTCACAAATAAGTTATTTAGGACCTATAACTTATTTCTGATTGAAATGTTATTAAAACAATTTGAGACGTAATGAAAAAAAAATTACCTTTTCCTGTTTTTTACTCTTCTTGTCTTTATCCTTTTCTTTCTCTTTTTCTTTTTCCTTCTCTTTCTCTTTCTCCTTTTTTTCTTTCTTTAAACGTTCTTTTTCTTCTTTCTTTTTCTTTTCTTCTTCTTTCTTTTTCTCTTTTTCTTTCTCTTTGGTTTTTTCTTTGGGTGGTTTTTTTACTTTCTCTTTCTTTTCACCCTCTGAACAACACGTACTTTCTTGTAATAAGAAACAGAAGACGTAGAGAAGAAATAATATACTCATACCATAAAGGTATGTAAAGAAACCTTCGTAGTAATAAAGTGGGATATTATGAGTAACTACATCTGATATTACGTATGCTATACATACAACAATCAAAAGTTTTGCATAAACAAAACTCATGATTATGAATAAGGAAGTCCTGAAAAAGAAAAAAAATTAAAATAGAAGATTAATCTAAACGGAATTCCTATTCTAAATCATAGTTTATTATTAGTGTTGGCATTGAAATTACTCTCAATCTAGAGAAGTTATTCAAAATATTATTGAAACCGTCAATTTCGAGTTTCAAATCGATGGGTGCGTGCTAATTACCATGACCAAGTAACTAAATTAATCAATATTGCAGCTCCATAGAATAATTTATTTAAGAAAGTCTAAATTTACTCTTTTAAAAATCAAAAAGCAGCCGTTAAGACTTCTAATATTCGGTCATAAAACTGTTGTAAAAGCTCTGAAAATACATACTGAGGAATATCAGAAACGCAAAGCTCAAACATTGTGAATTCACACAAACACTCTGATCTGACTAACACTACTGCACTAATTTTCTAAAAATAATCGCGGAATTTTAGATATAGTTCGCACAGTCAACTCCCACTTTGCCTTCTGGTAGTATTATTGATGACGGTACTTTAAGACCAGATCTGGTATTTTATGATAACTTTATGGTCGTTAGAGTAAGAAGACTTAACAAGCGTTTTAGCTGTACAAACAGCGGTAAATTAAGCTTCCCAAACAAAACTTCCGGGAGTTTGACATTATTTTTTAATAAATGAAGAGCAGGGATAAATCTGCCAATAAAACTAGGTAAATAAATAAAAATTGGGTGTTTTGGTGCTTCGTAAATAATTTATCGAGCTTTCCTTTGCAATGTCTTTAAAGATTCATTTGAAACGGAAAGAGCTTTCCACTGGGATAAGAAGTGGAATTCTTTCAACAACCAATTTTCTCAATTTGCTGTTTTGTTGGATTAGAAAATTAGAATCTAGATCGAGTCTTTGTTATTAACCTCAATGAGTTCTTTATGTTTCAGTCGTAAAGCCTGAAACCGCCGACTGTTGATAATATCGGAGATTATTTCCTTATTGACTGGTTTATTTTAGAAAATCCACCAGGAAGTTAAAAGCGGTTTGTATTGTCTGGTTTTCAAAGCGTTAACACTTAGTCATCAATTCATCTTTAGAGAATAGACAAAAAAATTTTTGAAAAAGCTTCTCGGCTTGTATTCAGTGGAATACCTTTTGTCTGGTTTGGGTTGCACCTTTTTGAGTTCCATTTCTTTGTTGGCGGCATTATTTTTTTCAGCAGTAGGATCACTTCCGCCGTGTGCCCGTGATACCGGAAGTGTCGCCATATTGTCGACAGACTCCACCTCAACAGTGGCAACCTTGAGTTCACCACCGCCCACCATTATTCAAATAAATCCAATAACAATTTTCAAAAATACCGAAATTTTTAATTCGTTGGTAATTGGATCACATTTTTTTAAAAAAAGAACGTATCGATGTCTCTTAGGCCGGATCAAAAATTTTTGGATTTTGTTTATCTAAATCAATTACATTTTTAGTGAGAGAACATTTAGAAGAATAGAGAAGTTTTTTAATTCACATTATGACCAGGACGCTTATCTACCCGTTTACGTCACACTTAGCACCAATTAATGACGATTCACTGTATTTTTTTTATTTTGAAATGATAAAAGCTCGGCGTTAGACGCCTCGATACCGTGAACTAGAAAGCTCGCGAGAACCGATAAAGGAAGGGATGCTGCAGGAGAGTCACGTGTGATACCAGACTTGTTGGGATTGGTCCATGAGAAAAGCTGGCCCGGGATTTCGACCTAGTGACCTCCGTGACCTCACCCAAAATAATACCAAAATTTAACAAAATTTCCACTTTAACTTTTCCAAAAAACACAAATTTGAAAATCCCTCGCCAAAAAATTTTTTACCCCAAAGATCATTTCCATAAATTCAAAAAATCTAATTTCTGTGTGGGGACTAAATAGTTTTCGTTTTATTGTCGTGACTATAGTCCCTAAAACGTTTAGATTATGACGTTTATTGTAGAAGAAAGGATGCTGCGTGGAGCGTTATTGATCAATACCACCCCCACTCCTATTTATGAGGGCGTAGCAGCCACTTCAGCTCTCTCGAAGAGCAAATGGAGCTTATTATGTTGTGTAGTACACGCAACATGATCTCTTTACTAAACTTTGAGAAGGATCAACCACCGGACCGGAAAGATTTAAAGCCTGATTACCCCTTCAATAAAGGGCGAGACCTTTTTTCAAAACTCTGGTTGGAGGTACTCTCTACACGTGTGCGTAATGTCAAGGAATCCTCCGAATTTAATTCACCTGATTAGGTACTTACTTGGCATTCTTTGGAACAAATGTTGTTTCGACATAGTGAAAGTCATCTTCAGGCTCTTTAGGCATCAAAGGTGTTCGGTCGGCTCTATGATGGGTTGGTGATGTATGAGAACCGTATCCATCGGCATTAAGCTAGAAAAAAATAAAATAAACACAAATCATTCAAAAAGTTATTGCTATATTCAGAAAGAAAATTCTGAAACGTCATTTTTATCATCACAATTTAATGCTGTGGAAGTACAACAGGTGGTTTTGATTTAAAAATAGAACATATGGTCCAGAGAGGATTGGAAAGTTATTTTAGACCATTTGGTCCTCAGAATTTCAGAAACATGTTTTATTCAATTTCATTTTAATAAGTTCAATAAAACTGTATTAGCAGAGCTTTTGATTTTCACTCTGCTTCAGAATTGCCGTTTCCGTTTAATTAGAAAGAGCGATTGCTCTGAAATCTGGATATAAAATAGGTCACTGTAATTACTTATTTTGTGGCTTTAATTAATTAGATGATTAGCTAAAACTAATTATTTCAGTTAAAACAATTTACAAAGCTTGTAAACTGTTGTTGAATTTAGATTGTTTTCGTTTTAGTTTTTAACAGTTTACATAAACACGTTTAAATATTTAATCTTCTAAATGGAAAGAAATACAATCAAAAGGTCACAATCACAACACAAAATTGTAGACAGGTCAGCCATGTTTTATTATCAATTTAGATAAGCACAAGTGTGTGTTATATTTAGTATCTGAATTAATGTCAAATAAAAAATAAAAAAAAATGTAAATTACCAAATTTCAAGTTTTTCTAATTAAAATTTCTAATATAAGCTCTAAGTTTTAGTATTCAATTAGTTATTTGACAAATTGACAATATTATCAAGACTGTCAAGTGATACAATCAGTCTACAGAAAAATAATAATTAATAAAAAAGATTATTATAATATAAAAAAATATTTGCTGTGAGCTCTAAGTTTATAATTTTTTTCTGTAATAAGATGCTGAATTTTTTTCGTCTTATTTTATAAAGATCTGTTACGTTGATTTTAGAATTCAACCAATCACAAATGAGTAATTCAAAATTCCAATGCCTACTGGTTTCTCTTCGGTAAAAAAACAGTCCATAGCAGTTCATTGGCTTGAAAAACGGAGCTTAGAGAAATAAAAAGAATTTAAAATTTGACACATAATAGAAAAACAATAAAAAAATAAGAAAAAGCTGAAAGTTGAAAAAAGAGCAAAAAGAAATTGTAAAAAAATTATTAAAAGGAGTCATTTGCAAGGGAAAACGGAGCAATAAAACATTTTAAAAATAACAAAAAATTTTAGAAAAATTTAAAATTGGTAGAAAAAAGCAACAGAAGATTCTAGAGAAAGAAAATAGTTTTAGAACAGAGTTGAAAATGACAATTAGAGGAAAAAACAAAAGACGACTCTGAAAGAGCTTGAAAAGACGGTGAGAACAGAGATACAAGCAAACAAAATGCAAAAAGAACAAAAAACTGATTCTGATAACGACGAAAGAAAACAAAAAAGCTTTCTAGGAAAATTCAATAAGACAGCTAAAAGAACGAGAAAATATCTTCGATAAATTTGATAGTTTGCTAAATGCTTTAAAAAGAGACATTTTAGAAGTGGAAAAAATTTTGAAAAGAAGCTTCTTTTAAAGAAGATGTGAAGAAAAATGTTAGAAGACTGAAAGCATAGCAAATTAGGAACATAAGCCTCGTGGTCGATGTATTAAGAGCAGTTAAGGCAACAGCAAAAATAAATTGTTAGAATGACAAAGCAAAGGCTACAGGCCTTCTCTCGGCTTTTAAATAAAAAAAAAAGATTGTGTGAGGGTAGGAAAAAGTCTTGAAAGAACAGAAAATTCTAGAAGAGCTTGAAAAACAGTGTTTGGAAGAAAACAAAATTGAGGTACAACAGTTGGTGTAAAAAGAATAAACGGAAATTTTAGAAGAAGTTGATGCAACAAAAGAAGATTCTACAAAAACAATAAATATTCCTAAAATAATGTATAATAGGTTTTCCGAAAGAAAAATAAAAAAGAAAGTTTTTAGAAGAAGAAAAAAGTTTTCGCAGAATGTAAGAAACGACAATTGGTAAAAAAGAATAAAAATTAAATTCTAGAAAAAGTTGAAAGTCGTCGTCTAGAATAGAAAAAAAAAACAAATAAAAATTTCTGGAAAAACAATGAAATATCCGCATAAACTTAAAAAAAGTTTGGAAGCAAAATATAACCAATAAAAAATTCCAGAAAAACAAAAATTTTCTTTAGAAGAGTTTAGAAAATGACAATTGGAGGGAAAAAACAAAAGACTACTCTGAAAAAGCTTGAAAAGAGGGTGAGAGTAGAAATACAAGCAAGAAAATGCTAAAAGAGCAAAAAACTGATTCTAAAAACAACAAAAGAAAATAAAAATATACGACTAGATGAAAACAAAAAAGCTTTCTAGGAAAATTCAATAAGACAGCTGAAAGAACATGAAAATATCTTCGATAAATTCAATAGTTTGGTAAATGCTTTAAAAAGAGACATTTTAGAAGTAAAAAAAATTTTTGAAAAAAAGCTTATTTTATAGAAGATCTAGAGAAAAAGGTTAGAAAACTAAAAGCAGAGCAAATTAGGAAGATAAGCTTTGTAGTCAATGTATTAAAGACGGTTGAGGCAATAGAGAAAATAAATTGTTAGAATGACAAAGAAAAGACAACAAGCCTTTTGTTGGCATTTAAATAAAAAAAAGATTCTGTGAGGGCAGGAAAAAGTCTTGAAAGAACAGAAAATTCTAGAAGAGCTTGAAAAACAGTGTTTGGAAGAAAATGAAAAATTCGAAATTCGACAATTTCTGTAGAAAAGAATCAACAGACATTATAAAAGAAGTAGAAGCAGCAAACAAAATTCTAGAAAAACAATAAATATTTCTAAAATAACGTGTAATAAATCCTCTAGGAAAAAAAATTAAAAAAAGTTTCTAGACAATTGGTAAAAAAGAACAAAAATAAATTCTAGAAAAAGTTGAAAGTCGTCGTCTGGAATAGAAAGAAGAACAAATGAAAATTTCTGGTAAAACAGAGAAGTATCTGGATAAACCTAAAAAAAGATATTTGGAAGCAAAATATAGGCAATAGAAAATTCTAGATGAACCAAAATTTTTCTTTAGTAAAGTATAGAAAACAACACTTGACAAAAAAAGAAAAGCAGAAAACGATTCTTAAAAAGTCCTAAAGACAATTTTGAAAGAACAGAAGATTCTACAAAAGCCTGAAAAAAGGTGTTTGAAGAAAAAAATTGACAATTATTATAAAATATAAACAACAACTTTCGAAAAAGAATTTAAGAAAATTTTATGTAAACAAAAAGGTTTTTAGAAGATTATGAGAAGTAACTGGTAAAGTAAAAGTAATTGGTAAAAAAAGAGCTGCAAAACTTCTAAAAAAAATACAAAAATCTAATAATTTTTACTTCTAGAAGCAGTTAAAAGACGTCATCTAGAAGAAAACAAAAGCAATGGAATTTGTGAAGCAACGAAGAGCAAAATTATACATTCTATTGTTCCATAGAATAACGATTATAATAATTATTATTACTAATATAACATTCTAAATGATAAAAAATATAGAATTCTGGAAAAGTTTGAAAAAATGGCGATTGAAGGAAAAAGAACGAGAGAAATAAAAAATAAGCAATAAAAAGTTCAAGGAAAATAGCTGTTAAAAGAGTTTGAAAAACAATTATTGAAAAAAAAGGAAAAACGACCTAAACTTTTAAAAAGATTCAAATACAGAAGAACAGGTATCTTCAAAGCTCGAGCAAGTGAAAATAAAGAAACCCACAAAAAAAACATTGGAAATGGCGTTTGGAAAAAATGTAACAAACGGCAATTGATAGAAAAAAAGCAGGAAAAAATTCTAGGAAAAGTGAAAAGGTGTCGTCTGAAAGAAAAAAAAATAGCAATAAAAAATTCAAAAACATAAGTTTTGTGAAAGAGTGTAAAACATGAAGATTGGGAAAGAAAGAAAAACTAAAAACGATTTAGAAAAAACTTGAACATGACGATTGGAAGAGAGAAACAAACAATGAAAAATTTTAGAAGAACAAAGAAAAAACTGCGATAGAGAAAACAGAAGATTCATAAACGACAGTACAAATACAACAAAATAGGTATCTTTAACGCCCGAGCAAGTAAAAAAAAATCCAGAAGATGAACAAACGATTATGATTAAAATTCAGGCAAGCTGTTCGTCATAAACTCAAAAATCATGACTTAATGTTATTCAAAGTATATTCTACAGCTTTAGTCATATTTTCTTGCTGAAATAAATCAAGTATACCTCAGTCTTAAAACAAAACGAAAGAAGCTAGCCACAATTTATGACAGGCAACAATTCCCTATAATCTTTCCTAAATAAACTGGTCTTTTTATGACCCGTAGTCAAAGTAGTTAACATCTTAATAGGGTTGTAAGGTTGTAAATTCGTAATAACTTCTCAAAACGTATCTCTATCCCTCATTTCAAAAATAAACATTCTAATTTTATCCCCTCATTTGTGGATCTTTATGATTTACAGTTAGGATATCATCATTCCAAATGTTTGTTCTCATTAATTATTAATGGTGCAATTAAAATTCCAATTTGAATGAAATTTTTTTAGAACTGTTTTATTTCTGGTCAGTACTGGAGAGTTTAAATTATTGATTTTCTGTTCTACATAACTCGCATTCTAAGAAGCCTAGTTTGTAATGAGTTGCATAAAAATCTTGTGACATAATGAAGAGTAGAACACAACTGCAAACCAGTTCTTCAAAGGATTCGCGACCTGTTTGCGAAAGAATAAAATAAATTATTCAGTTTCTCTTGACTTGACTGTTTATTATCTACGTTTTACACTCGAAAAGATATTTGTTATTAAAATTTAAAAGACAGTGAAACTGTAAAGTTAACATAATCCTCTGTAACAAAATCTTTTCCTATCAGATAATTAATAATAAGATAATTACGAATCGAATACTAAACCGGTTAAATCGCCTTAAGCCTGTTAATTCCGAATCTCCACCACAACAAAACATTAAATCCAGCTCAAATTTCAATCCTTACTCGAACAATGGTAGCTACAGGCTGATGATGCGGTTGGTCCATTGCGAAAGGCGGCGGTGTTGGTATTTTTTTCGGAAGCGGTTCCATCGGTATTTGCTCCCCTAAGAGGCGCTCTTTCATCTCGTGGATATAAGGACACCGTTGCATGTTTGTAATTTTGTACTGAAACAAAATGGTGATGTCAGACGTGCCCTTAAACCAATATGCAATTACAGTAATAAGCTTAATGGTAACCAGAGGCTTGGTTGCACAATTGATTTGATGGGTGTATGGTTACACTAGCATTTTCAGGGAGAAACCAACAAGTGGGTGATTATATGACCAAAGGCTTGATTTGGTTCTTTTAATTAATTCCAGTCAAGTAGGAAGTAGGAAAAAAATTTGTGATTTTGCTTGGACATGATGGGAGTTAAAATAATCGGAAGCAAATAAGGAATTGCGGAAATACGCGAGGAAGTTGGTTGGTTTGCATGACAAATATTTACAGGACTTTTCCCTCAACAAATTTGAAATTATAAATGTAGGTAAATAATAATATTTACATTAAAAAAAATTAAATAAGTGTTTTAGAAAATGTATTTTATCCTCCATCAAGCCATGAAAATGTTTTATTTTGAATACAATAGCTTATTTGATATTCAGAAATCTCCTACCGTATTTAATACTTCCTGCTTAAAGTATACAGTACTGACCTACAGATAACTAATTTTTTTTTATATTTTTCTTTAATGAAGAGAAATATTTTATCAGATTTTAAAAAAGTACGAATTACCTGTCAAAAAATGACTCTGAAAGAGCTTGAGAAGATGATGGAAACAGAAAGACAAACAAAGAAGGGTTCTAGGAAAACTATAAAGATTCTGAAAGCAACAAAAAAAACTACGACTAGAAGAAAACAAAGGAAAGCTTTTAGAAAAATTCAAAATCGCCAGCTAGAGAATCGAAAAAGTATTTTGTATAAATTGAACAGTTTGCTAAATGCTTTGTAAAAAGACGTTTTAGATTTAAAAAATTTTTGAAAAGACGCTCCTAAAAAACAAAAAAAAATTCTAGAAAAAATTAAAAACGACATTTAGAAAAACACAAGAATATCTTTGATAAATTCAGCAGTTTACTTTAAAAATAGATGTTCTAAAAGTAAAGATAAATTTTGAAAAGAAACTTCTTTAAGACAAAAATAAATTTGACAGTCTGTTAGATGCTTTAAAAAGCGGCTTTCTAGAAGTAAAAAAAATTATAAGAAAAATCTTCTTGAACACAAAAAGATTCTAGAAAGATTCAAAAACGACAGCTACAGAAACAAGAAAATATCTTAGATAAATTCGACAGTTTGCTAGATGCTTTAATAAAAGACGATTTAAAAGTAAAAAAAATTTTGAAAAGCAGCTTCTTGAAAGCAAAAAAAGCTTCTAGAAAGATTCAAAAATGACAGCTAGAAAAACAAAAAAATATCTTCGATAAACTCAACTAAACTGCTAAAAACAGACGTTTTAAAAGTACAAAAATTTTTGAAAAGAAGCTTTTTGAGAACAAAAAAGATTCTAAAAAGACTCAAAAACGCCAACTGAAAGAACAGAAAAATATCTTACGACAGTTTGAAAGATGCTTTGAATAGAGACGTTTTAGAAGTGAAAAAAGATTCTTGAAAACAAAAATAGCTTCTAAAAATATTCAAAAACAAGAATAAAAAAATAGAAAAATATCTTCGATAAATTTGGCAGTTTCTAGATCCTTTAAAAGAAGTGAAAACAGCAAAGGAAAACGGTTGGAATAAAAAGAAAAAGAACACAGCCCTCTTGTTGGTATTCAAATAAAAAGATTCTGTAATAGCAAAGAAAAATCTTGGAAGAACAGAAGATTCTAGAAAAGCTTAAAAAATTTGAGATAGTACAATTTGTATAAAAAAAAATAAACGGAAAAGTAAAATGTAAAAGACAGTTTCTAGAAAGAAAAAAAATTCTGCAGAATGTAAGAAAAGACGATTGGTAAAAATGAGCAACAAAAATTCTAGAAACAGGTAAAAGACGTCGTCTGAAGGAAAAAAAAGAAATAAAAGATTTTAGACGAACCTCATAAAGACATTTGGAAGAAAAATAAAACCAATGCAAAATTGTAGAAAAACAAAAATTTATTTAAAGAGTTTGGAAAACGACGATTAAAAAAAACAGAAGACGACTCTAAAAAACAAAAATTCTAGAGAAGCTTGAAAAATGGCGTTTGGTGAAAAGAAAAGTGAGATATGACAATTAAAATTTAAAAGAATGAAAACAATTTTCAGAAGAAGTTGGAAGAGCAAAGAAAAATTGTAGGTGAACAAAATCTTTTATGAAAAATAATAAAAAAAAGACAATTAGCAGAAAAAGAGCAGCAAAACTTCTAGAAGTAGTTAAAAGACGTCGTCTGGAAGAAGAAAAAAAGCAATAGAAGTTGTAAAACGACGATTGGGAGAAGAAGAAGAGCATGATTATGTATTCTATTGTGACAAGACTAGAGATTATAATTACAATAATTAATAAAACATTCTAGAAGAAAATAGATTCTGAAAAAGCTTGAAAAACAACATTTGAAGAAAAGAAAAAAATATGAGAAACGAGTGGTAAAGAAAAAGCAACAAAAAAATGTAGAAAAAATGAAAAAGCGTCAAAAAATTCAAGAAAAAAGATTTTAGAAGAGTTTAGAAAACAACGATTGATAAAGAAAGAAAAACAAAAGGCGTTTTTAAAAGAGCTTGAAAACGACGTTTACAAGCAATGAGGAATCCTAGAAGACCAAAGAAAAAACAACGACGATATAAATTCGACTGTCACTCTTATAGTCAGGTTAGGAAAATCAAATTTATCAAAAATATATTTTTGTTTTTTTAACAGTTATTTTGGAATTTTTCTAGAAGATTTTTTTGTTTTCACCAAGATCCTTTTCAGAACGTTTTTTTACCTCTAAAATGTCTCTTCTTAAAGCATTTATCAAATTGTCAATTTTATTAAAGATATTTTCTTGAAGAAGCTTTGTTTCAGAATTGTTTTTACTGTGTTAGAACTCTTTTCAATGCATCTGGCAAACTGACAAATATATCTGTTCCTTCAACAAATTTGGTATTTTGACAAGTGTAGTACAAATTGTACTTTTATGCCATGCCAGACAAAACAAAAAAATGCACAAAGCTCTTTAAACGACGAAGATTTCATATCATTGAGTCAAACTTTTAACACCAAATCACAAAATCCATTAAGAGTCCGACTTTTAATTTATAAAAGTGTCTTTCCAATTTATGTTGCGGTTAACTTGCTGACAACACTTAGATAAGAATAAAAACTTGCTTTCAAATACATAAAAACTAAGCCCAATGATATAAAATAATTGTTTTATTAAGAGCTTTCAAATCGTATTTAATTTTTTTTAATCAGACTGGTCTTACGATTTTCATAAGACTGGATTACTCTCATTTTTCTTTGTGATACTCCGTTTTGATAAGCTTTCAGAACATATTATTTATTGATCGAAATGAAAAGAAAAACTTGTATATACGCGGCTAGACATCGATCTAGATTTCAACATCTTTAATCAAGAAATACTACCTACTACTACGTAAAAACGTAACACATTTTTTTTATGATAAATTACAACAACTACCAGTTATCAATAACACATTACTGGATTACATGCAGAAATATGATATTTATCATCATTGATTAAATACACATTTCACAAAGACCAATTAAATCTTCGTTCATAAATCATTTTATGCTATTACATGGCATTAGCTATGAGATTACCTCACAAAAACGACTAGAACATGACGGAAATGCACCGACAATATAGTAAATAAGAGCGATCAGTACTTAATGAACCTTTAGGGTCGTGTATAAAGCCATTATCTCCGTGAAATTACAACGGAAGTTATTGACATTTTAGGGGTTGCAATGACTTAAATAAATAAAAATGTAAATGAGTGAATCATTCCAAATTTGAATGACATTTCAAATTTAATTTTATGACTTGATATTCCGCAGTAGAGTGCATATCCTTTGGAATCACCGGTCCATAACAGAATTGTTGAATGTCATTACCACGCATTGTCATTGACGTCAGTTACAGACGTAACAGTTTTGTTTTTTGTGTGGTAGCGAGAAGATTTAATTGAGTTAAACTAGATTTTTTATTCTGAAATATAGGTCACACCCTACCCTATATCGATCAAAATAAAAAATATTTTTAACCCAGTTTCTCTCTAAACTTTGTTTTCCTCAAGTTCTTGAAGCAAAACATGTTTAAATCCCGTACAAACCACGCACTTCTTGTTTATTTATATAACAAGAAAGCAAAATAATTTGTATCAAAGTTATTTCAGTCAACTCACCTAAAACCCAGGAATAGGCGCCAGGAAAATCAGTGCAAGGGTGCATAGTGCAAGGCCACTAAAATCAAAACAGCGCACCATTTCGGATTTCGAAAAGCGCTCCCCGGAAACGTCATCAAAAACCGGCAAAAGTTCTAAATTTACGAAATAAAGCAACAAAAGTGCGTGCGTACAACTAGTCTACTGCGATTAGGTCGACGGACTCGCGGCCAACTTGGTAGCTTTGCCACTGCGCTGCGCATTTGGCCCGGATTCCCCGCTTGAAAGACAATTTGCGATAATTCCGGGAGGAAAGGCACATGTGGTATACAGCGTGGGATGGTTACTAAAAGTAGAAGTGGTCGATAAGGGTTCGAATTTTTGAGTTGACAGTAAGTTGCATGACCTATTTTCTACTCAGACTATCTACCACACCAAAAAAAAATTTTCTCTAGAGGAATTAGTTAAATTAGGAAAAACACCAAGAGCAACAAGCACGACTTACAATTTTAACTTTACATTTGATGGCTTTCTGGACTCTGTCATCGTTTATTTTTTCGTTGGATTTGTCCACTTTATCCATTTTTTAATTTTTTTCATTTCTGATAGATTGGTTAGTGCATGATGATAGAAGAATGCACTTATACTAACATCTGAAATCGTTATGCGCGAATATATGTTGTTAGTTAGAGGATTCACCGTTGGACGTCGGTGAGGCGCCACTATCTAACAGCGTCAAGCAGTCTGCTTTAACTTCCTACTGAAGCTTTTAAATTAAATTTATCATCAGTCTCCAAGCTCACATCTAATAAAAAAAATGTTTTTAGGGCGGTTTTAAATTAAGGTCACACACGAGAAGACCCTTCAACATCTTTTGATTTTTAGTCACGTATTATCCGCCTGAATTACGCATCAGAAGGGTGGCTATTTTTGGCCTGCGTATGGTGCCACCCTACTTCCCGTATTTTACATCAAAAGCTCGATTTTTGGGGTAAAAATATTACAGAAATGTTGAAAAATTGCATTGCGGTCGTTTATCCCCACCAAACACCTGTTTTTGCAAACGAACAAAGAAGCATCGGGACGCCACCAACGCCGATCGAACTCCACTACTACCCTTATGGAAAAAGTTCGATTCAAAACAAAGATCTCGGGGGAAATGCAACAAATAGCAAAACTTACTTAATTTTCAAAAAAAAAAAAAATTACTTACCTCTCCATATTTTTCGTCTTTAAAAAAATTTCTTCTCCATCGACTGTTGTTCCAAAGTTTTTAATTAAATCACAAAGTGCGATATGTAGTTTTGTTTAATTATTGTTTATAAATTATTGCATATTTACAAAACGAGTTTCTCGGTTTTACTAAATTAAAATCTCGCGTGTTACCGCATCAAAACTCTGAATAACTATAGTCAGTGTTGCATTACGTTAGACTGTAGAATGCGTTTTAGTGTTTTGGTTTCCCCCTACTACTGTTTGTATCACGTGACTTGGCTTTAGGGGCTTTGAAATGAAGACCCTTCCATCTCACTTCCTATAGTGGACCATATAACCCTCTTATTTCATCCCAATATAAATTTTTAACTTCTTCTAGTACAGTCCAACTATTGCAATAGATAAGTAAGAAATTCGATGAAAGCACCCTTTCGTGGGGTGTTTTAATATAAATAATATAAAATTAAAAACCTAAAAAGTAGCAGAGCGCTTTCTAGAGTGATAACTCTTTCTTACATTGTTATTTAGGCTCTGATAATAGAGATAACTCTCTCCGTCTCTCGAAAGCGCTTTGCCACTTTTAATAGTTTTTTGTTATTTTATTACGAGCGACATAACTTATTTTTTATTTCAGTTAAGTGCACATCAAGATCTAATTACTTTAAGAGTGTTTATATTTAGTCTGTTTCTCTAATGTATTTCTTATGACAATATGAGAGAATTGTTTCATATCGCAGTTTGTGTCACTCAATTTTCTTGACACATCTTGTCTGGGAGTGTAAAACCCGGAAACTATCAACCCTCAATACTGCGTGCCTTTAAATGATTCAAAGTTTCATTTCAAACCTCCCTTTCACTACCCTCTGGTTCCTTCGATCGACTTCGTATTGTTCCACACTTTTGCTTTCACCGACCCAAATTTTACCACCTTGAGACACGCGCGTTTTGACAACAAAGTTGTCAAGGTCGGGCTAAGGATGAGAGTTTTGTTGTGAAACGCACGTCGTGCTTGGTTTTTGAGAAGGGTAATATTTATTATTGCCTTTATTCGAGAAGAGTTGTTCTCAGGAGATGGATAGAACTGTTTTCTCAAATTTTTTATTGCCCACTTTAGAAAATTGGGGATGAAGAGAGGGAAAAATGAGAGACCGTATAATATGTGATATTTTATTACGATACATTCAGTAAATAACTGCAATTAAAGTCTAACATTTAAATAAGTAAAATAATAGCTATATACAATAAAATTTAAATTGATAACAAATAATTTACAAATTTCAAAAAATCTAAACTAATATGGCACAAAACATAAATTTACAGAAAGCATTTCTGATTGGCACCATTAATTTTTTTCGTAAAATAAATACACAAATATAACATTTAAGCTAAAACTATGTATACATTATCAAAATTGTTAAGATGTTCTAATTTTAATAAACTACAAAATATTGTTCCCAAAAATTTGTACATAACAAAGGATTATTCAACGAGATTATTAACAAAAAAATTAACAAAAATCTCGTTGTTTCGAGTTCTAGACATGAAAACTATTGAGCCAAGTGTTATAAGTAGTGTAAGGTGTTTTAAATAGGCAGGACAAAATTATTTTTCAACAAATCCCAAATGCGAATTAATAAAATTCTTGGATTCTTGGGTTTGTGGCATAAATTAAGTCTTTTAAAGCACACACATCAAGCTTTTAGATTCTGTTAAAGTTATATTCTAGTTTTGTTAAAGTCAAGCAGCTGTTTTCTAGGAAATTGCGTCACTTTTGCGGATTTAATTCTGATAGCTTTGCTCCTAAAATGCGGACTGTGGCTGGAGTAGGTGAAAATTGGGTCTGGCTTCTTTAAATTATTTGTTATAAAGCCCTGTTTATAATTAACTAAATTAACTTAACTCAACAATTAGCTTAATTACGCATCTGTTATCAACTTAAAACATGAACTTGCGTTTTTTAATTTTTAAAAACAATATAACTTCTATAACTAAGGTCAGATTTTTCCGAAATTTTGGTAGAAAATATTTTTTTATCAGAAATGTTTTATTTTGAATTTTTTTTATAGAATGCTTCCTGTGAGACCCAATATTGATTGGGTATTAACAAGAAGCTATATGCGTTCTCGTGCCCAAATTTGGAACTAGTTAACGCATGCGCTATTGAGGGAAAATACTCAAATTGGTGTCATGTTGTTGACGTTTCTCCCTCAATAACGCACGCACTTATTATATTTAAGAACTTCGTCGATAGAACGCGTATTGCATTGTCAATAGACCCCAATTTATATGAAATTGTCAAGGGTTACAGCAAGACTGAAAGCAAAAGACTCTTTTCTAAAAAATCGACGTTTCGGAACTTTTATTTTATCCCTTTTCAGGATCTTCAGCTAGTCTATCATTTTCGTTATTTTCTGGCGCCAACGTAAAATAATGTAGAAAACTAGCCAAAAAAATCTTGAAAAGAGATAAATTAAAAAATCCGAAACGTCGAATTCTTAGCAAAAAAAATTTTTTTGTTTATTTTTCGTAAATCTTGACAATTGTTATATCTGGAAACGAAAATTAGCAAAACCGTGCAAGCTCTGGACTGTCACATTTTTATAGTTATAGTTTTGCTCAGTCAAAAAACGCGTAGTTAGCTCTAATTCAGCAAATTATCGTTCGCACTGTATAATAGACGTGAGCAGTAATGCTATTTTTTCTAAAAAATGTTTCAAGCTTTAAATTTTTAAGAAACTCTCGTTTGCGGCTTCCAATTTTAAAAAATCTGTCGCCTGCGGCTCACAATTTCTATAAAATTGTCGCCTGCGGCTTCCAATTCTATTTATTAAATTATTAAATTTGTAACTGAAAGCGGTAGAGGACATTTTCATAAGAATTGAGAGCCGCAGGCAAATAAAACTGTTGCTTGCGGCTTCCAATTTTTACAAAACTGTTACCTGCGGTTTTCAGTTTTTTTTTTTTTAATAATTACAAACAGCAGACCATATTTTATAAATTGAAAACATTATTATTAATTACAGCTTTTATAAAAAATAAGAGCTGCAGGCTTTTCAAACAGAATTTAATTTTCTAAATCAAATTTTTTATATGTAGGATCATTTAGGCAGTGTTTTCAAATAAAGCCAGCACTGCACAAATATTCAGAATTTAACTCTCTATTTATGACAGAATTTTTTGTGTAATTATTTTTGCAATTTTTAACTCAAAGCGCAGTGCAAAGTTAGGCACCGATACTGTCTTTCTCAGGCACCTTTCTATGCCGGTCCTAGTTGATAAATAAAGACTCCTTTTTATATTTTCCTTCGTGTATTAAGCTAATTATTAAGTGACATTTTGAAAGATAGGGCTGACCTTATTAAAGACATTCAACAAATTCCTATTCACAATTCTCAAGTAAAACCCCAATTTTAAATTTCACTCGAGAATGATAACATCGTTACCGAAACACGCGTCTTGTACAAAAGTGTTTGGTGTAATTGGGTGCATTCTTCCCGGATATTTTGTACTTGAGCCAAGGTGTCTTGTAATAATTAAAATTTTCAAGACCGCAACTATTAAATCTCGAATTTGGTTCGCAATTGGGACCCGTTGGTTCTTTTGTACTTTGTTGACTATTTCATAAAGGAAGACGGATTTGTAAATTGCTATAAAAACGTGTAAATTGTGAGAAGTATAAAATGGTCAAAAGATGATTCAGGTGGGTTAACTACTCCTACAAATACTAGTACGAAAATAGTTTTGGTGTAAATCTGTTCAAAAAAGAAAAATTGTTTGAACATTGTTAACCCTGCATTGATCAAACTTCCGTTACTAGACTACAAAGCGGTTATTAAACTGTTTTCTAGGTCCTTTGTTTGAAACTCCATTAATATAATTTGTGAAGCAAATTGATGACTACATTAGACGAATCTAAAACTTTTTCCAAAAATACCAAAAAGAAAAATTTTGAGCATTATTAAGGGTCAGTCTTTAAAAAATGATACATATTTTTGGATATGTACTAATCTTAGAATATTCGCTTCGAGGAGGGTAAACGCAAAAATCGCATATCCGATTCCATGAAGTCTACCAAGTTATGTAACACACACTCGTAATACAGTCATAAAATACAAGATTTAATTAAAGACGACTTAGTTATTCGAACCAGACTTTCATGATCAATAAACCATATTTATCCTAGACTAGACACTACATATAAGTCGGTTTGATTTTATAAGCCCGTTTCCAGATTTCACACAAGCAAACCGTCGAATGAAACCTGTAGAAAATCGCCAACGGCATCGAAACGTGAGTTATGATCGTCCAAGCCCACAACCCGTAAAAATGCAGCTGGATCGGGTGAGACTCTGCCCGCGATTTCTCCAGAGTATTGATAGCCCACATTGCTAAATTCGTAACAAGCAGAAACGTCACGATCTCTCTTCCAGGCTTCCTCCTGATTTGTTCTGGAGTGACACAACTTCGTCGTGAAGCATCCAGAATAAAAATTGTCTGACATGTTGTTTGTAAAAGAGAAGCTAAAGCGGTTACTAATACCAAAACTGTGTTCCTTTGAATCGTGAATTGACCACCGATTATTGTAAACGTGCTATAAATAAACATTCCGGTTTGGGCACCAATCAGAAGAATGTTATCTAATTGAAGGTTTTTACTGCCGTCGTATTTAAGTTGGCGGACTTGCCACATACCTATTATAGAAGCCAGAGTTGTTAAACCGTAAAGAGTTAACTCACAGATATTAACTTCAATTACAGCTAAACCAACAAATTCTGATCGCGAAATTAAGACAAAAAATAAAATCAGGGAAATTATTGTAAGAACAAGAAGTAAAATCCCGACGAAAAGTCCTTTATGAGCTCTTGCACAATCAACAGAATAATGATGAGGACTTCGTTTATAAGCCGCAAGATCATTTTTTGCTTTATTCCCTGGTAACTTCGAGATATTTTTCCACATAACATATAAAATAGCGGCACAAATTAAACTATACTCGATTGTACAAGGAAAAAGAAAAGGAGAAGCGTCTTGTACAAGTGACCCAATTATGTTAGTTCTCCGACATTCATAAAGATGGTGAGGTCCTTTAAGACCACGTGCTACAATATGATGACCATGAGCTTCAGGTGGGTGATCAAGAGGGACAGCAGGAAGTCCTAGAATGTTATTCTTGTAAGGAATTCTATGTGAGATTCTTAACGAGTTGTTTTCAGGATTGTAGAAAGTTAAAATTTCGTGTTTGGTCTCCTGGACAAGGACATTTAACCAAACTGAAAGATTTGTACCAATCATGTGCATTAAACCGAATCTTGCTGCAATTTTGTGACGATACACACGCATTTGCTGGAACAAAAACAGAGATCAATACGGTCAAAGAGGTCGGTAACCTGAAGTTACCTCGTTATTCAAGAAGATAAAATACATTTGAATGAAAATAAAAGCCATTCGAGTTGCTGGTGTTAAAGCTAGAAGGACGTTATGGCATTTAGTGTCTCGCTCTAATTCGAAGTATTGTCCAAATTCAAGTCCTGAGTAGATCATACTACCGATACCAAATGCTAGAATTTCAGTTGATTTAGGAATGGAAACAGAAAAATTAGATTTTTACCAACTGCCCCCATACGGAGATAAAAACTCCCATAATGGTTCTGTTTAGTAACAGGCAAAGAACTCTTTCTTGGCCGGTTATACAGTTGAGAACTTGCCGTATCAGCGCTTGTTTCATTATCAGATTCCTCATCTGAAATACTCTCTTCTTTTGCTTTTGAATTTCCTGAAAATAAATTTTCAGGTACTTATCTAAATTTAGCAAATATAATAAACATCCTTACTGGTATTTGCTTCCATTCGTTTTCTTTTTCTTTTATCACGTAGAAGTACAGTGTACATGTAGAGAAGGAAAAACATGCTTCCGATGTAGAGATAAAGATAGTACGCTTCGTAGAATGATGGAGGAATATACGTTGAAATCACTTCCGCCATAGGAAATGCTGTTCCCATAACCACCAATAATTTCCCGTAGAGAGCCGACAAAGTCGTAGCCAGGGCGTCTCTGTAATAGAGTAATCAACAGCGCAATTAAGACGGGATTTAATCGGGAAATACGGCAAACTCGGAATTTTGCTAAAACTCCCAGCCATCTAAATTATTATTATTATTATTAGTGAGAGAAGAGAGAATTTTCTTTTTGTTGCTTATTTATTTTAAATCAATAAAAAATTGTGTTTGACTCTAACCTGAGATAGACAACGGCATTATCAATAACTTATCCAAATTCAGTCTTCATCAATATCAAAAATTAAAAGATAGGTATTTTCAGATTGCTGAAAACGATGTTTTTATGAAAAATGTGAAAATTAAAATGATGGCCGGCTATAAACACACAAATGCTAATATTTTAGATAATTCTGGACAAAGATAAAAATGTACCTACACTTAGATCTTTTCTTAGATGTTTTTAAGGCGTTGCTAATTACGATTTTCATGTAAAAATTAAAAACTTAAAATGGTGGGTTTAATATAACCAACTATAAAGATAAATAACAATATTTTGGATATTAAAAAATGAAAATGACAAAAAACATGAAATATAAAACTTTTGAAATTACTGATAACAATTTTGAAATGAAAATTGAAGAATTCAAAATGGTGGACCTAATACCTTTGATTATAAGAATCAAAATACCATTATTTTAGTCAATTTTAGACAAAAAAATAACATAATAATGCACATTTAATTTAAGGGGTTAATTGGTCTCCCAGATCATGCAACGGCCGCCATTTAGCCCACCCACATTTCTACTTCTAAATTTTTTTTTAAAACATCTGCTAAACTCAGGACCGGACTGGCACACGAGAATTTCTCGGTGGGTTTTAGTGTTTTAACAAAAAAATTATTTATTGTAGAATTTTTGCAATTTTCGCTGACGTTTCGCTTTATTAATTTTTTAAAGCTTCCTCAGGAACTGGTTCTATTAGATAGATTAAGAAAATGTTTTGTTATCTTCTCAGAAAACGTTTTATGGGATTTTTGATTAAATACTTTCTTAATCGCTTTGGGTGCGCCCCCAATCCTTTAAAAAGGGGGTAATTAATCTCGATTTTGTGTACGTTACTGGTTCAGTTAGTGTACAATAAAACCCGTCTTGAGTAATTCTATTTTTGTGGTAGAATCTGTAGCACTTTAGTGAAATTTATCGCTGCAATATGTCCCTTCGAAATCGTGTTCCTCAATAACCGAAATTATAACAAACGCACTCAATAACATGCCAGAAACAGTAATTTTTCTCCCTTAAGAATCTCACAGGGGTAAGAAAAATCAATAACTCTAAGGGATCCAACAACGAACTTAAAAAAAAATCGGCAACAAGCAAGCTAATATCTTAATTTCTGAATAATAGAAACTCACGCTCCGAGTTGTCTCCATTCTATCTGTTTTTCAGCACGTGACAGCCTTCTCATGACTGGAAATTGCTGATGGTATCCCAAGGGTGCGACAGCTAGAGGTCCCGGCGATAAAGTTCTGAAAGCAGATTCATGAAAAGTTTTCACTCGGTGAAACCGCCACCTTACTTTGGGGGTGAAGCAATTTGAACATGTGCAGCTAGTTTGCCGGATTTTGACGGTGAAGAATGATGACTCAACGTTTCGGGTGATACTATGACGGCTGAAGGGGATGCTGGAGATGGTAGTAAAGGGTCGCCACCCCCAAGTGCACTACTTCGACTACCGCCGCTCATGTTTTGGGGCGGAATCGTTGGCCAACTATAAATAAAAGCGCAATTAATTGATTCACCCCAACGTGTGTGATTTATGATTTTTCAGGGAACAAAACAATTGCTGAAGGGAGACATGGGAGTGACAGTTTCGAACATTTATCGGTAAACTTACCCCAAACTGACATAAAAGACTATTTTGGGAATGGCGGCCAGAGATAAACATCCCTTGTTTGATTAGAAAAAAAAACAAGTCATTAATTGTTCCTGGATTTTGATTAGATAAGAGTACAAACTGAGAAGTGAAGTTAGGTCTGTAGCTAAGTTATAATTTCACAAGAAATAAAAAAAGGCTTTCTTAAGAAAATTAAAATAACTTTATATGAAAAAAACTTCTGTTGTAAAACAAAAGAATATTTATCAAAACTCAATTTTTATTATTTTACATTTTTAACATCAATTAGAAGACGCCATTTTGTGTTCTTCCAGACAGCGTAATTATACAAAAAACAACGAAAAATTCCAGAAGAAATAGAAGATTCGAAGACGATGAGAAACATAAGACGAGAAACATAAGAAAATTTAAAAAAACCTGGAAAACTACTTTTAGAAGAAAAGAAGAACAAAAAAGGTTCTATAAATGCAAGAACAAGAATTGAGGAAGAACAATAAAAAAGTTTAAAAAAACTTGATAAACGGCTTTTAGAAGAAAAAGAATATGAGAAACTACGATAAGACAAGTAAAAAAATTCTGGAAAAAGTAGAAAAACGTAAGTTAGAAGATAAAGAACAACAAAGAAGGTTCTGGAAATGCAAGAGATAACTCTAAAAAAACAAAACAAGAAAAAGAGTGAGCTGTGAGCTCTAAATTTATAACTTTTTTAAAAAAGACCCTATAGAGATTGACGTTACCTTTCTGAGTAGACTAGAAGCGGTGGACGATTCTGGGCAACAGCGTTTAGAGAAAACAGAAGAATCTGAGATGAGATTGAAATAACAGAGGAAAGAATGAAAAACAATTTTAGAAAAAGTCGAAAAAGCACTAGAAAAACCTAAAACCATCTTAGAAGAATATGAGAAACGACAATTGGTAAAACAAGAGCACAACAAATTGTAGAAGAAATTATTAAAAGGCGTCATAAGCAAGAAAAAAGATAGCAATAAAGTCTTCTAGAAATAACAAAAAGTTTCTAGAAAAATTTAACAATTGATAGAGGAAAAAAGCAACAAAGGATTGTAGAAAAAGATTTTAGAACAGTTTTGAAAACGCTATTAAAAAAAATATGACAAACAAAAAAAATTTTTAGGAAAACAAAAAAAAGATTCTGAAAGCAACAAAAGAAAAGAAAAACTAAGTCTAGAAGAAAACAAAGCTTCTAAAAAGATTCAAAAATGACAGTTCTTTAGCTGAACCTGAAGCTGAACCTTTCCTGTTCTTCTAAAAAAAAACATTTTAGACATAAAAAAATTTTTGAATAGAATCTTCCGGAAGTTAAAGAAGATTAGAAAACTGAAGGAAGGGTAAATTAAGAGAATCGATTCAATGCCTCACAACGAATAAACCCCTATTGTTTGAGGGTCAAACCTCGTAGTCATTGAATAAAAGGTTGTAAAAGCAAGTACAAAGAAAAGATTCTCTAGGAACAAGGAAAGATCGGTCAAGCCTCGTGGTCAATAAATAAAAGGTTATAAAAGCTAGTCCAAAAAAAAGATTCTCTGAGAACAAGGAAAGATCTTGGAAAAGCGGTGTTTGGAGGGAAAAAAAGAATTTAAAGATACGTAATTTCTATAAAAAAAATAAACATAAATTATAGAAGATGTTGAAGCAGAAAAAAAAACAATTTCTTTTTACAAAATGCGAGGAAAAAAATTAGTCAAAACCAACAAAAAATTCTAGAGAATACTGCAAGACGTTGTCTGGAAAGAAGCAATGAAAAATTCTATAAAAATAAAGAAGTTTCTAGAAAAAATAGCAAAATGATATTTGGAAAAGAAATAAAACTAATAAAAGATTCTAGAAAAACAAAAATTTTTTTAGGAAAGTTTGGAAACGGTAATTGACAGAAAAAGGAAAACGGAAACAGTTCTGAAAAAATTTGAAAAACAATTTTAGAAAAATAGAAGATTTCAGAAAAAGTTTAAAAACAGCGTTTGAAAAAAAAAAGAATTGGGATACCCTAATTAGCATAAATAAAAAAATAATTAATAACATAAAAAAGGAATTAGAGAAAGTTGGAAAACTGGTTGGAATGAGAAGGAGAACACTATATATAGTCCTTACCATAAATTATAGAAGAAGTTGAAGCCGAAAAAAAAAACAATTTTTTTTTACAAAATGCGAGAAACGAAGATTAGTCAAAAGCAACAAAAATTTCAGAAAATGTTGAAAGACGTTGTCTGGAAAACCCTCCTGATGGCATTCAAACAAAAAAAACATTCTGTAAGAGCAAAGAAAGATCTTGAAAAAACAAAAGATTCTATAAGACCTTTAGAAACGGTTTTTGGAGGAAAAAAAATTGAAGAAGAAAATCAACGAAAATTTTAAAAGAAGCTGAAACGCAAAGTAAGATCCCAGAAAAACAATAAATATATTCAAAATAATACGTGTAATAACTGGAAAAAATTAAGAGTAAAACAACATTCTAGAAGAAGATAAAAGTATTTGCAGACGATTAATAAAAAACAGCAAAAAAATTAAAATACACCTGAAAAAAAAAAAGGGTTATAAAAGATTCTAGAATAACTTTAAAAAAACATTTGAAAGAGAAACAAAACAAATGAAAAAGTTTAGAAAAACAAATAAAAATTAGGAAGGAAAGGAGCGATTCTAAAAGAGTTTGAAAAACAAAAAATAGAAAGCAAAGGAAAACAAGAAAAAGAAGAACTGAAAAGATCCTGGAAGAGAAAAGAACGAGTATAAGAAAACCAGAAGAAAGAATAAAAAACTACAACTGGAAAAAGACAAAAGAATCTTTTAGAAAAAACTTAGATTAAAACAAAAACTATTGTGTCCTTGCCGTATTACCAGTAAGAAAGTAGAAAAAAAATGTTTTAATGAAAATAAATGATGAAAATCATGTCCCCCTACGAGCCTTGATAAAGCCGCTAATTGTTGAAAGAACCCTTAGATTAATATCTTGTTTCTTAAAAAAAAAAAAAAAATGATAAAACTTGCCACAGATGGTAGTGCTTGTTTCCTTGTACTCAAGCACCTAAATTTAAATGAAACCATTCTTAAAATAAGCCACATGTGTCCAACAAATAACGAACGTGACAAAAATAGTAGAACAAACGTCGTAAATTATAACTTTGAAAACAAGTTACCTTAAATGGCCTTCGCATGTGCGGGTTAACCATACAGGTCCACCATCATGACCCCTAGTAGACATACTAAAGGGTAACTAAACTGATGGGGCAATTATTCCATTGAGCCAAATCAAACCATTAAACTAGCGAATTGTTTCCCACATGGTGTGTGTCAAATTATAGAAGTAACAGCTACTCGACCACGTGCAAATTATTTTACTCTTTTGTTAAAGGCTTTAAGCATGCAATTTGGTTCTTTACACATGAAAAATCCATGTGTGAAATCGTACTACTGCTGCGATTATAGGGTCAGCGAACTTGAACATAATTCATTGAACACATAACGAAAGGGTAAGTTTAAAAGATTATCCTATTAGAGGATTTTGCAAAATCGGGAAAAGTTCAAGCAGAAACAAAACGGAATTTCAGGACTTTACAAACAAAACGGTTAGCTGCTATTTGGGCCCTAAATTACCTCTCTAAAACCCGCGAATTCGGCACCACACTCTAACAGGTCAAAAATAAAAAGAAAATATCCTAACAAATCAAAATAGTACCCAATCACACCAAACACATTCTTGCACACGACGCATGTTTCAATAACGATGTTACCATTCTCAAGAAAAGCTTAATTTCTTTTTTTTTGTGTAATTAGATGCAATTTTTGATTTATACACAACGGAATATCTTCTTTCAGCCTAACGTGATGACAGAGACAGAGCATATAACGTAAATCTGTATAAAACGCTCTATTACTTAGTCCACGAAAGAAGTCAACTAACAAACAAAATCTGGCTCTACTGTCCGCTGCTTTACATGTAAAAGAAGCAGACCCTATCATTTGTGGGTAGAATAGTGCGGACTTCATTCCTGAACCAATAAATAGCTGAGGTTTTATTATCACCAACATTTAAAACGAAATTTACGTTGGTAGAAATGATATTTCAGATTTATATTTCGGAATTTTGACTCAAATTATCACAGATTACACAAATTAGAAGCAAATTAACATAAATTAAAAAACAGTATTTAATAAACAGTTTTTAAATCACTAACCACGCGTCTGGATAGATGTATTATTTTGTTAAAATCGTTTATACGAGTATTCTAGATACACACGAGATTAGTTTTCTTGACATCAAACCTACACGTCTTAGCTTGAGTCACACTTCGAGTGATACGAGTTTATAGCGTATCAGGATAAGTGGATGGACCGATCTTTAGTGTCGAATTCAAGCCTCCCCTTTATTTCTGTAAAACTCTATGAATGAAAATATAAAACTTCTGGTTAATAAAATCCTGCAATTTCTTTTTATGTCACATCTTGGGGATGTTTATTGACGTTTCTCTTATTGTCCCTCCCTTTATTTATTTAAACACTGCAACCACCAGGAGACTCATAACATCGCAACATTTGCTTATTTTTTCTGTGAAGGCTTATATAAAAATAAACACACGCTAAGTAGCATGCTAAAGCACATTCACACTATAAAAAAAATATTCCACTCCGGAACCACGTAAATGCGTGTCTAAATAGTTACAAATCGGAAACTTTGTCATATTTTAATGATAATCTCGTGTGTAGTATAGTGGAACTGAGTTCACACACCGTTAGAATAATTTATTGGGTGGGATTCCATACAAGGAGGCGGATTTAATCTCATTTTGAGAGAAAAAAAATTGATAAATGACGTACCTTTCAGCCTCGGTTTTTCCATGCCCTAAAGCAGTAGGGGTTGCCGTGGTATCAGCAGTAGTATCCCCTAGGTCAGCAGCGGAAGTAGTTGCCATTTCTTCAATATCCGAATCAATGCCTTTATCAAAATCCATATAAAACGAATCTCGCGAATCGCTTGATCCTCGTCTTAATTTAAGACTCAAATCAGGCGAGCTATCATCCATGATTAGGCGATTTTAGGACACTTCAGGCTATTTTAGCATTGTTTTTTGACACGTGCCAGTACCATACGGTACCCTTAATTAAAAATCACATCACGAATTTTTTTTTTTTTGAATTTTATACAAGGGTGGCTCGCGTAGTTTTACATTTTAACGCTTCCAACACCGATTCTGCAGTCCACACACCACTGATGCTCGGCTCTCTTTTATGTTGAAGCGGTAGCTGCGGAGTCAACGACATAGCTATACATCCTAGAGTAGGGGGTGTGTACTACCAGAGGGTACACAGTGAAGGGTGGAAGCGTTGGGAGAGCGTAAAGGGGGTTGAAACATCGATTTTACGCCAGGTTTCAGTGAACTCACCTTCTTGCTATACTGTGGATTTGAGTTTTCTTTGTAGTACAAGTTCATTCATGGAGGTAATGTTGTTATTGCAAAACGGACAATGATCTTATAAAGAAGGTTGCAGGATTCTTGATTTTTAGAAAAAAAATTTTTGTTTAAATAAATTTGAGACTTGATATTGCAGATCCGAGTCTGCGACTTGCTATGAATATGCAAATTTAAATTATTGATTAAAATGTTTCTATTTTTGCTTTAAACGACTACAATAATAAGAAATACTGCATTTATACTTAGTAATAAGTGCGTACAAACATTTTTTAGTAATTAAAAATGACAATTACGTTTAGTTTTTTTTTAATTTTAGGTTTTCTTTTCTTTTTATACTTAAACATCTTCTTCTTTAATCTCAGCTATTTTTTTCTTTCATCCTTATTAGATGAAAAAATTTTTTTGTTTGTTTTTTTTTCTATTTCTTCTGATTTATAACATTCTTCCTTGATTTTTCTTAACATTTTTTTGTTTCTTATTCTTTCTTATTAGTTTTCTGTTTCTTCTGTTTTGTGTTCAATTTTAAATTCAAGCAAAAAAATCAAAAGTTGTAAAATACTTTTCCATCCACCCGTCTCGTCCCGTGTGATTAATGCTACACTACAGCAACAGTAAGCTACAGTTACCGCCCTTAGAATGATTATCATAGGAACGACACTGCTTACGATCCCTAAGCACAGGTTCTAGAGCGGTAAGCGCAGATTATTGACCTCAGAAGGTTGAAAGAATATTGTATAAGACTCAAACAATTAGGAAATCTCAGGTTTCACCTTTGGTTTTCCAAGCTACGTTCTTGACTACGGAAAGTTATAATTACAGCTCTTGAAATCTATAAAAATTAGATAAATTCGTTAGGTTGGCATTACGGATCAGTATCAAAAACCGTTTTTTAAAGTTATTAAGACTATTAATAACTAAAAAAATCAAATAGGACGAAAGTAATATATATAAAAAAAATATAAAAAATAAACAATTAGGGCACATTTAGAACAATAAATTGTAGGTAGGGCTGATGATGGCATTTAAGCCGAAACCATTACCCAAATAAAACTTTTAAAATTAAGAGAGCATTTTCATTTCAATAATTTATTAAGAAAAAAAATAAAGATTCTATAATAAATAAAATTTTTGTTGAAGTTCTCTAACTGGCCTCTGTCCGCAAGACTACATATTTTATTTATACAAAACAGTTTAGTTTTGTTTAGTTCTAATAATCGTGATAAATAGTTTCGTAATGGCACATTAAAAATTAATTTGAATACAAAAAATTAAATAAAAAAATTTAAAATAGGCAGTGTTCTAGCGTCGTCTGTCTTGAAATTTAAATAACAGCCAGAGGCGCTCTAGTCAAGAGTACCAAATGGAAACTGTAATAGAGACGGTTTGAGACGTAGATATAAAACGTTTTGCGTCAAATAACAGTGCAAAAACAATAACGAGTTGTAAATTAAGTATTAAAATGAAGATAAAGCTTGTTTTGTTTTTATACTAATAAAGTGTCACAATTGAAAAGTCTTATCACAAGATTTATAAAATACAACATCGTATTTTGCGCCAAAAAATGTAGACGACTGCCACACACGTTACAGATTCCTGTAATCGTTTTTAATCAAATTAATATTACAGTTTTCTATAAATCCTGAGGTTAGCGCATTTAAACATTTTTTTACATTTTTGATGCTTTTTTTCTGATCGCAAGATTATGAGCAATTGGATAGACTTAATATAAACGCCAGAAAAGTTACTATTTGTTAAATAAATATAGTAAACACTCATTTTTATCAAAATGTTTACTTTCTATTAAAAAATCTCCAGAAATCTTTAGAAATTCTTAAAAATCATTAAAAATTATTAGAAATTTCTAGAGATCTTTAAAAATTTTTAAAAACTCCTAAAAATCATTACAAACTCTTAAAAAATTTTAGAAACTTTTAAAAATCTCTAACGATTTTACAGAAATCGTGGTCCATTTCTTTTTAATATTTAACAACTGTGTTTTTACTGTTAAAACAATAATGTTTTTACAAAACTTTAACAATACTTTATTTTTCTTAGTAAGATAAAACAATAGTTATTTATTGTATAAGTGTTTTAGACAGCGTTTTATCCATGCAAGAATGTTTAAGCGCGAGACGCAGTCGAGCGTTTAATATTCTTAAGTGGATAAAACGGGACTAAAACACGAATCCAATATAACGTTTTATCCACAATTATAGCGATTTAAAATCAGAATCGCCAAAATTTCATCTCATGTCATCAAACAAAAAATTATTTGACATTACACTTTGACAGCGGATGTTACCTCAAAAATCATTGAAATTAACTAAAAACCATAGAAGGTGTTGAATCGCTGCTATTTATTTTCGATTGTTTATAGACTCCATTTGTACAAAACGCTGTGCAAGTTGGTGAAAATGGAAAAAAGTGATACTGTTCCTGAGACAATTCTTGAGGAAGCTGAAGAAGCGACTCGCCAGTTATTGCCTGCGAAGTCCAGGAAACACTATGAAAAAGTATTTTCAAAATTTAATGAATGGAAAGAAGAACGGGGGGTAATGACAATAAATGCGGAAGTTCTGCTATCGTATTTCTTAAATTTGAAAAAGAGGTATACAATTTCATCCATGTGGTCGAAGTACTCCATGCTGAAGACCGCTATAAAGGTCTATAAAAACATAGACATTGGAAAATATAGTAAGCTCATGGCCTATCTGAAGAAGCAATCAAGAGGATACAGGCCGAAGAAAGCTGCATGCAGTATTGGAAAGACCACACGTGGAAGAGTTTTTGACAAGAGTTTGCGATAAAAAATATTTGATGATCAAGGTAATCTCTGTCATTACATAGACATTGTAGACAATAAATTTTGGAATATTTTAGGTTGCATTAATAATAAGGATGTCTAGTGGCTGTCAATGCTGTGAGCTGACAAATTAGGAAATCAGTGATGTAGATTGTAGAAGACAGGGACGCATACCTGATTGTTTTGATATCAGATACCAAGACGGGCGTTTCACAAAAATTCACAATTATAGAAGAAGGATTCTCTATCAACACTGTGGAGAAGTGTAGGAAATACATGTTCTTACGTCCGAAGAAGTTATCCATTGAGAGATTCTTTTTACGAGACGCTAATCAAAAATGTACATTGCTAGCTGTTGGAACTAACACTTTATCGAAAGTTCCATCTAAAGTTGCTTCGTTTTTGAATTTGGCGAACGCAGAAGCTTATACCGGCCATTGTAAAAGACGCACTTCAACAACTTTACTTGCCAATGGAGGTGATAATCTTACAACAATTAAACGATATGGTGGGTGGAAGAGCTCCGCCATAGCAAAAACTTATATCAAAAATTCTGTATCTAATAAGCTTGATATGGCAAGGAAAATCCAAGGTTCTCCTGGTACAGTCGTTCCTTACTAGAGGAGACGTCCATTGTTCCTACAACTACTATTCGTTCTGGAACCGATAACAACTACAAGCTTCTTATTAATGGAAACGAAGTAAAATATGATAAAATAAAAAACGAAATGTCTATTAATATAAATGTTAATGTGAATATTAATATTAAATAGAATGCGATTGATTTAAGATTGTATTTATTCATTATTCCACTAGTGGAATAAAGTGATTTCATTATTCCACTAGTGAATAAAGTGTTACTTTATACGGTTCGTATGTGTGGATAAAACTTCAATTATAAAATAATTGTAGATAAAATACTTTATTCAAACTAAATAATGTTTTTTGAAAAAAATATTTTTTCTACTTGTTAAATAAATATAGTACACTCATTTTTATTAAAATGATCAAACACTTCTATTAGGAAATGTTTAAAAATCTCTAGAAGTTTTTTGAAATTATTAGACGTTTTTAGAAATCCTTTAGAAAACCTTTAGAAGTCATCAACAAATTTACAGAAATCATTAGAAATCACAAGAAATCATGATGAAACAAGAAATTTATTTTACAAGTTTTTGTGGTTTACCCTCCAAAAAAAACTAAAAAATTGAGTAAAATTTTTAAAAATATATTTTTTTTCTTATATTAATTGAAATATACAAACATTTTTTTAATGTGTTTAGTTTTGCAGCTTGCTTCCACAATTTTGGTCAACTCTACATTAACGTTTTTAAACCGTTTCGAAAGTTATTAAGAGTATTAATAACTAAAAAAAATAAAGATTCTACAATAAGTAAAATTATTTATAAATTGTTGAAGTTCCCTAACTAACCCCTGCCCGGCAATACTACATATTTCATTTACAAAAAAAAAACAATTTAGTTTTGTCTGGTTTTAATAATCTTGATAAATAGTTTTGTAATATTGCTATATACCACATTAAAAATTAATTTAAATATCATTCGGCATTCGCTAAATAAATAAAGTTTATAGAAAGCACAGAAAACGATTAATTTATTTAATGTATTTTAATATTCTGCAACTTGCACAAAATAAAATGTTGTTAACAAAAAATAATATTTATGTTACGTTCTTTATTAATATTTAAGTTCGATTTTTCTTATTAAAATAATTGTTTTATTTTGATCAATTTTGGGGTGCGTACGCGCAAATTTCATTCGCTTCAATTAGAAAGTTATCGCGCTAGAAATGAGCGGTTTGGTGGGGAAAAATAAGAAAATAAAGAAGTTCAATTCGTCTGGAGACGATATTCGTGGAAATGTGAGATCGTGAGAATCAAACAGGTCGCTCACAAGTGAAAAAGTGCCGGTGCTTTTGGGGTGTGTGAAGTGGATGTAATGGTAAGCCCTTATTTTTTTTAACACAACTAGCCCTCAAACTATTTAAAATTCGTATATACAAAAAAAAAAAAACAAAATAATTAAAAACAGTTTAGGAAAACTCACTAATTTTTTTTAAATAAGGAGAGAATCAGAAGGTTATAAAAACAATTTTTTTTATCTGGAAGCTATACAGGGTGACTTTAAAGTATATATGAAAAATTTAACCAGCTATAGTAAATAATAAAAGAAGTCGAAATAACTCAACTTGCCTTATACAAATGTTTATATTTTTTGGGATACACCTTGCAGAACTTTTTTGAAAATTTTTTTTCAGCAATTTTTTTTATACAGTGTGTGACTGCAACAATAATGCAACAATTTTTTCTGGTTCTATTTTTATTGTTAAAATTAGATTTACGTGTTTCAAAAAATTTCTACAAACCTTACCAGATGGTAGCCCTTGTTGAAACAATGCTAAAAAACCCAATTTGCTTCATACAACTGTTTACAGTTTTTGAGATATACGCTGTAAATATTTAAAAAAAAACATTATTTTTGAGATACAAGAAATATGACAACACTGTTTTTGAGCAAAAACTTTTACATCGTAAATCTTCAAATCTATATGCTCGAAAACAGTGTTGCTATACATCGTGTATTTTAAATGATGTGTTATTTAAAAAAAAAAATTTACCGGGAAAAACCAACTTACTACTGAGTTTAGTACAAGCCAAAATTGTCTCAGAATTACAAATTTAACATAAAACGTAGTTTTTGGTTTAATAAATAATGTAAAACAATAAATAATTTTAGCAACTGTACTTAATGAACGGAAAAACGCGTCATTCTATATGTATTACCCGGTATATTCCATAATTCCCGACTTTACTCTATTTGTAATTTTCTACAATTCCAAACCACGCCCATCTTTATCACCAAGGGGAGCTTTTTTTGCTATTTTTTCAGACCTTGATCGAGGTGAAAAGATAGCTAATTACAGTTTGATTCGGGATTTCGATTTGTTTCCGCAGTGTTATTCAAAATTTTTGAAAATTTATAAATTTGTGTCTAAACAAGACTTGAGTGCGCTAAAATTTTGTGGTTTTTTGTTTTGTGTTAAAAAGACCAACAACACCCAGGAATCCCAGGATTTGAAAGACCCGAAAACACCCAGGAATTCCAGAATCAACCCGCTAATTTTCTCAAAGATTTTCGGTGAGTTTGCATTCAAAATTTGAGTTTATTTAAGTAATATACGAGCGTTCTGCCAAACCTTTTTTTTTCATGAAACTTGTGATCAAGGGCCCGCGTTTCGACCATATTTTAATAAGATCAAAATCAGTTTTTTTATTTGAAATCATTTTGATTTAAAGCAACTTAATTTTGTAAATATTTTCTCTTTCTAAAGATTCGTTATTATCTCATAACTTTTTATTATAACTTTTTTTATTATAAAATTTTGAAAACCAGAAGAAAACTGGTCAAAAAATTGGCACTGTTTTGATATAAGTCATTTTGAAAAGAAATTCTCAAGGGGAAACACCTTTTTTAAAAATACAATTTTCCAAATTTCGAAATTTTTTTCTCAGCAGTGGCTTTTATTTTGGCCCCATTAGTAACCCTTTCTAACAAAATTTGTGTCCCGTGCTCCATTTTCAAAATACAGAGAGTCAAAAATTCCACCGGCCGCCACTGTTTTGAACAAAGAGAAGGCGATGAGTAATTGCCGAGTTTTTTTGGCCAGTTTAAAACCTTGGCCGAGGTAAAAACGATAAGAAGTGATTACGTCTCAGTTTTATTTCAGATTTCGGCCAGTTGTGTTGTTTGTGTCGTGCGGGAGTGCCGTTTAGTCTAAGCTTTTGAAAATGTGTGAATTTGTATTTAAATAACAGTTAATCGCGATAAAATTTTGTGACCAACACCAAGAAATTTCAAAATTCACCAGATCCTTCAGGCGAATTTTTTTCGAAAATTTTCGGTGAGTTATGCAAAATTTAACGAACCCAATTTTTATTTATTTATTATTATTTTTTAAATGTGTGCTCAAAGGACCTTGTTAAATTTTGTCAAAAAACCAGTATTTCGGCCAAATCTTGCAGTTTTAGTAAATGAAAACGCCCATTTGTTAATCAGTTTTTAACAAAGAACGTCGATGGATCACATTGAAAACCAAAAAAATTATTTTCTCTCAATAAAAAACTCGGTACTGTTCTAATATAAGCCGTTTGGGAAATTCCCAAGGGGGCTCACTACATTCAAAAATAAAATTTTGCAAATTTCGAATTTTTTTATCAGTAGTGGCTTTTAGTTTGGCCTCAAATGTAACCCCCTTCTAAAAAAATTATGTCTCGTGCTTCATTTTCAAAATACAGAGCGTCAGAAAATCCACAGGCCGCCCCTCATTTGGACAAAGAGAAGGCGATGAGTAATTGAGCGTTTTTTTGGCCTGTTTAAATCCTTGGCCGAAGTAAAACGATAAGAAGTGATTACGTCTCAGTTTTATTTCAGATTTCGGGCAGTCATGTTGTTCTTGTAGTGCCGTTTTTGATAATCTGTGAGTTTGTGCTTTAAAAGATACTGTTTTGCGCTAAAATTTTGTATCGAAAGACCGACGACCAACACCCAAGAATCTAATTTTTTATTTCAAGGATTTTGGGTGAGTTTTGCATGCATTAAGGCACTTTAAAATCGAGTTATTTAAACAAATCGATAACTTTTTGCAAAATTTAACAAATCCAATTTTTGTTTTTTTTTAAATTTGTGATTAAGAGACCTTTTGTTAAATTATGTCGAAAATCACGTATTTTGGCTAAATTTTGCAGTTTTTGTTAAATCTTGTTAGTAAACGCCAATTTATTAATCAAATTTTAACAAAGAACGTCGATGAATCACACTGAAGCGTTTTTTTTTGGCCAGTTTTTTAAGTCCTTGGCCAAGGTAAAAAGATAAGAAATGATTACGTAATAATTTGATTTGGAACTTTATTATTTTGTTTCCGTAGTGCCGTTTAGTTAAAATGCTAAAAGACAAAAAATATTTTTATCTGGAATTAAATAAATAACGCATGATATAACCCCAAAATTTTGTGTTCAAAGACTAACAACTCATAAATTAAATGCCTTTTGGGAAACGATTTTTTTTTGAAAAATTTTAGGTGAGTCATATCCGCAGTATAAAACATTTTTAGATCGCGTTTATTTAAACAAATGGGATTTTATAGCAATTTTAAAATGTTTATAACAATTTTTTTACTCAAAGACCATTTTACAAAATTATCGGAACAACAATGCTCTCGTTGCAACAAATTAAAAAGATTAAAAGTTGTTTGTTGTTCTTATTAAGGTTTTAGGGATTTTTTTTGATTTAATTATTATAGATTTGGATTTAGTAAAACGCCTAATACCTCCATTTTCCGTTAATAAAATTTGCAAAATTATTTTTTTATAACAAATTTAAGCATTTTCAGTTTAAAAAGTTCCAAATTTATTTCAAAATGACGAGACGTAGTCAAAAAATCATTAAAAAAAAAGGTTTGAATTTTTTTGGCATTCTCTGGTTCTTAAACACTGCAATTTGGTAAATTTGGCCCCCCTCTAAGCTAAAATTGACCTGTTTTAGCATTTTTTCGAAACTTGGACGAAATCGGAGATTATAGGGGTTGCAAATTTTAGTAGGGGCATCCTGTATAATGACTCAATGTGTTTTACCTAACCGATTTTCATTGTTATAGTATCGTCAGTTGTTTTTTTGATTATTTTCATTACCTAAATTGATTTATTATTGTTATTACGTAATCTATGAATCATTATGAGCAAATCGGACCTTTTGCGCATACTTTTTGTGTCTAGTTTAGAAAAAAACTAGTTACGTGTTATTTTCATTCGTGATAAACACCCTCTTTTAAGTCAGTCTGATCGAATTGTTCAAACGAGACGGATCGGAGTAAACTGTTGTGATTACGAGTATAATTTTATTTTAAAACCGAACCCGTAACATTTAATACAAATAGAGACTGCTGATGCGACTGTTTTTAATAACTCTGTATAAATAAAATTTACAAAATTTTAAAACTAAGTGATAACTGAGCTACAGATCACTGGAGCCAAGATAAAGAAACCTGGTTTTCTATATTTGTTTTTACTTCAAATATTTCATTAGTAATTACATTGAAAATTAGATATAATCGTGTGCCATTTGTTTTTGAACGAAGTACAAACTAGTAAAGGCACTTCTTATAAAGTTAGTAATTTTTTTAAAAATATATAAGGTACTATAAATGTTATTTTTTGTTACAGTGTAGTTTGTGCCCGTTTTTTTTAAAATTTCGTGAGCATAATTGGACTCCATTGGACAAGAGTTATGGACCATCTAAGCTTCATGAGGAACCTGTGCTGGATTTAAAGGTAAGTGATGTTTATAATTGGAATTTGATTATGAAATGGTCAGAGAATCCTACTAACTATAAACACTTATAAATGTGATTTTAGTTTTTGTTTTTAAATTCTATTGAACACATTCAGCTTGACAAAATAGAGAAATAACTAAAAAAATTGTGACAAAGCAAATAACAAATACTCTTTCAATTATGTTAATAATTTATATTATTCCAGATTTCAACTGTTCATTACTCCCTAGTCCTAATGTCCTTCTCTATTTTCTTCACTTCTTTTGTAATATTCCTTTTACATCAAATTTATTTGCAAAATTTACAAAAAAAAACTATAATATTTGGAACTTATATTAGTTATTAGTAAATCAGTTTTGATTTTATTGGATTAGTAATTTTGAACACAAACGGTTGCCAACATTTACTTATTAATTAATTATTGGGCAGTAACAACAAGGGCCGGAAAATAATTTAAACTATAGTGAAATTTTTGTGATTTTTTGTGTTTATAATCAAGTGATAAAAAGTGAGTGATATAAACAATTTTGAAGTCGAAAAAGTTGCTGTAACCAGAAGAATCAGCAGAGAAATGAAGAGATAAAAGAAAAAGAAGAATCAAATCAATAAAAGTATTAATTGGAGCGTATGACTGAGTCATTTAGAATAAATTAAAGATGAAAAGGTAACAAAGAAGACTTAGACAGCAAGACTAACAACTAATAGCAAAAGAGGAAGACTGCGGAAATATAGAATAGGAAAAGTGTTTAAAAATAAGGATACATGCAAACAGGATTTTTTACTATTTTCTAAGAGAATTTGTTAAATATAAAATATGTTCTACCTTCTACCTGTATAACTACATGGGAAGAAACTTCAAGTTTTAACGAAAATGAACGAAGACAAGCAGTTTAAATGAGATGTCAAAGAAAAGTCGCTGTAACCAGAAGAATCAGCAGAGAAATAAAGACAGAAGAAAAAGAATCAAATCGGTAAAAGAATTAATTGGAGACTATGACTGGTCCATGTAGGAAAAAATAGAGAATAAAAGAAGACAAAGAAGACTTGGAAAGCGTGGCTAACAGCTAATAGCAATAGAAGAAGACCGTGACAATATTAAATAGCTACAGACCTGGAAAAGTGATTAAAAATCAGTGAATTAAAAAATAATTTATATCAAAAACGTAAAAATTTGTGATGCAATATTTTAATCAGTGTTGGGTGAAATTTTACATACAGTGCGAGTGAAGTTTTGATATTAAGTTAGTGTGATTTTTATAAATTTGTGAAGTGATCGAATTAAAATAGTGTGCTACTAGCAGGATAAACTCATAGAAGACACTTCTGCCGTTTTAATTAGCCAAGGCCACATAAGAAGGGTAGAGTCACTCTACGCACCCATGGCTTTTTTGAGAACTCATTTAAGGAGGCTAATTAGACCTAAAGACCTGGTATCTTCAGATAGAAGACGGTACCTTCTGCTTCATTGTGAAAAATTATGCTACTGATACAACTAGATCTTCAAATTAAAACATTTATGACAAGGAAAAGTCGTTGTGACTAGAAGAATCATTAGAGAATTGAAGATACGGGCGAAGGAGAATCAAATTAGTAAAAGAATTAATTAAGAAGTAAGATTGGTCCATTTAGGAAAAAATAGAGAAGAAAATTAAACAGAAGACAAGGAAAACGAGACTAACAGCTAATAGCAATAGAGGAAGACCGTGACAGTATAAAACAGCTACAAATCTGGAAAAGTGTTTAAAATTCAGTGAATTAAAAAATCATTTACATCAAAAACTTAAAAATTTGTGGTGCAATATTTTAATCAGTGTTTGGTGAAATTTTACAGTTCAGTGCCAGTGAAGTGTTTTTATTAAGTTACTGTGAAGTGATCTAATTTGAATACTTTGCTACTAGCAGACCTTAAAGACTCATAGAAGACACTTCAGCTATTTTAATTAGCCAACACCAAGATAAGAATGGAAGAGTTGAAATAGAGAGGCTAAAGACCTTGTACTCGTATCTTCAGATAGAAATGGTACCTTCTGCTTCATTGTGAAAAACTATGTTACTGACATAACTAGATCTTCAAACTGAAATATTTATGACAATAAAATAACTTCTTGTAATGTCTTAAGCTATCTTATTTAATTAAATAATTTTTTTCTTATAAATAGTTTTTAGAACTCAAAATACAATTCTAAATACTCACATAATTATTTGTGCATTTTTTTACATGTGCCTTAATTAATTTAATAAACTAGTAGTAATGCATTTTCTGTGAATAGTTTTTGTTCGCCTGTTTTTTTTTTGGTGTTTCTAAAAACTGTCGACATACCCGAATCGGCCCTGGATCTGAGCAAGATGCGCCGAACGCCGTCAATTATGGTCTATTACGAAGCTTGCATTTATAGCCGCCTTTCAAATGAGCTAATTAGATTTATAGACACTGCAATATGCTATTTCAGGTAACCACGGACCTGTTACCAGCGTAATCACTAGCTAAATTTGGGCGAAAATTGACGATTGTTTGATGGAAGCTTTTTTCTAGTTTGAAGATTATGTTTCCACAACTAATTTGGCAAATCGCCTTTTTTTGGCTATTGTTACAACTTGAGTAACGGCCGTTTAATTTAGGCTTTTGTTACTACTTTTCATTTTGTTTAATAGAAGCTTCCGTTGTGGTAACTGTTAGTGCATCGATTATGTTTCAAAACGGATCCATTACTAATATAACTACTGATTAAATCTAGGCGGAAATTGACGATTGTTTGATGGAAGCCTTCTTTTGGTTTAAAGATTATGTTTCCACGACTAATTTGGCAAACCGCTTGTTTTGACTGTAGTTATATGATTAATGACCGTTTAATTGAAGCTTTCGTCACTGCTGTTACCAAAAACTACATATAAACACTATATCGGCATCTATAAATGCTAGTTTCTAGAAAGCGTTGTTTGTCAAATTAATAATTATAGCTTTATTTTTAAAATATTAGCGATAATTATAATTATTACTTTGTTGATTGATAGTTTATTCAAGTCAATTCATTCAATCTCCAGCGCTCTAATCTCGAGAGAATAAAAGTTGTAAATGAATTCCTAGGATTACGAAAAAATATCTATAAATTAGCAATGCTAAAATTCTAAAAAAAATCCACCGCTAGATTACCATTGGGAGTAGAAAATTTATTTACGGTAAAACACATTGGAAACAGCCAAGTAATTTTTCAAAAGTGGCACTGACGTATGTTGAAACAGTAGATAAAAATTATAGAATACAGATCATCTCTTGTTATAGTTAATTATTGATTAGACAACTCGCTTCAATAGATCCAGACGAAAAGTATTCTTCTCATTTGCCAGCAGTAGCTTACTGGGTACCCCTTTTTGTACATAGCAAATGCGATGAACGAAAGGAACGATAGGTTCTTTTTGTTGATCTTACTATCGTTGAATGTTGTCTTCATTCAATGCTTTAATATTCAACCACGACACTTTGAGTAGGCATGTTTAACTAACTGCACAATTTTTTTTATATAATTATTCAGAAAATTAGTTTAAATAACCAAATTTATTAATTAAAATTAGAAAAAAAATTAAATTCACCCAGTCAGCTTAAAGAACGGTGAAAACCGCAAGCATAGCAAAGACATGAAGACTAAGACTTGAAAGAGATTTGTCAAATTCTGCCTACAGCTAACCAGAAATAATCTTCAGAAGCTCATTGAGATTTGGGCTAATAAGGAAGACTAAAAAGAAAAGAAGACTAACTAAAGATCTACAGAGAATAAGAATTGTCGATAATTTCAAGTGTTGAAGATGAGACATAATAACCAAGATCTAAAAGTTTCGTCAAATTCTGGCTACAGTTAACCAGAGATAATCTCCAGAACTTCATAGAGATTTGGGCTGGATACTAAATAATAAAGACTAAATAGAAAAGAAGAGTAAATAAAGATCTACACAGAACAATAATTGTCGGTAATTCGACGTGCTGAAGATGGAACAAAGAAGTTAAATTCTTAGAGCATGTGGTTTAGACAATGATTTCATCCATAAGGAGATCGATGCATAGCCAGGATCTCATCCATGGAAGCTTCTCAGTTTTATGGTAGCATTGTGGAATAACCAACGCGGGATAGGGTTTGAAGAAAAATAAACAATGAACCCAACTAGATGTGTAAGAGCCAAAGAGACTCTGCTCAAGAGCTAGAAAACCTAGAGAACTCAGAATGACAGTAAATAAGAAAAAACTGATTGCAAAAATTTTTCTTGTGTTGTGATAATGTGTATGTAGTGTTTTTAGATAGAAACAATTAATAAAATTAGTGAAGAATAACTAAAGTGTTGTAAGTGCAAATGTGAGACTAATAAAACAGTGATAACTTTAAATTTTGTGCAAAAATAGTGTCTAAATACGTATTTACCTTCTGTAAAAGTGTCTCTGCTTGTTACTGCCTGATAAAATTTAAATAATTTTCAATACTTTTGCATCTTACTTATTAAGTATTTATTTTCATATTTTATTTATGTTTTTATAATCTTATTGTTCATTCTTTTAATTTATTCCTCTTTACCCTTACATCAAAACTTATTGTGAAGATGAAGAAACCCAAATTCTACTCCGAATGAAGCTAAACATCAATGAACTTAACTCAAGAATAGGACGCCTCACAAACACTCAAAAGCTAAGTATTTTTATTTATTATTATTTATTAAACGGAAAACACCGCGATTTTTTTTTAAATAACTAAATTTTTTGCATTTCAAATTCACAAAATAACACAGAGATAAACAATTTTAGGTATTTATCTACTATCATTATTTGTAATTGTTAAATCTTCTTTAAAAAAGAAGGTACATATAATAAATGTATTTGTGTTTCATTTATCCTTTTTTCCCCTTCCTTAAAAAAATCCTTCCTTTCCTATTTTTTTTGGGGGGGTTTAGGGGTTTAGGTTCTAAGGACATCGCTGGAAATCGGGATAAAGGTAGGTCCGAAGAAGCAGATGGATAAATCGCCACATAGGGCAGAAGAAGAAGCACCAATTTCAGGATTAAAGGTGGGTTCGAAAGAAGCAGAAGGAGGGAATTCGCCACCCAACAGTTGTGGCAGAAGAAGATGCCATAATTGGGACTTGGTTATTGTAATATTATTTTGGTATATAATTGTTTATCTGTGTTCTTCAATAGTTGATTTATTCTGATTATTGTAATATTATTTTGTTATAAAATTGTTTATTTCTGTTCTTCAATAATTGATTTGTTCTGTTTCAGACTATTATTACAGTTACTGGAAATAACTTGTAAAAACAATTTTTTCTTGTTTTAACGTTTAAATTGTTGTGTAAATTCAAATTTTTAAAACAATCATAATTTTTTTTGTTTGAAACTCATTTAGTTATTTCCTGTGACCACAGATTTATTGTTTATTTATATTTGTATTAATAAATTTTTTTCTTTTAGATAACGTTTTTGAAATGACCAACTCCAGACTATCCAGAGTGTCCAACGACAAGATCTTCCTTATTTAAAGGTCAGTCTTTTTCTATTGTTATATTTTTAAAAGTAAGTGATAACTGAGCTACAGATCACTGGAGTCAAGAGAAAGAACTCTTTTATTTACCTATATTTGCTTTTACTTCAGATATTTTATTAGTAGTTACATTGAAAATTAAAATTATCACGTGTCATTTATTTTTGAACGAAGTACAAACTTGTAAAGGCCTTCTTATAAAGTTAGTAATTTTTCAAAAAAGATATAAGGTACTATAAATGTTATTTTTTGTTACAGTGTAGTTCGTGCGCGTTTTTTTGAAATTTGAGTGCTTTTTTTGGACTCCATTGGACATAGGTTATGGACCATCTGAGCTTCATGAGGAATCAGTGCTGGATTTACAGGTAAGTTGTGTTTATATTTGGAATTTGATTACAAAATGGTCAGAAAATTCTAACAACTATGAGCACTTATAAATGTGATTTTAGTTTTTGTTTTTAAATTTTATTGAACACATTCAGCTTGACAAAATAGAGGAATAACTAAAAAAATTGTGACAAAGCAAATAACAAATACTCTTTCAATTATATAATAATTTATATTATTCCAAATTTCAACTGTTCATTACTCCCTAGTATCCTGAAAAATCCCTTGTCCTTCTCTATTTTCTTCAGTTCTTTTGTAATATTCCTTTTAGACCAAATTTACTTGCAAAATTTACAAAAAAAATCATAAATATAATGTTTGAAACTTATATTAGTTAGTAATTTAGTTTTGATTTTATTGATTTAGTAATTTTGAACACAAACGGTTGCCTATATTTACTTATTAATTATATAATTATTGGGCAGTAACAACAAGGGCCGTAAAAGAATTTAAACTATAGTGAAAGTTTTGTGATTTCTTGTGTTTATAATCAAAAGTGATAAAAAATGAGTGTTATAAATAATTTTGAAGTGAAAAAAGTCGCTGTAACCAGAAGAATCAGCAGAGAAATGAAGAGATAAAAGAAAAAGAAGAATCAAATCAGTAAAAGAATTAATTGGAGAGTATTACTGATCCATTTAGAAAAAATTAAAGAAGAAAAGGAAACAAAGAAGACTTGGACAGCGAGACTGACATCTAATAGCAAAAGAGGAAGACTAGAAATATACAACAGTTTAAAAATAAGAATATAGGCAAACAGAATTTTTTACTATTTTCTAAGGGAATTTACTAAATATAAAATATGTTCTACCTTCTACCTGTATAACTACATGGGGAGAAACTTCAAGTTTTAACTAAAAAGAACGAAGACAAGCAGTTGAAATGAGATGCCAAAGAAAATTCGCTCTAACTAGAAGAATCAACAGAGAACTAAAAACAGAAGAAGAAGAAATAAATCAGTAAAAGAATTAATTAGAGAGTATGATTACTTAGGAAAAAATAGAGAAGAAAAGAAGACAAAAGAAGATTTGGAAAGCGTTGCTAACAGCTAATAGCAATAGAAGAAGACCGTGACAATATTAAATAGCTACAGACCTGGAAAAGTGATTAAAAATCAGTGAATTAAAAAATAATTTATATCAAAAACGTAAAAATTTGTGATGCAATATTTTAATCAGTGTTGGGTGAAATTTTAAAGTTTACAGTGCCAGTGAAATTTTGACATTAAGTTAGTGTGATTTTTATAAATTTGTGAAGTGATCTAATTTGAATAGTGTGCTACTAGCAGGACTTAGAGACTCACAGAAGAAACTTCTGCTGTTTTAATTAGGCAAGACTACACAAGAAGAGTAAAGTTACCCTACGCACCTATGGCTTTTTTGAGAACCCATTTAAGCAGGCTAATTCGACCTAAAGACTTTGTATCTTCAGAGAGAAGCCGGTACCTTCTGCTTTATTGTGAAAAATTATGCTACTACTACAACTAGATCTTCAAATTGAAAAATTTATGACAAGGAAAAGTCGTTGTTACTAGAAGAATCATTAGAGAATTGAAGATACGGGCGAAGAAGAATCAAATTGGTAAAAGAATTAATTAGAAGTATGATTGATCCATTTAGGAATAAATAGAGAAGAAAAGGAGACACAGAAGACTTGGAAAACGAGACTAACAGCTAATAGCAATAGAGGAAGACTGTGACAGTATAAAACCGCTAAAAATCTGTAAAAGTGTTTAAAAATCAGTGAATTAAAAAATAATTTATAACAAAAACTTAAAAATTTGTGGCGCAATATTTTAATCAGTGTTTGGTGAAATTTTACAGTTCAGTGCCAGTGAGGTGTTTTTATTAAGTTACTGTGAAGTGATCTAATTTGAATACTTTGCTAATAGCAGACCTTAAAGACCCATAGAAGACACTTCAGCTATTTTGATTAGCCAACACCAGATAAGAATGGAAGAGTTGAAATAGAGAGGCTAAAGACCTTGTACTCGTATCTTCAGATAGAAATGGTACCTTCTGCTTCATTGTGAAAAACTATGTTACTGACATAACTAGATCTTCAACCTGAAATATTTATGACAATAAAATAACTTCTTGTAATGTCTTGAGCTATCTTATTTAATTAAATTATTTTTTTCTTATAAATAGTTTTTAGAACTCAAAATACAATTCTAAATACTCACATAATTATTTGTGCATTTTTTTACGTGTGCCTTAATTAATTTAATAAACTAGTAGTAATGCATTTTCTGTGAATAGTTTTTGTTCGCCTGTTTTTTTTTTGGTGTTTCTAAAAACTGTCGACATACCCGAATCGGCCCTGGATCTGAGCAAGATGCGCCGAACGCCGTCAATTATGGTCTATTACGAAGCTTGCATTTATAGCCGCCTTTCAAATGAGCTAATTAGATTTATAGACACTGCAATATGCTATTTCAGGTAACCACGGACCTGTTACCAGCGTAATCACTAGCTAAATTTGGGCGAAAATTGACGATTGTTTGATGGAAGCCTTCTTCTAGTTTGAAGATTATGTTTTCAAAACTAATTTGGCAAATCGCCTTTTTTTGGCTATTGTTACAACTTGAGTAACGGCCGTTTAATTTAGGCTTTTGTTACTACTTTTCATTTTGTTTAATAGAAGCTTCCGTTGTGGTAACTGTTAGTGCATCGATTATGTTTCAAAACAGATCCATTACTAATATAACTACTGATTAAATCTAGGCGGAAATTGACGATTGTTTGATGGAAGCCTTCTTTTGGTTTGAAGATTATGTTTCCATGACTAATTTGGCAAACCGCCTGTTTTGACTGTAGTTATGTGATTAATGACCGTTTAATTGAAGCTTTCGTCACTGCTGTTACCAAAAACTACATATAAACACTATATCGGCATCTATAAATGCTAGTTTCTAGAAAGCGTTGTTTGTCAAATTAATAATTATAGCTTTATTTTTGAAATATTAGCGATAATTATAATTATTACTTTGTTGATTGACAGTTTATTCAAGTCGATTCATTCAATCTCCAGCGCTCTAATCTCGAGAGAATACAAGTTGTAAATGAATTCCTAGGATTACGAAAAAATATCTATAAATTAGCAATACTAAAATTCTAAAAAAAATCCACCGCTAGATTACCATTGGGAGTAGAAAATTTATTTACGGTAAAATACATTGGAAACAGCCAAGTAATTTTTCAAAAGTGGCACTGACGTATGTTGAAACAGTAGATAAAAATTATAGAATACAGATCATCTCTTGTTATAGTTAATTATTGATTAGACAACTCGCTTCAATAGATCCAGACGAAAAGTATTCTTCTCATTTGCCAGCAGTAGCTTACTGGGTACCCCTTTTTGTACATAGCAAATGCGATGAACGAAAGGAACGATAGGTTCTTTTTGTTGATCTTACTATCGTTGAATGTTGTCTTCATTCAACGCTTTAAAATTCAACCACGACACTTTGAGTAGGCATGTTTAACTAACTGCACAATTTTTTTTATAAAATTATTCAGAAAATTAGTTTAAATAACCAAATTTATTAATTAAAATCAGAAAAAAAATTAAATTCACCCAGTCAGCTTAAAGAACGGTGAAAACCGCAAGCATAGCAAAGACATGAAGACTAAGACTTGAAAGAGATTTGTCAAATTCTGCCTACAGCTAACCAGAAATAATCTTCAGAAGCTCATTGGGATTTGGGCTGAACACTTATTAATAAGGAAGACTAAAAAGAAAAGAAGACTAACTAAAGGTCTACACAGAATAAGAATCGTCGATAATTTCAAGTGTTGAAGATGAGACATAATAACCAAGATCTAAAAGTTTCGTCAAATTCTGGCTACAGTTAACCAGAGATAATCTCCAGAACTTCATAGAGATTTGGGCTGGATACTAAATAATAAAGACTAAATAGAAAAGAAGAGTAAATAAAGATCTACACAGAACAATAATTGTCGGTAATTCGACGTGCTGAAGATGGAACAAAGAAGTTAAATTCTTAGAGCATGTGGTTTAGACAATGATTTCATCCATAAGGAGATCGATGCATAGCCAGGATCTCATCCATGGAAGCTTCTCAGTTTTATGGTAGCATTGTGGAATAACCAACGCGGAATAGGGTTTGAAGAAAAATGAACAATGAATCCAACTAGATGTGTAAGAGCCAAAGAGACTCTGCTCAAGAGCTAGAGAACCTAGAAAACTCAGAATGACAGTAAATAAGAAAAAACTGATTGCAAAAATTTTTCTTGTGTTGTGATAATGTGTATGTAGTGTATTTATATAGAAACAATTAATAAAATTAGTGAAAAATAACTAAAGTGTTGTAAGTGCAAATGTGAGACTAATAAAACAGTGATAACTTTAAATTTTGTGCAAAAATAGTGTCTAAATACGTATTTACCTTCTGTAAAAGTGTCTCTGCTTGTTACTGCCTGATAAAATTTAAATAATTTTCAATACTTTTGCATCTTACTTATTAAGTATTTATTTTCATATTTTATTTATGTTTTTATAATCTTATTGTTCATTCTTTTAATTTATTCCTCTTTACATTTTGCTTAAAAAGTTCCTATTTATTTTCATATTTCATTCGTTATTAACTTCATCCACATTTTTTTAAGTTTTGGTTTCTTCTAATAATTTTATTTGTTCATTCTTTTAATTCATCCCTCTTTACCCTTGCATCAAATCTTATTGTGAAGATGAAGAAAACCAAATTCTACTCCGAATGAAGCTAAACATCAATGAACTTAACTCAATAATAGAACGCCTCTCAAACATTCAAAAGCTAAGTATTTTTATTTATTATTATTTATTAAACGAAAAATACCGCGATTTTGTTTAAATAACTAAAATTTTTGCAATTCAAAATCACAAAATAACACAGAGATAAACAATTTTAGGTATCTACTATCATTATTTGTAATTGTTAAACCTTTTTTTTTAAAAAAAAGGTACATATAAATAAATCTATTTGTGTTTAATTTCTCCTTTTTTCCCCTCCCTTAAAAAAATCCTTCCTTTCCTATTTTTTTTGGGGGGAGAGGGTTTAGGTTCTAAGGACATCGCTGGAAATCGGGATAAAGGTAGGTCCGAAGAAGCAGAGGGATAAATCGCCACATAGGGCAGAAGAAGAAGCACCAATTTCAGGATTAAAGGTGGGTTCGAAAGAAGCAGAAGGAGGGGATTCGCCACCCAACAGTTGTGGCAGAAGAAGATGTCTTAATTAGAACTTGGTTATTGTAATATTATTTTGGTATATAATTGTTTATCTGTGTTCTTCATTCTGATTATTGTAATATTATTTTGTTATAAAATTGTTTATCTCTATTTTTCAATAATTGATTTATTGTGTTTCAGATTATTATTACAGTTACAGGAAATAACTTGTAAAAACAATTTTTTCTTGTTTTATCGTTTAAATAGTTGTGTAAATTCAAATTTTTAAATCAATCCTGATATTTTTGTTTTGTTTGGGACTGATTTAGTTATTTCCTGTGACCACAGAGTTATTGTTTATTTATATTTGTATTAATAAATTTTTTACTTTTAGATAACGTTTTTGAAATGACCAACTCCAGACTATCCAGAGTGTCCAACGACAGGATCTTCCTTATTCAAAGGTCAGTCTTTTTTTATTATTATTTTTATAAATTCAATTCGTGATTATAAATATTATTTTACAAAATTTTGCAAATTAAGTTAAAAAAGAGATCAACAATTTTTTGCATTTTTATTTATCATTATAACAGGAAACAAAATATTAAACAGTAATTAAACAGAGCACTTACAAAAACCGTCTTTTATTTAAATAACACAGTGAGAACGAAAATAAGCTGAATTAGAATTAGCTGTGCTCGCCTCGTCAGTAATTTAGAAATCGACAATTTTGAAAATTCGAATTTGCTACTAGATGACGTCAAAAAACAGTTGATATTTTTGCTGCTTATTGTCAAATTAGTAACATTGCGGAGACTCTTTTAACAACAATTTTTCATTTATTCTTTATGCTTGAATTGTACACATAATAAGTATTCTAAAATTTAAACACGATAACTGAGGATTTGTCATAAAAACGTTTTGACAGGAAAATTGATACAAATTTCAAACGAAAATTGCAAATAATACAATTTGGTTTTTACTAGCAACAGTTTTATTAAAAACTTGTTGAATCAAATTTTAACATCTTTTTTAAAATTATGGATTGATTTGTGTAGTATTCATCAGACGTTTTATCAGAATTGTAAAATTGTTCTTTGATATTGAGCATAAGGTACATTTAAATAAATCTATTTGTGTTTGATTTATTCCTTTTTTCCCCTCCCTTAAAAAAATCCTTCCTTTCCTATTTTTTTTGGGGAGGGGGGTTTGGGGGTTTAGGTTCCAAGGACATCGCTGGAAATCGGGATAAAGGTAGGTCCGAAGAAGCAGAGGGAGAAATCGCCACATAGGGCAGAAGAAGAAGCACCAATTTCAGGATTAAAGGTGGGTTCGAAAGAAGCAGAAGGAGGGAATTCGCCATTTATCAGTTGTGGTAGAGAAAATATCGGAATTAAGATTTTTTATTGTTTTTCTAATTTTTTTGCTAGAATATAGTTCACGGTTTTGCTAAAATTGTTGATCTCTGCGTTAATTTATAAATTTTTTACTTAAAGTTTCGAGTTTCATTTAACGTCAATTTTTTATTTTATCTTTTTAATAAAATTCGTCTTTTATATATTGGATGTTTTAAGAATTTTTCTGTTTCAGATTTTAGTGATTTTTCTGTTTTAGGTTTTCACAATTTTTTTGTTAATTGGGTTTTAATATTTCCCCTTTCAGGTATATTGTGTTTTAGGTTTTAGTAATTTTAAAGTGGCCAAGGCTTAATATTAACAGTAATTGTAGGGCTCGACTTCAGCTGTTTCAGGTGTTTGTAATTTTTTTTGTTTTAAGTTTTCAGGTTTTAACAATTAACAATTTTTCTGTTTTAGGTTTTAGTAATTTTTCTATTCTAGGAATTAATTTTTTCAGGTATTATTTTTCAGGTTTTTCAGATTTTAGCTATTATCTCCTGCTTTTCGAGTGTTTATATTTCTCTTTTCAGGTATTGTTTTTCATGTTTTAGTAATATTTTTGTTTCAGGTTTTCAGGTATTAACATTTTTTCTGTTATTCGGAGTATTAATATTTTTTCTTTCAAATTTTACTTAAGGGTACGCTTTTCTTATGCATGTTGGGGATATTTTGCATGTATATTGCTTGGTTTGGTTACTAACACCTTACTTAGTATAAGTATATTAGATAAGATAGTTGTTAAGTTAGTTTCTAAGTTTGTATGATCGAAGGGCCACTTGTCTGGTTAGCATTTATTGTAAGCGCCAGCTACGTCCTTATTAATTTTTTTATTTTTCAGGTTCTAATACACTTAATATTTTCGTTTCGTGTTTCAGGAACAATTTTATCTAGTAGTTTATTTTTTTTTTGTTTTATGTTTTAATATTTTTATTTCAGGTATTTAAACTTTTCATAATTTTTCTGTTTCAGCAATTTTTTTCAGGTATTATGTTTCAGGTTTTTATAATTTTTCTGTTTCAGCATTTGGTAATTTTTCTGTTTTAAATTTTAATATTTTTATTTCAGGTTTTATGTTTAAATTTATCATAATTTTTCAGTTTCAACATTTTTTTCAGGTATTATGTTTCAGGTTTTAGTAATTTTTCTGTTTCAGCATTTGGTAATTTTTCTGTTTTTAATTTTAATACTTTTATTTCTGGTATTATGTTTAAATTTATCACAATTTTTCAGTTTCAGCATTTTTTTCAGGTTTTAGTAATTTTTCTGTTTCAGCATTTGGTAATTTTTCTGTTTTTAATTTTAATACTTTTATTTCAGGTTTTATGTTTAAATTTATCATAATTTTTCAGTTTCAGCATTTTTTTCAGGTTTTTGTAATTTTTATGTTTTAAATTTTAGTATTTTTATTTCAGGTATTATGTTTAAACTTATCGTAATTTTTCTGTTTCAGAATTTTTTTTCAGGTATTATTATTAACCTTTTCGTTATTTTTCAGTTTCAGCATTTTTTCAGGTATTTTGTTTCATGTTTTCGTAATTTTTCTGTTTCAACATTTGGTAATTTTTTTGTGTTTAATTTTAATTCTATTATTTCAGGTATTATGTTTAAACTTATCGTAATCATGTTTCATGTTTTCGTAATTTTCCTATTTTTAATATTAATATTGTTATTTCAGGTATCTATTATGTTTAAACTTTTCGTAATTTTTCTCTTTCAGCTATTATTTTTTTTTCAGGTATTCTCTGTTCCATGTTTTCGTAATTTTTCTGTTTTAGGTTTTAATTTTGTTTGGTATTATTGAGTGTTTTTACGTTTCATTCTACACACGAAGAAGATCCAACAAGAAGTCTGTAATCTTTATGTTTTACTCAAACTTTGTTAGTTATTTAATCACATATTTAATGTCTTTTTATTATTCTGTATTAATTTCACTTTTATTAAATTTTATAACATCACTATCGAGTTTCAGTGACTGTTTACTTTTCCAATTTTTGCTGTCCCTCAATTACAACAATCTCAGAGGGTTATTCCTGCAAAATATATTTTTTTTAATCCAAAGTGTTAGTGAGTCTTGCTGGTGTCAAAATTTTGAGTCCTAAAATAAGCAAAAAGACGTACCAAGAAAATACAAACTTTTATTTTGTCTTTTCCAAAAGTAAACCAGTTTTTTGTTTTAAGAAATTTTTAGAATGGGAAAATGACAAAGGCAAACAATACAAAATCATAAAAAATAATTATTTGTTTAGGAAAAGAAAAAACGCAAAATATATTTTTGCAGCTTTATTAATTAACAATACCATGATATTACAAAATTATAAATAACGTGACAATAGACTACATATAAAAGAAGATAATTATCTATTTAAGTGGAATTATATACAATACATAATTAGGGTAAAAGCAATACAAATTAAGTAAATAAAATAAAACGTCTTTAAAATCTTATTTCTTAGCAATACAGCCTTGCCAGAGAAGTCCTCCACAAGCCATACAAACAATAGCATAAACAATCACAGTAATAACAACACCAATAATAACATAAATCTTGACATTTTTCCAAAACATAGAACGTGCTAAATTGCGACTTGTTTTCCTGAATGTCACAGACTGAAAATAAGTAATTCATTTGAAAAGTATATTAGATCTCGAGAGCGAAGCCTCGAGGTTTATATACTATTTTTTCAACCACCACAATACAATCAGATTAATGCCCTCTTGTTGTTTCAGGTGGTTGAAAACAATTTTTCAGTGTCATACTTACCCCACTATTTAAATTTTCAGCTTTATTTACTAACAGTTCCAGCCTTTCTCCTCTCATAGCAACATTATCTTATCACCAAGCACAGTTAGAATTTTAAATGAACGATATTTATATACACTCACCTATATTCTTAACCATAATATTCTTCAGTTCATCTAACTCTCCATGAACTCGTGAAATCGTGTCAACATCATGTGATTCAGAATAATGTTTCATTTCATTTGCTAGAACTCGGGAAAATTCTGAATTCATCGCATAAGCAATTGCTGTATCTGCAGCATCTCCATATGAAGATCTGAAACGTCTTTTAATTTCATTTAGAAATAAAAACGCTCGTGATCTCTCAAATTCCTACAAATTAAAACAGTAAAAACGTAAATTTAGAAGAGTTTTAAACATACATCATCAGTAATACACATATAAATAATTTGATTCTCACAAATATAGTGAAACAAATAATTTCCATGTGAGTAGGTGAGTTTATCATCATGTGGTGGTATTTTTCCAATGATTTGTTCAGTAACTTCAGCAAAATTTCCAGCACATGAGGCGTATCTAACTAAAACAGTGCTTCCCCGAGATATAACACTATAAAGAATTGGCATCTGAAACAATTAATAATGTTAATTAACTGGTAAACTATCTGGGGCGCAATTACCTTGACTTCTGTCTTTCACTACTGACAACTTCGCATTAACGTCTCACAGTGTTATACACTTAATTAATATAAAAAACAAATAAATTCTGTTTAAACTGATTGTGATTATCAAAATAAAATCAGTTATTTATCAAGAACAATCAGAACAATAACAAAAACGTCATGTGTCAGAATGACGTTTGAGTGACAGATGCGCTTGCGCGATGAGTCAGCCCTGATGCGACAAATACCCTAAATACCAAACCAGTGGCGTTCAATAAATCCAAAAAATTACTTTTATTTCTGAAAACAACTATAGACGAAGTGTAAATAATTAATAAATTTAACTTCTATGTGTTTGTTCGGTGAAACACTATCGGTGAGGAAGGTTTTGGACATAACAGGTAATTTTAAGATGTTAGGTTGGTAGTTCTGTGTCAATGACAAGTGACAGTGCGACTGCGCCGTTTAATACTGGCCAGTAAAATTTTATTTAAAGACTAAAAAACCGTTTAATAGTAAATACTAGACGATTTGTGTCAAAAGGTCAGTAAAACTATTGCATAACTTTAATTTTGAATTCTCAGAGAACACTAAGAAGCGGTTTGTTATCGCAGCTTTTTAGTACAGGTATTATACGCTAAAATCGTTATTTTTTAAACGTTTTTCTCTTGAAAGTGACATAATTAGTTAAATACACTCCATTTTTTATTTATATGACGTTAAACGACGTAAATAAAATCAGTTATTTATCAAGAACAATGACAAAAACGTCATGTCAGTGTGACGTTTGTCTGACATGCGCGTGCGCGATGAGTCAGCCCTCATGCGCTCTTTACCCTAAATATCAAACCAGTGGCGTTCGATACACTCACAAAACCAAAAAGTTTAAGTTCCGTGAAACACTGCCGGTAAAGAAGATTTTGGACATAACCTGTAATTTCACAATGTTAGGTTGGTAGCTCAAAGTGTCAGTGACACTGCAATGACGTCGTTTAATACTGGCCAGTAAATTTGAGTTAAAGACTAAAATTGCTGAAATACAGGACGATCGGTGCCAAAAGGTCAGTCAAACTAGACATACTCGCATAACCTCGGTTCTGGATTGCCAGAAAACACTGAGAAGCGGTTTGATAACGCAGTTTTTTAATACAGTCATTATGCCCTAAAATCGTTATTTTTAGGCGTTTTTTCCTTAAAAGCGAAATAATTAGGTAAATATATGTAACATGGTTGAAAGAATATTATTTTTTTTGAAGGAAGTATGATATTGCGCATATTGACAACGTGGTATGACCTCACTCAGCGAGGGAATTTCGCGTTGATGATTGGTGAAAATTTAAAAAACGTCACTCAGAGACCAAAGAGAGCGACGTTGCCAATGTGCACAATATTATAATGTGTGTTCGTTTAAAAAAAAACTCGTAGCAAGCCATGACATTGTTACGTATGTCGTACATGATCCTATACAACAACCTCCATGACAACAAAAATTTTTATTATTTACATTATTCGTGTATTGTTGGTTGCCTACTATACAATTTTATCCGTCACAAATTATCCTAACCTAAAAATGTCTCCTCTTCCCGCCAAAGCGGGCTTGGTCTTGGTGTGTTTTTGTGTGGTTGCCTTCGTGGTGTTTTAGTTTTTCAAACATTCGTTATTTTATTTATCAGTATTTTTCAATACTAAATTTTGTGTTTTCCTTGATTTGTAATCATGGTGTATACCAGTGAACAAAAGACTTTTTTGTTGGAAAGTTATTTCCGAAATGGAGAGAATGTAAACGGTGTTTGGAAATATTCAATTCAGCCGTGCCTGGAGGAGTTTCGAGAAGCTTTTCCTGACGTTGTTGTTGTGTATGAAGGGTTTAAAAACACTCTCCACTGAAGTGTGAATCTGTTCCGTGAAATTGGGGCCATTACACGTAAAGAGGGCAGTGGATGACCAACTAAACGAACAGATGAAGTTATTCATGCTGCACAAGAGATTCTACAGCAAGATCCAAAAACGTCGATTAGACATCTGTCTCAGCAAGTTGAACTTTCTGTTAGTACATGTCATAAACTCCTACGAGAAGATTTACATATGTACCCTTATCGTCTCCAAGCCGTTCAAGAGTTACGACCCGTAGATTTTCCTAGAAGATTGCAGTATTGTCAGTGGTTTTTAAATAACATTGCAAATAATAATGAACTCCTTCAAAAAACTTCCTTTACGGATGAAGCGTGGTTTTAGCTGTCCGGCTACATGAATTCACAAAACAATTGTTTTTTAGTTTCAAAGCACTCTAGAGTTTTTTTTTTTTTAACACACGATACTTACCTGATGAAAATCTTTCCACCACGAATTATACACATATTGTCCGTTTCACGAAAGAAGCGACTTTTCTCATAGCTATTAATGGTCCGAACTATAATATGTACGTACCGCGTTGATTGAAGGAGCGCGGAGCGCCTGCCCCGTTTTCCCGAAAAACGAGAAGTATAATAAGTTGCCTAAACTAATAATCAACGAACGCCATTTTCCTCGTTATCACGTTTTTCACCTTTGGCTTCTAGTAGACACTACTTTGAATTTTGTTTCTTTTCAGTACATCGAAAATGTGAATAACGTGTGTCGTAACTTAAAAATAAATTGATGACAAAAGTCGATTCTTTCGTGAAACGGACAATAAATTAATACTGAGTGTATATTTTTTTTTTGTAAATTGAAATAATACAAAATCATTGGTAGAAAAATATTTATTATCACATAATAATTAATCACTTCCTACTGTCACAATATTCTAAGAATTCTTTTTTATGTGCATCTTGAATATACGGCTCAATCCCTCTAATAAGATACCTTAAATTATGCCTCGATAGAAAAATTTCATCAAGATTATTTTTAAGTTCGTCAAGATTATAATCGTCTCGATAACTTTTCATTAATTGAAGAAATTTTTTAAAAAGTTCAGTACTTAAGGCATTTTTTACCTGAAAACAAAATTACAATTTTCATTTTTTGTCAATTCATGATTCAACAGTTGTTCCAACAGTTCAGAATTGAACTGCACATGCGCAGTAGCGTTTTAGCGATCCAAAATCTCTGTTGCGCATGCTCAGTTCAGTTTTGAATCTGAACCGTTTTAAACTGGTTCTAAAGCATTGACAAAAAATGAAAATCTATGAAAAAACACTGTACCATAAGAATAAAATCAGCAATAGACGTCTTCAAAGGTGTCTCCACTCCTGGATTAGGTATCACAGTGATTTTTTGCTTCTTAACCGGATTTTTACTTTGTGGTATTTTCCTTTTATGAATATTTACTAAACCACTACTGCCAGCAGTTGAAATCAAACTTGAACTAAAATTAAAGTTACCAACTCGAGGAGTTGCCCCATTTGAGGGTGGCACATTCTCGTCTTTTATTTTAGGCATAGGCAACTAAAAAAAAAAAAAATTAAATACCAAAACAATTTTTCTTCAGACACGCACTTTTGTCGCATTTTGAAAAAACATCCGAAGATCGCGCATAAGTTCTCCATAATTTTGCATAATCTTAATATGTTTTCTCAGCCACAGAGATAAGTTTGTTTGAATTTTTGGATTGGTGAAACGCGAATCTAGAAGAATTATAGCTCCATAGTCATGTTGGTGTCTTATGACACGTCCTATGGCCTGGTTTATAGCACGGGTGGCTTCTAAACTGTACCATTCGTCACCTCTCAAATACTGTTCTTACTTAATTATTTAATTAAAGTAAACAGTACTAATTACCTCCTTGTTTTTTGCATTGCAAGTATCAAGATAACGTTTTTTGAGAATTATTTTTGGGTCTTTAAGGGGCGGATATGGCAGACCGATTATAAAAACAGCTCTGCCGTTTACATCAGCAAAGTCTAATCCTTCAGAAACTTTTCCTCGACACACTCCCATAAAAATAGCCCCCTTGTAAGCAGGGTCTTTAAGTTTTGAGTAATATTCACTCATTGCAAAAGCGAATGAGTTTTTGTCTTTAGGTTCAGCGAAAATTGCCTAAAATGTCCTTGTTATTACCAGTAAATTACAGGGTAAAGACATCTGAATTACTTTAGTTTTATTTATTTCGTCCCAAATTCCTGACTCCTGCCAGTACTGCTGACATTTTTGCATAATTGGATATGAAGGAAAAAAAATTAAAACTCCATCAGGGATTACACGAATTAAATTCGTAATAAGTTGCCCCAATGACCTCAGATATTTTGGATTATCACGATTTTGGTAATTACAATTTAGAGGTTCCTGGTCAGGGCCTTTAGTTAAAATTTTGACACAAACTTGGTCTCCTTTAACAATATGAGGATTTTCTATTCTGACCCCTACGTTTAGATCAAGTTCCGAAATCAAGGGCTTTAAGGGGGCTAAAGTGCCACTTGTGATAATAACACAGTAGACACCTTGATCCATCAAAATGTTCATCCTGTATTAAAAAAAAATTAAGTAATCAAGGGTTATAAATTTGCTACTTAGAACCAATAATACTAACCCAAATCCGGGACTAAAACACCAATAGCTCAAAACACGACAACCACTTTTTATTGTTGCTTTAGACAGCCAATCATCTCCTCCTTTCTTTTTACCTTCTTCTACAGAAATGTGTACCTGAAATTGGCGAGATAGGTATAATAATAATTTACAAAAGAAATGTGACAAAAAATACTTTGTAACACTTTTTTATTCGTTCCTTAAATTGTGGACTAACACTTGCATAAGCAATTGTTAATAAATCAGAAAATAATTGTAGTCCTACACCTTTTCGAGCAAAAGGACCGTCATTAACTACTGCCAAAAATTGTATAATTTTCTCCACTAGATTAATAACTGAATTGTAATTTCCATCATTAATCTAAAAAAAATGTTATTAGATATTTGGAGTGTATTAAATGCACCCAATCACACCAAACACTCGGTAATGATGTTAGTGATACTTAAACCTGAATATTTTACAAACTGATCCCCCTTATATTCTATAAATGACCCAAAAAACATGCAAAAACTGTTATTTTGAATCTCAACTGATAACTTACTCCAGCTTTGTTTAACATCTCAAAAATGTAATTTCCCTCAAAATACGTGCCTTCTGGAGCCTCACTTTTAATCTCAATTTCATCTAGGACTTTTTCAAAATTGAGGAACATTTCTTTGAGAACACAAAGTTCCTCTGGAGTGAAATCTTTCGGTACTTCTTTATCATTAAAATCGACGACTACATCATCACTTAGTGCTTTCATTACAGCTGTTACTTCCTCAATACAGAGTGTAACATCAGTTGATTTAATCTGAACACTCGCTGAGTCTTCACATATTTTCTCAATATTGTGCCCCTCATCCAAAATAACAATATTATTAGCCAACTCTAATCCTAGTGCTTTCCTTGCTTTAGGATCAAGTAGATAATTATAAGGTGTGAAAACAATATCAGCGTTCTGTTTCAATTCTTTTGCCATATAATAAGGACAAAATTTATGACTTTGCCCCAATTTAACCAGATCTTCAATATCGATAATACTCAGTTGTGTAATTCCCGGATCGTCCTTTTTTCTATCGACTTTATTGTAGTACATACATGACCTTTCCCTCACTTTCATCTTACATAACTGCACTTTAAGCGAGTTATTCTTCTCATTGAGAACCTGTTGGTGAATACACATCTGTTCCCTAGATCCTAAAACTGTAGCCTTCATGTGGCTATAACTCGTCCTTTTTAACTCCTGCATTGCTTGCGAGAGCTGAGTATGTGTCCGCGAGGCGTATATAATCGTCGGAATTCCCAAAAAACCCCTAGTGCTTTGCCCTCCAGCCACACTGTTTAACTCTTTGAGAAAATCAGGAGTGTCTGTCGTTGTGAGTCTGTGGGCTTGCAGCTGTGCTTTTTTCACCTCGAGCCAAGCCAGAGAGGCGCACAGTAACGATAGAGTCTTCCCGGTTCCTGTAGGAGACTCCAGGACCCCATTTTGCCGGTCTTGGAGACACTCAATCACTTTTTCCATGTAGTTAACTTGAATGTCGTACGGGGTGAAGGGGAAATTGACGGGAATGCCGCGAATTGTTGTTGAGGACATTTTAGAGGGGGTTTAGGTGTGCAAATTTGAAAAAGTTAGGTTAGGGTTGGCAAATTTGAAAAAGTGAGGTTAGGTTTCAAGACAAATGCGAATGATGCTGATAAGAGGGAATTTCTGGTTGTGGGAGAAGTATAAGGAATGGGGTTTTAAGTTAGTTTCATTATAAATGGGTTTTACCAAGAGGTTTTCGTAATATATACATATTAAAGAAGAGAAAAAATTGACAACATAACCACAATATATATTCTTTGGCGCTTTCAAATAGTATCGAATTCTGTTGTACAGGAAATCCTGAATACGCGAAAAATTAACTATTGCTAATAATTTATTAAAAAATTGTTTATTTTATAAACTTAGCGTTTATTTCTAAAGATTTTCTAATTATTTTGTATTATTAGACTTGTTTTCGTCAAATGTAAGTGTATTAATTATCAAATTCGACAGTATCGCAATTCTGACTTATTCTACAATTTCTGAAAAATGAAAACATTTATATAATTTTTAAAAGAAATATTTGCGATTTATCGTTATCTAAATACAGTATTAAAAAGTTTAATTGTAGCAAATAACAAAAAATATTTAAACATGTGTTTCAACAGCCTGAAACCTTAGGTAAAAAAATGTTGCTATAGTCTATTTTGATTGAAGGTACATTTGTGGGCGGCAAATTTGAAATCCTCCATTGTGATTGGTTAATTTTTTTTATTTCAAATTGTTGTTTTTGGTAGAAAAAAAGTGGTAAGGTACAAGTTTAAAAATAGAATCAATTAAAAAACAATTTCTTTATTTCAAAAAACATTTATAATACTTAGATGATTCCATTAAATGAAAATATAAATTCATTTAGCGATGGACAAATAAAGCAACTGTACAAATAAATATTTCGAATAAAAATCGAATGAACAGCATTGATTTAAACACAATGTCCCAGCGAATAATGACAGTCTGTAGACAACATATATCGACATTAAATTAGTACATTTTGTGTTGAAATATCCAATAATAACAACAGCACACAAAATATACTACACTGGCAGGCGGAGTAAAAATATATATTTTGTATATTTTGTATTTAGGTAACAAAATTAGAAGATTTCAGTGAAATATGTGGTAAGAAGACTGCAAGGTACATAGCGGATAAGGTTTTTGCTTTACTATCATGAACATAGATCAGTCACAATGATATCTTATAATTATTAAGTAAAGCAACACAACATACATATCAATGATTTTTTCATTTTTTTTCTTTGCCTATCTAAGATAAATTCGTTCATTTAATTTAAAATTATTAAAAAGGTAATAACTGGACTATATTTACAATTTTATTCTTGATACCTCTGTCTAATGGCTCATCGATCATCGAATCTCGGGCTATTAAAGCTCTAAATTGTATTATAATACCGATTTTTGGTTTTTCTATGCTGTTCCGAAACTGAGTTTCACTTAATTCTTTTTTTTATATCTAATAGTATTTTTATGCAAATATTTACATAATCGATGCGACTCGATCGCTTCAAGTCAGTCATGTTTTAAAAGTAGGTATATAAAAAAAATTAGCTGATTGACCCGCACCGACACTTTAAATCACATACATATAGGTAACATATCGTAAATAAATAATATACATTTTGGCATCTTTGAAGTACATACACAAATAGACTTTGGTATTGGTATAAAATGTCTCACATTATTAATGTAAGCTTGGTACATCACACTTAGTTAATTGAATATTGTTTCACTTAGTCTTTATTTTGTCACTAGCATAAATCGCTCCACGAAAACCACCATCGCTCCTGACACGATTTCATTTCTCTTTTTTTTCTTCGTTTTTTCGATTCGTTTTGTTTTTTCGTGAATTTTACATTATACGGATCTTCGGCAAGCTCAGGATATAGTAAAACGTCATGAATGTAATCTCCTTCATAACTTGAGACGTAACCCAATTTTAACAACTCTTCTACTTCTCCAGACGTCCATTCAACAGTACCAGAAAACCCACTTTTTAACGCTTCTTTCTCTTTATGCCAGGCTTTCCGTATCGCGGATAACTTTGCATGGTGCAGTAATCTCTGCTTTTCCTTCTCTACAGTCGTTCCATATCTTAGATTAACCACAGCGTTTGCTCCATGGATCTTTACATCGAAATAATTGTTCCCACTTCCATTTTCCTTCGCGATTTCATGGAAAGTCGTATTGACTTGTCCTTGAAGCCGTTTCAATTGTCCTTTATCATCATTCGCTTTCCATGTTTCTTCTTTCACAAAATAGAAGGCGTCTTGTTGGGCACTATGGACCACAAAGGTAAAAGGAAGAAGATACGACCGGTTAAAAACAGAAGTATAGACATCTTTGTAAATGGCATTAGCTGCAGGTACACTCGAAACAATCGCTTGTCCTTGACTCGATTTTGAAACAAGAATTCCTCGACCAAAAGGAGGATCAGAAGCAGCACCAATCTTCTTCGGAATCAAATCCATGACGTCAGTTTTAAGCGCGGATTTTGAAGGTGCAGAAAGGTCTTTAGCTGTTGTCATTTTACGGGTGTTAAGATGCGCAAGGAAGCCTGATTGGATGTCAGTTGATGACGCGTGCATTGTTAATTGGCTGCTGAGAGTTTCTGTGGACGGATTCCAAAATGTTGCAGGGTGGGTGAGAAGTGGAGGCATACGACCGCCTGGAAGAGAATCAGGGAAGAGCTGAGGAGCGAGATTTTGAAGATTGTATCCCAGTTTTGTCAGCCAATCCAAATGATCTAAAGCAGAAAAAAAATGACTAAAAGGAAAAAAAACAGAGATTAGTTACCTGTAGGTCTATTTCGTTCCACTCCCATATTTATCGGATCATTTCCATTAAACCTGTACAGATGTAGATGCGTAGGTGTAGCAACTCGTTCTAAGACGTCTTCCCAAAGAGGAGACATCCATTGGCCAATTAAAGGATCGTAGACTTTTCCATTGGGCATATGTACCAATGACGTCACCTGAATTAACCAATCAGACAGTTTTTACAAGAAAAATTAACTCACCTGATCTAATAAGCCGCCACAAAAATCTACAGGTAAATAGAGGTACGGATTTGAATCGTAGACAATATGGCCGTATGGTGATCTCATTATTTCTCTAATTCCTTCACCATATTGATTAAAAATCATCACAGGGGTACCACACTGATCCGTTGCGACATAATACTTATGCCTGTAGACTTGTGCGTAGATAAGGTGACCTCGGTCATCGTAGACAAGTGACATTAATTTACCATCTCTAGGAGAGTAGATTTGACTGACTTCTCGAGGCCGGTATTCATTATTATAAAAAAATTGAGTGACATTACCGTAGTTATCTTTACGAGCTGATAATCTAAGAAAAAAAAGGCGTTATTTTAAATTGGAAGCCATTGTGGGGGCTACAAACCGATCAAGATGGTCGTAGAAATATCTAACATCAAAACGTCCTCTTTTTGTTGCTCTAACTAATAAACCTTTGGCATTATAATGAAATTTCTCTTCTCTTGCATTTTGTACAACTAATCCTCGACTGTCGTATTTATATTGACCTTCACCAAATTTTATAATACGGTCCATTGGGTTATATTCCATTGGTATAGTGTTACCTCTGAAACAATAAATATTTAAATCGAAAAATGCATCCAATCACACCAAAATTTTTTTTTATAGATAACGCGCATTTTGGTAATTTAAACTTAAGACAATAAGAAATTGTGACAAGTGTAAAATCCACACCGAGTCACCAAAATAAAACAATAAATATTTTATTTAATTTTGTTAATCGTACTTACCGATACGTCAGAGATAACATATTTCCATTATCATCGTATCTGAACCCCCATGGTTCCTGTGCTTCAACTCCCAAAAGTTGTCCATCACAATCCCAAGTATAATTTTTGATATTCGTATAGGGATTAACACCCACATTCCTTGTATAAGTCCTTGTTTGAGAAATCCTTCCATGCATATCATGACTAAACTCCATTCTAAACACCTCCATTCCATGTATCGTCAAGGCCACTTGCGTCTCCAAGAACCTCGAGCTTGTACTCCTCGAAAACAGAGCCGTACCGTCATAAACTTGCGTTTCATTACTCTTGGGTTTATTAATTTTGAAAGCTCCGATCATCTCCAAAGCCCCTGTTTTTCCACTATATGCTAAATTATACTGCGGTAAGTTTTGTCCTCCAATCCGTCCCTGTGCCGCAATAAGTCTGTAATTATTGTCGTAGTCGTAAGTAAATTTAGCGTTGCTCAGTCCAGTTTTGGCACCAAAATCAATACGTTCCTCCATGAGTAAGCCTCCAGTGTATTGGTAGTCCCAGCGATATTCCAGATCGGGTTCAACGTGTGAGATTTGGCTTGGTAGACCTGAAGTTTCCGAGTAGTGATAAAGGGTTTTGCCGTCTCCATGGACGACTTCTTGGAGCCGGCCGTTAGGATTGTATCTGTAGACAACACGAGCACCTTCACCGGGAAAAACAGTTTGAAGAAGTTGACCCGAGTGGGAGAAATGTTGAAGGTAAGCTCGGAGACTTCCAGGTGGTGTGTAAGTCACTCGAAGGAAGCCCAACGATGGTTGGAGACTAAATGAATGACGAGTGCCACTCGGGAGTGTTACATGACGAAGACCACCATCATCATCGTAACTTAGTGAGAAGCTTCGTTGACTTGCGAGGGTTATTTTAGATAGCATATTCCAGTCATTGTAAGTGAACATTTGAGTACCATCAAGACTGCTTGTTATTTCTGAAAGTAAACCATGACGGTCATAACTATATTTCAATTCACTTGTGCCCCATTTCCATGCATCAATTCGATTGAAAGTATCGTATGATATGTTAAGGGTATCCGCACCATTATGGGGGATATAAGCTAGAGGTAACCCAGCTGGGTCATAAGTTATTGTCAATAATGGCAGTTTGTCATGGTCATAAAACACTTCTTTACTTGTGAATTGATCAAATTCAACTCCTAGAATTTTGGTATTGTTTACGTAAATTTCGCGGTTGAGAGTTTGTTGAGGATTGCGAACATCTCCAACTAGACTAAATGAAGTCGACATGAAATTCCGGATGTCTTCACCGAAAATTGTGCTTTGTTCCGACCATACAGGTAACATTTCCGCTTCCACAGGAAGTGAAACTTCAAGAAGAGGATGTCTAGCAACCGCGGAAATTTCCATACGACCACCCCAAGCCGAAACAACAGAAACTGTAGAGTTTGTTAAAGTTAGAGCTTCGGTAACTTGAGAATTGTCTATAATAATAACTTTCTTATTTGCTTTTCCTGTCACAGTTAACTGAGTTGGTGGTTTACTAACTGTGATTTCTAACCCTTCATTTTCTGCTATTTTTGAAGTTAGTTCAAGAGTTTCACCACTGGATAGGATAACTCCAGTAGCTCGTCCTATCCAATCATATTGGTATATAAATGTTTCACCACCTCCTGAACGACTTGTCAAAAGACCCGAATTCATATCGTAATCAAGTTCAATTTCAGAACGGCCTTTTTCTGATAACTTCACTAAATAACCAACTCCAGATATTTTAAGCTCTGATTTATGATCTTGTGTATTTTCTATCGAACTTACAGCATTACTATAATCTCTTAAGAATTGTATTTTATTTCCTGAACTATCTGTAACTGTAGATAATTTTCCAAAACTTGTGTTTTTTGAATACAAGAAAGAATATCTCGTTTTGTCACTTGCTAAATCTTTAGTAGCGACATGTTGTCCATATCTGTTAAAAACATAGATTTCTCCAGCTGCAGGATATGGTATTCTAAATTCGCCATTTTCATCATGTGTTGGTAGATAATGTTGAAGTGCTAGAATATGTAACGATCCTTGATCAGTAACATGTAATACACCTCCTGGTGATACAGTTAAAGCAGAAATTGCTTGAAACCTTGCATTTGATGATAACAACGTTTCGGCATTACTTGTTGTATCATCAGTATTACCACAAATACACGCTGGTGGTAGATCTCCACTTCGAGGACTTACAGTAGTTGCGTTTAGAGAACAATCACAGTTAGCGCGTGTCCTGTCTTGGATTTTTCCAGCAAAATGTGTGATTTTCCCTGAGGAATCAATGAGTCGTACGTAGTTGACTTTCCGTGTATCAGATTCTGCGATATAAAAATCTCCATTTGGTGAAAAAGCAAGTGCTAGAACAGTTCCAAGAACATCATCGAGTTGGAGTTTAGTGGAGTTGTCTTCGCGATGACAGTGAAGTGGTGTTCCAGCAACGACTTTGATTTTCATGTCTGCGGTAAGTTTAAGAACTAGACGGTCATCAACGAAGTGTAGTGACCCATCGAGAGGACTTAGAGCTAAGCCTGTAGGCCATTGCAATTGGGCTTGACTTGCGGCTAAAGCTCCGTGACAGGGAATCGGACTCCAGTGGTTATGGTGTCCGTGATTCCCAATCAGCGTGTGAATAATTCCTTTGGGATCAACTGCCCTGATATTGGTCCCATCGGCGATATACATTGTTTTGTCTGCGGCAATTGCTAGTCCTTTGGGGTGGGCTAGTCTCGCATATTTTGCCGGTCCTTCATCTCCACATTGGCTATCATCTCCAGGTATACAACGTTCGCCATTACCTACGACCTATAAGCAACCCTTGTAAAACCCTCCCAGGAGGATTTAAAAAGCGACTCACCGGTTCACTGTTAATACTTGGGTCTTGGACTGGTTCCAAGGATAATACTTTAAGAATTTGGTGTTTTTCAGGGTCTGATACGTAGAGATGGCCGTCAGCAGGTGAAATTGTTAGGTAGTATTGATAAGCGACTTGAGTTGCCCTAGAATTTGAGTTAAAATAGTTATTAATGCATTAAGTTGCAAAGAGAGTGTTTTTATAAAATTACAGACTGTCAATTTGGATTCTGTGTTTAAGTTCTGTGATAAACGAACACAAAAATGAGCGATTTTGAATGTGATTCCGACATTGACAATGTTGCGGAAGCTGCATTAACCACGCTAGTAACCGCTAGTTAAAACGCGGTAACAAAATTTTTTTTTTGGGAGTGTTACTACAACTGACCTGAGTTGAAGGACGGTGTAGACATTTCCTTCGGGAGTAATTCTTCGAACAAGATTGAAATCACCAACGTAGATACTCCCATCGGGACCACTAGCTAGTGATCCTGGTGTTAACAATTTAGCATCTTTGGCTGGTCCTCCACATTGACCTGGACAATCAAGTGATCTCTGGAGACCAGTTCCCATAACAACATTAACAGTTCGTGGATATTGTTTAAAATGTAAAGTTGAACCATCTCCTTTTTGTAAAATCCCTTCATGGAAGTTATAATGATGATGTATATCCAATCCCCAACCTCCAATATCAGAAATATCAACATCAAAACCTTTCAAATCTGCTGTTTGTGTTTCCCAAACAGGTTCAGGACAAGTCGAGTGTTGATATCCAATTGAAACTTTTGCTTGAGCTATTCCATACACTTTCTGTTTGTAAACATTTCTTTTATTCCATGCAAAAATATGTAAAAGATTTGGATCAGCTTCATAAGTTTTGACATGTAGAGATCCCTCCACCTCAACTCTCACATGAACATGGGTTAAAGTTTGTGGTATTGTCCCTCCAGTTAACCTCATATAAATCGTACTCAAATATCCCGTCGCTTGCGAGCTTTGATACATTAAATGCAAATCAGATCCGGGTATTGGAATACTCTCTTGCACGATTTGCGTTTCGGCAAAAATAACACTTCTTCCGGGTAGTCCTCCCACAGCTTCCGGCATCCAAGTTCCGGTGATTGTGGGTTTGAGTAATTCCGGATCGTGGTCATCACAGGTCGGAGGAAGAGCTCCATTGGGCCCAAACAGCGACCTGGATACTCCCGGAAAGTTTATCGCCGGGTTGCGGCTTAGGAAACTTCCATGGAGGCTGGAGATATCCGAATCGTCGTTCAGTTGCATATGGACGGGTGGGAGGACAACAATCTGATTCCATGGAACGAAAACAGTCCGAGTGAGTGGCTTGAAGGGTGAACGCTGGAATTGGAGTGTTACTGCGCCGCCTCCGTTTACCAGCACGTCGAACCTGGGAGAATTGCACATTAAAAATGCAAGACGCGGGATCGGGACAATTAAATTATTAAAGAAATTAGATTTGGAGAGACGAGGGGGAAGACAACGGCTAATTAACGACACTAGTGGAGACCCAATTTCTATTCTAAGACGTTATTTTATTACGTGGTTAATTGCTCGAGAAGGTTCTATGAATTTTAAGCCAGCCCAAAGGCGATTTTAGAGAATGTGTTTGGCACAGGGCGAGAAAGTATTTCATTACAAAGGCTTTGCATCAAAATAGTTTGTTTTACAACTGAATTCCATAAATTTTATATTATCCACAGATATTTATAGATGATAATACAACTAAACATCCACAACATTAGCTCTGCGATTTATTATATTTTGGAGACTTCGTAAGTGGTTAAAAAACACGTATAAACTTAGGTCTTCCTTATTTTCGAGTATTTATCTTTGTGTTATTGTTATTTCATAGTTTTTTGATAAAATTCAGATTGAAATTTTAGCCAAATCTGTAAAAAAATGCTGGATATGTTAATAGAAGAGCAAAGTGTGTCGAAACGGCAACTCATTGTTAATTCAGTTTGTTAAAAATGTAAATACCTTGCCGTATCAATAATAGAATTTGGTTTTTATATGTTTATATACTCGTCCTTGTACTCCTACCAACAATGTTAGATGGCGCCACTACGTGGGTTGTTGTCTAAACTTAGTAACTTTGGTATCATAACTCTGTAACTTAATAAAAAGCAGTAAACAGTTTAACAATATAAACGTAGTGGATTGTTACTATTAGACAGTCACTACAATACAAAAACAGTTGGACTAATGGTAGTTGAGAGACGGTAAAACATAAATTTTCGTTTAAATTCTGGCGCCATTAATTAAATAAAGTTTTTATTTTGGTTCTATTTGCTTTCATTATTGGTTAAATTTATAAAAATGTGTGACGGTAGTTATTTAACCTCCCGTTTCTGGTAGAAATCGCCTCAAATGATTAAAGTAGAAATAAGAAATAAAGAAAGGTAGAAACAAAAAGTAACAAGTGGTAGCTTATTTAAGCTTGGAGTTATAGACTTTTGATGTGCAAGTACGACGCAAATTACCGCTTTTTGTTTACTTTTTATTTATGTTTTATTTATTCAGGTTGAATTTTTTTAAACTCTGGTGTAAATCATCGAATTAGTGTAGGATTCGTTTGGTGTACCCTTTTTCGTCTCTGTGGAATCCACGTAAAGGAATCGACTTTAATAATGCATCAAAGCATTTTAAATTTTATTACGGCCCTGTTTCGGCAAAAACTCTGGTCCATGGAGGTGCTTTAGATAAATAAACAAACACTCTCTAGGTTTTGGCACACAAACAGCAGAATGAGCCACATCAAAGTAATGGATTTGAGTGTAATTTTCCAACGTATAACAACTTGTGACAAACTAATCCGAAGAACGCTTTGTACACTTTATCAATTAATCATCAAACATTGCTTCCTTTAATTAGGACAAAGTGGTAATTTGTGATAAATATAGTTAGGAAAACGGACCGGAAAAATGTACAGGATTTGTCTGTTGGACGGATAAATCCGCGAATTAATGGAGGGAACAACTTTAAATATGTATGATATTCACGAAAGTCTATTAGAAATGCTAACAATAACTTGCAGAACGTCCCCTTAAGCCGACATGATTTAGTTGAGACGTGCTCAGGACTCGTTTCGTTCTTTCGCAGCTAAACAAAATGTTATTTATTGCCGTGTAGTCAGATTACGGCTCGTCACTTTTTTTTAATCGATTAGGGACGAAAATAAAGCAGTAGCAAGGCGGGATAGATAAGTTAGACAATAATGTCTCTAGCCAAAAAAATTATTAATCTATTGTTATAATGTGTGTAATATTTTGGTTAGAATGTAGTTGATGACGATTGATTATGTGAAGAAAAACGGATAATGTGGATATGACAATTTTAATTTAATAAACTAAAAAAAATATAAAATAGACAATGCTAGATAATTATACTATCCATTATACGCAGAATGTGATTGAAAGATTCCGTTTAATGAAATTAACACCGTTTTTAAAGTTATAAAGCATCTATTATAAGTGGATAACAAGGTGAAGAACACACTATTAATTTAGATCCTCAGCTTCAGGATTTTAACCTTCCTCTCATTCTCATCTTCATTCAATTTGTTAATTTGTAAAACTATTGCTTTACTCTCATTCTCACTTTCATCCGATTCTCCCAATATTATTTTATTTACGTTTTCTGAGACTGAATAATCTGAAAAATCAGATTTTGTATCAGAATATTCGGCTAATAAAATAATAATAAGAGGTGTATTACGAGTATCTACATTAGTTGCACTCAAGAGTTTAGCCCAGTCTTCTTTTATTAATTTATTACTTATTACTAATTTATTAAGATATTACTTTTCCCAATTGAAAATTCTTACACTTCCATGTGTGTATATACTTTTTTGTTTGCTATATGTTAATAAGACACACATTGAAGACTTTACTAAACTTTGTTTACTTGTAATTTTCAAAAAGCGCTGTGCTTATGAAAAATTAATTGTTATTAATTCAATAAGATTATTTTTAGCCAATAAAGCAAAGTAAAGAACAAATTAAAAAAATGAACTTACCATCCTCCTTGTCTGGTTAAAGTGAATCCGAACCTGGATTCTCTATCGACTGAGACTCTTATTCCGACAATTCCAAGTCCTTGAGGTGTAACAACTTGACCTCTCATAACTGCTACACGGCTGTTAACAAATTCCGGTAAGCAATGTTAAAACAATTTGAACAAAAACCGTTGACGTTCGCAATCTCAAAAAAGAAAAGAATAGAAGAAGCTTTGAGAGTGCAAAGTCATTTTCGTAGCTAATTCGGCCAATTATCACAAAGCACCCGAATTTTAAGTTCGATTGATCGCGTTTGTGATCGATCGAACGTTTCATGCACCGTTTCCAGCATTGATCATAAAAGCTGTTAATATAAGCTGTGTTTTGCTGCAATAATGATTTCCCCAGCACAATCAAAATGTAACAGGTGTGATTTTATTGTTGCTGATGCTCTTCATTATTACAACAACGATGTCCAATGTGCAGGCATTGTTCCACCACTACGTAATCATGAAAAATAATTTAAAAATTTATAACATCGAAGTACCATAACACCAAAAGTTTTAAATGGGTTTTATATAATTTTTTTTTTTTCGATTGATAGCCCAGTCATATTAGGGTTTCACCTCGGAATGAAAGATATATATAAGAATAAACCTTTGTTTTGGCATTCTATATGTTGTCTCAAGAGTTTCATATAATATCGTGTCCGCATCCTAAGATATTCAAGGTCAAAGGTTACAAAAATCGTTTTTTCGCAAATATCTCGTTTCCTATACTATATATATTTAAATGAGAATATTTTATTGACTACTTTTTTATAATTATTTCAAAATGGCCAAAAATGGACTTATTTCGTTTTAGCATTGAGCACTTCATATAGGATTGTGCGCTACGCACTCTTTACGTTCTGTTCTACCTCAAAAACGAATTTTAAGACTTTTGACTTTGAATATCTTAAGAAGCGGGCACGATATTTTATGAGACTTTTAAGACAACATACAAAACGCCAAAACAAAGGTTTATACCAATTTATAACTTATTATCTCTCATTCCGAGATTGATCCCTATTTTTGGCTAAGACGACTGGGCTATGAGTGTATGGTGGTCGATCAAAATGCAACGATGCAATAGAGGGCACTGGTGTTTTGGGTGGGTGTAAAGGACAGGTTGCACAAAGGTCGCGGGTTTCTGACAATGACACGAAGACAAAGGAGGGACTTCGGCCGAGCCGTCTTTATATAAATCTAAAAAAATTTTTTCGGACGTGTACAATGTTGTTTCTTTGTCGTTTTTTTTTGGGGTGTCCGTTTCGATTCGATTTTCCAGCGCACTACAAATCGCAAGTGTTAAGTGGAAAAAAAATTTGCAATTTATAAAACGCCGATGATGTGTGTGTCGCATCAGGGAATTAATGATGAGTATGATATGAAAGTGGAGAAGAAACAAGAGCCGGACATTCAATGCAACTTAATAATAAAATCGGACCTCTAACGGTTTTAAATCCGAAAAAGGTCCGGAATGAATACGAAGCATGAATAAATGAACAAACAGAGATATGATAGGAATAGGGAGCGCAGGCTACAGGCAGCACACGGACAGACGAACAGACAGACAGACAGAACATGGGGAGATGCTGCCACTTACCGCGGTGTAAAGGAATTCCAGAACTCGCTACAAGTGAAGGTTGCAGCAGCGACATAGGGGACACAGAAGACAGGACAATTACTAACCACACGGCAATACTCTCTAAGCTTTGTCCGGCGCGATGAACTACCACTGTATTATACAAACAGTGGCAGTTCATCGCGTCGCACTCACTCGGACTTTCCGCACTCACTCGGACGCCACAAACATCACAAACTTTTAGCTACAGACAATGACAGACACAAGTTAGCAAGGTCTACTAGCAAACAAACACATATAAATGAAAAATAAAACGGCCGGACGGAAGCGTGAAACAACATTGGCTGCTCAACTTGTGTCCGCCACCGTGATACGTACCTAGTTCTAACGGGCCGATCACAACATCTAAATCTATATATTATTAATAAAAAATTTACGAAATTATTTATCAGATTGTTTCGGCGGTGTATAAATCGCGCCGCAATCTGAACGACAGACTCGGGCTTTAAGGGGAGACGCACACAGGGATTCAGACAAGACAAGACACAAATGAGAGCCCGAAGGCACGGAGAGGGTGAGGGACAGGGCGCCGCTGGGGGTGTGCGGTGCCCGAGCAAAGCGGCCAGCGAGTGTCCGCCGACCTCCGACTCAACGTGCAGAGCTGAGTTCCTGTGAGCCGCATTTGAATGGGCTGCGTGACTAGAGTTCTGCTCGGTATATAAGCTCTAAGACATCACGAGACACTACGCGACCAAACTGACTTACCTCTCGGTGTATTCGTCCATGTGAGAGTACGACTGTACGGAATTCTCTTCAATCAGAAATTTCACACGCTGGTAGAACGATGCCGTCACAGAGGGAGGCTGCTTTCGTAAAAGAACTTCCACCGGGTCGTTGCTGGAGAGACACATTATGTGGTCGGAACACGACGGGTGCGTGCAACACTCGCTGTCGGAACAGTCTGTCATTCCGTCTAGGGAAATCACAAATTTTAACAAACTTGAAACATTTTGACGCAAAATAAAAGCACAAAACTATTTTACAAAACATTATTAATATTCGAGAAATTTATGGTTTAAATTTGGTGGATGCGCCGGGTCGAAAAATTTATTTAAAGAATTATTGTGCTTCTGTTAAGAAAGGTAGAAGGATGAAACTAGCATCAGTGCTAGAGCAGCTAATTTACAGACAAATACCACTATAATATTGACAAAATAGAATAACAAGAATTTAAAAAAAAAAATTTTTAAATCGTGCTTGCGCCGAGTTAAAAAAAAAATATTTAAAAAATTATTGTGGTTATGTTAATAGAGGTAAAAGATTGAAACAAGCATCAGTGCTAGAGCAGCTAATTTTCAGACAGATATCACTATAATATTAACAAAATAAAATACCAGGTATTTTTTAAAAAATAATAAATTTATTTCAAAAATGGTGGATGCGCCGGGTCAAAAAAAATTTAAAAATTTATTGTGGATATGTTAATAGAGGTAGACGGTTGAAACAATTACCAGTGCTAGAGCAGCTAATTTATAGATAAGTACCATTATAATATTGACAAATTAAAATAAAAGGAATTAAAAAAAATAACTTGTTTTAAAAATGGTGGATGCGCCGGGTCTAAAAATTTATTTAAAAAATTATTGTTGTTATGTTAATAGAGGTAGAAGGTTGAAACAAGCATCGATGCTAGAGCAGCTAATTTACAGTCAAGTATCACTACATATAGACAAATGTAAATAAAAAAAATAAATTTTTTTTTAAAAAAATTGTTTTAAAAATGTTGTACGAGTACGTTTACTGAGTGGATCCGTGAAAGGCTGTTAGTGTTAATGATAGAATAAATTGTAAAAGACACAAAAGTCTAAAGATAAAATAAAGAAAAATATATAGAAATAATATTTTTTATTTTTAATATTCTATCAAAGCTTTATTTTTAAAATTTTAAGGTTGATTTGATAATGGAACACCTACGTTTATAAACAAAAAATCTCGTAAAAAGCAAAATGTAGGTCATTTTTTTTAACTGATAACAATCCTGTTATTGTTAGACAACGCCTAGAATTTCTTGCATTTTGATTAAAATCCCTTGAGTAGAGAAGGTATTTATTAATCAAAGATAATATCATTGGTGTTGTTTATTATCGATAATAACATGAACCGATATAAGGAAACGAGTGCGTAGCACGAATCCAATTTTCTCAAAGTAGCAACAAACAGAAACATCTATAAATAAACTGATATAAAAGCACAAAAATAAAGCTTTGACGTATTATTTAGTATTTTTAGAACTAACTAAATAAATAATTCAACAATTACATTAGATATCACTGCTTAATATAGCTTGACATGAAAAAAGAAGCTTCACAAAAGCCAATTGTCTCAGTTTTGACGAAAATCAAGCTTTACGTATCCTCTCAAAGCTAGTAATTTTTGACTGGTATCGTGCCGAGATTCCTTTTCGTTCTGTCACTCCCTATGCAAGTCACGTGTAAGGGTCCCGCATACATGACAGGCAATAAAACAGGATAGTTGGGTATCAAATGTGTTTTTGCATCGAATTCGGAATTTTAAAATTCCCCTCTTTGCGACGACAAGTCCGATATTCGTCAAAGCAGGCCGAAATTCCGGCGGCAGGTGAAAAGGGGTTGATGCGATTTCGCGAGTTTGATCAATAAAGCGCAAAGAGAGAATTAGGGGGAAAAACCTACCGTGATCGTTGTCGACATCGTCATCGCACTCCATCTCCAGTGGAATACTGCAGTCAGAACCAGCCCAACCCTTGATACACACGCATTTGTAGAGGCCTTCTTCAAGGGTGCACTGGCCGTGGCCCGAGCAGCCGTTCTCACAACCAGCTGGAAAATATGACAGGGTTATTATTAAGAACGAGGCTCTAAAGATCTCACGGACGTGCATTATACAAAATTTTTTCTGATATTTCTATAATTCGTTAATTTGTTTAAAAAAGCAATTTTATAGCCTTCTAAAGGATAAATTTTGTTGATCATGCGGTAGATAGTTTTCAGGGAAAATACCGCAAGTAATTATTGCAGAATGAAGCCTCGTTTCAGCATCGCTGAAATGATAATTGTAGGGAACGTATTAATTTCTCCGCGTGAGAATGGAAATACGGAAGCTGAAGCGATAAGTAAATTAGTTCGCGAGTGCAAATACATAATCCGCTGAAAGGGTTAGAAGAAGAAAAAACAACTTACGTAAAGTACAATGCCTTCCATTCCATCCCTGGGAGCATACGCAAGTTCCATTCCTACACTGGCCATGTTCCTGACACCTGGGATCACAAGGAAGTTGCTCGCAGCGAGATCCCGTCCATCCTACATCACACCGGCATTTTCCCGAATCACAGCGCCCGTGGGGTCCACAATCCAGATTACAAAGAGCTGGAAACACACTATTAGAAACTCAAGTTTTCTCCTTCAAGCTCACCTTGACTGCAGTCAGGACCCGTCCAGTGCCGGTTACAAATACACTTAGCGCTCTCCAGGTCGTAGACACCGTGGTCGGAGCATGTAGGGAGACATTTGTGCACTTGCTCGTCGATGACGTCGCACCTAGGACCCTTCCAACCGGCTTTGCAGTAGCACTGGCCATGGACGCAAGCTCCGTGTTCTGTACAGGTGGGGTCTTCGCAGTCGGACTCATCGCAGGTTTCGCCTTTCCAACCTGGTTTGCAGTGGCAGGAACCACGAACACACTGGCCATGACCAGAACAGTCAGCTACACGACAGTCGCTTTCAGGGATGTCGCATTCTGGACCTTTCCAGCCTTCTTCGCAGTGGCAGAGGCCGCCACCGTATTGGCCGTGGCCCGAACACAAAACGGGACAAACACCTGCGGAATAAAAACAAATGAAAATTTGGCGCTTTTTTTATAGCAATTATTTAGGTTTCTAAGCTGTCATGACTAAAGGCGCCAAATTTAAGAATACAGGATGGCATCCTTTGTTTATTATTGTATCAATCAAAAGATCTTTTGACAAGCTTTCCATCAATATAAGGTTTGTATAGTCTAGTGTAAAATTCTAAGTTGCTATCCTAAATTAACTAAATTTCGATAAACTTTTCTGAAATCAAAAACGCAGTTATAATCTAAAAAAAGAAAAAAATCAATATTTTTTAAAATAAAAAAGTTATAGAGCTTTTTCGGACCGTTGGGACAGCCTGTATATTAGTGTTTTTTAAAGAAAATCACTACATCATGTATTTCAAAAGCCATAAACATGTCTATATGGGTCAGACTGTTTTGGTATTTCTTAAATTTAGACAACAACAGTGTAATTCTACTTCTGTTAGTTTTTCCGAAAATCTATAGCTATTTGACGCTTCTCTTTTAATTGAAGAACTCTTTCAAGTCTTCGTATCTCTTATTTCGTTACAATACGATTATTATCGCGGCGGTGAAACCCTTTTTTCGTTCTCTTAGAGTCTGGTATATCCCGATCGATGTCCTCGTCAAGCGTGGCCATTATTAATGGCGTTTCTGTTTGTCCGAGAGCTTCGTAATGGAATTGGGAACCGAGCGGTAGATAAAGTAAATACTCACTCTTCGAGCAGTCGATCCCTTGAAAGCCGTCGATGCAATCGCACTTGCCCAGGTAGCAGGATCCTCGTCCTGAACAGTCGTTAGGACAAGTCGTGCTGACACCTTCCGCTTCCGAAATGATCAAAGATACGCTGTGCGGCTGCAGTTCGTCGTTATAGACCGACAGGAACCAGCGTCCCGTATCCAAGTATTGTAGGAGGCTGACGTTCACCAGCATCGGTTCTAAATCGGCTTCTCTTTTCGCGATCACGTGTTCATCGAGACCCAACCCCAGGTCGATAGTGGGGTGAGGTAAATCGGTAGAATCCTCCGGTAAACTAAACTTTACACTATGCGGGACGTAAAACGGCCCTTTTGGTTCTGAATCCGCTAGGATTTTCCGAGTACCCTCGTACGAGCTGGAGATGCTGTCCAGGACGTCGGTTCGATGAGGAGTCCGAAAGGGAGAAACCTCTTTTTCATCGGTGGATCTTTTACGACGAAGACGGTGGTCGAGTCGCCCCCCTTTAATAAACTCGACAAAGTCATATTGAGTCACACTGGGGGCGACATTACGACGCCCAAAAACCGCGAAATTTGCCCCCCATGGTAACGTGAAATTGAACCGAATAAACGCTGGTTGTTTATTCCGGAATTCCGAGTTCCAGAATTGATATGGCGGGATGGTGACGGTGTGAACTGTGTTCATTTCACGTTGTTCGAGGGGCAGAGGCGGCCATTGTGTCTGCGGTTGGCTGCGTTGTTGGGGCGGCTGGAGAGAACTATGTTGGGTTGTAGCACTTGAATGTTCGGCAGTGCTCGTCGGAAGAGATTCTAAATTTTTACAAAACAAAATAAGTTTAAGAAGGGTGGAAATTTAAAGGGTACCTTCAGTTGGCATCTGCGTTGAGACGGAACCCTGCGTCATCTGGTCATGGGTGACGTCCTTGACGTCTTGAACCAATATGCAATTTGACGAGTCCATGTTTGGTTTCATAGAACTGACAGCTGGAACATGAATGATGGGGTTTGTTACAGGTTGAATAAATTAAAGGGGAAGAAACACAACAGGGGGTTGAGACGTCAATTAAAATTTTTGACGGGGGTGTTTGATGTTATTTTGTGTTTATAAAACTAACCCTTAGCTAATTTGTCGCTTGCTATAATTTTATAATTTATCTGTTGTAATCGCGCGAAAATAAAAGCCCAATATCGTTTTATTGATAATAACCCCCTTGTACTTTTCTACACAGCGCGACTTCTTTGCCTTCAGTCTCTGCTATAAAATCCCTCGTTTCGGCTTTAGTAAGTCGAATGGAGGCGTTCGCTTTACGCCAATATTTGCAATATAATAGGGTACAATGTACCCATTTAACGGTTATGTTTCGATATAAAACGGTTGAAGCAATCCCTTAAATTTACAATGCGGCACGTAGCAACAAATCACGATGACAACAAAGCATCGTAAACTTGTTTTAAGTACCTGCGAAATACGCCAACATGGCGGTTAGAGCCACTGCAAGGAGGATAAGGCCGATACTTAGACATTTCCAAGAGCATCGGTGTTGGCATCTTTTATCGATGTGAAACCTGGACGGGGAGTACGGCGAGTAGTGCGGAGGATGGGCAGATTGAGCCGGTCGTAGAGGAAAAACTGGCATCACAAGAGGCGACTGCTGAGGCGCACCCTGCAGGGTGGTACTACTAGCAGGAAGCTGCTGCGAGAGCTGCGTCTGCTGCAGCCCAGGGGCCAGCCTAAAACAAAACAAAAAAATATATTTAAAAATGAAGTGTTTGCGGAGTAGTTGTTTCTGCCTAATTATAAGTGTCTTTGCCACTTAAAAATTTTTTTTGTGAAAGAATGCGTAATTAGTTTTGGGTGTGTCGTCTCAGGCCGCAACTCTAGACAAATCCAATTAAACTTGGTCGAATAATTTCGAACAAAGACCACAACAAAAGTAAATGGTGATTTCACGGCGGTTGATCCTGCCGTCTGTCCGAAATATCGCATCTAATCATTGACTAGTAGCGGAAATAATCGAGCCACCCTCTCGACGACAAATTAAACATGTAACACGAATCAAACAGTGCTCAAAAAAATCCAATCTATCTCGATCTGATACGGTGCAATGACGCGGACACGGGGTGGTTTTAAATCGGACAAGTTTAATCCCCGAAGAGACTGAACTTGACTAGTTTTGGGACCAGACAGCACTGATTATGTATTAGAGAGACACGATGAATGATGCACCCCCGACTGATATTAAAAACTCGGACAAATTGGATCGAAAATGGAGGGTGACTTTGGATCAACGATGATCCGATCATTTCCAAGCCGGTTTTCACAGAAATGCAATTAAAAAAGACCGACAGCAAAAGTGCAGCCCAAGGCATTATTTCACCAGACAAAATAAAATTATTCTATGATTATTAAAAGGAGAAAACAAAGTTGAGAGACACAAAAAGAACAAAAAGTTGTTAAAACAACTAATGAGTGACTAAATTTTTTTGTCTCTGGAATTTTACATTCTTAAAACATTTTTTTGTAAATTAATAAGGATAATAGTGAAGTCCATTGGAGGGAGAAGTTATTTAAGCTATTTGCTGCTTGTTTGGCACTTAAAATAGATGTTTTGAAAGATCCGGAGGTAAAACTTAATTTATCAGTTTGTTTCATTGATTTGCTTGCAATAAAGTTATATTTTAGTGCGTTGCATATGCTGTGTGGTCCTCTGGTCCGATTTCCCCCCATTTCTGCTTAATGGTGTCTAATTTTTGTCGCTTTCTGAGTCACCCCGTCGATTCATCGTATCGTTATTGCTTATGAAAATGCAATTACACGGCCGAGTGGCAATGCCTCGCCTGAAAATATATAAATATAGCATTGATACAAATTGCTTTTATTCAGGCATCAAATTTGCATGATAATAACTGCATACCGCAGCGTAACGTCTATTAATATGCATTAGATCAGTTCTAATTATTCATCTATTAGAAAATATGCATCAATCGAATTAATTTTTTGATTGTTTCAAATAAGACACGCAAAGCGCCCCTTAAATTTATTGTCGGCTGTAAAATAACAAAGAGTTCTTTATTAGTTTGATCAATTAGACTATAAATTCAATTGAAGGGTCATTGTGGCTAATAAAAGGCAATTTGTTGATATAGGAACAAACAAGACGGTTATCAAGACTTGGAGTAGTGAGAGAGGGCCTGAAATAATTTATTTTTTTATAAAGTGAAGTGCGTTGATAAAAATATCGTCGGTAATTACTTCGTTCAATCTTACTTGTAGATAAATTGATGGATTAAAGTCGGCAACACCTTCGCACCAGCGACTTCCCATCGAATTTACATTTATATAGCTTATTCGAAATTTAAACTTAATCTATAAGACATTACATGGCAATTTTATTACAGCGTTAAATGACTCGGAAAGCAATGTAGTGTTATCTTCAGCGCGCATTGTTTAGTTACATAGAAAAATCGCAAAATGCCACCCCCAATTTCTTGATGTTTTGACAGGATTTTAATTAGCGTTCGTGTTAATTAAATGATTAGTTAGAGCGACGCTGTTGTAGTTTTGTCCTCGAAGCTCGTTAGTTTTAATTGGTTTTTCGCCAAAAATGAAAAATATGAACCAGGCACGACGACCTCTGACACCACCACTGACAGTCCTGATGAAACTTTTCCGACAAAAGGAAAAACGAAGCAGCAGGAATGGAAATTGCAGAGTTTTATCGATTTTACGATCGCGGAGAAATTGACGATTTCGGGGGCTAATAAAATGTTGACGGAACTTATTGCCCACTTTTCTGCAATTTTGCCGGTTCTAAAAAGCGGGGTTCAAATAATCTCTTTATAATCTCCAGGTATTTTTTTATTCTGTTTGCTGGTATAGATGCTGCGTTTCTCTAAGAAAATGTGACTAAAGATGGAAATACGTACAGCAACAAAATTGCTTAATAGATAAACAATAATTCAATAAGAGATTTTAACGGACTTCTTCCTTTTTATCTGCTCTATTTTCGTACTTTTTTGATAGTTTTTTAGAAGAATATATTTGTTAAAAAACGAAAGAAGATGTCAAATTAGGTCGAACAAGCCTGATCAAATAGGGCTAACTGCCCTACAATTAGGCAGAGAGGGGACCGCTTCTGAAGTTTAGGTTTCCAGAATAAAAACAACTTTGAAAGTGCCCTTCTTCAGGTAAACGTTTACTAAATCACAAACTTTTGTTATTGTTTTATCTACAAAATACAGAATCGACATGTTTAAAAGTTTGTGAGTCGTTTGCCTGAAGATGACCAAATTAAAATTTGGTTGAAACCTGTAGCAAATATAATACAGCGTTTTTGAGAGAAAAGAATATATAAATTGATATACAAAGTTTTTTTTGAAACAGAGAAAACGATTAATAGAAAAGAAGTATTTAAGACTTACAGGGGCGGATTGCTAATTTTGGTAGCTCTGGAATTTTGTTTAATATAGTTCATTTCCTTTCTTTTCCCATTAATCATTTGTGTGGTAAGTTATTCGTCTTAATTTTTTGTCCATTTTATCCAAAATTGTTCATTTTTTATACGTTCAATAACTTTTTTAATAAAATAGAAGTGAGAAGAAGCAGAAAGACAACAAAAGATTTTAGACAAAATAGAAAAACGGTGAAACAACAAACTACTCTAAAAAAAGCTGCTGAAATAAAGTTTTTGGAAAACTGGAGAATTGATGGTTGGAAAAAGAAAACAAGAGAAACTGTGGTTGAAAACGAAAGAAGAAACTACCTTTAGAAGAAAATGAAACAAATGTAAATTCTAGAAGAACACGAAAAACAACGTTCGGAAGAGAGGAAATAAGAAAATTTTTAAGAAAAAAAGGAAAAAATAGGTGAATTAGAACTAGAAAAACGTTTAAAAAAAAGAAATTTAGAAACGCACGGAAAATAACGACTAAAAGACAAAAAAAGTATAAGAAACTCCTACGTGAGAAAGAACAGAAAAAATTTTGAACTAATAAAATTGAAAATCGAAAATTCAGAGAAAAACTGTATTTAAAAGAAAAAGGAAACAAATATATACTTACAAAAATTAGAAAACACTCTCTGTAACGATTTGAAAAAGCAATGTTTTAAAAAACTAGAAAACTAAATCTAGAAGAAAAAGAAGAAATTAGAAAAACATGAAAAACGACTTTGTGAGAGAAAAAAAACAACAAAAATGGTGGGATAAAGAGCAGAATCAAATTTTCAAAAATTCAATTAAAATAGAAGTTTGACGCCATTTTTTTAAGTAATAAGGGTGTTTGCTATAATAATGATTAGAGTAGTAGCAAAAAAAAATACTAAAAAAAATTGTTTTTGGTATTTTCTACTATTCTATCACACTAATAAAGCAAATATCTTTATTATTTAGAAAAAAATATCCCAATTACACCATAATTCCCTAATTCAATTTGGAAGCCTTAGCTTTGAACGTATAATTTTTTGCCGATCTTAGTAGTTTCTTTTGGTTTGCTTTTTAACATTTAACCTTAAAGTTTTGTGATAATTAAAAAATTGTGAACGGCTCTAAATTGTCTGCTTTACTGCTTAATCGATAAACATGCTGACTGACACTTTGGTGCCCTTAAATCGTCACTAAAATGCGGTGTTTTCTGCCGATCATTATCATGAAAGTCAGTTCAATCAGGAGTGGGAGGACAAGACTTATATTTCTTCTTCTAATCAACTTCTCTACATTAATTTTTTTTTATTTGTTGTATGTATAACAATTTTATTGTCAATTTGTTATTATTATTACCAACTTTAGTCACATTTTCTTCCAGCAATGCATGAACTATAAGCTTTCTGCAATACATCCAAACCCATCACGAGTATCTGAATCTAAAATATTTAATCAAGCAAAGAACGACCTAATGGCCTAATATAAGAAGTTTAAAATGTCTCTTAAACTCAGTCCTGATATTTAATTTAAAACATAACAGCGTTATTTCACTCGCCACGTAAATTTTATATCTTTTAAATTCAATTTTATAAAAGTCGTCTATTTTCCGAATTCTTTAATTTCCTGAGAAAAAACATTTTCAAAGAGAGAATAACGTTAAAAATTAACACTTCATTTGAGCTGCTAAGCGAGTTATGACCTTAGTAACAGCTAAATATAGCTCAACATTTCCTGAACGAGGGTTTAAACCAGGATTTTTCCCTCTTGACAAGCTTCTGACCACGTGATTTGTTTCTGTTACCAGAAATCTCCGAAATTTCATTAAAATCTGGTAAATAATAGTGAAAATTATGCAAATTCGCTATTTACTTCATAAGTGGGGGCTTTGCTGATTAATATTTCTATAATTACAATTTCCATTGATCCCATATTACACACGGGATCCGCTTTGTAGAAATGATTGACACTAATTGGAACCGCCAAGTTTAATTGTCTCTCGAGTGCCACCTAAACAAATCAGTCCCGCCAACATCAAGAAACCCAAATTCTGTCGCATTTTTTCCGCCCATAATTGGCCTATTTATAATTTAATCATGGGCCGGTTTTTTGCTACTGTTTCAGGTCGGATTTAATTAAATTCACCCCCGAAAATTGTTAGTCTATTAACGCACTGGCTGAGAGACGAAATGGGAATCGAACGATGCTCAAGAAATACCGATTTAAATTGCAAAATGGCAACGTTGTGCTAAAATAAGGGGGTTCGTGCTTTTTGCCCCGTCATGAATAGAAATGGAGGTTTAAGGGGGCGCGGAAAATGATTGCCGAATTACAGAAACATGTGCGGAAGAAGGCATGGCCATTGGAGTCTCGTGTGGTTGAAAAACCGACGAAAACAAGCCAAGCGGAAAAGGAGGGGTTTGATGGAGAAAAGGCATTAGACAGAAAAAGTGAGGGAATTTTTTTTAATAATTGATTTAGATTGGAGAGGAAGGGCAAACAAGAAGGATTTTATTACAAATTATATCACAATATTTGGGTTTAGGATTTAGGAGAGTTTTCAAAAAAACTCAAGCAAAAAACAGTATTAAAAAAATCAACAACTGTTAATAATAAAAGACTAATAAAAAATAAATTTTTTATAAATATCGGAAACAAATTTAAAAAAGGAACTAAAAATGTCATTTTAAAAGCACCAAAATTTTTTTTAAAAGCTTTGGATTAATTAATATCAAAAAAGAAAAATTGTCTTTACAATCTTTAAAACGATAACAGAAATAAACGTCTAAGAAAGTGAACAAAGTAAAGAAAAATAAGAAAAACGTCTACATAAAAAATAGAAGAAAATTTTGGAAAAATTAACATGTTTTCAATAGAGATGTTCCAGAAATTAAATTTTGATTGAAAGTCGAAAATTTGGAACAAAACAACAAAATACGTAACAGAACTACTAAGAAATTAGGTGTAAAAATTTAAAAAACAATTTTAGAAAATAAACTTCTAGAGAAAGTTAGAAAACGAGAAAGAACAAGAAAAACGACGACATAAGAAAAAGGAGAAAATTTTCGAAATATTTGATGGGAAAAGTAACAATATGTTTTCAGTCGATCTAAAAATCGAATTTTAAGTTAAAGTAGGTATAAAAATTAGAGAATTTGGAACAGGAGAACCGTCAAATTAGGCGTGAGGCTTAGGAGGAGGAAGTTTTTTTTGTTTCTTTTGTCTACTCTATAATATAATGGAGCTACAAAAATAATATTTTGTTTCTTCTAAAAAATTTAGAAAAATTGCTAGAACTGCAATGTTTTGGTTTGCTGCAAGAAACTTTGTACAATTACTAAAAAAATTACTGAATTTTGCTACATTTTAGAAGGATAGAAAGGACGATTGTTTTCTACTGCAAGAAGCTTAAATAAACGGCTACAAAAATGACGGCTTTGTCTTCAAAGAATTAAGAAAATCTGCTAGAAATGTACTGATTTGATATATTTAAGAAGGTTTGAACAACAACCAAAAAAATTATTGATTTTGTTTATTTCTCAGAAGTATAGAAGTGACGATTGTTCTCTACTCTAGGAAGCTTAAATAAACAGCAGCAAAAATGAGAGTTTGTCTCAAAAAATTTAGAAAAACTGCTAGAAATGTACTGGGTTGGTCTATTCAAGAAACTTTGAACAACAATTAGAAAAATTACTCATTTTACTTCCTTGTCAAAAGCATAGAAATAACGATTGTTGTCAACTCCAAGAAGCTTAAATAAACAGCAACAAAAATGACGTTTTTGCGCGATTGTTGTTTTTATCAGTTTACTGTGCCTGTTTCTACGACGGTAGGTTGCTGTTACTGGTTGCTACGTGTAACAAAACGGTAAGTAATTCACTTACCGTTCAGTGAACGGTAAGCAATTAAATCTAAAAAAAACAATTTTGCGATTTATTTATTAAAATTAAATGGACAATTATTATAATTAATAGTAGTAATACCACTCGCATTTGAGTTTCTAGTGTTAATAGACAAACTTTCCGACGTAGAAGTCCCAGGTTGTTGTAATAGTCCACCAACATCGCTGTGTAAAATTTTATGAGCAAATTCAATTTTGTTTTGGAGGGAATCTTCCACGTAACTTTCGGCCACCGTTGATGAACGCCACCCACCATGTCTTTTTAGTCCCAACACATCAACTCCGTTATTCGCCAAAAGTGTAGCCGATGTGCGTCGAAACGAGTGTCCAGTAAAACCTTCAGGGGCTTGCAACTTTAAATACTTTGCAATTTTTGACGGCCAGCCTCCAATTGTGCCTTTTCCTGTGACTTGCCTAGTGCATTTGCCATTTCGATAGTTCAGAAATAAATGATCTGACGATGGGTTGCTTGGTCGAATTCTTATGTATTTTCGAAGTATTTCCAAATAATGAACTGCTTCATTTTCTTTATTAATAGCTGTGAATATTCGCTGAATATTCATTTTTGTATTTAGAATATTTACTATAAACATTTCTTCATGTTCTTCTATGTCACTCATTTTAATATTGTACAATTCCTCTCGTCTACAAGCGCCCGATACTCCCAATATCATCGCTACCTGCAAATATATTGTTTCCTTAGAACTCAGATGTACCACCTCATCATCTACAACATACCTTTTGAATTAAAAATTGTTCGTCTGGTGCTTCATTCAAGAATTTTTCCATGTCTTCTTTGGTAAAGATTTTAGCCTTCTTAGGCCGATATCCAATATTTTTTATCTTAAGATAAGCAATTAATGTAGCAAACTTAAAAATATCGATAGCATCATGGAGAAAAATTGTACTCTTCAGCATAGAATACTCCGCCCATAAACTGCCTGGGGCCTTCAAGTGTCCACTTCTCACCACAAAATACGCTAACAAGCTCCTTTCATTTACAGAAATCTTCTTTGCTTCACGCCATTCCTTAAACAACTTGTATGTCTGTTCATATCGGGCTTTAGATTTTTCTGGAATTATTGCCGAACATCCTTCTTGCCAAGCGTCTTCTACTAAATCATCCGGTAGATCATCACTATCGCTCATATTTGCTTCGAAAACGGAACCACAAAACAGAACTATGTAGGAATGATTGTATCAAGAAGACAATTTTACTTGTTTGGAACAAAACCATAGCAACCATGGAACAGCCACCCAAAGTTTTCAGTTTCAATCTTTCCGATTATCACAAATGTATTGATATAAATTATTATTATTATTATTCTAGAAACTCCAATCGCGCAAAAAACGTTATAAGCATGTCGAACGTTAAGGATTACCGTGCTCAGACAATAATTGGAGTCGTCGCTTCGCTCCTCCTCCAAACAATTGTCTTCGAACGGTAAGCATTTCTTACCGTTCTCCACACTTAATATACTATTTTGTTTCCCAAAAATTTAGGAAAACTGCTAGAAATGTCCTGTTTTGATTTATTCAAGAAGCTTATAACAGCAAGCAGAAAAATTACTGATTTTGGTTACTTCTCAGAAGCACAGAAATGACAATTGTTGTCTACTTCAAGAAGCTTAAATAAGCAGCTACAAAAATGTCGTTTTTGTTTCCAAAAATTTAAAAAAACTGCTAGAAATATACCGTTTTTTCTATTCAAGAAGCTTTAAACAACAACCAGAAAAATTAATGGTTATGTTTACTTCTCAGGAATATAGAAATGACGATTGTTGTCTACTCTAAGAAGCTTAAATAAACAGGTTTGTTTCCAAAAATTTAGAAAAACGGTTAGAAATATACGGTTTTTGTCTATTTACAAAAGCTTTGAACAACAACCAGAAAAATTACTGGTTTTGTTTACTTCTGTGAAGTATACAAATGACAATTATTGTCATCTCCAAGAAGCTTAAATAAACAGCTACAAAAATAACAGTTTTGTCTCCAAAAAATTTAGAAAAACTGCTAGAAGTGTACTGTTTTTGTCTATTCAAGAAGCTTTTACAACAAGCAGAAAAATTACTGATTTTGTTTACTTCTCAGAAGCAAAGAAATGACGATTGTTGTCTACTCTAAGAAGCTTAAATAAATAATTACGAAATGACAATTTTTGTCTTCTCTAGAAATCACTAGAGAAAATACCCACTCTAAAAGGAAAAGATATGCATTTTAGAAAATCATTGCCTTTCTTGTCTTCTAGATAAAATATAGTAACCGTACGACCCATGGGCGTAATATTTCTCTTTTAGACATAGTAACCAAGGTGTAAACACGCGATTTTCTAACATTAAAGCTAGCAGTTTAGTGCAATGATATGAAGTGAGCTTTGATAGTTATCCAATAAAATAAATTATACACGCTTTACAATTTTATTAGCAACAATTATGTATTGAAATCAAATCTGATATATTCTTATGTTGACAAGTAGTAAGATTTTTTAATTTAAAGAAATTTATTTTTTTTATTTTTACCACAGCTGTTTCAGCTAATGAACTTAGCCGTCCTCAGGTAGCGTTTGTAAAAATTAATTCGCACAATGAGACACCAATTCTGCCTTAATATTTTTCAATTTTTTTGTGCTTTCAAGTTACGAAATTGTAAAAGAAATTTATACAGTGTGATTAAAAAAAATGTTTCTAGAAGGCTGAGACAAAATACATTGATAGCCTTGTTAAAGAAATTTTTTTTTGATTATATGGTAATTAGCAGATGATTCAGACTTATTAGAGCTTAATGAGCTGAGTCTTGGATGTTGTATTTAGGGCAAGCAATGGGTCAGGTTAGCCCATTTTTGGTTATCACAGGTTTAGTGAAAGTTGTTGAAATTGTTATTGAGTAGAAATTTGATTTTAGAAAAATCAAAAACGCCATAGATATGTAAAACTTTAACAAAACAAAAGATTTAAAAAATTAAAACATTAAGTGCTTTCAAAAAATAAGCAAAATAAAGTTTTTGAATTAATTAATTGAGTAAAAAAGGATAACCTATTAAAATTTAAATATTTTTTATAAAGTGTTTTTTTAAATATAATTTTACTTTATTTTTAGCTTTATTTTCTTAATAAATCATTTTAGAGGCTACAATTTGTCACTTAATAAAATTGAGAAAAGTGTTTGGTGTTGTGCCAAATCCTCTTAAGAAACATAAATACAGCAAAAACAAATTTTTCGTCATTTTTTATTTTCTCAAAGAATAAGTGTTAAACTTTTAAAATATTCCTCGAAACTTTCATCCAAACCAAACTAAGTAAAGATTGTAAATAAAAAAAAAGAAATAATGTCTATAAATTCGAAATTGGCATTGAATAAAAACTTGGAATCGAACTTTGTAAAATTTTGTTGGAAAAGGACTGAAGAATATTAAATTGCTGTAACCGTATTTCTAAATTCCATCTTATTTTTATTTGTGCCAATAAATCAGAGTTGAGTAAAGTTTGTGGAGTTTTTCTTGAGGGTTGAATTTCGCTGGAGTTTTGGTAATTAAAAGGTACGATTATTACCTCGGCTCGTGCGAAAAAGGTTCGGCATATATGTTTCGCACCCTCCTGGGCAGGGGTGGCGGCCTCGGCCCGTAACTATCCATTTTCGTCGCTCACTGTCACATCACTATCATCTCACCCGTTATCAAATCGTGCGTTCGCGTTATCAATTAATAAACCGGCAATTAAATACGAACCGTTGTGTTAACATGACGCAGAACCGATAACATCGCGGTTGAGACACGCACCGCTCAACAGTTTGGGACGAAGTGGGGTTGTCGCAGTTCGGGGTGCACTCGATAGCGAGTGGCGCAAGCGCACCCTCACCCTTGTCTATCTGTCGCCGTCACCTCAGTCACCTGCATCATGGACTCTGGAGCCGGCACTGGAAAACGCCTTATCGAAAACGGCCGCTAAACATGCGAATTTCAACCCCATTGTGCCACCAAGAGGCCATTTTTCATCCCCAGGAAACTACAACGATTCATATCTACCGGAAATGGATGTGTTTCGGTTTCAATCATGTTTTACATACAAATTGAAAAAATTCATCAATCACGAGCACACTTTTACCAGACGTAATTTCTACAATTCATTAAAAAGACACGAGGAGAATACACTGCCTTTTTCTGACCCTCACATTCCCGGTTTTATATACCTACTCACAAAAAATAAATTAAAAAAGGTGATTTATTAAGGACGGCTTTTTGAGGGGAGCTTTATAGGCGGAGGGGCATTTATGAGCGGTTATCTTCTTCGGAGACTTGTCAACAAGTCTATGAAAGCTTGCACTCGACGATGTTTTACCAAAAAAAAGCTCTCGCAGGAATTTTACACAAATTAAAAAATAAATAATTCCGAAAGCTTTTTCAGACCAATGCTGGGACGACGACTGATTGGTGCTTAACTTTTTGACTGTGTCAACACGCAACGTGATTTGTTTTGCCCGGTTTTATTAATGGCAATATAAATGTGCTTTAAAGCTTTTGTCACCAAAAAAACAACAGGAAATTTAAAAAGCTATAGCCAAAATGGAATTGTTACTCCAATTAAATTGCTGCTAAAAAATTGTTAGATTTTCTCTTTGTTGAAGGCATTAATGAAAAGCTTGAAGTCATTAAAGGTCTCGCTCTATTACTGTTTAAGAAAAGCTCTATTTTGAGCTTGGCAATTAAACATTTTTTTCGTTAAGACTTCAGCAGCAATAAAGCAAAAAAATTCGCGAAAACTTTTATTCAAACAAATACTTTCTAGATCATTGTTAGATTCTCTCTTTATTGAAGTCATTAAAAAAGCTTGAAGTCATTAAATGTCCCGCTCTATTACTGTGAAACAAAAGCTCTATTTTGAGCTTTACAACTAAAAATTTTTTTTGTTAAGACTTCAGCAGTAATAGAGTAAAAATATTCGGGAAAATTTCAGCAGAAATATATTACAATTATTTAAATAAACACTCTCTACATTGTTAGATTCTCTCCTTGTTGAAGTCATTAAAAAGAGCTTGAAGTCATTAAATGTCTCGCTCTATTACTGTCTAAGGAAAGCTCTATTTCGAGATTTACAACAAAACATTTTTTTATCCCGTTTTTTTAAAGTAGGCTTTAGGGAATAATAGAGCCGAAAAATTACTGAAAAACATTTGCAGAAATATATTACAAATATTTAAATAAATACTTTCTTTTGTTAGGAGGAATACTCCTGAAATTTCAACTTTTTGCTCGGGAATTTGTTGCTGTTGAAATGTATTTTGGGCTTTTTCAGGCTAAAAAAAGCTGAAACGTGCAAGTACGTCCATTATGAAAATTCGATCTGAAATGACACGTGTATCCGCGAGTGGCCGATACCCTCGAGAATTGAAGCTCTTCGGCGTAGAGCTTAGCGCAAAATCTGCCACTCAAGCTTTATGCTTCCTAGTAAAGCCACCTTGCAAACCGTCGGTCGGGCCGATATCAGATTAATTAATGCTGAATGGACGAGATATAATAGCAGGCCATTCTCCTACAAACCGACAAATCACGATCGCTGTAATTGAATCCGGTGCTAATTTCGCGCCAATCAAAAATTCAGAAAGATAAATAATTTAGCGTTTCTTGAGATGGAACGCATCAACAAAGTTGGAAACAATTATTATGTAAATGGGGACATGTTTTAGGTAAAAGCTCGAGTTAATTAGAACGCTAGTGTGGAGATTATGAAAGTTTGAAGTTTGTCTCGACGAAATTTTGAATTATTTGTTCACACCGGCGCCATTCAACCCTATTATACACCTAGTATTGATTTCCCATCCCCCTTTTTCACTTATTGGATTGCCACAAGTTGTCGGTTAGCAAAAAATCAATAGTCCAAAGAAATGACAACTCATCAATCAAAGTAGAATTACTCGTCGACGAATTTTTCGAAACGTTTTCATCGGAAATCGAGACGAAAACACAGCCACAACTAAAAAAAAATCACAAAAACCAACCCCTTGTCATTTGGATTTGTAAAATGAATTTAATTTCCGTTTTATACCAACAAACTAATAAAAATATTTGGTTTAATCTGGGATAAGGAAATTGAAAAAAACGACTACATATTATATACAGAAATTTTTTTTTCTTGTTGCAAGTTTTTGGATTAATATCAAGACAAAACAAAAGTTTGCTTTTATTAAACGTAAAATACTCAAGACTGTTACCACATAATGTGGCCTCGTAGGACGCTTTATTGAAAGAGCAAATGAGAAAATTTGGATATGAGAAGGTAGCGAATACGGATGTAAAAAGAAAAAAAGAATTTTTCCCCAAAGTGCTTTATTTTCTCGAATTTTATAACCACGAGAACATTTTTGGGGAAAATCATTATTTGTAAATCAATTCAAACCGGAATAAAACTTTTAATCCCGAAATAATATTCAATCAGGCTGATCTGGTCATAAACCCATTTGCATAAATTGGGGTTGTCTTAGAAGCATCTGTTTCCCCTTGAACAGGTTGTTTGCCAGCCTATTAAACCCTCTTTTTTCTTCTTGAAACCCCCCGGTCAAGTCACCACCCCAAATCTATTTTGGCTAGCTTTTAGCTTTTTGAAGCTAAATAAACTGGATATTGTTGTGTAAAATTTGAGTTTTTTGTAAAAATTCGATTCGCCACTTGAAAAAAACTCCGGCAGTAACGCAATAACGCCGGTTCCCGTCGGCTGCGAGCCTCGAATGGCCGTATTTTCTCGTGACAGCGGCTCGATTCGGTACAAAGGGGCGCCGGATGCGAGGCGCTTCATCAATCCACTGGGCCGCTACAACGATATTGATCCCGAATTGATGTAATTTGAGATACAGTAGAGATATCGGAGAGGCGCGACTGCAACCCGGAATGCCGAGATTCAGATATTATTTTGATGATAAGCATATGTGACTCCGGAACGCGCTGGCGGAGTTCCGGGAGACCGAATCGAGATGCTAACAGGCGACAGATGCTACAACATGGGATGCACCCAACGACAAATCTACAACCGCAAACAAACACCAACATTTTTTTTAACGAGATTGCACTGCATGTAAACCAAAAAAATTAAAATCGGGATTTTTACAAGTTAATTATGTCTGGAATAATAAATCAACAGTGGGTACAGCAGCACTCTATGTTTACAATGTTTTCAGCAATTTGCAACATTTGTATAAAAATGAAAAACTAAAACTAAATTCTACTGATCTCTAGAACCTTGACATTGAATTTCATTTTTTTATTTCGGATTTCCCACATTTTACAATGACTTTACTAAGACATACTGTCTTAACGCTGTCCCAAAAAACCGTTTCTCTCACTTCCAATATGAGCTAGTTTGTTAGGTCTCTACAAACAAGCCGCCATGCCGTATGTCTTAGTGAATTCGTACGGTGATAAAGCGGCACCGGTGGCAAATACTATAAACTAAAAAAGATTTCTTTATTTTGTTAAATAATTAAATAATTATAAGAACTGTCTAGAAAAACCAATTTTATGTTTGTGAGTATGTATTTCTGGCTTAGTAAAGTGGTTAAGAATGACTTGTCAGGGCTTGGGTTGGCTCCACTTTGTATAAAAATGTAAACTGTGTGTAATTTGGCGTTTCTTGGTCGTTTTGTATCGCAGTCCGTACAAGAAAATTCGTGTCTGAGTTTGTGAGATTTAATAAATGATGCGCGACTCGAGGCGAGTGTTGAGTAATGACGGACTTCCTCCATTACAATATATCTCACTTATAGCCATGTTTCATCACTTGAGCTGCCTTCCGCAGATACGGCCTCATCCTCCTTTCCTCGTCGACGTCATGTTTTAATTTTAATGCTTCTGATGAATGATTGATTCGCGTCGAAAATTGTGTGCCTCTTTCGTTATTAGGTAGCTTAATAAAAAGCCGCCCCCACATGAGTCAATCTGGGATACGCACTGTGGAGTCAGTTTATCCGGCGGCCTATTGCAATTTGCGCCCCCATCCCGCCCCACAGTCTAATGGTGTTAGCGTTACGAATTTACCAATTTCACCACCCTATATGTTAGCTCAAGTCGACTGCTGTAATGCACAAAGAATGTAGCAGAGAGAGCAGGGCGCACTATAAAATTTCATTACTTGTATCATCTAATTGAAATGCAGTTTATGCTCGCTTGAGGGTGGACCAGGGAAAATCAACAGGCTTTATACAGGGCGAGTCACATGACAAAATTTTAAAATTTACATTCTAAAGAAAATCACGCAAAGCAAATATATTTATATGCTAATTTTCACACCTTGTTTAATAATAAAAACAGCATGACGGCTTGGTGAAATGTCAGCTTTAATAAGTGTTGAAGATTTTTTTTTTCAACGCGTTGCGAATACAAAAATAACAATTCGAATGAAATTGTAAAATAAGTCCGTGTGAAACTGAAATGGCTATTGTTTGTCGTATCTGGAATATTTGAAAGAGCACCGCGCGACTGTTGAATAGAAAACAACAAGATGAGGGCAAAAACTCGGCAGCCAAGCGTATGTTTGAACATTGAGAACAATCTAAAGAAGGAAAACAATTCCTGTGCGGGGATATACAGTGTCGAGAACCACCCAACTAGAAGATTAAAAATTGCCGGAGTTCTTGATGGGATGGCCTGAGACGGTTAAAATACGCACACCTGGAGGAATTCAATTTTTTTTCTTCGATTTGTTCTGTATTGGCTCATACTTGTCTTACAAGTGTGAAGCAAGTTACAAACTCCCAACAATATGTCCGAGGACAAGGATTGTGACACAAGTTTGTAATTCTCACCAAAGCCGATCAGGAGAAACAAATCTTTGCCAAGTGCTTATTGATTTGAAAACTTGGTTAGATAACAGCTTGGCACAAATTAAAGTGGGACGGGCACAAGATGGCTCAATTCAAGCAATTTCGAAAACAAACAATTATTTTAAAAAAACGTTCTTAAAAAAACTTAATTAACTTTTAAATGCAACTACTTTTTTTGTTATGAAAGCCGTATTAGCCGTATATGATATTTTATAAAAAGTGAATTTCGTAGGCCACAATTTAAAAAAAATAGTATTTTTAATAGGCATTTTTTAAAGATTGCTACAAAAATCGCTTTTTGTAATAAAATGCCTTTTTTTCATCAAGTGGCTGCGATTTATAAATTAGTGGTCCTCTCTAAGAAACAAATTCCGGTGAGGTCCAGCTACCTCAGTCTGGCACTGTATGTAACAAAAAGAACACGCCACGTGTTGCGACAAACGTTCTTTTCTAGGCTTGTATCTGCTGTTTTCCGATAAATTTGTGTTTCTCTCCCAATGACGATGAATTTTGTTTGCCTATAAAGCAATATTCTGAGAGAAAATTGCAATTCTCCAATTTTTTTTAATACAGAGACGAGGACAATGTGCCATACATGACACACAAGAGAAGAATAGTACATTGAACTGATCTAAGATTGAGAAATAAAAAAAAAATTGTTTTTAATATTAGGTGCTGTAGAGGCAGAAGAAGTAATCAAATTTATTTAAATCAAGTTTTTTTCTACCAAATAATGAAACAATATTTATAACAACATTTTATCAATAATAAAACAAAAAATCACTTAGTTTAAATACACCAAATTACACCTTTTTGGAAAGAATTCATTGAACTTGAAGAACTGTAGGGAGGTTTAGACAACATAATAATATTTAAAAATGTATTACTTCAAATTAATAATCTATTAAAATTTAGATTTTATTTAAAAAATAAATTTGTTTGTACCAAATCTTACTGAAAAACTTGCTCAAAAAGTGCTCAATAGTGACTGAGGTAAACAGTCAGAGAAAATAACTCAAGAAAAAAAGCGGCAGATAAAGAATCTAGTTATAGTATATTAAGTATTGAGAACGGTAAGGAATGCTTACCGTTCGAAGACAATTGTTTGGAGGAGGAGCGAAGCGACGACTCCAATTATTGTCTGAGAACGGTAATCTTTAACGTTAGACATGCTTATAACGTATTTTGCGCGATTGGAGTTTCTAGAATAATAATAATAATAATTTATATCAATACATTTGTGATAATCGGGAAGATTGAAACTGAAAACTTTGGGTGGCTGTTCCATGGTTGCTATGGTTTTGTTCCAAACAAGTAAAATTGTCTTTTTGATACAATCATTCCTACATATTTTGTTTTGTTTTGTGGTTCCGTTTTCGAAGCAAATATGAGCGATAGTGATGATCTACCGGATGATTTAGAAGACGCTTGGAAAGAAGGATGTCCGGCAATAATTCCAGAAAAATCTAAAGCCCGATATGAACAGACATACAATTTGTTTAAGGAATGGCGTGAAGCAAAGAAGATTTCTGTAAATGAAAAGAGTTTGTTTTGTGTATTTTGTGGTGAGAAGTAGACACTTGAAGGCCCCAGGCAGTTTATGGGCGGAGTATTCTATGCTGAATAGTACAATTTTTCTCCATGATGCTATTGATATTTCTAAGTTTGCTACATTAATTGCTTATTTTAAAAGAAAAAATATTGGATATCGGCCTAAGAAGGCTAAAATTTTTACCGAAGAAGACATGGAAAAATTCTTAAATGAAGCACCAGACGAACAATTTTTAATTCAAAAGGTATGTTGTAGATGATGAGGTGGTACATCTGAGTTCTAAGGAAACAATATATTTGCAGGTAGCAATGATATTGGGAGTATCGGGCGCTTGTAGACGAGAGGAGTTGTACAATATTAAAATGAGTGACATAGAAGAACATGAAGAAATGTTTATAGGAAATGTTCCAAATACAAAAACGAATATTCAGCGAACGTTCACAGTTATTAATAAAGAAAATGAAGCAGTTCATTATTTGGAAATACTTCGAAAATACATAAGAATTCGACTAAGCAACCCAACGTCAGATCATTTATTTCTGAACTACCGAAATGGCAAATGCACTAGGCAAGTCACAGGAAAAGGCACAATTGGAGGCTGGCCGTCAAAAATTGCAAAGTATTTAAAGTTGCAAGCCCCTGAAGGTTTTACTGGACACTCGTTTCGACGCACATTGGCTACACTTTTGGCGAATAACGGAGTTGATGTGTTGGGACTAAAAAGACATGGTGGGTGGCGTTCATCAACGGTGGCCGAGAGTTACGTGGAAGATTCCCTCCAAAACAAAATTGAATTTGCTCATAAAATTTTACACAGCGATGTTGGTGGACTATTACAACAATCTGGGACTTCTATGTCGGAAAGTTTGTCTATTAACAATAGAAACTCAAATGCGAGTAGTATTGCTACTATTAATTATAATAATTGTACATGTAATAAATCGCAAAATTGTTTTTTTTTTAGATTTAATTGCTTACCATTCACTGAACGGTAAGTGAATTACTTACCGTTTTGTTACACGTAGCAACCAGTAACTGCAACCTACCATCGTGGAAACAGGCACAGTAAACTGATAAAAACAACCAATCGAGCAAAAAGGTAGTTGATATTTGCTAGTTGTTAAAAATTGTGTTTGAAATAGTTAATATTAATCATCAGATTTCATTTATTTATAATTTAAAATTTATTTAAAAACTTCTTATTTTGTTTGGTGATGTTTTTCAAACATTTGGTGAGAACAAATTTCCTCGTCAATTGATGAAAGTCGTGATGAGGTATTCTATTTTGATTTAAAATTATTGGCAGCTTGAAAATACAAATGTGTGATTTCAGGCAAAGCCGCTTCATTTCGTGAAATGTTATTTTGAAAGTTGTCAAAGCTGTTTTTTGGTGAGAACTTCACTATTATCTATTTTCGATTTATAAAATTGCAATATTTGTTTGTTGGTTGGAATAATCTGTCATGGCAGTGTCGCCCAGTGCATTGTAGTAGCTTTAACTAGTAAGTTAATAAAGAAGAATAGTCGTCGCGGCAACAGCCCCTCTCATTGAGTGATTTATAACATATAAGGGTTGAACGGTTTTATTTGTATTGTGGATATATGATTAAACTGGCACGTATCCCCTGTCAGAAAGCCTTACAATATGTTCTCTAATAAAGGGCGAAATGTTTTTAAAAATATTTGCCTGTTTAAATCGGTCTGATTTAAATCGGGTCTCTTCTTATATCCACCCAGTGAACACTCATTATACTACATCAGCTTTGAAAACATCGCAATTTGTTCAGCACCGTGAGTCTGAAATAACAGTATCATATTCTGCATTCCAGAGTTTCGTCGAATAAAAATAACAAACGGGAAATATTCAAATTTACATTTGATGGGTTGAGAAGCTGCCGTGTTTCGATCCGTTTTAAATGAAATGTTGAATAAAATTCAATTACGTTTATTCTCTTATGAAAGGACCCGGCTTTTATAATTTTTTTTATTTTTGCATTTGATGCATTTATTGCCAATTCGAACCCTCTAATAAGCTCTTGCGACCCTTCGCAAATCACTACGTTGCCATGAACATCACTACGGCAATATGCCACTCCATTAGCTCTAATTCTGTTACCACAGATACAGCACGATGGCCGCAGTCCGGTGCAAGAACTATTGTTAAAGAGGGCGAAGATTTTAATTATTTTTGCATTGTCGGATGAAGTCGCATGGCTTCCTCAAAGAAGAAACATCGGGGGTTTCCCTACCGGTCGATATTCAATCACAAAACAAATTAGTTTGCTGTTAAATAAAGACGAGATGTGTTCGATGCGGATGACAGGATTCGCGAAAGGGAGACGCCAAAGACTAGATGTATTATAAAATGAAATAATCATAATGGATAAATGTGATAATAAATAACGCGGCAAAACAAGACGAGATACCAAAGCGGCAAAGTTAAACTGCCAAAAATGAGGAAAAAATCTGTTTTATTTAAGGAAATAAACAGAAAAGTTTTCATTCAATTTATTCGAATTCAAAAACCATTTTTAGATATTTTGCTAGAGAAAACGTCAAAAACAATTTTATTAAAACAGTTATTTTATGCAAAATATTCCAACTCTAATTGTATTTCAGACAAAATTCTTCTTCAGATATAAAAGCATTTTTGTCTAGGTAAATCTTTATTATTTTCCATAAAATTTTATTTTATAAAATAATAAACTCTAATTTTAGTTTTAATGATTATAGACTGAAAATGAAATCTAGAATAACACATTTATGGAATTTTTTAAATTTTTTAGTGATCTAGTTGTTTTTCTAGATACAAATTTTGATAACGGATAATTATTTAATTTTTTAATACATACTAATACTACGTTTTTCACGTAGGACATTTTTCAAAAAGAATTTACAACTTAAATCATTCTTTTATTTTTTTATCAAAAAGTATGTAAAAAGATTCATTTTCTAAAACACTGCAATGACAGCTTGTTCCAACCAACAAACAAAAATAAATAATGTTAAAATTCTGATCAAAAACAGCTTTGATAATTTCCAAAATGAAACGTCTTTGCATGAAATCACAAATTTGTACATTTTCAAGCTGCCAATAATTTTAAATCAAAATAGAATGCCTCATTACGACTTTCATCAATTGACGAGGAAATTTGTTTGAAAAATATGAACAAACAAAATAACAATTTTTAAATAAATTTTAAATTATAAATAAATGAAATCTGTTGATTAACATTATTTTACTCAAACACAACAATAATTAACAACATAATATTGACACAAACAACTCTAACTAGATTCTTTATTTACCGCCTTTCTTTATCCACTCTTCTCTCTGACTGATTATCTCAATCAAGTTGCGGCTTTACCTATACTAGTTAATTTATAGTTTTCCAAAATCTTTTGATTTAAAAAATATCTATTAAATTTTATAATTTATAAAGCTTGTTTATTTCTCTGTCAAACTAACTGCTTAGAATCTTAAGCCAGTTCTTGTTGTTTCAAAAATCTGAGATATTGAAATACTTTAAATTGTTACTCAAGCATTTTTAGCTAAATTCTTGTCCGGTCCGCTGGCGCCGAGGTGATCACTAGGGCTGGGCGATACCTGTTTTTAAGTATCGTTAGTATCGAGGTATCGAGTATGGAGGTATCGGAGGTATCAAGGTATCGGGGGTATCGAGGTATCGGGAAGTATCGAGGTATCGTAGGTATCGCGATATCGAGGTATCGGAAAGTATCGAGGTATCGGAGATATCGCGGTATCGAGGTATCGGGAAGTATCGAGGTATCGGAAGTATCGAGGTATTGGGAGTATCGAGGTATCGGAAGTATTGGAAGTATCGAGTAGCAATAAATAAATATCGCATCAAATAGCTTTTTAATTCGTTTGTTTTTATCAAAATAGCTTGTATTTCCAACATCCAAAGCACTCTGAATAGAATATTCATTTATAACCACCCTTTATCAAGGTATCGCAGGTATCGAAGTATCGGAGATATTGGATGTATTGGAGGTATCGGGGTATCGAGGTATCGGAAGTATCGAAGTATCGAGGTATCGGAGGTATCGAAGTATCGTAAGAATTGAGGTATCGGAGGTATCAAAGTATCGGAGGTATCGAGGTATCGGAAGTATCGCGGTATCGAGGTATCGGAAGTATCGAGGTATTGGAAGTATCGCGGTATCGGAAGTATTGGAAGTATCGGGTGGCGATAAATAAATATCGCATCAAATAGCTTGTGAATTCGTTATAACCACCCTTTATTAAGGTATCGCAGGTATCGAAGTATCGGAGATATCGGAAGTATCGGAGGTATCGGGGTATCGAGGTATCGGAAGTATTGAAGTATCGAGGTATCGGAGGTATCGAGGTATCGGAAGTATCGATACCTCGATACCTGATCGCAGTTGGTATCGGTGTACGATACCTGAGCAGGTATCGATACTTTTCCCAGCCCTAGTGATCACACGTTTTTCAGAGCTTGATAAGAAATGCAACATTCTGGATCATTCGTTATGTTGGAGCATCCAAATTGGGATGTTTTGGGAAGTATTTTTGAGATAAAAAAATGTACCTAAGGGTGTGCACCTGTATGAAGTATATTTTAAGTCTCCCCTCGTTCGTCATAGTAAATTTGCATATTTTAAATCAGATCAGTCCGGTGTTGTGCTCGGTTTGAGTTGAATATTTCGTGAGTTGCAAGCGGTATCCGGCTATGAATTACTCTGGATATTCCCGAAATGCATATCCAAGCCGTCGTTGGTGGCAAACAATCCGTAGAAAGGGGTCTACGAGGTCTAGTTAGCTCTGTATAAATATGGTAGTGAGGAGTGAGAAGAGACGCGACCTTAAAGGGAATTAAAATACATTACATGCAAATTCAGAGGTGATATTAGAAGGCAACATAAAAAGGGTTGTCTTGGAAGCAACGGCAGAAGCCGCGTCATTAACATTCATTGTTAAATACAATATTTGCAGTACGCGCCTTCGCTTTAGAAATCAAGCTAATATTTGCTATTAATTTCACTAAAAGCCAGAATATTTCAAATTTAATTCGCTCCGAAACTCATACTAGCCGCTCGCATTTAATTAATTGTTGCGATCAGAACCGAAAGCTTTTTCTTACCGCACTGATTTAAATTCATTGGGGAAAAACGTCTTGCACACGCTCCAGATGGCGTGTTTTCGAAACGCGATACTGCCAACAAACACACCAAACACATGTTCGAAATGCACACCATAAACAAACACAGGAAATCTACTTCTAGCGGATTAAAATTCGAAAGTTCTGCATTAATGGATCGAGGAAAACTGCAACGTTGATTAAACCAGACACAAAGACGGGATTAGAGCGGGGAAAGGTGAAAAACTCAAGCATAAATAGGGAGACGACAGCTTCTTCTTACAATTTTGCATGGGGAAAATCGAAAGGATCAAATTCACTAAACCTGGCCTAATCAAAGAACAATTTTCGGAAAGGAGGACTTGTTTTGGATTAATTTTGACTCTTGGGAAATTGTAATTCATAAATATGGAGATTTTGCAATTTCAAATATTCAAATTTAGGGAGGAAAAATATAAATCTAGGATTGGGTTGTTGCTGGAATCCCCATGCAAGCGACAGATTTACTCGGAAAAATACTGCTTTGTGAAAATTTAGGGATATACAATATGGCCGACATCAGATACAAATTGAATTGCACACTACACTCTTCCACAAAATTATTTTTGACGAGTTAATCATGATTCAGGTGATTTTCAATATATTTTTTTCAAATTTTCTCGAATTTATTTTATAAATATAATTTGTTGACTATCAACTATTAACATTGTGACGTCTATCTACTAAAAAACTCCAACGCCGGCGTTAAAACCTGACGAAAAAGACGGAAATACAAATGCAAAATCATAACAAAGCGCTTTATTTAACTAAATATTAAAAAGAAATTACATTTCTTTTGTAAAATTCGTAAGTAAACAAAAGCTTAACTCATCAAAAAGTTGCGAAGCTCGAATTTTGCAATACAATTCTGTTGTAATCCCATTGATGAATTGTAAGTTTTGAAAAGCTCCTAATCCTCTATTGGATATATTTTCAAAGCCTCATCCAACCGGAAATTTCTCTACCTACTTGAAAAATGTTCTATTTGAAAACTTGGGGACCAAAAATTTCATTGTCATTTGTTACAATACGCCTATAATCTGTAATCCACTCAACTGAATTAATTCAATCTAAATTTAGCTTGTTTTTGTCAAATTACTTGCACGCTCAGGAAGCAAAATATGTTAGATTCCTCATCTTCCCTATCCGAAGCAACCATTAATTCAGCTTAGGAGATAAATTTTGACAGGAGTAGATCTTTATTAGATAAGATTGACGTATCGGTCTGCATCACAATACATCCGAGTTTCCGAATATCAAACTCGACTCGCGATTTTTTCGCGTTTGTTAGATGGCAGTACATTATCTCCCTGAGAAAACGTAATAGGATCCTCGAAAACACACACAATATAAGTGGAGTCCGATATGGCCGCGATAGCGAAATGGACTGTAAACCATTCTATGCATCCCCCGATATTAGATAATGTCTAAAGGGGGATAATAGTGAATCGAAAAAAAAAAAATCCCGACCTTGAATAAGCATAGAGGATTAGAGCTTAGGTACTTGGTCGACGAGGACGTATTGTATCGTGTATTGTGTCATTTCCAGAGGGTTAGCATTAAAAGTGCTGGCTTGGCATACTACTTATATGAACCAGAGGGTGGTGACCGACGAGGGTCGCACACAAATAAATACAAATTACCAACGGGAACAAAACAGTTGGACCGTTTAACGTCCAATCGCGTTACAATTTATTTAAAACATCCGAACTGAGCCGGTAGCTTTATTGCAAATGCGGAATGCAATTAAATTTTATATTTTTGCAACGGCTGCATGCGATTTATGCTAAATGCACAACGGAATCCAAAACTCCAACCATTAAACACGGATTTTCCAAAACTGTACCTACAATTCGCCAAAATAAAAGCTAAATGTTTTTACTTATAAAGTATTACAACGTGCGAGCAAAAATAAAATTTTGACAATGCCAAGCTTTCGAATGTTATTAATACACAATTTTTTAAACAGATTTGCGATAACGAACGGCAAAGGGGCTGTTTCAAGCAATGTGAAGTAAACTGTACACGTCGCAGAACAAATCAGTACAATTCATGGGGATACAGGTGTCGTCTTGTCGTCGAAAAAAGCTCTAAAGCAATTTCAACAAAAAACTGAAATTTTGACCTAAAAGGCACAATTTTGAATCAAAACTTGGCTTTCTTAGGGTGTTCTATTTCAATTGTTGAGCACTGTAGTTGTGAAATTTTAGACTTAAAATCAGCCTCGACAAATGTGTTTATTTTTTTATTCAGTGAAACTAAATATAATTTTTACAAAAAGCCCACAACCTTGTAAACATTCAGCAAAGTTTTTTGTACAAATTTTTTTTGTAGAGCTTGTTGCAATTTTCTCTCTGCGTTTTATGCAAATGGTTTCTTTTAGTGGTCTATAATTCAGTCGTTCCCGTTGTTAATCTTAGTAAAACTCGCTAGTTTAAAGAGTTTCGGTGTCCATATTGGGCAATAAACCGTTGAAAATTTATGCGAAATTGAGTGCTCGTCCCCTGATCGTCCATTGATTTTTTCCCTCAACAGAGTTTCACCTAGACTTGATCCACCTTCAAAGAGGGAGCGTCTCTAAAGCGGCTTACGCCCGTCTCTCTACTTAACATTTGAGCCTGTCCCGTGCAGATGCCGTTATCAGGATGCTTTGTTTCAGGCACTTGATGTTAATCGCGAGCTATTGTTAAGACCGCACCAAGAGTCAAGCAAAAAATCGTCTCGGTATACGAAGCGAAATGAATTTTTATGGACGTCGTGATCGTCTCTAATTCTTCCTACAACTTTAACAAACGTTATCTGAGAGAGTTTATTTTGCTGCAATCGTAATTCTCGGGGTTAATGTCTCACTAACGCCATGCGACAAATATAATTAAAACGGGAAGCAGGGGCGGATCGAGTCTTCTAAACTTTTTTAAGCAGAAATTTTTGACTCTTAAAACTTAAAAGTGTCTTTTTTGTTTGGGTTTTTTGAGTAGGAGATCTGATAAGACAGTGATTAAAATCTCCGATCAAATTTAGGGGATTTTGAGCACTTGATGGGGTTGTGCCACGTGTTGATTTAATCTTCTTGGGTACCGGAGTTTCTGATCAACAAAAACAAAATTTAGTAGCAGTAAATGATCTCAAAATTCCGGGTTTATTTTCGTTCCGTTTTGGTGAAATCTCACGCAACTCTCTCCCACTTGAATCTCTGTTATTTTATCTCTCCACATCTCGTCTTGTATCGTTTTCTGTGCCCATTTCCTCCGACCTCTCTACCCCGTGTTGTACATCTGTGCAAACAAAGGGTGTTCGTCCGGCCATTTTGATTCTGCAATATAAATCGAAATAAAAAAAAGATCCTGGCCGTAACGTTTCTGACGTATTTTCCCCTGTAGGTGGTTGAAATAGAATCCCGGATCATTAATTCCAAAGGAAATGACTTCGTTAGCGCGGTTTACATTTCGTAGAACGATCAATTTTTGGCCCAGCGGGAGGTCAAAACTGGGCCGGTTTTCCATTGATAATTTTGAACTGGCTTGTCAACTGCACTCTAATTAATACGCTCTCTACCGTTTTAATCCTTTACACAGTAACACACGTGTGTCCTTTGAACGGCAAATTTTGCTTGTTGCGCATATGAGACGCACTTGATTGCTGTTTACGGATTGCCCTCTGACTCAATATCCACACATATTTACGGCAAGGGATTAAACGGATGGATCGTAAAAGCGTTAATATAGCTAGGATAGGGGAGTTTCAACTAAACTCGACGGAGATGGTTAATTGTTGGCGCTTTTATAACACCGTAAAAGAAAGTTTTAGCTTCTCATAACATCAAGGACACAATAGAAAAAACAAATTGTTAAAAATAACAATTTTCAGATATTTTATCAAGATGAGATCAATTCAGAACTTTGCTGAAAATAAGCCGTCTCCTACCGACTGCGCCAATTAAAACTTTTCGCTGTCGCGGTAATCAAATCGCGTCAAACCTTCTCAATCATTTTTCCATCTCATAATCAGCGTCTTCACATGTCGATGCTTCCGACAGGAGTTGCCGGGTAACAGGGCGTCGGATATCGTCATGACAACGACGAACTCTGACAGAATCGGCAGAATTAGATAGAGAGAGGGTCATCTGATTTGAATTTTACACCAAATCGTTGTTTACCCGAGGTATCAATCGCAGACGAAGAGAGATCTCCAATTATTGGGGAAATCCCACAGGATTTAACCTCCACAAAAAAATTAAAATTTAACAGATAGACATGATAAATGTGAATGTAACATAAAACAAAATTTATTTTTAATGGTTGTATAAAACTTGGTAACGTGTCTGGAGATTTTAATCGGACTAATTAATTTTGAAGATTGCCGTTAGTCACGTCATGCAGAATTTTTTTTTCTTCAGGTTGAGTCTCAAGGAAATCGAGTTAAGAGTTGTATGATTGAATCAAGTGAGTTTAATTCTAATTAATTGAATAATTTTATTTTTTTTTTCGGTTGGTAGTAAACAGAAAGTGCGCCATTATGTCGTGAAATCTGTGTACATTTTCTGTTGTAGCGAGACAAACAAATGTATAAGTTACTTGGAGTTTGTTTGATTGCTACGTGAGAACAAACTTCGCCAACAAAGAGCTGTGTGCATGGAAGCCACAAACATACTCCGGAGCTCCCGGAAACTCCATCTGCTTTGCTTCATTAATAAATGAGAGAGAGCAAATTGCTTTCATTTAAGAACAGCACACCGCAAAATAAATTACATTAATAGATAATCTTCGGCCGGTATAGGGATTGTTAAAAAAAATTTCGGAGTCATTAAAGGCTTCCTGGAATTACACGTCATGCGGATAGAACATTCAAATTAAGTCGAGTACTGTAGCATCTGTAGATAGACCGCCCTTGTTAACAGCGTCTCTTGTAGTTATCTACGCTAAAGTACAGGCCATGCGCTCTCTAATTACAGACTATAAACTAATGGAATACGTCGCTTTTTGCTCACAACAAAAACTCGATGACTGACTGGGATAATTTAACGCTATATAATCTTAGTATCTGCTTTCAAACAGATGTGATTTTGAATAATAAGCAACAAGCGATTGACAAATACACTGATTTTAGGAAAATATACTAGCTGAAAGTACAAAGAACACATTCTAATCAAACTTTTTTTTATTCAAGGATTTTAAAAAGTACAAAAATCGAGAAAAAACAATAAAAATTGCTACAACAGGTTGGTGCTAATACAAGTTTCTATTTTTGTTTTATCTCTGAATAAGAGCGGCAAATACAAAATAGATGTGCACAACACACTTGGGATTAAAAGAAGAGTTTTTTAAGCACGCGCCGTGAATCTCAGCACAAAAGACTTACTTCTATTATTAAATATATCTACTACTTTCTGATAGTTTCCTTATACTCTTCTTTTTGATGCTAGAATCTTCTTTTGTTCTTTTACATCTTTTTTAATACTTCTTTTTTCTTCTAGATATCGTTTTTTGATTTCTTCTTTTTTAAAATTGTGGTCTCTAATATCCTTTTTTTTAAACGCTGTTTTCCAAGCTCTTCCAAAATTTTTTGTTCTTCCAGAATTGTTTCTTACATTTCTAAGACCTTTTATGTTTTTTATTTCTTCTAAAAGTAGTTTTCTGAGATTTTTCAGAATATTCTTATGTCTTCCATCGTCTTTTAGCAGTGTATTTACGATTTAAGGTTCAAAAATTGTAATTGAATTAATTTTAGATAGTTTACTTAGACTCCTCTTTGATTTCAGCATCTTCTGCCGTTCTTCGTTTTGTTTCTTTCCAATAGATGTTTTTCAAGTTTTTTTAAAATTGCCTTTTGTTCTTCTAACATATTTTTAGCTTTTTTTTCCTTTCTAATCGTGTTTCTTCTAATTTCTATTTCTCTTAATTGTCGTCTTTCACATTTTTCTTTTAAATGCCGTTTTTCAAGCTTTTTCAAGAAATTTTTTGGTTCTCGAATAGTGTTTTTGGGATTTTTAGATTTTTTTTTCTAAAATCTTTCAAAATTTTCTTATATTTTTCATCCTCTTAATCACGAAATCTAAATTAGAAGAGATTATACCTTAGGTTAAACACAATTGGATACGCACTTATTAGGATAGAATATGTTTGGTTGTTGCTTTTGTTAGGTAAAATAGTTGTGGTTTTTACAGTCTTTAAAAAATATTTTTTGTTTCAAAAAATTTTTAGATAATTTGAAACATTTTTAGATTTTATTATCCGATTTAATACAGTTTTTTTAAATTGTTTGGCCACTGTTTTAGGTTTATTACATTATCTAAAAACGGAAGGATAAATTACAAATCCAAAAAATATTTTTCTAATTTTGTTGAAAAAAATGCTTTGCGCTTTTTATTATAGACTTTTGGGTCATTTATTATGAAAGGCTTGGTAACGAGAAGGCGTTTTAATTTTCAATAAGCGCCCGGTAACGAGCCTCCTCTACTTTGCACCTGCTTCTGGTTAATTCATGTAATCGTGTTAAGTTCGCGTGACCCGCAACGATTTTAAAAATTTTCTCATTTAAGTAAAGAAAAACGTCGAGATCAATGACTGATTAAAAACGAAACGACAATTATTTGTCGGTTGCATTTAAAAATAAATTACGATTATCTCCACCGTTGACAGGCTAATAAACTGCCTACAAAAATCTCCAGAAGCCTTCCCATTAATATCAGTCGTTGGTGTTAACAGGAGCTTGTTTCGGATGAGGACTAGGGTCAAAGTTGGTTCGCCCAACTATCCGTCAACTTAAAATAGAAAATGATTTTCTTGAGAATATTGATAATGATAAGACGATTCCTGTTTCGGATTTGTATTCTGATTGCGTCATTTATTTCAACGATAAATTCCGGTGCGCATATTTATGTGACTGAATTTGTGATTTATGGACGACAAAATTTCATTTTTTAATTGGTTAAAAGACGATGACTGGACTTCAAAAGAAGGAGAAAAAGAAAAATCTCAACGACAAGACACTCAATTAAGCCAAGTGTGAAATTTATTTACTGGCACCGTTTCAAATGTTGTTGAACCTGCGGACAATTTCAAAAGCGTAAATGTGGATACATTTGGCAGGTTCAGGCACCGACTACCAATTTATGAGCAGACAAATTAAACTCCAAATCGACAAATACAAGGAAAGAATCAATACATACTTGCTTATAAATTTTATTTTTTACAAAGTACTGTTTATTATTATTTAATTATAATCATTTAATCATCACGACACTAGCAGCCATGACAAGAATTTGAGTAAAAATGGCTTAGCACTGTCTGTGAAAAGTCCTTAAAGGACTTGTCCTTTATTTTCTTTTACCAGAAAAAAATCCAAAGAAAAATTCTAGAGCCAAAAAAATTAAAAAACATTATTTGAAAAATTCTTGAAAGACTAAAACAAATTTAACAATTTAATAAAAAGCGATTTGAAGAGAAAAAGTATAAAAACTCAAGCTAATAAAAAAAGAATAATAAAGAAAAATTCTAGAGGAACGAAAGAAGACTGAAGAACTTGAAAAACGTCATTTAGAAAGTGTTGTAAAACCAAAAAGAAATTTAGATTAAAATGAAAAACGACGACTTATAAGAAAGAAAACAAAGAAAATTATTTAAGAAAAAATTACAATAATAATTAAAAACAAGAACATAAAGAGTTAGAGAAAGATAGAAAAAGATAGGAGGTTTCTAGAGAAACAAGAAAAACGACAAATTTAATAAAAATAAGCAAGGAGAATTACAAAAGCAAGAAAAGAAGAACAGAACCAAAGTCTATAAGAAGAATTGATGATGATTGAAGAATGGTGTTAGAAAAAGAATGAAAAAGGAGGGAGGTTTCTAGAGAAACAAGAAAAACGACGAATGAAAGATAAAAAGAAGAAAGGGAAAAAGGCAGGAAAAGAAGAACAGAACTAGATTGTATAAGAAGAAGAAGATTTGATGATAACAGGCCACTAAATAAAATTAAGTTTTAAGAAGAGGGAGTTTCTGCAGGAATAAATTAAGATTTTATTGAGATTTTTTTGCGAACTTTAAAATCAATGTTTGGGAGACATAGAAGAAGAAGAAGAACAACTATTAAAAGAAAAAGAAAAGCAAGGAAAGTTAAAACTTGTGAAAAAAAAAAGAATGGTCTTTCGAACTGAATATTAAGACAACTGCGCTTGCAAATGGAGCAGATTTTAATAATTCTCGGTTCCGACTTTTAAAAATGTATAATTTAAGGTTATCTATAAAATTTGGAAGCCGGTAGTGATCCGCTTCTTGAAAAACAATCCTAGATACGCTCTTGAAAACGTCCTTTATTTGAACATTGAAAAATTGGCAATCCTAGTCAGAATAACTAATTTTAAGTGACTTTCAATGCTGCCAATCTAATCAGTACTTGTTGATTATGTTGTATTAGTATTATTTTGAAATTGTATCCCTGATTTTCTATTTGTTTATAAATGTTTGTATCAAAATTCCTGATTGGCTGTTGATGGAAGGTGAAAGAAACCCTGCCGGTCCGTCGAATTTCAGATCCAGGTCTTAATTAAGAGAAACTCTGGTGCTTTTGTTTTTCTAGTGCTTCGTTTCCTGATAATTGGATCTTTTAATAAAATCGTGGAAAGTCGTGTAAATTTGAGTGCGGCAAAAGGAAATAGCGAGTAAGTGGTTACAGATTAATGTCGTGCACGGTCCATTTACGTCCTGATGATGGCGTTATCGACCAAAACACGTGTCGGATAAAAGAAATGAGCAATCGTGTGTGTCAGCGTCTGTTGGTTTTCGACCTGTTTACACGATTACAGTGATGTTTGTTACGAAACTGCCGCTGTTGTGATAAACAACAGTGTGTTGTTTTGAGGACTCGCGGATATAATCAAGTGGAAATTTGGATGCCGGCCACCCTTCTGTTATTATTATAGGCCTAATTGTAACGTCAGACGATTCCCATTTAGTCCGGAGCCGATATTCTCTCTGTGTATATGGAGTTCCGGGAGGCCTTATCTGCCGAAAACCATTCAACGAGCTTAATTAATACGCGGCGGACCGAAACGAACTCTGCTCTTACCTGCAACGCTTGATTAATTTCACCAGATTAATAGAGATTTTTCCACGACGAAAAATGACACCGGGTCAGGTGGGTACGTTCCGGGTCGCTCCGGGTGTCTTGCCGCCTGCTGCACGGAGCAGACCGTAACGATGACATTTTTCTAAATGACTACATGGAAATATGGCATCATACAAGCTGTTCCAAAAATACTTTACTCAATCAGTTATTAAAGCTGGCGGCTTATAGAAAATAGAAAAAATTTAGCCTATTTTGACGCCATTGTTGAATGACGCAAAGCAACTGAAAGGTACAAATTGATAGCAAATAAAAACACTTTGTCCTTTTGGTGGTACCTTTCTAAGGCTCTAGAGCAGGGGTTGACACTATTTTAAAATAAATTTAAACACGTATTTTTTAAAAATAATTTAGGACTCTTTTCAATGCTGAATTATGCCGTCTTTAATGAAATAAATGCGAGCTTTAATGTTATTATAATTCTGTAAGAACATTTGAGGTCATTTTGAAAATTTGTAAATTCGATAAAAGTGTAAAGTTAGAAAATAATTTTAGTTGTAATTTAGTTAGATGTTTTGTTTTAGTGAAAATGTAATTTTGTGTATATTGTATGGGTTGTACGTGAAGGTGGGAGTGCCATTAGGCTGCAAAGAGGCGGAAATTGGAGTTAACCGAATTGCAGAGGCTCGGCGGTCGAGTTACTTTCCCGTTCCTCCATCGACAATATCAAATAATGAAGTTCTAATGCGGAGAGATGTGCGGGCCTTATCTGGCGCCCCCTATCGAACGTCCCGTTATCAGTTCTGTGACACGGGTAAGCTTTTATCCAAGCCAGTGCTCGTGACGTCCTAAGCACAGGACGTCCTTATAATTCTATTACTTATCTCCCTATCGTTCTTTTTTATCTATTAACCCCCGAGTTGACTTTTGTACGTCTTAATTACATTATTCACTCGGCTTTTATGTCTGTGCGTCAGATATATAATAAGAATGCCATCCGTTTCTGACGTGCCCTCTTAACTAAACCCCTTAATCAAGTTTCCGGGAGTTTAGAGAAATGGAGAAAAACCAGGTGGAGGGACGAATCTTAATCAAACCACATGCTTATTATAAAACCGAGTTGGCTTCACGTGATCGTTAAAAAGCGGTTTTTACTCCCTCCGGAAATTCCGGAAGTCTGAATTGATTAGGCCATAGCTTCGAACCTTTCAAGTTTAATGTAGAGATTCTCGGTTTAATAAGATTTTCATGAGGCTTAGAGACGTCTGAAAGACGTATCCCACTTTCTTGAGAAATGCACAGCGATGTAATCATAAAACCGGGAAGTAGCAGCGTTTACGACGACCTCGAAATTGTTATACACAAAGAAAATGTCTTGCTGCTACGATTTAAAACTTCCTTTTCCGTTCTCACACGCCAAATCAAATTCTACACTCAAATTTTAACACAAAATCATATTTTTATTTCTACAAATTTATCTACAAAATTACTAAAAGAAGACATAACCGCATCGACCGCCACCATACATACAGGCTGTTCTAAAAGTTTTACGTAACGAAAAATAGATGTTTGATTCAGATTCTGAGTTTTCTTTATTAAAACTGAAAATGGCTTCAAAGTCAGACGATTCGGCAGAATGACGCTATCTCAAGGCGGCATCTCACGAGAACTGTTAGTAGATAGTAAGCATTGGCGTATTGCTGTTTTCCATGATGTCAAATTATTTTAAATTTTATTGTTTAGTTTGTAAATCCGGCGATTTACGTGTGTCCGTCGTTGCCTAAAATTCTATTAAACCTTGTAGTTTATGCGCCCCGTAAATCTCCCTCGCGATAACAACAAACAAAAAAAGTATAATTTAAAAAGTGAGAAAATACGCGTCCGTCCCAAATTCCATACAACTCCAGCAAAAAATCCAAATTTATTCACCCTCTCGTCCTACATTCCGCCCCCGATCTCGAAATTACATGTTCTGGTGGATGATGACGCGATTTATCGCAATTTATCGCGATTTGGCGTAATTTTTCATCGGTAAAAATTGATTATTTTCGGCGTAACCGCGTTTAAAACCTTGTACTTAATCAAATATTCATGGGTCCGATAGTAGCGCCCATCAATAATCATTACAAGAACACGATAGAGCATGTCGGTGTAATTCACGTGTGAGGTTAGGTATTTTTAATGGGATTTTAACATTGAAATGGACTTTGTGCGTGTTACGAGGCAGTAACCGTGTGAACGGGCCGGTGCACCGGCCAGACAATGTTGGAGGCGCCCCCGTCTCGTAAACAAATCTCGCATTCCGGATGGGAGCACGTGGCCCCCAGCTCTCATTAAACCATGATTAAAAACAAAGGCGCCCCAGAATGACAGGGAGACACGAACCAGGGGACGAGAAAAAAACAACCAGACGCAAATCCTGCACGACAAGAGATATCATCGCGACTGGAAATGCAACCGAGAGGGGCACAAGCAACTGTTTAAAAGGGGAAACGGTTAAGGAGGTGACGAATGGGGGAATTAACACGATTTCGGAAATACTAACGCCGAAACAGGGAATGCTCACGCAAAAGTGGTAGAAGAATGCTCTAGAAGAGCCACTAAAAACACCTGGAATAGTCGCGTGCCTACATTTGGCTTTATAATAAATAAACTATAGGTTATTGGCCGAGTAGTTCAACTTAACGAAACACAGTGATTATTACAGGCAAACTAGTGGAGATTATTAAAAGCGATAGAAGTGTAGCATTCAGTTGATTACTCAGCTACTTTTGTGAATTAATTTCTTCTTTGTTAACGTTTCATTGGTAGTTGAGAGAATGTGTCTAAAAAATTTAAATAATAGTTATTTATACACAACGAGTGTGTAGATTGCAGATGACGAGGGCGTTAGCCCGAGTATCTGTAACACACGAGTTACATATGATATACAAAACTTTATCTAAGTCTGCACAAAATTAAGAAAATCGAAAGTTTAATGCTGCTGATAACTTCTATTGTTATAATATGATTTTTTAGCTGTGAATTCGCGAATGTCGTGTGAATCCTTAGAGACTCCATTTCGTCTTTTTTCCATATACATTCTCACGTGGCAACATAAAAAATATCAGCAGGGAAGTTTCTCTCGGAATTGTAATATTTGTGTAAGTCACAGTGGCAAAATGGATGTGTCTAGTCCCATTGTGCATCAGCTGAGAACTCGGGACTCCCTCCGGGCATTGCATTCTCACCGATAAAGCTCTGCTTTGAACTCTTCCGAAAAAAACTGAGTTAAATTCGAAAGGTTAATTGTTAATCTATCTCCCGATCAATATTCCTGCACAAAAACCAAGCTCGCGCAACTTGAAAATCACTTTGGAGCCAGCTCATGAAAGTTCAATTAATGAGTGAAACTTGTACAAAGCTCCCCCAAAATTCCGTAACAAGATATGAAGCGCGCGGGATTCTTTCCGCTCTGGATTAATTGCTTTAAAATTGATTCGGGTGGTCAGACGCGAAAAGTGTACCTGAGGGTGCGTTAAGACGGCCTTTGTGCCGCCCCCGTGTGGGGAGTAATCGAACAAGTTAATTACGGCGGCTGATCATCGAGGCAGCACGCATGAGACAATGACAATGACGCTGATGAGGCGTATTGTTGAAGCCGGCGGACCGTTCATGTGTTACCTATCGATTGAAGGGCACACGTGACTGACTGAATTGCCGCAATTAAAACTTTTCACTTTGAAATAATTAAATCATCCAGCAATCAAAAGTTTTTTTGCGACAAGACCAAGTGGGGGAGAATCAGGCTAATATGAGGAAGATAAAAGAGCAAAAAGTGAAAGTTGAAGGATAGCAACAAAAAGCTCTTCATTTGGGCTTTTAGATCAGGTCAAGGCAACAAATTTAATCTATCATTTCAAATATTAAATATCAAATTTAATATTTTACCATTTTACCTAACAAAAGCAACAACCAAACTTATTTTATCATAATAAGTGCGTACCAAATTGTGTTTACCCTGAGGTTTAATCTCTTCTAATTTAGATTTAAATTTCAAGGTTAAGAGGATAAAAATTTAAGAAAATTTTGAAAGATCTTAGAAAGCTGCTTTTAGAAAAAATTCTAAAAATGCCAGAAACACTATTAGAGAACCAAAAAATTTCTTGAAAAAGCTTGAAAACGGCATTTAAAAGAAACAAAAGAATTAGAAGAAACACGATTAGAAGGAAAAAAAGAGCTTAAAATTGTGTTAGAAGAACAAAAGACAATTTTAAAAAAATTTGAAAAACATCTATTGGAAAGAAACAAAACGAAGAACGAAAGAAGATGCTGGAATCAAAAGAAAAGTCTAAGTAAACTTTTAAAAAGTAGTAGATCTAGATTATATCTTTAAGAGTAAAAAATCAGTCTTTTTGTGGTAAGCCTAAAAATTGAAGATCGAAGCGAACCTCGAGGTCAGTAACTAAGCAATACACAAAAAGGCCTTCTGCTCTAAATTATATATAATGTTTTATCTTCAAGCGGATTACCATTGAACGGAAATTTTGGCATAAATCTACTTTTTTTAATGTAATTACAATAAAATTACCATTTTTGAACCTCAAATCGTAGATACACTGCTAAAAGACGACGAAACACAAAAAAAATTCTGAAAAATCTTAGAAAACTACTTTTAGAAGAAAGAAAAGAACATAAAAAGGTTCTAGAAATGTAAGAAACATTTCTGGAAAAACAAAAGATTTTGAAAGAGCTTGAAACAGCGTTTAGATAAAAAAGATATGAGAGACCACAATTTTTGAAAAGAAGAAATTGAAAAAACGATATCTAGATGAAAAAAGAAGTATTAAAAAAGGTGTAAAAGAACGAAAGAAGATTCTAGCATTAAAAGGAAGAGTATAAGAAAACTATCAGAAAGTAGTAGATATATTTAATAGTAGAAGTAAATCTCTTTGTGCTGAGCCTAAAAATTGAAGACTGAAGCGAGCTAAACAAAACACAAATGGTTTTCTGTTCTAATTTATATATACTTTTTTATCTTCAAGAGGGTTACCAAGTTTTTTTTTAGTAAAAGTAGAAGTACAGTAAAATTACAATTTTTAAACCTCAAATTGTAGATACACTGCATTTCAAGAGATTGGATGAGAAAGGAGACAATGAAAACATAAGGAAATTCTGAAACGTCTCGGAAAACTGCGTTTACAAACAAAAATATAACAAAAGAAGGTTCTAAGATGCAAAAAGCAATTCTAGAAAAAAGAGCTTACTGAACGGCGTTTAGAAGACAAAGAATATGAGAAATGACAATTAGAAGAGCAACAGACAATTTTCGAAAAAGTTGAAGGAGTAGTAAAGATCAACAAAAGAAGGTTTTGGGAATGCAAGAAACAGGAAAAAACACAAAACACTCTAAAAGAAAAAGAATATCAGAGAAGACAATTAAAAAAATAGAAGATTTAGAAGAACAGCGATTAAAACGACGAAAAAGAGCTATAAAAGGTGTTACAAGAACAAAAGACTATTCTGAAAAACTTGAAAAACAACAGTTAATGAGGGAAAAAAGAGAACGAAAGAAGATGCTGGAATCAAAAGGAAGAGTATAAGCAAACTAAAAAAAGACGAAAATACAACTGGAAATAAAGGAAAAGAGAAAGAGACTTTTAAAAGAGCTTGAAGAACGACGTCTTAAAGAAAAAAAATGAGAGACGACAACTTTTGAAGAACGACAATTAAAAGAAAAAAAAAGAGTTAAAGAGGTGTTAGAAAAATAAAAGATGATTCTAAAAAAGCTCTAAAAACAACGATTGGAAAGAAAAAAAGAAGAGCGAAAGAAAATCTTGAATTCAAAACAAAAAGTGTAAGAAAACAAAGGAAAAAATGATGAACCTCAACTGGAAATAAAAGAAAAGGATAAAAGTTTTGTAAAGATTCGAAAAACGACTATTACTCGTAGAAAACAAAAGAATATCTTTGCGAAATTTGACACTTTACAAAGCCCTTTTTAATGGGTCGTTCCAGAGATGAGAATAGAATTTCAAAAGTTCCTAAAAGTCTCTAAGAAAATTTAGAGAAAATGGAATCAAACAAAATCTCAAATAAAAAATAATAAAAATTTGAAACAAAGATTTTAACTGTTTTTAACAACTTGCAATTCGTTAATTTAAAAATAATAATGGCTATATTTTAGAAAAAAATTCAATGAAACCGTTTTTCTACTGTGTAAAGCGTAAGTAACAGTTGTTTATCCAACAAAGGAAGGTTCATATCTACGCGGCAATTCTAAAATATTAAGATTATAACAAGATTATACTATTCTTGTTATACTTAAGTTATTTACGTTGCAAAATGATTATTAGTAAAATTTTTTGGCTGTATTAGCACCGTATATTTAAAAATTAATATGTTACTAAATTAATGATATAATATAAAAAAATTAAAATTCCTGGATAATGCTTGTCGGTCTAAAAGTCCCAGTAAAAATGTCCTACGTTATGTCCTACGACAACTAATAAGTCACCTGCATTGTGGGCTTCTACCTTAACCAAAAATTCTAGTGTAATTAGCTTTGTTTCTGATTAGCAAACACTCGCTTTAATTACTTAATTCATTAATTAATTAGCAAAAACTCGCTTTATTTACTTAATTCATTAATTAATTAGAAATAAAAAAATTAATTAATTTACTTTGTCTTTTTTGTAGTTTCCTCTCGAACTGAGAGTTTCATTTAGTTGCGGGTTAGCACCATGTTGCAATTGCGCTTAATTACAAATCTAAAAACTTGTTAAAACTAGAATAGACATCTAAAAGTCGTCGTTAATTTCGTAGCAATTCTCTCTTAGATGAACTTTTCAAGTACATTAAGTCTGAAGTGACTTCGTCCTCTCCATCAATTTAAAAACTATCATAAAGCACGTAATATCCTTAATTGATCCCGCTCATAACCCGCTCCGCCCCTCTTAGATTTTTTTAAAATTCTCCCATCTAAAAATAAATGAATGATTAAACATCTCACTAAGTGAAAAAGCGTCAATTAATCACATGCCGCATCTGGTTCCAATTAAAACGAAATTATTTCATTTCCGACATTTCGAAAAAAAAAGCTGAATTTCTCCAAGAGAGGTCGCTGATATTTGCGTTTCAATTCCAAAGAGCAAACAATACAACCCGTAAATAAACACGTGTCATTATAAAACATTAATGGCGGCGTGTCCGGAGTAATGATGATTAATCATTTACACTCGACGTTGGTGAATATTCATGAGGATCCGGAAAGAGCCACCGGAACAATGAAATCGGACTTACCTGTGTTGGGGGGCCGCACTGTTGCCCGACATGGGGGACCTTGCGGGGTAGCCTGAGGTCCGAGGGCTGCCGCTGAGCACGTACTCTGCAACAACACGATTTGTCAACAAGAATCGTCGCACGAACTCAAGTCAAACAACGATGGGATTAATAATATCCCGCCTGGCCGATGAACAAACAATTTCATGGAAATACCCATTTAGAGAGAGGGTTAATTGCAATTTCTTAGATGGTGCCAAGGACCAAAGATAGGGAACCAATTCGGTCACAAAAAATAAATAAATACTCAGATATTTGGGCCAACAATTTAGTTTGTTTATTAGAGACGCATTGCATTTTCAGGTTTAAAATTAGCAAAAACAAAGATAAAACGTAGATAACATATTGTATAAATAAAATAATTTATTTAAAAATGTTTTAGAAGTTATAGAAGTTTTATAAACTTTGAATTCGTATTACAAAATTAGGTTTCTTCCAATAACAGTTCAGAACGATTCAGAATTGGACCGCACATACACAGAATTTAGAAGAAAAAAAAGAAAAACTAGGTTTGGAAAGAAAGTTTAGGAAAACGTCAAAAGAACTTAAAAAACGACGATTAAAAAACACGAAAATGTAAATTAAATCCATAACGACAATTGAAATGAAGTTTGAGAAAAGCAACGTATAAAAACAAAAAAAAGAACAAAAGCATGTCTCAGAAAATCCTGAAAATCGACTAATAAAAGAAAAAGAAAAGTGAGAAAAACTATGCTTAAAATAGAAATTGAACGATGGTGGATTTTAGAAAAATAAAAAAAAATCTAAATTATTTTGAAAAACAACATTAGAAGAAAAATATCAACAAATACTATCAAATAAAAAATAAACCAAAAGCTTTTTAAAGTTTTGAAGAAAGAACTTAAGAAACTTTAAAAGGACTTTGAAAGGTATAAAATTACATTAAAAAAGGAGAAAAGAAACATCCTGGAAGAATGTTTTGGAAAAACTAAAATATTATTAATTAAAAGAACATCTACGATAAGAAAATAGAAACCAGGTTTGAAAGATTTTAAAAGAATAAACAAAAATTTAAGAAAAAAAAGGGAACTAAATAAAGAACCTGAAAAGTTTCAGTCAAAATTAAAAATTACGACAAGAAAATGTGTAAACAGTGTGGTGAGAGAGAGTTAAAGATTCAATTTAACGAGGTCAAAGCCAAAAAACAGCGGCTTAAAGAGTGAAAATAATGAAAAACTATTTTAAAAAAAAAGAAAATGTTTAAAAAAAAAATTGAACTATGGTAGAATTAGAAGACGTTTACACAAAAAAACTACGATTGGAAGGGAAAATATTTGAGAAGAATTTAAAAAAAACATTGAAAAGTAAAATATCAACAAAACTACACTCTAGAATAAAAAAAGAAACGAAAAGCTTTTGAAGATCTTAAAAAACAAACTTTAAAAAACAAAGAAAGATTCTAAAAAATATGAAAAAAAACTTTGTTTAGAACATTCTAAAAAAAGAAAAATATATTAAAAAAAAGAAGGAACTAAGTATAAAATTACGATTGGAAAAATTAAAATTTTTTTAGAAGATCTTAAAGCTACGACTAGAAGAAAGACGTGCTAGAAGTGAAACAAAAAATAAAATAATGCTTTTAAAAGAACCGGAAACAACGGACTAGAAGCTAAAAAAAATAGTCAAATAGGAACAACAGGACAATTATAGTAATTAAATTAGAATTGGAAAAACAACATTTGAAGAATAATAACAACAAAAGTTATATTAAACAAAATAGACTAAAAGCTTCTGGCGATCTTAAAAAAGAAGGTTTAGAAGAATAAGAAGAATCTAAAATAATTAAAAAAAAACGACTGAAAGAATAATATACATTAAAAAAAGAAAAATAGTAAAAGATTCTGGGGGAATGTTTCAGAAAAAATTAAAAATTGTTGTTTAAAATAATATTTACCATGAAAAGAAAATAAGAAAAATTATATTTAGAAGATTCTAAAAGAATAAAAAATTTATTTAAGAGAAAAAGAAGAAACTGAAACAAAATAGGATTAAGAAGAAAATATAAAGTTTCAGAAGAACTTTAAGATCACAACTTGAATAAAGACAGGAAGTAAAATAGAATATAAAATATTGACTTTAAAAGAACTGGAAACAACAAGAATTGAAAGTTAAAAAAAAATTGTAAAATGAGAACAATAGGACAATTATAAGATCCAGGCTGTGCCAGCGTAACTGTAATGATGGATCTAATGTCAATACCCAGTTTCACAGTTTTCAGTTACATTTCGATCTCAGGTTAGTAATCAAATTAGAATTTGAGAAACAACATTAGAAGAAAAATTTCAACAAAAACTGGACAATAAAAATAAATAAATTAAAAACTTTTGAAGATCTCGAATAACACAGTTCTGGGGAAAAAAAGAACCTAGAAAGCTTTAAAACAACAACTAAAAGAAAAAAGTACGTTAAAAAAGGAATAATAAAAGATTCTGGAATAATGTTTCAGAAAAACTTAAAAATTGTTGATTAAGACTATATACTATATGTATAATGAAAAAAGAAAATTTTATTTAGAAGACTTCAAAAAAATAAAAAATTTACGTAAAAAAAAAACTAAATAAAAAATTAAGACTGAGAAGAATCTAAGGAAGTTTTAGAAGAACTTTAAAACTACGACTGGAGGAAAGACGTTCTAGAAGTGAAATAAAAAATAAAATAATAGCTCTAAACGAACTGGAAACAAGGAAACAGAGGCAGAAGTCAATAAAAATAAATAGAAAATGAAAAGAACAAGACAAATTTTGGTAATTAAATTTCTGTCACAACAAATAAAACGCCGAAATTTTTAATGATTATTGTATTTTTTATAATTTTTTTATATTTTATTTTTTTGCTCGAAAAGTGATTTTTTGATCAACGAGGCTCTAGGCTAAAGCCCATAAAAATGATGTTTAAATTCACCTTTTGAAACGCTTAAAATATTTAAGAATAAAAAGAGATATTTCTTGAATTGACTGCGGATTTGGGCATTGCTTTTTACCTAGATATTTTGCAAAATGTCTGAGTTTTTTCGGTAAAACATATCGATCCGCGTTAACAATACTTATAGGTTTGTATTTTGTTTATTATTTAGCTAGTTTAACACTCAAAATTAATTTAAATAGTATATTAAATATGGAGAACGGAAACGAATGCTTACCGTTCTTACCGGTAATCCTTAACGTTCGACATGCTCATAACGTTTTTTGCGCGATTGGAGTTTATAGAATAATAATAATAATAATTTATATCAATACATTTGTGATAATCGGGAAGATTGAAACTGAAAACTTTGGGTGGCTGTTCCATGGTTGCTATGGTTTTGTTCCAAACAAGTAAAATTGTCTTTTTGATACAATCATTCCTACATAGTTCTGTTTTGTGGTTCCGTTTTCGAAGCAAATATGAGCGATAGTGATGATCTACCGGATGATTTAGAAGACGCTTGCCAAGAAGGATGTTCGGCAATAATTCCAGAAAAATCTAAAGCCCGAGATGAACAGACATACAACTTGTTTAAGGAATGGCGTGAAGCAAAGAAGATTTCTGTAAATGAAAAGAGCTTGTTTTGTGTATTTTGTGGTGAGAAGTGGACACTTGAAGGCCCCAGGCAGTTTATGGGCGGAGTATTCTATGCTGAAGAGTACAATTTTTCTCCATGATGCTATCGATATTTCTAAGTTTGCTACATTAATTGCTTATCTTAAGAGAAAAAATATTGAATATCGGCCTAAGAAGGCTATAATTTTTACCAAAGAAGACATGGAAAAATTCTTGAATGAAGTACCAGACGAACAATTTTTAATTCAAAAGGTATGTTGTAGATGATGAGGTGGTACATCTGAGTTCTAAGGAAACAATATATTTGCAGGTAGCAATGATATTGGGAGTATCGGGCGCTGGTAGACAAGAAGAATTGTACAATATTAAAATGAGTGGCATAGAAGAACATAAAGAAATGTTTATAGTAAATATTCCAAATACAAAAACGAATATTCAGCGAACGTTCACAGTTATTAATAAAGAAACTGAAGCAGTTCAATATTTGGAAATACTTCGAAAATACATATGAATTCGACCAAGCAACCCAACGTCAGATCATTTATTTCTGAACTATCGAAGTGGCAAATGCACTAGGCAAGTCACAGGAAAAGGCACAATTGAAGGCTGGCCGTCAAAAATTGCAAAGTATTTAAAGTTGCAAGCCCCTGAAGGTTTTACTGGACACTCGTTTCGACGCACATCGGCTACACTTTTGGCGAATAATGGAGTTGAAGTGTTGGGACTAAAAAGACATGGTGGGTGGCGTTTATCAACGGTGGCAGAGAGTTGCGTGGAAGATTCCCTCCAAAACAAAATTGAATTTGCTCATAAAATTTTACACAGCGATGTTGGTGGACTATTACAACAACCTGGGACTTCTACGTCGGAAAGTTTGTCTATCCACACTAGAAACTCAAATGAGAGTGGTGTTACTACTATTAATTATAATAATTGTACATTTAATTTTAATAAATAAATCGCAAAATTGTTTTTTTTTTAGATTTAATTGCTTACCGTTCACTGAACGGTAAGTTAATTACTTCGTTTTGCTACACGTAGCAACCAGTAACAGCAACCTACCGTCGTGGAAACAGGCACAGTAAACTGATAGAAACAACCAGTCGCGCAAAAAAGATTATAGTTGCTAGAATTTTTTTTAAATGACAAGTTCTAAGTTTTATTAAGTTCTGGAAGTTCTCTTTCGTCTATCAATCAAGAGAGTAACTCCCAGTTACTCGCAATTTTCTATTCACGATATTATTGTGAATTTTAAAATTTTCAAAATTTTATCTACTAAGCTGGTCAGCAATTTTTAGATTTCAATCTAAAATAAAAAAGACCAAGATTTCTCATTAACAAAATCTATTTAGCTGTTTTAGCTAATTTTTCAATATTTTTGGTTTTTTGAGTCGCATCGGTGTTTTGTGGAGTTATTAAGAAAAAAATTCTGAATTTATTCAGTCTTATATTTATCACATTAATCAAAAAGATTTTTTGTATTATAACTGAGAAGAAACTAGGTTTTTGTCGAACCCCCGAGCTATTATTTCTGTAATTTTATTTAACGTTTATAGAACCTATTTGTAAACTAAAATTTCAATCAACATGCAAATTACCCCGTAACAGTTTTTCCCGTCATGATCTGTGTCAATTTTCGTCTAAAATTGTTTGAGCAAGTCTTGTAAATATTTAAGACACGAGTTATAGATTTGTGCAATTTTTATTTGTAGTAAAGTTTTCATGTTGCAATTCCCTGTTGCGTTTTATTTAATCAAAACTGTTGTGAGATTTATCTTGTTGGAAAATCTGCACGTAAACCCCCACAATCTGTCAGTAGTGTAGTGTCAAAAGTTGTCGAAACGATTTGGACGCATCCCGTCTTCCGGAAGTCCATCACTGTCACTCTGGCGGCAAAGTAATCGCCATTAGGGATTGGCCTCGAATGCAAAACATCGACTCGTGTTCGTACGAGACTGGATAAAATCTGTAGGGAGAGTGGAGCTGTTGAGCGTTAATAAATTATCGATGCGACGAGGGTTGCGTACCGACCATCATTTCGCAAAGTTAAACGTCTTCGTTCTTGCAAATTTTCTAAATCACCGATAAAGATGATGACGGTGAGAAAAAAAAACCTTCTTTTATTACCCAAATAACCTTATCACCCTTTCTGCAAGAAAAGCATCCCCAATTAGTGTAATAACGTTTAATTTTCAGAATAAACAGGACACGGGAGTGTATTACCGACCATCGTCGTTATCGATCTGTTGAAAATGTAGACGGTCGTCTTTATGTACCGCTTGTGCGCTGTGATTCGCCCCGATAAACATTCATTACCTGCAACCCACCCCCACTAGTCAATTTAACTCTCCTCAATTTAGATTACTGTCCGAAAAACCGCTTCCTTGAGCATCGACAGGGTGCTAAAATAACGCCAATTAGACACCCCTCTTCCGATATTTTTTAATGAAATTCGCACATAAAAATTCGACTAATTCGATATATCGACAACGAACGTTTATAAACACACCCCGTCGGTTTTTGTTTGATGCATCGCTCCCTTGCCAGAGAGGGGTGACTCAATTGTCAACTCGACACCATCAGGAATTATGGCGGCAATTTTTCTTATGCCGTTTCGCAACACGTTGCCAAACATGTGACTGAATTTTGCTGATTAAATCCAAATTGGTGGGGAGCGAAATGCGAAATGCATCAATCACAATTTTAGACAAATTTTCTAGCTATGCAGAGAGAACAAACAGATGATAATTCTCACTTTTTAAGCACCGCGACAGTAAAGAGAAATTTTTTAATAAGGTGGTTACAAATGGTTTATGGTAGCTGCTTTGTCAACGCCAATTCACTCAGTTAGAAATAGGTTTAATATGTAATAAGAGACGGGCCCCATTTGGATATTTACTTTAAACTTTCTGTTATCTTTAATTCTTCTAGAATATCCTAAACTACGTTTTTGAATTATTCTAGAAAGTACAATTATTCTAGTGGAAATTTTTGCTTTTATGCCTCCCTCTCTCTTTTTCTAATTTTTACAGAATGTTTTTTTTTCTAATTGAATCTAGTTTTGTTTCTAATTTCTAATTTTCCTTGTTTTTTTTCTCTTTCATTCGTCGTTCGTCGTTCTTCTTGTTTTTCTAGGAACCTTCTTTCTTTTCTCTTTTTTTAACACTTTATGTTCTTTTTTTCAATTGTTATTGTACTTTTTTTCTAATAATCACCAGGTATTGCTTTTGTTTTTTTTATAAATCGTCGTTTTTTAATTTAATCTAAATTTCTTGTTGTTTTTAACAACTTGAAATCGGCCCATAAGTCTTTATTTTAAATTTCTAATAATTACTAGTTTTTTTCTGGTAAAAGCAAGTAAATTAAAGTACAAATCCTTCAAATACATCTCAAAGACTAAAAGACAGTTTATAGAATGAAAGGAAGGACGGTTGGCAATCCTAGTTAGAAAATTAGTCTTCTATCTGGTGACTATACCTTGAACTTGGCGATTTAATTAGCCATGCACCTATTTAGAATAAAGGAAAACCGGAGCAGTCAGTGACAGAGTTAGCATTAATTTTGTTGAATACACACCCTCCCTGTTTATTGTTTTAAAGCGGCGGGATTGTTAGTTGCGCGATTTCACCTTGGCGGTTATGTGATTTTGGGGAAATATAGTTCTGCACTAGTCGTTATATGGCTTTGTTGTGGTGTTTGCAGCATTCAGAATAATGAGAACTAGCTGTACTAATCAAGGAGTCGACAGTGTCACGAACACAATATGCTCAATTGAAGGGGTTGCTCTCCTATATCACATATTAACATCTTCCCCTGCATGAGACGGATTTAATAACGAACGACGGGATTCAAAAGGCTGCAAAAATTTGTTTTACACCCGGAGTTTAATAACAGAAACTTTACTGTCATCATGAGTTCTAATTTTTGTAATCTTTAGTTTTTTAAAAATTTATAACATTACATATTAAAAGTCAATGATGTAGCTACAAAATAAAAGTTAAAATTGGTATGATGATGATGACGATTCTAAGAAATTGTTAGAAAGAAGAAGCAGAGTCAGCCTTGCACTAGTCAGAGAATTAATAAGAAAACTTTTGGAAAGAATCAAAGAGTGGCCAAACAAAAGTTAAAAGAAAAAAAACTCTGGAAAGAAAGACTAAGAAATACATCTCTTTCGAAGCAAAGCAATTGAAGCTCTAGCTGAAGAGAAAAAGACATCTTCTTTGTTTGAGAAACCGAAAACCGAATAGGAAGTTTGAAAACCAAATTGATCATCAAAGAAGAAACAAGAATGGTAAACTCTTTGAAAATAAAGAACAAAATTTGAGAAGAAGAACAAATACCTGATAAGTAGAAAATCTCTGTAATATGTCCTATTTACAGAAAGAAGATCGAGTTTTTTTGTAAAAATGAGAAGAAGAACAAAAGAAGCTGTGAGAATTTTAGGATGATTTTAGAACGAATAGGTCTACAAAGAATTAAATATTTACGAAATTACAAATACTAGAAGAGTTACAAAGATCTTACAAATACCAGAAAAGTTAGAAAAGCAAAGAGGTGGTAGAAGAAAGAGAGCATTCAAAGCAAAGAGGCTTTGTTTGACTTAGTTGTCAGAAAAAGTTGTTAAAAAAAATGGAACTTTGACCGAAGAGTTAAGAGTCTTGAGCATTTAGAGACAACTCTAATAAACATAAATAAATAAAGAAATAGGAGAAATTAGAATAGAAACCTACGGAGAGCTCTAAGGCTATTGTGGTTTACGAGCAGATTACTGAGAAGCAAAGTTACCTCAAAAAAGGCGAAAAGAAAATTATTTAAAACTGTTGAAAAACCAGTTGCTTTATTCTGTTATTAAATATAGATGTTGAGGAAAAGCATAGCAAAACTGTTAAAAAGAAGGGAATACAAGTTCTGTGCAATATAAATGTAGAAATGAGAGATGAAGAAGAAACTTAAAAAAGACGAAACAAATCACGGAAAAACATTTTAAAAAGCTGTTATTTCAGGTAAAAGGAGAAGAGAAGAGTTTGAAAAATTTTCTAGATTGACTAAAAGAGCTGGAAAAAACATGTGTGTTAAGAGAAACATAGCAGAACTAGATGAAGAAGAAACTTGGAGAAGATGAAAGAAACCATAAAAATCCATGTCAACTTGGAGGAACTTCTGACAAAAACATCTCAAAAAATTGTTATCCGAGGTAAAAAGAAAAGAGAAGAGCTTAAAAAATTTTCTAGATTGAGTAAAAGAGCTGGAGAAAAACATGAATGTTAAGCAAAAGCATAGCAGAACGGTTAGAAATATAGGAGAAAGAAGTTCCGTTAACATTATATAGAAGTAAGTATGAAAGATAAAAAACAAACTTAGAGAAGACGAAAGAAGATATGGAAATCTATGAGAAACCGAAAAAATTTCTGACAAAAGGCATTCAAGGAAAGTTGTTTTCTGTAGTAAAGAGGAAGGAGAAGATCTTACAATTTGACTAAATTGACTTAAAGAGCTGAAAACAGATTAAAACCTCTTCAAAAAATTTAAAAAGCAGCACGAATCAAATGGCACTTGTTGAAAATGGCTTTTATTTTATTTAATAGCTATTTGCTTCTTTGTACGATCAGAGAACAATAGAGAAGCGTTCAAAGTTTTAGAGTCTTTTAAAAAATTTGTTACATTTTAAAAAAAAAGATCTATCTTCAGTAACGGCAACCATAATTTTCCTCAAAAGCATTAAATGGCGGTTTTGCTTGTCTACAACGCGTGCATTCGGTCTTTCTACTCTATTTTCTGGTTGATATAAGTGATAAATAGAATCAGCTGATTATGAACTATGAAAAAAAAAATGTTTGAGCCAATAAAATTTTGGATTAGCATGAAAATATCAGTATTGATAAAATTAATTTATTTGTTGGTAAATGGAGAGTACAAGATTCTATAAAAACTGCGATATAATGTAAGATGAGGCAATTACAAATCTTATTGATGTTTCAGCAAGATGGAGCTCCACGACATTCTGCTAGACCAGTGCAGTGCAAAAATTTTTAAGTAAAAGTTTTCTCGGATATTTTTTTTACGAGATGGTTTAATCGAAATAAATTCTTTGACTTGAGCATTTTAGATTTTTTCTATTAAGTTAGGTTGATTGTTGTCTTTTAAATGAGTCTTTTTTTAATTTTTGGGAGCGTTTATTGTAAACTGTTATAATAATTCTGTGTTGTGGTTATTGTAAAATGTATATTTAATGCTTAAAAATAAATTACTTTTATCAAATTACTCGATTTACATTTTTGATAATGGTGTAACTTTAGATGTAATTTATCTAATCCATTTTCCACAATCATAAAGTCTGGTTTAGGTTACCGTCAGTGAATATTTTATCGCTTGATCGGATAAAGTTATTGTTATTGTATATCTAAAATAAATTATTAGTGGAAAGTAGTTTATGTTTACTCACTAAATCAGGCAGAGTGTAATAAACTCTCATTAAATTTTCCACTAAACCAATACAGACACCCTAATAGCCCTCCATTATTAACCATAAATAATTATTTATTAAACCGGTTCAAAATTCATCCAGATCCAGATTACAAGAATTTCCCAACCAACCCTTGTTTAAATGATGTACAATCCGGTCCTGTTACAACCCCCTGCGGTACCGCCGACCTCACGTGTTAATAATTAACCTCCCCACAATGATTTAGTCGCCCCTCCTGATTCCAGTCCTGGCATTTCGGCGATGCGCATGCAGTTAGAAAACTCGATGAGACGAAATAAAATGTGCACGTGATCGATATAGAAATTGGAGGCCCGACTCACCGATCCTGTCGATGTAGTCGGCCATAGTGGCGGCACCACCACCTCGTGCCCTATTCCTTCTGACACTTGTTTGGTTTTGAGATGATAAGATTCACATTTGCCGGAAAGACACGCACTGCTAGACGGGGCGCTGAGGATTGCACCGCGCGGGAGTTTCTAATATCGATTGCCCCAGTTTATAACGGGGTGAAGCGCCCTCGTTCAGTCGTCACGTAAACCTATCTGACGCCCCAAAATACACCTTCCGAGGTGCATCCGACTGATAAATACTAAAATAAAACCGGAAATTTACTTCCAAAAGGAATCTTTTTTACTAAAAACGAAAATTTTATCAAGTTTTCTTAGAGCTCCTCGCTGCTTACTTAAGACAAAAAACAGTCTGAAAATTTTTACTGATAAATAAATTACTCAATCAGACAGTAATATCGTCAATTCGCTCCTGTGAATACCGCGCTGTTGCACCGCTGAACTCAACTTATATACTATTCGGATTTCACTGACTGGTTATTGTCTCTTCACTCGCTTTTGTACGGATAGGCCGCTTTCTAGTAAATACTCCTACAATCTTTATTTATGTAGAAAGATGTGTTAGCATTCTTGGAATTCAGTCAATAACCGTGACTAATATTCTTCAGAATCAGGCGTTGCAATGTGAGCAACAGTGCGACGTTACATTTTCGGAATGTAGTCGCTGGTAAATCTTTCTAGAATTGTTTATTGATTTTTAAAATAAAGTAAAAGAGTAGAAAATAAATAGCAAATAGCAGAATACAAAAAAATTTGCCACAAGAAGAAAAGAGAGGATGCAAGAGAATTAAGCAAGGATTTTAATCTAAAATCATTTTTTGTCGAGATAAACATGGTCAATTAGTGGGAAACAAGGAAGTAACAGAAAGATGGACTAAATTTTTTGAAAAAGTTTGAAACAGTGGAAGAAGAAGGCTTTAGCTAAAAAAGAATGGAGAAAGATCGTCCACAAAATCCTGAGTCTACAAAGCTTGTAGACCTTTATATATAACAGAGTAAAACAGTGCTAATTTGCACCTTTAATTGCTTTGAATAGAAGCTGTTGGTTCCTTCTCAAATTTGTTTTTCTTCTCAAACTATTTTTTATTAAAAAAAATATCTATTTGATCGCAATATACTATCTGATAAATTTGTATATTGCGGCGTAGTCAGTCGAGCGTAATGACAATGCTGCAGTAATTGCAGCGCTAGGCAAATTAGACAAGCGGTGGAAACAGAATCTGAATTAAACTTTAACTATTAGAAATTAAAATCAGATATTTCGAAAATCTAGAAAAATAAAACTGTAGGTGAAATAACATTTACACAAAACAAGGAATTTTTTTTTAGTTTAGTTGTTTTTAATTTTTGATTTTATGCAACTTGAGTATTTTTATTCTAGCTAAAGGCAGTTTTATTCCCAACTTTAGTTCATTCGCTTCAAGTAATTCCGGGTTAGAACATGTTGCAACTGCGTTTAATTACAAACCTGAGCAACTAAAAACTTGCTAAAATGGGAATAGACAGAAAGTCACTATCAATTTAGTGGCAATTCGGTTTAAATGAAGTTCTCAAGTAGAGAGAGACTTGAGGTATTGGAGAGTCTTTACAAACAAATTTTTTTGTTTAAATTCTAGATTAGATGTAGAGAATGACAGACTGGAGTTTTTCTAATATTGTTGCGCTGCCTTTCTCTTCACATTCTACAATGTTACAATTATTACATTTTTTAAAATTTTTACGTTATAAATAATTCTTTTTCAAATTGTCTCTTTGATATTTTTAAGTGTTTTAATAAAAATTTCTATTTCTCTCCCGTCTTATTTTTTTTGTGCACTTGTTCAAAGCTCGTTCTTTATGCAAATTTTTAAATGCTTTTGTTGAATAGAATTGGATTTTAATAACAATGTCTGCTCCTGTAGCAAATAGAGCTTCTTCCCAATAAAAGAACACCCGCCTCGTATTCTTCTAGTTCCGTCTAGGGAGATTACCAGGAACTCGTGTTGCCTATTAAGTATTGAAGATGAAAAACGACGTCCGTTCTTTGCTCTCTCAACAATTATCCTCGCGTCTGGTCGCACAAAAATCCCCTAAACCGCTCCTCGATGCGCGCAATTAGGACAGGATTGCGTAAAAAAGAGCGGCTTAAACGCATCATGATGAGTTTACAGGGCCGACCAAGGGGTGAGGCGAAGCAAAAATCGGTAACTAATAATAGTTTCGTGAAATTTTACGCTACAGCATGACTCATAGCGCAATGTTCCTCTGGTATTTACTCAAACTATTTACTCGAAATTTTTTGGAATTGTATAAAGATTAATTTGTCGTTTTTATTTGAAAATATAAGAGTTAATTTTGTACTAATAAAAATACAGGTAACCTTTTATCTTTAATATTTCTGTTCTGGCAAATCTTTTATCTTGAGTGTTCCAAAAAATAGATCTCGATTTTCCGGTTGGCGCTTCGCCCGCCCCAAGATAAATTAATTCGGCGTTGTCGTCCGTATTGTTTTCGTAGTTTTTGTCGTTCGAATTCAGTGCGGTGTGAGTGTAATTATCGCTTTGGAACCTTCGCCCTTGACAAAATCCGTTCAAATATGGCAAACAGTGTAAATACAATTAGATTAAGTGTCAGCCACCCTGCATTTATTGTTATTGTTATGGGTTAAAGTGTGAGTTTTGAGGGTCCGTCCTGGATAGGACCATGACTGCATAATGCAGCATTGGAAACGTGCCATGCCGCTAATGTTATTATCCTTCCGAGGACAATAAAGATATAAAGGATTGCACGATCGGATCAATTTAATCATAATAATTCACCTGAAATTTAAAATTTTGAAGGTAATAGCGATTTTAGAGACATTGAGACTAGACAAACAAGAGGGGTGGATATGTCTCACGGGCGTTTCCATTTTTATGCGATTTTGCGACAGATGCTGCAATCGGAGAGACCAACCAACCGTGAACCCCATTGGTAAACACGCGTCGATGCAACTGTGAATGCAGCCCACATCGTTACACTAACAAGGTAATCCCATTGTGGATTTCCGGCTATTGTTCGATAAAAGAATACAGACCCGGATTATCTTTATACTATGATTTTTCAGATTAAAAGAAAAATAAATAGTCTCTAAAGGTTTTCCAAGATAAAAGAATTGTTTATACATTTTAAAAACACGATCCGTTCGATAAATCCATCCTCTTCCTTAAATGCACCTTCCGTGTCAGACGTCCTGCAGGAGTGTATCGTAACTGTCCGCGTTCCGTCTCGTCGACCTATCGATCCTTCAGGATGTCCTTGTCGCGACGTTCAATATAAAGCCGTTTTCTTTTTGTTCTCAAAGGTAAAGATACTCTAATAATAAATCAGGATATTGTCTCTAAGGACAAGACATATGCAATTACTCAATAAACACACGATTTTAGTGAAAATCACCTAACCACCCGCGCCAAAAGGAAAATCAAGATCTACTTTTTGGGGCACTCAAGATAAAGGATTTCTCAGAACAGAAATATTAAAGATTAAAGGTTACCTGGTTTTACTAGTACGAAACTGAATTACAAATAAAAACAAATATCTGATTATGTATTAAATTGTTATGAATAATTATATTTTTTTTTGAGTAAATAGTGACAGAACATTGCGCCATAAGTCATGCTTTATGACACAAAAAGATTGCTTGATGTCCACCCACAAACTAAAATTTTAAAACATTTAGTGTTTCCGGCGCATCCACCATTTTTGTACCTCAAATTAGTGATTTTTTTTTATTACAATTTATTTATATTTTAACAATTATTTTAAAAGAAATATTTATTTATTAAGCTTTTATTTTTTGCGTTTAATTTTTTTCACTTTGCATCAGACATTTCTCGCACAAAGGTTGCTTTTAAAAAAATCAATTTTAATATTGGAGTGGCCCATTGTGTCATCCTGCCGCTGTCCATAAATTGGGCAAATTGCTGTCGGTGGTGCTTGTAAATCGCGTAATTTTTGGTCGAGCAGCGTGCGGTTTTATCCCAGTGGCGTTTGGAAAAGGGCGCATAAAAAGCGAGATTACAAGCCATTCCCATCCGGCCGATAACGGCATCGTAATGGTCAGAAAAGCGGCTTATTTTTCTATCTAAATATGTCGCATATGTCCGCGGGCTGTTGTCACGTTGTATCGGTATGGGGCGCTATCAGCGTTCAAAATATGCGCCATTTAAGTGTCGTACTGCGCCGCCCCCAATACTAATCTTGTCGGCTAGGACGTGACAGTCGCACAATTACGCGTTTGTCACGGCTCCGGTTAAAACAACACGCGTGACAACAGGAATTCGCAATAAGCAGGCTCCATCAAGTGGGCCTCGGCCGCCTTCTCGATTTTTGTCTGCTCGAACGAGATATGAATATTGTGACGCGAACGACTCAATTCTAAGAAGCGGTGAATCAGAGTATCGAGTATTGTGTTGTGGACCGCTCACTTCTAGGAACTGAATAGAACTTCGAGTATTATTTACGTTTTGAATGGGTTTATTTATTCTTGTTTACGTCGGCATTGTTTGTCGCTATTGTGATTGAATTCCAATCATCTTGCCGAATTGAAATAATTCAGGAGAAACGCGAGAAAATACTCGAAAGTTCTGGAAAGAGTCCATACCCCTATATATATGCGAGACAGCGAGTCAGTCAGTCAGTCTGGTTTTGGGAGAGCGACATAAAGGCGAACTCCGGCGATATCCAGCGAATTTAGAAAGCGATAAATTAAAGTGTTTTGTGTTCCGTTAGTGATTTAGAATATTAGCTGTGTTAATTAGTTGTAATTAATTTGATTTGTAAATAAACTTGCCGAGAAATTATCTCCAGCTCTTTAAATCAGAAACCCACACATATATAAACGTCGCAATATTAACAAAGCACCGCCACACGGCCTTATTGAAATCATTTTAATGTACGAGGGATGAATTCGAAAGGTGGACATTGGACGGGGGTTTTTATTGCTCCAGACTAATTCCCGGTTATTATTCGTTGTGTTTTTGTTAGAGGGTAAAAGTTCGATGAAATTTTAACCACTGGCGCATGAATAATACGGACCTGGAGGAACCCTATCGACTGTCAACATGTGGCACGGACTTTCTACGAAAGGGGAATTTTCGCGCTAATCTACTACGCTTTACGTCCACTAGGATAGGACGTGGAGCTGAATATTCATGACTTTAGTAGCTCATTTCGCCTTGTTTCAAACTGTATCCGGCCTACAGCTATTTGATAGCCGTTTAACATCAGCGCTGCCTTATCGATCACAAGATTTTTAATGAAGGATTAAACAGGATTACTAAAGGACCAACGAATTACACACTTGACAAGACTTCGCCAATTTAAAAAAAAATGAAATACTTGGTTGTTATGATAATTACAAATTCAGAACAAATTTTTGATGGAGATGTTGTTGTGGCAAAGCTTGCTTTGTTGTATGGTTAAGCTACTACGATTTTGCTGAGTTTTTCTAAAAAATTTTTGAAATGTTAAAATTGAGGTAGAAGGCTTTAAACAGAAGCAAGAACGAAGGCTTAAGTCAAGGCTTTTTCTATCAATTATTTTTTTTAGCTATTTATAAACTAATAATAATTTTAATTAAAATTTATTAGTGTTAAATGGTGATAAAATACAGACTGTTTCACGAGTAATAATGAGCCTACAAACCTGAAAGTACAACCAGCAATACAATTCCAGAGTTAACGTAGATGACATTGATTTCAAATTTTATCTGTCAAATCTGTCACCGATTAAAAAAAAGTATTCAAACGATAAAAAAACCGACATGATGATGATATATGGGAAAAAATGCTTCTGCCACGATGAGTTTGTGCAGACAACGTTATCCGGGTAGAGAAGAACTCTTGCTGACACCATATTCGAACGATTTAAAACTACCTTAAGGAAACATTGACCACCTTTAAAAAAGCCAAAAGCAAGAACAGCTATTAGTCCTGTTCACATGTAAGTCAAAGAATGATTTTACAAGCAAGTGGCGTTAGTTTGTCTTCAGTTAACCGAAAGATTAAATTATTTTTTATTTAATGTATTTGTAAACAAAGCAAAAATAACTACGTCACCTTTGGAATTGTATTGCTGGTTGCATTTTTAGTTTTGCAGGCTCGTTACCACTCGTGAAACACGCTGTATATGTAGCAATTACTGCAAGTGTTATAAATAAATTTTAAATGTTTTATTAAAAAATTTTGTTCGAAAGATATCACACAAATTAGATAACCTTGGATGTTTAATGTTTTTAATTGGCTCAAAGTAATTTCGGGTTTGATTGCTATTTATACGCAAAGACTTGAGATGTAATAGCGCAATCAAAGCATATCTTTGATCACTGTGCTTAAAATTAGGCGATACAAGACCGCAGCAATTATCTCAACAATCGACTCATTATCCAAGCCCGCCACTCCTCAAACAAAAACCAAAATACAATTAAAAGAAACACAAACAATAGGGGCGATTAAGCTACTTTGTGTCTTGTCTCTCAATTGTTTTCTTTAAAAAAAAATTATAAAGAATGCTATTCCGCAATGCGAAGTATTGATTAGCAAAAAATATTTACCAATATATAAGTAAGGACTAAAAGCTTTGTAGGTTTATGGCTTTTCTCCATGTTTTCTTATTTTTTTATTGCTTTATTTGTAATTTTTGGAGGTTGACTCTATCCTTGGTCTGCTTTTTCGTCTGTTGGGTTCTAGATCTGTTTCTAATTTTTTTTTTGGTAATCTGTTTTTTTTTTCATTGTTGGTGTAGCTTATCTATCTAATTCTTTGTGATTTAACTACTCGTGTTTTTGTATGTTGTTTCTTATTTTTTTTTGTTCTTCTAATTTAAGTCTTTTCTTTTTTCTCTACATAAATTTTTCTTAGAACTTTTCTTTCTCATATCCACAGCATGGACTGTTCTTGTTTTTTTAGTATCTATTCTTTGCAAGCGTATATTACCACCGGTCGTATTATGGTCTTGTTGATATGTTTTGTTGCTCTTGCTACTGTTTTTAAGCTTAGTAAAGACTGTAATGCATAGACGCTTTTAATTCCAGCTGCTATTCTTGCTTTTATCTTTTCTGTATTTGTTGATTTGTTTTTTATTACACTTTTTAGGTAGACAAATCTCTTAATTTCTCTGAATTTGTAACTTTCCTTTTTGTTTACTTTTACTTTTAGATATCTGTCTTCTTTAAATACTTCATCTTTCTATCTTATAAAATTAGTTTTTTTTTCATTTATTTTTAGTTCTATTTTTTCCGCGTTTATAATTAGCTTTCTTATTACTCTTGATAGTTCTTCTTGGTTCTTGTTATAAGTGTTACGTCGTCTGCAAATGCAAGACATTGATGTTGTTAATGAAAAAGTAGATCTGTCGTAGATATTGCTTTGTCTTAATATTTTTTTTAGGAATGTCAATAAAGCGGGTCTTTTTGTTTTAAGCTATCAAACACTTCAAACTTTCTTGACTTTCTTGTTTTCTTACTACTTTTCCTTATGCTTTTTTAATTTATTAGTCAGTACTGTTGCTAAATATCTTATATACACTGTTCAGTATCGCTATTCCTCTATAATTTTTACATTTTGTCTAGTCTTTTTTTCCATGTTTTCCATGTTTGCGGCATTTGTTTTTATTCATATATTTTTAATTAAATTATATATCATTTTCGTCATCGTTTCTCTTTTGTACTTTATCATTTCTCCTTGTCTGTTGTCTTTTTTGAACTCCTGTTTTATCGTATCTGTTCTTCTTCTCATTCTTTTTGTTTGTTTCTGTTATTTTCCTCCTTGTCAACTGTTCTTTTGGTCAACGATTTGTTTAAGACTTTTTTTAAATATTCAGCTTATCTTTCTGTTACTTCTTCTTCTCTTTTCACTGATTGGCCATGTTAATTTTGACAAAATATGGTTTCAGGTTGAAATTCTTGTTTAATTTTTGTGCATTCTTGATAGAAGTATTTTATCTTTTTATTTTGTAATTTTCTTCTATATCTTTTATTTTTTTAGCAGTGTGTTTTTATTTCTTCTTTCTGCAAATTTTTTAGCAATTTGCTCTTTGTCTTTTATATTCTTTCTGACTGTTTTGTGTATTTTCTTCTAGTATTTTTTTCCTTGCACTGTTTTTTTTCTGTTTCTGAAGTCTACAATCTTCATCGTACTATTCTTTTGTTTTATTTTTATTCTTCTCTTTTATTTGTTTTTTGATTGCTCGTTTTATTAGTTTTTCTATTTTTTCCATTGTTCTAGTAGCTTCTTCTTGTTATTGTTTTTTTTCTTTGTTGATTTGTTTATTGTGTTTATATTTTTGAGATTGTTATTTATATGAATTGGAATAATTTGCTTTAATTTTGTTTCTACCATAAAATAATAAAATCTTCGTTTGTATAAAAAAAAATTTCTCAATATTGCATGTAATTAATCACTGAGTACCTTTATGATGTCACCGCTGTCGGGGGTGGCACTTGGTCTTGTTCTCCTGCCGGTTACATTGTCTCACCCCCTGGACCGGATGCGTCGAACAAGAAGGGATGTCTATGCGTCGAGTTCATATTTCACAACCCCCTGTTGTCACTAAACGGCGAACAATTAGGAGCTACGTCCTGGATATATTGGCTCAATCTTCTCTCGAATTTTTGTTAATGTTTTTAAGGAAAACACGTCGACAGACAAAAGCTATCGGCACGTAAGCCCTTCGATAAACCAGTTACAATATCCAGCTTTCAGAATGAAGCAATAAGGGATAAAGTTCCCTTTAGGTAACAGACTCACTTAGGGCGACAAAATACCTATAAAGCCACCCTCTAGCGATTTCTGATGAGATGCTGCCGCTTTCTGGGAGAAAATTTCGTTCGACGAATGACTCCAAAATGAAAACTGTGTCACATGCACAAAAGGCAACGTTAACTACGTATTGTGTACGTGACATATACATTTCATAAACGTAATTTGTTTTTGGGGGCGAATCGACGGCTTTCTGACAGTTAAGATCGATTGGGATATCATTGACGCACTTGGAGGCATGAATGACTCATGACTGTTTTCAAATCAAATTCAAAAAAGGAAACTGAAATTTATGTTTTACTCGTTTTTTTTTAAATATGAGTTAACTATTTGGAGTGGAGGCAGACGCGCCAAAAACCATATCTTAAATAACTTCAGTTTTCGACGGGAACAAGAGATCGCTGCCAGGAAATGTTTGAGAAAATCGTAAAATAGACGCGATTGGACCAATTTGCATTTTAAGCTTTTTGCCAATATTCAAAATAAAGAACACCAGATCTGGCACTAAATTTTCAGCTCTTTCAAAGCTGAAACCAGTTGCAGTATTTGAAAACATAACAGAACAAGACAAGAGTGACAAGACACAACAGAACAAGTGTTTTAAAAATTTTGTTGAGCGAGTTTCTCAGGACATCGCTACTCAAAATGCCCTTTTCTCGACGAAAAAAATTAAAATTACGTTCTTAATCAAAGTCAAAAATTATGAAAAAAGAAGATTAATGTAAATTCTAGTCACTGTGATTTTTTTAATTTTTGTTTCTTGTTATTACTTTATTTTTCGGATTTCTTAAATTTGTACATTAAATTGCTTTTTCACTTTTCGAACTGGCCTAAACTGGCCAGATCTTCGTCAAAGAGCCATACTTGCAGTCTTAATTCACACTTCGCTCTAAATTTAAAATATAACATAGCTAATAGTCGTAGTTCTAATATGGAAGAAAAGAATCTACGTAGTGTTTGACAAGATGGCGGCAAGCTTGTTGTAATGTGAATACACCAAACAAAGCATACGTGATAAAATAAACAAATCAAAAATAGAGAAATTAATTAAATTTTGTTATTTGAGAGTGGCTTACGGCAAGTACAATCGGATAAAACCTTCCTAAATCGTGGTTATAACAAAACACAACAATATATATTTTTTAAATAATGCATTACTCAAGCAATAAACAAATTTAGCTACAATATTTACAATGTATCAAAATGTGCTTTGTAGAAAAATTAAAAAGGCTAAGTATAACTTTGAAATATTTATAGAGAACAGAAAATTAAAATTATTATAAATTAAGAAAGTTACAGAAATTTATGACACGAGAATTGTTAAAATCTCAACAAATTTTTTTATCTATCTCTTCTCTTTATACCATTAGCTTTTCATCTATCTCTCTGAGTTTTTTTTCGGGTTTGTTGTTATTGTTTATTATTTTCTTTAATTTACTCTTCCTTAAGGTTTTTTTTTAATTATTTAGTGCTTACTGTTACTTTAATATCATCCGATTCTCCGTTATTACAGTAAATAGCTACAATTAAAAAATTGAAACAAAATTTTTGGATATTTACTGATCTGTCTTAATTATAGAAAAATCTTTGAGGTAGCTAAGTTAAAAAAAATTATCAATAGAATAGTAGATTGATTGATAAAAACTTGAAATTTTTTTTGGTTTCTGGTTTCTTTACAATTTCTTTTAAATTTTCTAAGATTGTTTAAAATATTTAAATTAAAAAAAAACAGTAATCAGAAGAATAGAGCCTAAATTGTACAAAGGAAAGTAAAAGAAACTAGCAAATCGATTGGTAAAGTCTAGAAGATTATAGCTTTTGTGGTTCTCAATTTATTTCAATTTTCAGAATATTTTGACATTATTGAAAGCAAAAAAAACCAATAAATGACAAATGTTAAAGATCTACAATATATATTGTTTCTCTGTCTCAAGGTTTGGTAGTAAGACGTAGCACCTAACTACAGTTATCTCTACCAAAAACAAATAAAAATGTAATGAATTAATTTCGATTTTGTGTTAAAAATTAGTACAACAGCTCATCTAAAATTAGATGAGACAAAACCGCAATTTTATAAACAATTTCTGGTTATCGGCAATAAAATAAAATTAAAAACAAATTTTAACTACTGATGACAATTAAATAAAATTTAATAATGTTAATTGATGCAAACTACTTGTAGAAAACCTATGCTGACAATGTAAGGTCCTTATCTGGCACTGGAATATCTAAACCTTATTTTTTTGATTTTGTCCGGTGAGATCGTAAAAGGGGTTGTACCATTTAGCACGTGGTGGGTAAAAGTGCTGAACATAATTTCACGTAAGCGGAAAAATACTGTTTGAAGAAATGCGTTTTCAAGTAACAATCTGCGAAAACTGTAAGCCGCACTTTAAAGATGCTGTACAGTCGTCAGTTGGTTGTATTTTTTCCATGACCCCTAATGCATTTATAAATAAGTTATATTCTTAACTCGGTTGAGTGGGTGAGATTATCGGGTTCACGTTCAGACTGGGACAAACCAGTGGTCTCAAACTGTATTGTTTATGCATGGTGCACGTTGAAATGTTTTAGAATCACTGACCTAGCCGAGTCTAAACGTTCACTCCGAGACACCACCTAACTGATTTAAAAACGACACTTATTTACAAGTGTGTTAGAGGTGTTGAAACAACACAACCAACAGACGACTCATACCAATGCGGTACGTAGTTTTACAGAACACGTGCTAACCGGTACTACCCCTTTTACAATCCCATCGGACAAAGTCAAAAAAGTAAGGTTTATCTAAACATATATCAGCGTATTTCTTTAAAAATCTCTGTTTTAACAGGTCAAACAAGTATCACAGAAACAATGTAAGTTTGTAAATAGTTAAAAAAGACAAATTAGCGCTAAAAAATGTTAGACAAAGACAGGTCAGTTGCCATCTTTAATCGCTATAATTCGTTGACAGATTAAAAAAATTCTTTGTGGGATATTTAAATTTAAAATGAGTTATTTTAATATCTTTAAACGAAATAACTAAACAAAAATTTTCTTCTATTTTTATGTCGAGAGTTTTCTTTTTTAGGCTTTGGTTCGTCGCTTTTTTAAGTATTTTATGTATTTTCTATTTGTACTTTGTTCTTTTTTATTCAGACGTTATTTCTCTTGTTTTCTAGATTTTGCTTTCTGTTTAATCTTTTCTTGTTTCCTATCGCTCAACTGTCGTTTTTAAAAAATTTTTGAACTAACGTTTGTTCTTTCAAATTCTTTTCTTTAGAAGTTTTTTCAAAACGTATTTTTTTTTATTTTGAAGCTTTTTCTGGTCTTTTGTACTTTGATTGTAGTAGTTGTAGTCTTTATTGTTTTTTCTCTTTTAAACGTTGTTTTGAAAATCTTTTTATAGCATGTTTTTGTCCTTTTCTAAAGTCTAAAGTGCCACGTAATTGTAAACCAATTAAATTGTATGCTTTCTGTGATTAATCCTACATCTATTTGTCAAAATAGAATGTCAAACAAATTAGTAAGCGTTACTTGATTTTTAACTGTTTATAACACATTTTTTTGTTCTTCTAGAATTTTTTACTGTCTTTTTCAATCCCCATTTTTTGAGTTTGTTCAAAAATTTTTTGCGATTTTGTTTACGTCCATTTTGTTGTAGAAATTAGTAGAATTATAAGAAAATAAACAAAATAAAAAGCCAACACTTGGTTGGTGTTTTTCAAAGTGTTGTTAATGTTAGTCGGACGCTCTTTTTTGTTTAATTTAGTTATTAAAACACAAAAAAATAGATTCAATCACAGGTAACTCTCACTAAAAATTCTTTGCCGCATTTTTTTCGGCTGTAAGTTTTTCATTTTCTAATTGGACTTCCTAAATATAACAAATTCTGTTTTTATAATTTGAATATTACGTTTTCAGGGATTATAACTTATCTTATATTTTTATTTAGAAAAGTTTAGTCAATTTTTCAACCCCCATCCGTGATGTAATAGGTGCCGAGTCGAAAACAGCAAAACCACCCCCAAATTGAATGCTGCGTCATTGCGTTGAGGGTGAGAGTCAGAGATGGATCTCGTTACCCAGTCTTTTCATTTTTTAATATCTACTAATAGTACCGGAATTGACGTCATTCCCGGATTATTCATTCCAGTATTAATTTCATACCGGAATGCTCTAATGAATGTGTAATGCAATGTTTTAAAAAATTCCTTAATTGACTTCACTAAATTCCACGACATATCTGGAATGCGCCCTAATTAACTAAAGCCACAATTAGCTGTTTGGCTGGATTTACGTTGTAAAGGGGAGAATGTTCCAAAAATTTCTGGTTTTAAAAAGAGAGAAAAAAAATATAAGTAATAAAGCTTAGAAGAAATGTTTTAGGCCGCTTTTTAGGGGAGTGTAATCACCCAACTCCTCGAGCTTTTATATCCCTCAAGAAATTTTTGTGAAAATTATTGATAATTTGTGGATTAGTGCAAGGTGTAAACGTCGATGCGCGTCCCGACGCAGAAGAGAGACAACCATACGGGTCAATATTCGTCGTGTTTTAGTTGACCGATCTGTCGTCGGTGTCGCTAGCGTCCGGCGCCGCCATTAGCCTAATTGCGCATGCACATATCGCTTCTTTATTTTATTGCCATTAATCTATTTAAAATTGCACATCTGCGACATCGCTTCTGTCATTTAGCCAAATTGCAGCCTTCAACCCCAGGACAATCAAGAATTAGTCCCTCGAAAATGACGATTTATCATTTGCAAGTGGCATTTTTCAAACCAGCCAGGTAAACAGCGTTTTCTTCTCCCGCCCTCACTTATCGGAAAATGATTAAAACAATACGAAGGGCGGAACGAGACTAAATTGATTTGGACGATATTAAGACACAACACCGCCTTAGGGCTAAGTGAACCGGTCCTGGAAAAATACAGATTTTATGTAGGCTATTTTTTGGTTTTTTAAATAATAAGTAATACCTGACATTATAAATATTTACTAAAAATATACTTTGTTCTAATAAATTGATGCTTTTTCTTGTGATTTGACGCCATGTGATTTTTTTCTTTTTGTTACTACTATTTTGTAAATTCAAAGTTGCTACAATATGTATAATTTAGAAAGTAGCTAGAACCTTACTGCATAATGTATACAACACAGTATTTTTTTTACTACAGAGCAGATCTAAGAAATTTTATTTTTTGTCTCAAAATAAAATGATTCCTTTACAAAGTCTGATTCAGATTCTGATTCTAAGTGTACTCGTTATGGTTGTAGGATTACTTTAAATTGAATTCATCACTCCGTTGCTCACTTGAATAAACAAATTACCGCAGTTGTTCGATTCCGCTTCGTTCATGCAATATTTTCCTATGTAAATACCGTCCCTATTTCAATTTTGCGCTAAACTATTCATGTCGGTATGCTCCGTGCAATAATGCGATTTATTCCGCATAATATAAAATTTAATTTTTTCAAAAAATTGATTTCATTTTAACCTTGAAGGCTTTTATTAAACCCGAAAAGCGTAACTTGCGTATTTCGGTCCATATTGTGGTAAATTAAGGTCGCTGCTTTGGGGTGTCGCTGTGCCTCGAAAGAAAAGCGAAAAAAATGAAATTCTTATCGTCTACAAGTTCCGTTATTGAGAACGTCGTTTGCATACAATCGATGAGTGACGACGTGTGCTTTAAGGATTACCGTTAGCGTCAGAAAAACTGACGAGGGTGTGAAACTTGTACAAAGTGGTTTACTTCACCGCCACCCGCGATACATCATACAGCATTTGCACTTTTCGGCGGAAATGGGGAGGATGTCTAGTGGGCCGAAACACCTTTCAAAAAAATTTTAAACACAAAACTGTTTATTTAAAACAAAAATTTGTGCTCTTTATGGTAAAATCTGAATATGTGAAGTTGAGAGACAGGGGTGAAACCAGAACAGACAATTTACACGACTAACTAATTTATTTAGCAGTTATTTTAACAACTATTTAACTATTTCAAAATTTTAAGGACACAGGACGATCACATGGCGGTACTAATCGATGTTACATAAATGTGATTATTTGGACTTTATTGTTTAATTAATTAGATTTATGACACATTCAAAATCTAGAGATACTCTATTACATCCACTGAAAACCCACTTACAGTTTTTTCTTTGTTATTTAATTCAAAAAAATCGTTTAGACAAGTCAGTTTTGTTTGCAGGAGAGGCACTCAATGGCATTAAAAGCACTATAAAAAACACCACTGTTGCCACAAGTGATAATTCTTACGTAAATCATTGTAGGGAACATTGGTCGAGTGATAATACATTATTTTAGAAATCTATTAATTTTAACCAGTTTTAATCGTTTATAAAAGCAGTCTATCCACACTTTTTTGAATTGTCCACTATTGAGGTGAGATTAAAAAAAGAGGTGGTGTGAAAGGGGTGTTTTTTTGTTGTACTTTTACTATAGTTAAGTATCTTCTTTAGAGACAAAATTAATCTGTTTCAGCAATTTTTTCTAAAGTGAATGACAGAGAAGAAAAACTAGAAGGGCATTTTCAATGACCACTCAGTATTTAATTTAAAATTCTAGAATTGTAAATTATATCTAGAATTTTAGCAAGTCTATCGCAGTTTCTGCTGTGATCTTCTTTTGGTTAACCAGTAAAATTTGGTCAAGTGAATAACACCTACAGCTTGTCGAAAACTTTTTTCTTTGACATATCTCTCGTCATTAAAACAACAATTTTGTTTTGAAATTAATTGTGTATTTGCTGGTACTCACAGACGTAATTAACTAAATAAAGCACAGTTAAGACCAATTAAGGTCTAGAATTCTTCGCTAAATAGCGGATAATTACGCAAACCGAGTAAAAATTAATATGAGAAATACAGGATCAAAATTACTGAGACCGATGTTTTGCTTTGTTATAAAGAGAGAAATGGGTTTGGGTTAGTTATACATTTACTCCAAATCTGGTTTTTTTTATTATTAAATTTGAGAAAAAATCGGGAAATTTTAAAATTTTACATTACTTGACAGTTTTTTTTTAATTTCGTGCTTTTTTTGCAAATTTAATAATAAAAAAATACTAGATCTGGAAAAAATAGCTGATTCTTTACTTAACTGTAAAAGGAAAGCGCAGATTTATGACTGATCCTTCGTTTTTTAAGATTTTTTGTTAGGTCTGTGTTAAGAAGTTTCAGCCACAAGAATTTCAACAGAATTTAAAGAGTGAATTGTTAATCTTTGACTAGAATCAGTGAGAAAAAATTAATTTGACTTAATGGACTATTCAACCATTTTAAAATTCAAAGGACACAGGACGATCACATAGTCGTATTAATTTTTATTAAATAAATATGATAATTTTCCTGCATCATTTATTTAAATGATCCTTTAGCTCAATTATTTATTTCAATTGTAATTTAGTTAATTTATTTGTAATTAGTTTAGCATGAGCCTTCAGCTCACTTAATTACTTCACAAGTGAGTTGTTTATGTCATTTGTGTTTTATCTGGATTTTAAGAATTATATAAATCGAGTACAATGTCATCAATGACCTTATTTTGACTGACTAGTTAAATTTGATTAAGTAAATAGTACCTGCAGCTTCTCCAAAACCCTTTTCTTTGACAAACTTTCTTTCTGAAATTATTTGTGTATTATCTGGTTTTTTAAAGTTGCAATTAATTAACTAAATAAAGTATAATTAAGATTAATTGAGAGTCCAAAATTTATCCTTAAATAGCGGATAATTACGCAAACCGAGTAAGAAACAAATGTAAGGAAAATACAGGGTCAAGACTCAGCTATGAAAATTGGGAAATAATTGTCGCAACTGCTTTACGTTTATTGTTTAACTAATTGAACCTTTGGCTCGGTTTACTTCTAATTTATTTGTAATTAATTATAATTAAATTTTCAGCAAATTTAATTGTTTCGTTTGCAAAGCATGCCGAGCATCAGCAATACAAAACCAAGGAAAGGCTCTCTTCAAATATTCAAAATTTTGGAGGACACAAGACTATCACAAAATCGTATTAATTCGTTATCGATTAAACGTTATTTCCAGCCCAATTATAATTTTGTTTTCAGCTCAACTCTATTTTGTTTTACTTGAGCCTTCAGCTCGATTAACTGCTGATTTGTAATTAATTGTAATTGAACCTTCAGGTCGTTTAATTGTTTCGTTTGTAAATCGTAAATTTAATATCAAAATTCCAAGTTTTTGCTTTATCATTCGATATGTCAAGAAAGAGAAATGATTAAAAATTTGACAAAAATTGTAAATAATTATGACAAAAAAGCTATCAAAAGACACAACTCCGTGTATTTTTTTAAATCCGTAAAATGGGTGCGTTTTAATTACGTCGCACTTACTCACGTTTCTTGTACCTTACAATCATCCCCGGAAGTCCCGGAGTTAATCGCTTGCAGGCGTTTCCGGTCCCATTCCCGCCGCCATCCAATCGTACCGTGAGCGTCTGATGGCGGATTTCGTCCCCAATCACTGCTAATGCACCACTAAGTGGCAATAAAGTTTCGAATCGTCGCAAGTCCCCGAGACATTAGTATTCATCGTCCGTATTAAGACCAGCGAGCGACTGACCGCCCTTTTATCGTGAATTAAACTAACTAGCTTAGATAATGCCTGTACTGATTCGCAGCTTCCGCTTGTGTACTCACCTCCCTGAGAGAGAAACTGCGACTCCTGGGTGGGCTCGAAGTCCGTTCGCCGGCGGAGGGTGGCCGAGTGCAGCGAGGGACCGCGAGGGGGCACCTCCGGTGGGGCGGGCTCGGGGGGCGACTCCTCGTTCACGTCTGAAACACGGGGCAAATCTGAAATTATAATCGTGAAATTATTTGTAAATAATGAGAAACCTATTCGGCGGTGGATTTTAGCTGAACAAGTAAACTGATGAATTTTCATGAAAATTAGAAGCTCATGCAAATCGCGCTAATCACATGCAAATTTATACGAAATTATTACAAATTAAATAGATTTGCGACGAGCCTACGAGGACGATACAGATGAATGCTGGGGGTGGGGTCAGAGATAAATTGAGGGAGTTTTATTGTTGGAGAAAAAATACGGGAAAAACAAAAATTCTAAATCGGATTCTTATGATGATGATGAATAACAATTGTCATGTCACAAAATAAAAACTTTTCTGAAACATTTCCTTTCAGATAAATTTGAAATTAACTGCCATAAAGAAGTAAAATATTTTTTTTAAACCAACTTTCTAGAATTAAGCTAAATAACTATATTTGTACAGGTAATTACTGAATACAGCCGATTTTTGAAAACTGTTTTTATGCCAATGCTGATTTTAGTTCATGAAAAAGCTGTAAATAAAATATCTCTTGTTGTTTTCGATTTTTATAAAATGATTTTTGCGCTACTCAATTTTTTGTCAAATTTAAAATAAGCATTGTAAATTAAAGTAAAATTTTGTTAAAAATCTACAAAGTTTTACTTCGAGTATAATAAATAATTTTTACTATTGCTATGGAAATGCTTAACCAAACGGTAGCTGAAAAAATAAAAAACTAAAGAAAGGATCTAAAAAAAAACAAAAAAGTTTTTAGAGAAGTTTGGAAAATACAGATTAGTAGAAAGAAATAAACAACATCTAATTTTAGAAGAAATTAAAAATTGTTGATTGAAATAAAATGGAGAACAAAAAAAATTCTAGAAATGCTTAGAAAGGTTTTAGAAAAACAGCAGATTTAAAAAAATGCTTGACAACACAAAAATTGAAAAACTAATTTGAGAGACAACAATAATCAAAAAAGAAATCCAATTAAAAATTCTAGCAAAATTTAAAAAATGTTATTTTAGAAAATAAATTCTAGAAAAACAGTGACCTTTGTAGAAAATTTTATAAAACAACGATTGAAAGAAAGAAAAGCTAATGAAGACTCTAGAAGCTTAAGAGACGATTGTAAAGTAGCTTTAAAAGCAAAAATTAAAAGAAGAAACACAAGAAATCTAAGTCTAAATAAAAGAAGAAGAAGAAAAGAAGTGTTTGAAAGAATAAAAAATGATTTTGGGACAAAAAGCAGACAATGGAAAGCAACTACTAAAAATAATAATAAAACGGAAGCAACTTCTAGAAAAACTCAGAAAATAGTCACTACAAGAACAGGAAAATACGTTTAAAGAAATTGACAGTTTTCAAAATGCCTTAAAAATAACATTTTATAAGTTAATTTTTTTTTAAGAAAAGCTTCTAGAAGTTAAAAAAGATCTGGTAAATACGGTTAGGAAGCTGAAGTTAGTCCGAATTCGGGGTTGTTTTGATTCAAAGATGTGGATTAATAACGTATAATTTATTTTTATTATATACACGATTACACATAACAATAATTTAAGAAATAAATAATTTAATAATCAAACCGTAATAACTGCAATCGCTGTTATTTTAATAACGTCGCTTCCGAGAATATCGCTCACTTTAATCGCTGTAAAGTTCGAGACTAGCTGTCTAGTTAATGTCTCTGCTTGCTTATATACGTATTTTTAGAATGTGTTCGGATGTTTCGCGTTCTTTGTCTACTCGTTTTAAGCAATTATGTTTTTTTGAAAGTAGTTTTATTAATACGGTGTGAAAGAAAGAAAGAATTTGTTAATGTTGAAAAAATTTACAAAAAAATTTACATTCGTCAAAATACAAATTATATGTAAACATTATCTGAAATTACAATTTAAATATTCTTCAAAGTCATAGAACGCTTCATTTATGAAAAAGTATTTATTCTCTATACGAAACATTTTTAAATTTAATGATTTAATACGTTGAGATAATACATTGTAAAACTGAATTGCGAAATAATTAAACGAATTTCTATACCTAGCTAATCTGAGGTAGTCAAGCTGAAATAGGTGCTGATGACGAGTACTGTAAGGATGTTCATTTAAGTGATATTTATCTATATTATTAGCTATATACATTAAGCAGTGAAAAATATACATGGACGGGAATGTATGTATTATAAATTTTTTGAAATAATCTTTACAGTCGCTTCTATATCCAATTCCAGCTATCACACGTAAACATCTCCGTTGTACTTTAAAAAGTTGTTTAAGATGTGCTGAATGGCCCCAAATTAAAAGAGCATAATTTAAAGTACTATGCGCATAACCATGATAAGTAGTGATGATGGTTTTGTCAGAGGTTATTTGTTTCAACCTTCGTAGTAAATAAACATATTTTTTGCGCGATTGGTTGTTTTTATCAGTTTTCTGTGCCTGTTTCCACGACGGTAGGTTGCTGTTACTGGTTGCTACGTGTAACAAAACGGTAAGTAATTCACTTACCGTTCAGTGAACGGTAAGCAATTAAATCTAAAAAAAAAAACAATTTTGCAATTTATTTATTAAAATTAAATGTACAATTATTATAATTAATAGTAGTAATACCACTCGCATTTGAGTTTCTAGTGCTAATAGACAATAGTGTTTCGACGTAGAAGTCCCAGGTTGTTGTAATAGTCCACCAACATCGCTGTGTAAAATTTTAGGAGCAAATTCAATTTTGTTTTGGAGGGAATCTTCCACGTAACTCTCGGCCAACGTTGATGAACGCCACCCACCATGTCTTTTTAGTCCCAACAAATCAACTCCGTTATTCGCCAAAAGTGTAGCCGATGTGCGTCGAAACGAGTGTCCAGTAAAACCTTCAGGGGCTTGAAACTTTAAATACTTTGCAATTTTTGACGGCCAGCCTCCAATTGTGCCTTTTCCTGTGACTTGCCTAGTGCATTTGCCATTTCGATAGTTCAGAAATAAATGATCTGACGTTGGGTTGCTTTGTCGAATTCTTATGTATTTTTAAAGTATTTCCAAATAATGAACTGCTTTATTTTTTTTATTAATAACTGTGAACGTTCGCTGAATATTCGTTTTTGTATTTGGAATATTTACTATAAACATTTCTTCATGTTCTTCTATGTCACTCATTTTAATATTGTACAATTCCTCTCGTCTACAATCGCCCGATACTCCCAATATCATTGCTACCTGCAAATATATTGTTTCCTTAGAACTCAGATGTACCACCTCATCATCTACAACATACCTTTTGAATTAAAAATTGTTCGTCTGGTGCTTCATTCAAGAATTTTTCCATGTCTTCTTTGGTAAAAATTTTAGCCTTCTTAGGCCAATATCCAATATTTTTTCTCTTAAAATAAGCAATTAATGTAGCAAACTTAGAAATATCGATTGCATCATGGAGAAAAATTGTACCCTTCAGCATAGAATACTCCGCCCATAAACTGCCTGGGGCCTTCAAGTGTCCACTTCTCACCACAAAATACGCTAACAAGCTCTTTTCATTTACAGAAATCTTCTTTGCTTCACGCCATTCCTTAAACAACTTGTATGTCTGTTCATATCGGGCTTTAGATTTTTCTGGAATTATTGCCGAACATCCTTCTTGCCAAGCGTCTTCTAAATCATCCGGTAGATCATCACTATCGCTCATATTTGCTTCGAAAACGGAACCACAAAACACAAACTATGTAGGAATGATTGTATCAAAAAGACAATTTTACTTGTTTGGAACAAAACCATAGCAACCATGGAACAGCCACCCAAAGTTTTCAGTTTTAATCTTACCGATTATCACAAATGTATTGATATAAATTATTATTTATTATTCTAGAAACTCTAATCGCGCAAAAGACGTTATAAGCATGTCGAACGTTAAGGATTAAAGTTCTCAGACAATAATTGGAGTCGTCGCTTCGCTCCTCCTTCAAACACTTGTCTTCGAACGGTAAGCATTTTTTACCGTTCTCCTTACTTAATATACTATTGATACTTTTTTTTTCAAATACGAGATGTGTGGTTCCCAGGTCATTTTTTGGTCCAAGTAAATTCCTAAAAATTTGATATTTTTTTTGTGTATCTTTTAAAGAAAGTATTCTCTTAAAGAAAATTTTATTATTTGTGTTTTTTCTTTATTTAGACTAAGTTTATTACATAAAAATCAATTTTCTAACTTATCTTGAATTATTGCAATATTATTATCAAGATCATCCATTTCTCTTGCTTTACTTACTATGCTAGTATCATCAGCAAATAAAACTTAACTTAAACCTTTGTCACTGCTTACAATTGATCTGTCATTGATGTAAATCAAAAAAAGAATAAGTCCAAGAACGGATCCTTGTGGTACACCACATTTTACACGTTTTAATTCCGATCTCTTGTTGTTTATATCTGTATATATTTCACGATCGGTAGTTGACTCTTGCCGCAATATTTTTCTGGTATTTTCTCGAACTATTTACTCGAAATTTTTTTCTATCATTGTTATTTCGAAATATTCGGACCAGTTAAGTATTTTTTGAATTTTTTAGCAAAAGATTGGTGAATTAGAATTTCAGGTAAACAATGCGTTATAATTTTAGACAGTAATTTAAAATAATAATTTTTTTATGACTTAATAAATTTTTAACGTAAGCGTAAATGCGTAACAACTGGGTTAGACAGAAGAATTTCTGAATTACACCAAATTTGATAATTGTTGTGTATTAAATGGTGCAGAATTTTAATTAATTTAATTTGAACAACCCGTGCTAAATTTTTATGAATTTGGTTAAAAATTGGATTACCTGTAATTAATAATGTGCGTGAAAAATCCGAAACCTCATAACAAACAGCTGTATTTGATATTAAAACTGTTGAAAACAATTCAGCGAGTATTGGTAAAATTCCGCTGAATGAAAATATTCCCGGGTATCTATATCACATCGAGAGCATTTTTGGGGTTTTGCCAGAGCCGTTACAAAAGTGCATCAAAACTATTTAGAATCGCAATTAAACGTTAATGAGTTTTATTCCATCAAAAAGCCCCTAGTAATTAAAGCCGACTGATGCTGTTTACAATGACAAGCGAGTGGACCGTCGGATGTACACTCTGCTGAAGGGATTTCAGCTTCAGCCGGACTGCGGCTATCGGATTTGCCGATCTAATTATAAAGTTGGCCGTAAAGTTCCATAGTTGCCGCAGCGCTGAGCGCTAATGGGATATATGGAAGCCGTATTTTTGGAAAATTTCACGCGGAAACCGCAAGTCTGCACCCTCGTTAAAGGGGTGAACGACTTCTTTCTTACTCCAACTTTATTAAAAACACCTTTTAAATAATTCCTGAAAAAAAATCCAGAATAGGAAGCGACAAATTGAATTAGCCATCCAACGAAGTTAAGGTAATGAGTGACGACTTGTAATTGACTTAGGTGGCCCCACTACATGCATCCACCTAAACTCGATTAACTAATTAGCAGGAAATCGGCGAGAAAGAATTATAAAACTAGAAATCTGATTTTTAATTGATCGTTGCGTAATTAGTTATTGTCAGGAACGAATGAAAGAAAATAGGATCTAGTTCTGGCTTGTAACGTGGATGATTAATGATATTTCAGCTTTTGTTGTGTTGTTGTCTTAATAAAAAAAAGCGCTACGGTTTTGTAAACGTTATTTCACAAAGTCAAAGCTTAACAAACACGCCGGAAATACGTGATCGATATTAACAATGACGAGCAGAATTAATGAGTGCTAGAGGAAATCGTACCGGAGTTGGGTTAATGCGATGCCTGCTTTGATAGATTCGGAAAAAGGAAGATTACTTTCAAAGGAAATCATCTGTCAAGCAGTTATTTTTAATTATTGCTACCACTTGAGAGAATTTAACTAAATAAAAGGGCCATTGTATAATCATTTCTCGGAATTACCCTTCTTAAGGACTAATTAAATCTGAATTACAGATCAACTATTAAATTAATTTAGTTGAAAATAATTACCTAAAACAATAAACTAGATAAGCTACGACTACTATAATGTTACTAATCAAAGTTTATATTTGCTTTTACTTCGCTACCGTAACAATTACATTACCTACGTTAGGTTCAAGGAAATTAATTTCAAACTAATAATACGAAAATTAATTGGTAATTTTAATTATGAACACAATTTGGTGTCTGTGTTCTAAACTAACAATTTTTGATATATTAAGAATTGCAAATTTAAAATACCAATCAGAGATTAAATAATCCAAAAATAAACTCCTTAAAATTATACTTATCAAAAACAACTAACTCGACTCTATTACTTTATATTGTTCCTACCTACAGACTTTTCTCTACATTTATCTTGAGAAACTATAAAATTCTTAATACAATTTGGAAAGCAAAGACAACAATTATACAGTGTGTTTTACGAGTGATAATGAGCCTGGAAACTAAAAATGCAACCAGCAATACAATTCCAAAGGTAACGTAGTTATTTTTTTTTGTTTACAAATACATTAAATAAAAAATCATTTAATCTTTCGGTTAACTGAAAAACTAATGCCACTTGCTTGTAGAATCATTCTTTGACTTACATGTGAACAGAACTAGTAGCTGTTTTTGCTTTTGGTCTTTTTAAAGATGGTCAATTTTTCCTTAAGGTAATTTTAAGTCGTTCGAGTATGGTGTCAGCAAGAGTTTTTGTCTACCCGCAAAACGTTGTCTGCACAAACTCATTTCGGCAGAGGCATTTTTTTCCATATATCATCATCGTGTCGGTTTTTTTATCGTTTGACAGATTTGACAAATAAAATTTGAAATCAATATTATTTAAGTTAACTGTGGAATTGTATTGCTGGTTGTATTTTCAGCTTCGCAGGCTCATTATTACTCGTGAAACAGTCTGTATTATAAAAATTGTTGTTTATATAAAGCAAGTAAAAATTGTCGCTTTCTGTTTCCAAATTCTATTCAGAATTTAACTGTCTCGTCTATAACCAAAAATTTAACTGTCTCGTCTATATTTGCTCAATATTCTGCTCGAAAAACATTTATTTATTTTTCAAGAATTTGTCTTTGTTTTGTACTGGTCTTAGCTTTTCTTGTTTTCCTTGTTTTTTTTCTAAAGGTTATTTATTAATTTCGCCTAGAAATTCATTTATTTATTTAAAATAATAATTTTAACTTTTTAAATTTTTGTTTTGTTTTTGTTATAGTGCTTTTTCTCTTTCAATCTACTTTTTCTGTTGTTGTACATTATTCTAATCTCATAAAAAAATTACAATTTCCTAAACTACGTTTATTAAAGTTCTACAATGTTTCGTTGTTTCCTTAAAACTTTCTTTTTCTTTTTGCTTAACTTTTTGTAATCTTGTTTTTTTAAATTTTTGCATTTTGTAAAATGTTTTTTATGTTTCTTCATAACTTAACCTTTTCAGCTACTAGACGTAGTTTTTCTCATTCTTTTTTCTCTTTCATTAATCGTTTTTCTTGTTTTTTTAGAATCTTTCTTTATTTTTTTTTAAACATATTTTTATTTCAAAAGTTTTTTATTTAGTCATAATTTTCAGTTTTCTATTCCCAATTCTTTCTTCTTAAGTAATCTTATGCTGGGGGTGGGGTCAGAGATAAATTGAGAGAGTTTTATTGTTGGGGAAAAAACGGGGAAAACAAAAATTCTAAATCGGATTCTTATGATGATGATGAATAACAATTGTCATGTCACAAAATAAAAACTTTTTTGAAACATTTTCATTCAGATAAATTTGAAATTAACTGCCATAAAGAAGTAAAATATTTTTTTTAAACCAACTTTCTAAAATATAGCTAAATAACTACATTTGTACAGGTAATTACTGAATACAGCCGATTTTTGTAAACTGTTTTTATGCCGATGCTGATGTTTAGTTCATGAAAAAGCTGTAAATAAAATATCTCTTGTTGTTTTCGATTTTTATAAAATGATTTTTGCGCTACTTAATTTTTTGTCAAATTTAAAATAAGCATTGTAAAATTTTTGTTAAAAATCTATAAAATTCTACTTCGAGTATAATAAATAATTTTACAATAATTTTTACTATTGCTACGGAAATGCTTAACCAAACGGTAGCTGAAAAAATAAAGAAGTAAAGAAAGGATCTAAAAAAACAAAAAAAAGTTTTTAGAGAAGTTTGGAAAATACAGATTAGTAGAAAGAAATAAACAACATCTAATTCTGGAAGAAATTAAAAATTGTTGATTGAAATAAAATGGAGAACAAAAAAAATTCCAGAAATGCTTAGAAAGGTTTTAGAAAAACAGCAGATTTAAAAAAAAATGCTTGACAACACAAAAATTGAAAAACTAATTTGAGAGACAACAATAATCAAAAAAGAAAACCAATTAAAAATTCTAGCAAAATTTAAAAAATGTTAATTTAAAAAATAAATTCTAGTGAAACAGTAACCTTTGTAGAAAATTTTATAAAACATCGATTGAAAGAAAGAAAAGCTAATGAAGACTCTAGAAGCTTAAGAGACGATTCTAAAGTAGCTCTAAAAGCAAACATTAAAAAAAGGAACACAAGAAATCTACATCTAGGTAAAAAAAGAAGGATAGAAGTTTCTGAAAGAATAAAAAAATATTTTGAGAGAAAAAGCAGAAAAGCAGCTAATGAAAATAAGAATAAAACAAAAGCAACTTCTAGGAAGAAGCAGAAAATGCCACTATAAAGACAGAAAATACGTTAAATAAAATTGTCAAAAGATTTTAGAAAAACAATAAAAATTGTAGAAAATTTTGAAAAATAACGATTGAAAAAGCGAAAAGTTAAAACAACTATAGAAGATCAAAAGACGATTGTAAAAAAACTTTATAAAAAAAATTGAAAAAACACAAGACGTCTATGTCTAGAACAAGGAGAAAAAAAATTTCTAAAAAAATAAAAAAATTTGGGAGTAAAAGCAGACAGTGTAAAGCAACTATTAAAAACAAAAAAAACTTTTAGGAAGACTCTTGAAATGGATACTATAAGAACAGTAAAATATGTTTAAAAAGGTTGTCATAAGATTTAAGAAAAACAGAAGTTTGTAGAAAATTTTGAAAAACTATGATTAAAAGAAAAAAAGTTGTAAAAGACAATTTTAAAGGAACTTTAAAAGCAAAAATTAAAAGAAGAAGCACAAGAAATCTAATAGTTTTTCTCATTCTTCTTTCTCTTTCATTAATCGTTTTTCTTGTTTTTCTAGAATCTTTCTTTATTTTTTCTTTTAAAACATATTTTTATTTTAAAAGTTTTTTATTTAGTCATAATTTTCAGTTTTCTGTTCCAAATTCTTTCTTCTTAAGTAATCTTAACTAATCGTCTTTTACTATAGTCAAACGTTTTTGTTCTAAAACTAAAAAACAACGTTTTCAAGTTCTTCTAAAATTGTTTTTTTTACTCTAGTTGTTATTCTTCTTTTTTAGTCGTTGTCATTTTTCCATTTTTTATTTTTTTAAAATTCTTTAAGTCAATCTTTATCAGTTGATTTTTTTCAGGTTTTATTGAAATTTTCTAAATGACGTTTTATAAGTTCTGCTACGATCTTTTTGATTCTCTTTTTTTTTCTTCTTTATTTGCTAGTAGTAGTTTTTTTATTAAAGCCGTTTTTATCAAATATTAAATAATTTGTCTTAACTTATCTAGAACCTATCAAACAACGTTTCCAAAATTCTTCTTAACTTTTTGTGTATCTAATTTATAGTTCTAGTATTTTTTAGCTGTTGTTTTTTAGATTTTGTACTTTCTAGCTGTCTAGAAATTTCAGTTGCTCTTCTAGAATTATTCAAACTGCGTTTTTCAAAATTTTCTAATATTTTTTTATTCCTTTAGTTTTATAGCAATTTTTCTGTCTTTATTCATTTTGTCGTTTTTTATGCTTTTTTAGAATTCTTCTTAAATTTTTGTTTTACAGCTTATTTTTATGCAGATTTTCTTAAATGTTTTTTTTACTAATCATAATTCTTCTTGTTTTTTTCCCTAATTCTTCCTGTTCTTCATTCTAAGTAATAGTTTTTTAAAACAATCACATTTTTTGTATTTCTATAATTTTCTGAACAACGTTTTTCAAGTTTTTTTAAAAGAATCTTTGGTCCTTTTTTTCTTTTTAGTTGTAGTGCTTTTTATTTCTTTTCTCTTTCAGACGTTGTTGCTTTCTTTGATTTTTTTTTCAGTCACCTTCTTTCTTTTTTTTTTTTTCTCTTTAATCATATCTATCTCTTCATTTTTTTATATTTAAATATTAAATAATCTGTTTTAGCTTAGCTAGAACCTTTCAAACAACATTGTGGTATTTTTTTAGCTGTTGTTTTTAAGATTCTGTACTTTCTAGTTGCCTGAAATTTTAGTTGCTTCTCTAGAGTCATTTAAACTGTATTTTTTTGTTCCTTTGGATTTTTTTTTTGGTTTATAGCAATTTTCCTGTTCTTATTTTTTGTATTCGTTGTTTCAAAAAAATGCTAAGACCAGTCAAAAAGAAATTTTAGCTCAAAGGGAATCCAAATTTTAAATTTATTACATCGTTCTAGCGCTCAGAGCCACTTTTTCAAAAAATTTAAATAGCAAGTGGGATCAAGTGACACATTATTATAAAGCTGCTAAAATTAGCATTTCTTTGAAACTTTGAAAGGATGAAATTGGAGATTTTAGAGGATGCAAATTGTAGTTAGTACACTCTATAGATTGATTTTTTTTTCGTTAAAGGCACCAAAACGTTTTACAATTACAAATATATATTTTTTGGTTCTTAATAAGCACTCCTTTAAAAAAAATTCTGGAAAACTTTACCCTTCATGCAAATCTGTTAAATTTTACCGTTATTGAGACAAAGCCTTTGCTGCGTGTCATGATAAGCAATATCGTTGTTTCCTTGCGTCGGTATCCTTCCCTCATTGCAGCTGTTACAAGAAGTGGCACTACTTGAAGAAGTCATCCCGCCTGTTCTATGCCGCCCCCGTCCCGTCCTTCCCATCGTGCTATTCCCTAAGTTCTTTTTGTTGGTGGCGTAGATGACCTCGCCTGAAAAAACATTTCTTTAGCCGTTTCGAATCGGTTTCGATCCGATGAATAATACCATTGTTGGCTCGAAGCCGGTCCTGCGGCGTGGCATAATGAATCCTTCTGGTATTGGTATTTTCCATCGGGAACGGCGACGCTTGTCGGTGCAGAGGGATGGGGGAGCGGGGCGAGACGAGGGTAGGTGGCGGGGTGGGAAACGGCGTCGTCGGGTTGTCAGTGGTGACGGCGTCTTCGGTGTCGTCCGAACGGTATGACCTATCCACACCTGCAATTAAATTCGGTTTGAGAGATTTGAATTTTTGAGGGATTTTGAGGGCTGAAATGACGTTGATTTATATTCAGAGAGTTACTTTTGTGTCGTGAATGGATAGGCGGATATATCCGGCCGTGTGTAACCCACGCACAACGACTTACCCAGCCTAGATATACACAGAAGGCCCCCAGGCGGCTTCTTTATTCCGACGATGCCGTCAACGACGACCCCGACACACATACAAAAAGATTACTCATCGCTGAGCTGCCAGCAGTCTCTGCACGTTTGCTTCTAATATCATTTTGATATTATTACCATATCAGCATGTTACTTCGAATATAGATTATCGAATTATTTCTCCTGCATTATAATAACAGAATTGAATCGCAATGAGATGATACAGGATTTTATACACAAACCTATTTCACCAAACGAAAAAATCTTATAATAACTTATTTAAATATTATTAACAGAAAAACAACAAAAAATATTTTGAATAGAGATATACAGTATGTCCCAAAATCAATTTTAAAAGAAGAAAAAATTTTTTAATATGGATTTTTCAGAAAATGCTTCACTTGTTTTAAAACTCCCAAAACACAAATTACTCTTTATTCAACCCAAACGATTCTTGAATAAAAAAAAAATAGATTTTTTTTTCAAAATTTGGATTTTATTTTTTCGGAATTTTTAGAATTAATTCTAGTAGTTTTAGTTTTAATGTTTTTATTGCCTAATTGGCTTTACAGTTCTACGTAAAGATAACAAAAAAATTAACACAAATTAACAAAGAAAATAATTAATTTTTCTTCTAGCACACGTAACTTCTTTCATCAATTTTTCCCTTCTCCATTTTCGTTTCGAGCTTTTATCCTTGCATATTCGTACATTCTTAACTTTACACACTCTGACAAACAATGCTCTATCGTCTTCCTGTCTTCTCTAAATAATCTACACATTCTTTCCCAATCTTTTCTCCAAAATTTATTTTACCTTTCTACATTCCCACATCTGTATCTTGCAAACACTTTTTTATTTTTACTTTTCATTTTATCTAGATATTTTGATAGTTCTGTGGTAACAATCAGGGCATATTTTGAATTGTATCTTGGTTCTTTTATACTCGCAATTCTTTCCTGTTTATCTATATCAGCATCTCTTTGTTTTAGTTCTTCTTCCATTGTTCTTCCTCCTTCTCTCATTCTTTCAATTTCTGCACACGCATACCCTTTTTTTCATAGTAGTTATCTCGTTTTATCCACCTAACATTATCATTTGCTCTTTTATTTTCAGCTCAGCACTGTTGTAGTATTCTGCATTCATGTCGCATTCTTAGATTTTCCTGGAATCTCACCGCTCTTTTTCCTCTTTCCATTCTCAACTTTTCTCTCTTACTTTCTTCTCTTACTGTGAACCCTGGCGTTTGCTTATTTAACCCTAATACTCATTTTATATACTTTTCTTGCACACGCGCAATTTCTTCATATTCCTTCCATCCCTATACTTCTGCTTTATACATTACAATACTTTTCACCAAACTGTCAAACACCATCATTCTTCTTTTAAAATTTTTACCAAATTTACGTTCTCCCAAACTCCAGAGACTTCCCATGACTTTGTTTGCTTTTTTGATTACTTTCTTTATTTGTCCTTTGTCTGTCATACTACTATTTAATACGTATTTCAAATATTTTAACTCTTTTACTTGTTTTACATTTTTTCCTTTCCATTTCCATTCCTCTTCGTTTTTGATTCTTACTTTCTTTCCAAACATCATTATTTTTGTTTTATCTACATTAATTTGAATTATTTTGTTTCTTACATATCTTTCCCTAACTTTTATCATTTGTTTCATTTCACTCTTGCTCTTTGCTACAATTACTAAATCACCTGCAAACGTCGAATTAATTCTAGTAGGAAGATTTTATTGAAAAGTACCACTGACAGCAGATAACAAATTTTATAAGTCAGTAGAACTGCAAATTAAATTTTCCCTAATTATGCTATAATGTTGACTTTACAACAAAGAATTTATCTAATTCAATGTTATGGAACTGGAGAAGAGTGCTACCGAGTTGTTACCAGAAAATTTAACCAATAATATTTGGAAATTACTATTCCAAATTTCGGTGCAAGAAACTTGGTGACCAAATTTCTTAAAAGGGGCTCGGCTTTAAACATTAAGAAGTCAAAGAAGTTGTTCAATGAAGACGAAGCTGCTTCAGTTTTTGCGTTCATTTCGCAAGAGAAGCTCACCATTTTTAGAAATACTTTAAAAAAATATAAAACGAATGAAGGGTGCAGAAATGAAAAACGGAATGTCAGAAAATTTGTTTTCTTACAGAGGTGGGATTCCTATCGTTTTTCATGAATACGGCCGATTTTTTTATTTGTTATACTTTTTGAATAGACTTAGAAGCCTTGACAAACATTGTTTTTAACTGTTTTTTGTCAGTTTGGTTTTAATATAAGTGAAAAAACGATGAAATGTCAGATTTATAAGAAATCAAATTTTTTGACATTTTTCCTTTTATTCCTGTACTCTTCAAATGTATTTATATAATTAGGCAAAACTGTACTGTACTGTATAGAATATATTTTGCTTTATTGCTTAAAAGTTGTTTTATCTCGTAACGTTTAGTAATAAATTTACAATAATTTTTTAATCTAATATTAATCCCGACGCATCCACCATTTTTAGAAAAATTTGAAAAATTCCAACAGATACGTATTTATATTTTAATTAGGCAAAACTGTGTCGTAATATATAGAATATATTTTGCTCTATTGCCTTAAAGGTTATCTCATCTCTCTACGTTTAGTAATAAATCTAGAATAATTTTTTTAATTTAATAATAGTCCCGGCGCATCCACCATTTTTAAAACCACCACTTAAAAATTTGTTTTACCTCTCTAAGTATAGTAATAAATCTACAATATTTTTTTTAAATTTAATATTAATTAATCCCGGTGCATCTACTATTTTTTTAAAAAATTTAAAAAATTATACAACAGATGTATTTTTTTTATTTTAATTAGACAAAACTTTACTGTAATGTATAGAATATATTTTGCTTTATTGCTTAAAGGTTATCTCATCTCTCTACGTTTAGTAATAAATCTAGAATAATTTTTTTAATTTAATAATAGTCCCGGCGCATCCACCATTTTTAAAACCATTTTAAAAATTTATAAAACAAATATTTATATTTTATTTAGGCAAAACACTGCTGTGATAGATAGAATAAATTTTGCTCTATTGCTTAAAAGTTGTTTTATCTCTTTACATTTAGTAATAATGATATAATATTTTTTTAAATTTTAAATTAACGCTGACGCATCGACCATTATTAGAAACATTTAAAAAAATTATAAAACAAATGTATTCATACTTTAATTAGGCAAAGATGTGCTGTAATTTATAGAATATATTTTGCTTTATTGCTTGAAAGTTGTTTCATCTTTCTACGTTTAGTGATAAATTTACAATAATTTTTTTAATTTAGTATTAATCCCGGCGCATCCACCATTTTTAAAATTTTTTAAAAAATTATAAAACAAATGTATTTATAGTTTAATTAGGCAAAACTGTGTAATAAATTGCACAACCAAATTTGAGAATATAGTCTAGAGCAGCGTTTCCCAAATTTGGTTCCACGGAACCCTGTGGTTTCGTGAGATGAAAGCTGGGGTTCCGCGAAAAGACCAAATCACGATTAAAAAAACACACGAATATAAAATATAAAATAAATGTACAAATTAAATTACTCTAAGACGAGGGCCAACATTTGGTCGGGATTGAGAATATGTCACGTCACAAGTACTGCCTTATCTTAAAATCTAATATACCGGGTTCCGTCTTGATGTTCAAAATCTAAAAGGGCTCCACAGCTAAAAGTAATTGGGAAACGCTGGTCTAGAGTAAACATACTCGATTTTGGTTGTGCGATTTATTATATTTTAAAAAATTTAGTCGAAAAGTTGTTAGATGTACTTTTTATAATTTTTTTTTAAAATTGTGCAAATTTTATTAAGTTAATTTAATTTAAGTGACTGTAAACCGGCTTTAAATATTAATAAAAATAATTTTTGTTTTAATTTTATTGTGTAAGTTGTGTCGTGATTATCAGGATGACTGTGCTGGTATCCGTCACCGAAAAATTCTCTCTGCCTTTGCAGGATTTGTCGACATGATGTATTGTTTTCTTTGATGGAGGAGGCAATGAAGCGTCTCGTTATGAAACAGACGGTTCCAAGGTCGCAGGTTACGTCCATCGGGAACACTTTGGTAATTGGAAACGTACTGAGCCGGAATAAAATATATAAGAAACTTCGCCGCCTGTCTGATCGACGTACACGCGATTCGGCGTAACGAGGGGCGGCTGCCGTCCCTGATAAAACACCGCTGATAAATGAGCCATTTCGAGTAAACACTGTCCTTGATAGGAACCGGACCAGGCTAATGATTTCTGAAAGCCGAAGCAATGTTTTTCCAGGAGGTTGTTAATCTGTTGCTCGGGTAGTGGTTTAAGGTGCGAATCCGGCAAGGATTAGGAGTTGAGGGGGCGGCGGTTGAGTGCCGGTGTGATCGATGGGGGCGACACCACGTGCCCAACATGTCACGTCCGCGATTTGTGTTCTTGGAAACCGCAACGCCGATCGAACGGTTCCCGAGGGAACGGATGCTAGATGGTATTACACTTGTTGTGATTCCTGAAAAAATTTCTAATTTCAATTGACCACGCAAACTCTAGAGACGACAGTATTTAATTCCCGTCTGGAAAATTTCAGATTCCGGGGAATTAATTCGTCCGGGATATCTGTTTACGGAATAGTTGTGGCGGAGGCAATCGGAAATGCCCGACATTCTCTTCCATCAGTTCCCGGAATGTAAAAGCTTCTATAATTAAAACTGATTAAACCAACAATTATCGTATAGCAACCCCCTCTTCTCATCCCTCTTGACAATGATAAAACTCATATCGATAATTAAAGCCGTCGAACTTAAAGTCGCATTAAGAACGGCGAGTGATTAAAGGGGTCCGGCATGAAAGGGGGTGATTGGTTTTATTAGGGAGAGTCTATCAATCAAGGTGGCGGCGTAACGGCTACCCCTCTTCGATTCAACCAACACAAACAAGAACGACACGTAACGGCGCCGAACCTCCATTATGAATTAATTGTGTTTACATCCACTTACACAAAATACCTTTCAAATTTTACTAAACTGTTATTGTTTAAACGCCAAACGAAAAGTTTGAATGTTGCCTGAAACGGATGTTTGATTAATGAACGAAAGGCTGAAACACCTGAAAAATGAAGTGTTTGTCGTAGACCTGAAACTGAAACGAAGAGTAAAAGGCTTTTCTTTCTAGGGTCATTCAGCAGCTATTTTACCATTAAAAGACTCAAGTGTTTACATATTATAACAAAATGAACCAATTTTTGAAATAATTTTGAAGAAAATTGGTGTTAAAAAATGGTGGATGCGCCGGGAGAGAAACTATGCAGAATGGGCTATTTAAAATTTTTTATCCTACATGTTATATCTTAAAAAACTATAACACAAAAATTGTTCTCAATTCAAAAGGTAGTTTTTCGACTTGTCTGCTACACAATAAGGATCAAATTCCTTTTTTACATTAGTGAGGTGTCTACAAGTTTTTTTGTAATGATTTATAAGTTATATAATACAGTTTACATTGGTTAGATAGGACAAAGAATTGAAATTAGAATTTGTGAACATCTTAGAACAATAGAAAAGTACAAAAATTTAGAAGAAATCAACATTTTATCTGCTTTAGTTCTTGTTTTTATACTGATAATTTTAAAATCTTTAAAAACCAATATTTTGTCCTGCTGATGCTGTGCCAATTATCCTGCTGATTCCCAGAAGAACAAATAAAGGATACTGGAGGAATTTGGAAAACGGCATTTGGAAAAAACAAGTTGCGAGTAGAAAACATAGAAGAGTATGACTAGAGACTCTCCTTAATTCTAAATTCACTATTTTGTGATCTATTGATTGACCTAAAGTTGTCGTATTGTAAAAACAGCTAATATAGTTATTTGTTTTGTATTAGTTATTAGGCATTTAGTCGCATTGTCCTTAAAAAAATGCTACGTAATTGCGGAAACAAATTTCTTTTGTATAAATTTTCTGTAAATGTATCTTTTAATGTCGCTTTAAAATCTTTTCGTTGATGATTTCTGTCGTAACTGGAGCACAAAGTGGACGTAAAACTCAAACGTCTTAAAAATAAAACTAATTAGATTTAAATACGAGTGAATAATTTGTGTGTCCTTAAAAAGGAAGTCTTGAGAAACAAAAAGAGCGGCATTCTAAAACCGACAAGGAATTAAATTACCCGTCTTATATTTCTCGTTTTATTTAACGTATCATTTATAAAAAATGTAATTTAATAGAATCTGCCCCCAACGTTACCTTGTTATGGAAGAGCATTTTCCCAAGTCGCAAACTTTAGTTTACCTCGGGCGTCAGATTCAGCGGAATCTCTAGAGTACCTTGAAAAATAAATCACGTCTTTTCTAATCATATATGAATGACTTCCATTCCACTTTCTGCATTTCCTGCAATCCAGTATCGAAAACCACGTGCCACTAATTGCACTTAAATGAAAATTTCAATATTGTTTAAACAAAGAGTCGCAATTATGAGCGGGACAAGAAGGCAAACTTGCCTCAGACCGGTCTACCTCCCAGGGGCAAACAACTCAAGATTGAATATGAAAATTTAATCAGGTAATTTCATAGGGGATGATGCCTCAATGCTTTACCGAGAAATTGTGTTCGTTGCTTCTTTGCCCACTTCTTATCAGGGCGCGATTATTAGTCAAGAGCCGCGGGGGCGATGATTTTTCATCGAGCTAACAACCGGAAAAATAATTACCCTTGACAGGATTACACAAGACTGAGACAATATCGAAAATAAGTGCACAGTTTGCTTCACTTCAGGATCCTGTTTCTATGCAACAGGAGTCACCATGACGACACACATGCTAGAGGTCAAAGAGACTGAAAAAGATCCGTCTGTTCGACTGGAATCGGTTCGTCTGATTGATAGACGAAGCCCTATCGCCTACACCTGACCCGAGATACTTAATTAAAACTGTCTTTGAGAAATGTTCCACGTTTATTGCTAGGATTCCTCAAGGGACGATCTTATATAAGAAAAGAAAATACCACAGAAACGTGCCGATTCACTATCACATTATTGTTTTGCATTTAAGCGAAATCTCTCTTCTGTCCTGCTGAATTAACTCGTCGGATTGCGGTATAAATAAAAAATTGCTGACGTCGCAGAAGAGAATACTGCAAAGTTAAATTAATCACGGGAACATCTCACAAATAATTGCGAAGCGCTTGACAAATCCAACAGTTTCAACATGAAAATACTCGACATGTTCAAGTTGCAGAAAACAGGAAAAACTAATGTGTTCTAGCAGGAAAAATAAATTTCTAAATACAGCGTCAATTTTAATTAACAAAAACAACAAGTCGGATTAAAATCGTTTAAGTGACTTGTTTGCGTTGGCATAGAAACTGGGAATCAGCAGGATGATTGGCACAGCAGGACAAAATATTGGTTTGTTACTGGTTGATTTTTTTTTTCTTAATAGTATGTTTAATTGCAAATTTAACAACAAAATACTGAGGCCCTTCAATTTTTAGACAGCAGGAAAACAGTCATTATCCTGATGATACACTGTTTCCATGCCAACATGCTTGTAAACAGGCCGAAACTATTAATTTTAATTTGAAATTGGCTGTCAATTTCTAACTAGATGAGATTTGTAGTTAAATATCGGGTTTTCTAAATTTTACTTTCATTTTCTTGCATCAATTTTTATCAGAAAAAAGAATAAATTTTTTAAACTAAAACTAAAAGCTGATAAGTATTTATTGCTTAATTTTGTAGTTTTCTATTGTTCTTGTTTGTTCACGAATTTTGGTTTTAACTCTTTGTCTTTTCTGACCAATATAAACTGCATTGCAGTTATTACAAGATATTTTGTAGACGCCCAAATGATATATGTATAAGAAGAATTTAATTTTTAGACTAAGATTAAAGAAGATTGTGAAAGAACAAAAAAAATTGAAAAACCACATTTCTAGATTCTAGAAGAGCAACAAAAAATTTTAGAAAAACAAATAAAGATACTATAAGAGTGTTTAACTATCGTTAAACAGATAATTTCTTCTTTTTTTTTGTAAAACACAAATGTATGTCAAGATGCAATAGGTCATTAACTGGAACCTATGGCTCAAGGAAATTGCAACAAATATTTCCGCATGTTGAAACAATTTAAACAAAAAGTGTGTAAGCACAGACTTGCTTACTTCAGCGGGGGCAAAGTACTATGACAGTTGCACGGCTTTCCAGCGACCGATAAAATGTAATTTATTGTACTATTTAAATGTACAGAGTATCAATTTATTATAAGTTCTATTTTTGTTTTATATTCACTGTAGGTTAGGTTTATATTGTTATGTTTTTGTTTTAATAAATTAGTATTGATCGAAGTCTTGTCTTGTTCTTTACTCACCCCTAAACATGGTCCTTCGAGCGAAAGAATTTTAAGTCGTGGACGTGTAAAAATACTTTGCGAAATTCGGAAGGAATTTCGGCAAAAATAGTACAGTGGTTTCGGTAAATTTAAGTGTAGTTTGCATACCGTTACAAACGAAGAAAATATGTACTACACTCTGGCAAGAGAAACGGAAAATTCGTGGCAAAATGTGAAAAATCGAAGTGAAAAAGAAACATTGAAGAAAGACGCAAACAAAGAAATCAGAAAAAATTATCGTCAATAATTGATTTCAAATTCTTGGAGATTGGAAAGTTGACTACGTCAAAAGTATTCCCCTTTCCGAGGTAAAAACGATCACAACACAAGGCTATACAAGAAGCAACACGAAGAGTTATGGGAAGAACAGAAAACACACCATCTTACTGGGATAAATGAAGTGGTACACACATGGATACAGACAAGAATATGGAATCCAGGGATCAAGATCGACGAACCAAGAGATTAACAAGTTCAATTCAATAGGGAGCGACTGCCAAAGCCGCAAGTTAGTTTACATTTTTATTTTTTTAATTAAGTTTTGGGATGATGGGAATTGAAAAACATTACTTGAATCATAGATAAAAAAAATTAAGTGCGATTACTAGAAAAAAGAGAAAAACAAAATTTTAAAAGAAGTTAAAAATGACAAAAATAATTAATGATGATTAGTGAAAAAACCCTGAAAAATGTTCTAAAACATTAAAAAATCAAAGAAAGATAGAAAAAGAAAAGCAGAAAATTTTAGAAAAAGTTAAAAGACTTCGACTAGAAAATAAAAAGGCAACAGAAGACTCTTAAAGAACAAAAAAATTCTAAAAAAAGTTTGAAAACGTCAAAGAGCTAAAGAACAATCTAGAAAAACAAAACAAATGAGTGTTTTGAGTAAATTTCAAGATCAACAGACGAGTAATTCTAGGTAAATTCTAGAAAAATAAAAGATAATTCTAAAAACTTCTTTTGTTCTTTTTTTCAGTCAATGTTTTTTACGTTTCACTCTCCTCTTCCTTTAAATGTAGTTTATCAAATTCTTTTTGTTTTTTTTGCAATTTTTTTAAATTTTGGTAGAGTTTGAAGTTTGAACTGACTTCTCTCGCCTTTTTGTTTTAGCAACTCAAAGGTGTTCTTCTATAATTCTTGCCTGATTACTTGCAGAGAATCAGACAAGAAAAAAAAATATTGTTTATTGTTTTTTATAATTTTTCCTTTTCTTCTACGTAACGCTATTTAACTTCTTAGAGAATCTTATTATTATTATTTTTATACCAATTTAATAAACTGTTTATATTATTATATAATTTCTTTTTGTTATTGGCTTTTGTTTTCAAGTCAATTACAACGATGTTTTTCTCTAATTTTTTTTTCTGTATATTTTAAGAATATTATTTTTTTCTTTCACATAATTTTGCTTTTTTCTTCAAGTATATCGTTTACTTCTTTTTAATTCTTTTAGGTAAAATATCTGCTTTTCTTTTATTTTTTGTATGTTTTTTATTATTTTTTTTATTGTTTCTAATATTCTATCTTATTATTTTTTACTTTATGATTTTTTTGCAGTAACTTGATAATCTTTTCATTCTTTTTAACTGTCTTTTTTTGTTTTTTTGAATTTTGGCTCTCTATTTTACTAATTTTTCTTGCTTTTTGTTGCGTGTTTTTGTTGTAAGTCTTTATATCGAACGTTCTTATCGCCTTTTCGCACAACTGGCTATTTTGCTTTGCAAAATTTAACAGAAAAGATATACAAGCCTTAAAGAAAAATAAATATAAAGAATAAAATTGAAAAAATAGAAGCAGTACAACAATTTTTTTCTACCACCACTGACCGAATCGCTAAGTGTCTATAAAATTTAATGTTTGGTGTCAAAATCTTCAATAAAGTGGGCAACGCAGTGAAAATGCTGCCATTAAACATTTACTATTATTGGTTTTGGTTGTGCGAAATTAAAGGGAGGATACATTAAGTTGTGAAATGCGAGGTTATGTCAGATATAAATACAGTAGGGGGTGCTAATGTAATTTCCCGAGTCAAAGCACGGCCTCTTTCCCCGCCATAAAGAACAGTTAAGCGTTGTTTTAGTGGCGTTGGGCCGCGGTTTGCCTTCCAAACTCTGATATTATGAGTTATAGGTGCGTTTTTCGCGGCCACTAACCCCCTCTCTATTCTTTGCTTTTGTAATTAAGACCGAACCATCCGGTTGGAAAACCTCCCCTTTTACAATAACACTCGAAAAAACAAAATTTTGCGAATTGTTTACTTTGGGGACGGCGAACCGCAGGTGCACGATCGGCGTTCACCTTTGACTCGGTTTTATTGCGTTCGGTCGACGTTTAATTTTCTTCAGGTCTCTTGTGGAAACCCATAAATGGAAATTGCAAGGGATTATTGTTTCAAGATACCGCAAACAAACGCATTGCTAGCTGAAACCGATTTATTGAATTATTAAAGACGCACCTGACGCCACTGCAACAGAGATATCGGACAAATACGCAGCTGGACCAAACGGACAGCTTCTTCAGAAGGGTAGATTAATGGAGGGTTGTGGAATGATACCGCTATGCAAAGATTTGATTGCTCAATTTTGACACTAAAGATACCAAAATACACAGATTGGATTTGATTTAGCTTCAAGCTTCAACAATTTTTTTTTGTATTACAGTGGAGTCTCATTATAGAGATAACAAGAGCATTTACTGTAAGACGTTATAGTGGACATTAAAACCGTTTTTATGGTGTGTACAAAAATATTTGCTAAAATGATTTTTATATTAGTGAATACTGTTTTTATATCGGGCGATCCAAAATAATAGAATATCAGGAGATCATAGAAGGCAGAAATACATACACACATGGAAATGGTCTAGGGATATTACTATATTTTTCTTATAACTTGTAAACTATAACATGTAAAAGTAAAACAAACGAAGTTTTTGTAATAAAGGTTGATAACACTATAATTTATATTCAAAAAAACCATATCTCTTTTTGTTTTTTGCCAACCCCCACACCCCCAAGTTTTATCTGCTTTACAAACGAACCCAAATGGGTTTAGTATGCTCTTATTTTTCCATAAAGTGATCGTTTGTAATCAATTTGATCATGGTGAGACATCATTTGACCAGGTTGACCGATATGGTTGAGGCGGGTTTGCGTCAAAACCATGTAGCGCGCACCATTGGAACCATCCAAAGTGTGATTTCTCGTCTTTACACGCGTTATCAGGCAACTGAAAATGTGGCTGAAAGACACCAACGGCCTAGACGTAGAACAACGTGGAATCAAGACCGGTACTTACATTTGATCGCAAGAAGAAATCCTACCGCAACTGCTTCCGAGTTACAAATGAGGCTCTTACACGCCCATAATGTAACAATTTCTTCCAGAACCGTTATAAATCGACTACATGAAGCCCAGATAAGGTCCCGAAGGCCGCTAAGGGCTCCACCATTAGCACGAAGAAATCGCGCTGCACGTCTAGCATGGGCTCAAGATCATGTTTTGTGGGACAATAATCGGTGGAGTACTGTGCTGTTTGCCGATGAATCCTGATTTGGGCTTCATCCGGATTCAAGGCGGGTAAGGGTGTGGAGAAGACCAGGCAATGCAGAACGTTTAAGAACCGTTCAGGAGGTACATTCGTATAGAGGAGGCACAATTATGGTTTGGGGCGGAATTAGTGTTGGACGAAAAACCGATCTCGTTTTGTTAGACAGATTCGTAAACGCCAATAGTTACGTGCATCAGATATTTAGACCAGAAGTCGTTCCATATGCAAGAACCGTTGGTGAAATTTTTCTGTACATGCATGACAATGTGCATTCTCATGTCGCAGCGACAGTGCAAAATTTTCTTACCCACAATGAAATTCGCGTTTTACCGTGGCCAGCGCAGTCTCCCGACCTAAATCCTATCGAGCACGCTTGGTATATGTTACAAAAAGAGGTACTCAGGGGTCCAAATGTGTTTGAAAATCGTGCACAATTATTCAGTGCCCTTCAAGGCATGTAGTGGAGAATCCTCCAACAAGAACTTGACAACCTTATCTTAAGCATGCCCCGTCGTTGTAGGACAGTTATTAACAATAGGGGTGGTCACACAACCTATTGATTGGGTAATTCTGTGTTGCTGCGTCAAGATGTAATATATTTTTTTTTGTTTTATTGTTTATGAAATTTCTTTTATCGATTAGAGTCAAAATTAAATAAAACGCTTAAAAACATTTTGTTTTAATTTGGTTATGCAAAAATTTAAGGAATTTCAATATTTCTAGGCCCATTATTACAAATCCCTAGACCATTTCCATGTGTGTAGATATATTCACTGCACAGGTATGAGTATTAAATCACTTTTAAAGTGTCAGAACTGTCAAAATTCTCAATTTTACTAGAAGCAGAAACGACTCATCGGTGACGTGTAGATTCTGGAATAGTTGTCTGTGTAATTTTAGCTCTATAGAAGCGATTGATAGGTCAATTGCCGAGTAGTTCGGTTTAAGAAAGGAGAGCGATTACATAGAGCGCTTTTAACATCGTCATTGATTGCAAAATTGAATTATTGTTAAATAAATTGTATGTTTAAATGTTTAACTGGAACAAACCCGAGCTGAGCTAGACTAGAAAGAATTAAAGAAGCTTAAACAAAATTTTTTTTTTTTTTGTTGTGTAACGGTTGTTTCCGTGTCGGGTTCTAGGTATCGTAGAGATAGAGAAGAGCGGCTTTGATGGGGTTTTATTTACAATAATAACTATGTACAAATAATAAAAATAAAATAATAATTCTCAAATTAAAAACGAATCCTCCAATAATATATATATATACGGCCTCGTCCCCGGCGGTCCCTCGTCCTCGACTCCTCGTCGTCGGCTTCTCGTCCTCGTCTCCTCGCCCTCGGTTCCTCGTCCTTGACGTGTCGGCTTCGGTGGCTCGCACTTGTAATGGAGGGGAGGTAGGATTCACCCACAGGTTGATGCTCCGTGGGTAGCGGTTTCGGAGAGGACTCTACCAACGGGTTAATGCTCCGTGGGTAGCGGTATCGGAGAGGAAGCCCCTAGGTTAATGCTCCAGGAGTGGACGGGTCTGGGGGTGGCTACTTACAGGGATAATGCTCCAGGGGTAGCGGTAGCGGTCCAAATCAGCTGCTGGGCGTTATCTTCTTTTGTTTACTGAATTCTTAGAACGCTTCGTTACAGTTGGATCCGATTATAGAGGATAGACAAGAATTATGGAAGAACATACTAGACTATTGCTCGAGCAGCTTAATAAAAAAAGGGTCGGTTGGATAAAGAAGAAGATTAAAAGATTTTAGGAGTATTAAAAAGATTGTTAAAAAAAAAGAATTTGGGAAACCGCATTTAAAGAAAGAGGAGAGTAAAATGTAAAAAGATGTGGCTGAAAAAAAAAGAAGAACAGAGGGAAATCTGGAAGAGGAAGGAAAGATTCTAAAAGAATGGATAAAGATACAAAAAGAGATTAAAAAACAGCATTATTTGGAAGAATAGAAAAAAGAATGTTAGAGACAATTAGTAAAAAAAGATTGTAAAAGAAGTTAAATGACGTCACCTAGAAAAGAAAGAGAGCTTACAAAAAACAATAAACAACGATTGGTAGAAAAAAAGAGCAAAAGTAAACTATGAAAAAAGTTGAAATAAATCAGGTAAAAAGAAAAGAAAAATATTCTAAAAGTTTATAGAACAATTTGAAAAACAAAGATTGATAGAAAAAATTGTAGAAGAAGTTAAGAGACGTCGACTAGAGAATAAAGAAGAGCAATAGAGAATTTATGAGGGACAAAATAAATTTCTCGAACTTAAGAAGTGACAAGGATGTAAAAAAGTAGAAATCAGAAGTGACCATCGTTTAGTAATAATCAAAACAAATAAATAACAATAATGAAACAGATAAAGAGAAGAAAAAGAAAAGAGTTAGTCTCAAAAAGAAGAAAAATATTAAAATAAATACTGAAAAAAGAGTTCAAAATTAAAAAAAATATTTAAAAAACGAATGTAAATATTTTATAAAAAAACATAAAACATTGAGAAGGTAAAGCGTAAGAAAGTAAAAAACTAGCGTGACGAAGAAAAGAAGAAGCAAAAAATAATTACAGATATTGTCAAAGAAAAAAAAATTGAAAACTAAAATAAAATTACTAACTGTGAATAAAAGAAGAGATAAAAAAACTGCAGTAACTATGTTGTCAAGTGTATTAAAAAAAATATTGGCGAGAATAATAGATAAAAAGAGAAGAAATAAGGTATATGTAATACTAGAAGACACTTGAATAAACAAAAACACTAAAAATTTTATTTTTGTAATAAATGAAATAAATGAACAACTAATTACCAAAAGTAAAGATATTTATACATAAAAAACTTCTTACCAAATCGAAAAAACTGAAGAAAGTTTAGTTGAAAACATCTACCACAAATAGTAGTGAATAAAAATACCACAAAATTTGATAAAAAACATATACACAAAGAGAAAATTTAAAAGAATTGAAACGAAACAAGGCCTAAAACAAAAAAAAAAGAACTAAAAGACAAAGAACTGATAAAATTCATGTTTGTACTTTAGCAAGAATTACGGAAAACAACCTGCAACATAACTTTACAGTACTAAAAAAGAGCTAGAATAGCTAGAAAAAATAAATATGAAAATTAATATTAAAAAATCGGATACTACTATTTTATAACAAAAAGAAGGTCTACCAAATAAGTCTAAATGACAAACAAATCAAACAAATATAATATCTAGAAGCTATTATATGCTAAGAACAATTATTAAAAAAATGAAAAAAATAAAAACAAAAGTGGTAAAAAAAATGGTCAGATCAAAAATAATATAGAGCAGTGAAACATAGACGTTGCCAAAAATATTAAGAACGAGTAAACGTAACCAAATTAAAAATAAAAAAGAACAAAATTAGAAACGAAACTTTCAGACAAAAATTACATATACTGCTCCAATAATTTAACCCACCTCTTGAATTTTTTTGAAAATTGAAACATGTATTCGACCAATTAGTACAAAATTAAGAAAAATTTAACAAAAACAATTGTTTAAAGTAAATTAATATCTAATATGTCCAAATATAGAAAAACAAACCGAAAACAAAATTTTATTAAAGTCACGCCGTTATAAGAGTTACAGAAAACATTTTAATATCGCGTATTTCCACCTCTACTTTGAATAACCGCTGCACATCTTCGTTCCATACTCAAAATTAAGAAACTTATGTCTTCTTGATTTAAGTTATACCAAATTTCATTTAGTTGAGGACCTACCTCTTGAAGATGGACAGGAGGATGTGGAGGATTTTCTAAAAGTTTCCCGAGAATGTCCCAAAATTGCTCAATAGGATTCAGGTCAAGGCTTCGAGCTGGCCAATACAAAACATTGATTTCTGCCTCATTCAAGTAATCTTTAACAATGCGGGCAGTGTGGGGTTTTGCGTTATCTTGCATTAACAGAAAATTTGGACTAATATAAGGGGCATATGGTACGACATGCTCTTTAAGAATGTCTGTTATGTAACGGTCCGCATTTATAGAGCCATTATTTACAACCACTAACACCGTGCGAGCTTGTAAGGAAATACCACCCCAAATCATTACTGAGCCTCCACCAAACAATATGGTATTCTGAATGTTACACTGTGCGTACCGCTCATTTGGTCTACGATACACACGAACACGTCTATCGCAATTGTAAAGGCAAAATTTTGACTCATCCGTAAAAAGAACAGACTCCTAATCCTCTCTTTGCCAATTTATGTGCTCTCTAGCAAATTCTAATCGTGCTCTGCGGTGTTCTGCAGTCAATGCAGGACTACAAGCAGGAATATGGAGTGTTAAATTATCCTCCTTAAGTCTTTTTCTAACAGTTTCGGTACTGATTTGAATTCCTTCTACGTCACGGAACTCAGTTTGTAGCTTCCTGGCGGTTACAAAGCGTTCCCTTAGCGCAGATATTCTTAAAAATCTATCCTGGATAGAAGTGGTTTTCATTTTTCTTCCTTGTCCAGGTCTTCTGAGATGACTTCCTGTCTCTCTGTACCTTTGTATCATACGCGAAACTGACGTATGAGATACACCAAACCTTTCACCAATTCTTCTGTAGCTCCATCCTTCCTCCAACAAAACCACAACTTGGGCGCATTCTTCTCGACTCAAATTCCTCATAATGTTTTTATTATTGTTTCAAATGATAAAAACTATCCACAGAACGGCAAATTCAAATAACAATAAAACGAAATTACAAATTAACACAATTTAAAAATGAAAATTATTTTAAAATTTCTGCTTAAAAAACTATTAAACTCAAATTTCTGACTTTAATGTCAAAACTTTTATTACAATGGGTAACTAGATTATAGCTTGATTAAACCCTCTCAACCAAAGTTGTTAAATGTACATAGTTTTAATTTTTTTACTTTATTTTCAAGTGGTGCGTTAATTTCTTGGAGCAGTGTACAAGCAATTGATGGGAAAAAAATTTTAACGCGAGTGCCAGAGAAAAGCAAATGAAAGAATAAAAAAAAATAGACAGGCAGAGGTAGAGAAAAAGGGACGAATTAGAAAAAAAAATAAACTTAACTCGCGATAGACAAAAATAGAAACAGAGATGTTGGACTCAATTTTAACAGGTTTTTTTTACTGAATAGTAGAAAGGTTTTTATACTAAGTTAATTGGGTAAATAATTTACAATTTTTTTAGATTATAATTTAGTATGTAGTAAGAAATTGCTACTGATACTCAAGTTTTTGCTATTTTCTTAAATTAAAAACTTTTATAAAACTCTCTTTAATTTTGCTATAATAAAATCAATAATAATAAATCTTTAATAGCTTCATTTTTACAACGTTAGCCACTTTATTGAAGACTTTGCCACCAAACATCAAATTTAATAGCCACTTAGCGACTTAATTGCGGTAGAAAAAATTTAGAAGAAAGTTTTGTTGACGTGAAAATCTTATACATATTTTCTATTCGGAGTGCGTCACATGAGCTGGATTAGATTTAACAAGTTTACCAAGATTCCATCCATATCCGGCTTCACTTCACGCGTAAAAGCTCAAGTTTTAGTGAGCGGTTCTAACAACACAAAAAGACGTGTGCGGTTTTCACATTTCGTTCTCATGAAATTGAGACGTGATAACAGACGCAGTAATTGCTTCCACCAATAGTGAAAGAATTGCAAAGAAAATTTAGAGATAGTACAGTCACGCAATGTGAAAATGACACTGCCATAAACAAATATAGAGCGTTTCAGTTTGATTCTAGTGTTGTTTATTACGTAGTGATGTAATAAATATTATAAAGATTGTTCTACTCTCGCTTTAAGGCCGTTTATAAATGCATCATTTCGAAATTGAATGACTGTATATAGAATTTAGTCTGTAAATATTTCATGACTGTTGCTTTTAATTCGTTTCCGTCGCTTCAAACACGTGTTGATTAATTTCCAGTCGAGATACCCAAATCGATACCTCGTCACCATCCCTGGTAAGCCCGTCCATTCCTGTCCTAATTAGAAGCGACGCAATAAAGCCGAATGCGAACAGTGGCGTCGCTTCATTTAGCCCACGTCCTAATTAGCCTAGTGCTAATGCATTCATAGCGCGCTCTACTCCCGTATAAATTCACACGTGGAATCAATTGGACCGGTCATATGCAAATCGGACCGAAGCTGAAACGGTCCAATTTGACACACCTAATGACGCCACTTGTTGCAACCACTTCTTTTACTCACTTGAATATTCCTGCTGGGCTTGGGCCAGCAGGGATGCAAAGACGTGGCTGTCGAGGGGTCTGCTGGGAATTTCTTCCTCGCTGGAACTGTAACCACGCTCTTGTCGCCATTCTAGACTTCGTTGCCGACGCATCCCGGACGAGCCTTTCAGCCCGCGACGCCCCAGCGTCCCGCTGCTGCTGTCCATCACCAACCCATCTGAAACAAACAACAAACGTGCAATGAAATGATAAAGATGATTGACGGGAAAAAAAGAGAAACTCTAATTAGAAATGGACGTTTATCAGAACAGGACGTTTATCGACAAACAGAAGAGGAAATAGACGCCATTTTGACAAAATGTGTATTCAAATGTTCTTGTTAAGCAGATTTTAATTGTCCTAACTTGTCTTACACAAATAATTTTTGAGAATATTTGATATGGTTATGTCAATAAAAACAAATCAGTACATTCCAATGTTTTTTAAAGATTTATTCCAGTTCTTTTTTTAAATAATTAGAGTCTTGTTAAAAAATTGTATTTTGTTTAATGCAATACTTGTAACTACGCCATTTATATAACTTTCAATTTGGTAAATTATTGCTTTAAAAAATGGTGGATGCGCCGGGTTAGGTGTTTCTATTTTTTTTAGCTTTATCAAGCATTATTTTTTAAATATTTAGAGCTTTTTTTAAAAAGTGTATTTTGCTTATTGTGATACTTGTAACTAACTCATTTATTACAACCTTCAACTTGTAAAATTCTTGTTTTAAAAATGGTGGATGCGCCGGGTCGGGTCTTCCCATCTTGTTCTTTTTCATTAGCTCCGTATTCATATTTTCCCCATTAATTTAGTGTGGGCTGATGCGGCGCGGCGCAAGTTATAAAACCGTCAAGTTGTTATCGAAGAGAGCGCCTCCTGCTCGGGTTTGTTCTGGCGGTATGTCGAAAATACCAAGACGAAAGTCTTACAAAGCGTTTGCGGATTGTTGGCTGTACGCTCTCGCTAGGTACTATAAGGAAACTTTGTGTGTGCCAGAAATTGGAATTCCGCAGCAGCCTTTGAGAGCGCAACAGTCTGCGAGATATGTACGAGGGGAGGAATTCATGAGCAGCATCTGGACGGAGGAGTTGACGATGTCAAAGAAGCGCACCCTCAAGGCCAATTCCGGAAGTTGCTTGTTTGGTGAAAAAATTAAGACGATGCGGATTTTTTTCAAGTTATTATCGCTCGAAGTTTTCTCAACTCGCTGTTTGGGTTTTGTAACTATTTAGCAACGAGTTACCTGCCACCCTAAGGCTGTTATTTATAAAACGGTTGGATAATATTTTTTATTTGTAAAGAAGGGAAACTTAGAAAATACAGCCGGCGGTTATAAACGCGTAAACACGTTTTAGACTCATTAAGTAATTGTTTTGTTCGACGTTCTTTCCTAATCAAGACTTTAATTATTCTAATTAGTCGTCTGTTTTGATTAGCTTTAGGCTACTGGAATCTCCCTCACAAAAAAACAACGCATACAGCCTCATTAGCGTAGATTGTTTTTTTTTCGTTGTGGTTGACACAAGAAGAGAATTTTCTTAGGGGAAGTTTGCCAGGTGTGTGTATTCTAAAAGGGGATGAGAGCACAAAACTTAAACGTTCCTTCAAATTATGATGAATAATTCAAATTTGATTTGCATGAAACGGATGCGAACTTTTGCACGTTTTCTACTAGAAAAACTCCTTAATAAGTTATGAGTAGAAATGTTTACTCAATGCTTCTTTCACACACAAAAAAAAACATTTACTTTAAGCACTCTTCTAGTTTACGGGCATAATCGTTACTAAAAGCCCTCGGAAAATTAAAAACTCTTTTGCGTATAGCTCTAAATTACAAAAGCTTCGTTAGTTACCTCATTCTTTTAAATTATGGACCGATTTTTAACTATATTTTAACATAGTTGGCAATAGAAAAAACAAAATAAATTGTTAGTATAGCGAGTTTATCATTTATCGACACCTATCGGATGTTTTTAATTTAAATTTTTCTATTCTTTGTCTTCTGTCTGGATTCTTTCAGTCTCTACTTTATCAACAATTTATTTTGAAAAGTTAATTCAAGTTTCTAAAGCTGTTATTTAGCAGTCCAATGTTTGTTAACTGGTGGACAAAACCGCAGCTGTGGAGCGATTTGATATTTATCAAATTTTAACCCGGCGCATTCACCATTTTTAATATATTTTTTTAGTTTAAAAATACAGTAAATCAGCGAAAATTACAATAAAATCTATAAGAGCGCTACAACAGTAATTGAAATTAGTACTAGTAAACAAAAACCGCAAATGTGGAGTGGTTTAATAATAATCAATTATTAACCCGGCGCATCCACCATTTTTCTAGGTTCTGATTGTTATTACAATATCGGCTTTGCTTTCCTGTTGTCGAATGTCAAATTTACGTCAAAGTTTGAGCCATACTAGGGTGGTTAATTTAGAAGAAAGATCCTTAAAATCGAGTTGTAAAATTTTTTTCTTATGCACTTTAAACTTCGCTTTTTTAGAAAGATTCACAGAGAAATATATGTGAATGTTCCACCCCGGAAATTCGCCGCTTCCTCTCGAACTTCTTCCAATTATTGCCTTCCTGTATGATGCAAATCGTTGCCTTTTTAGGGCTGGTATTTAGGGGTGCAATGTTTGTTAGGGTGGCAGTTTTAATGACACCGAGGATCGATAATTGCTGATCTCTTAACGATTTACGACACTCTCTCTACATCCGCAGGATTAGCCGGAGATCACGTACTGTACCTAGCACGTGATTTTCTCATTTTTTCTACAAATATACGAATTATCGGCGAGTAATGGCGCATTAAAATTACATCCAGCGCTCGTAAATACCCGTTTTATTTAATAATCAAACTAGCGCAGCTAGTAATTGAAGGATAATAAAGAGGAAGAGATAATGTTCCACTTTATTAAATTACTGTGTTTTATTACGATTTTAATTATGAAATGTCAGTAAAAGAGGGATCGGTTCAGACAACCACGAAATGAAAAAATCAATTTTATTTATTATTTTGTTTAAATAAATAAATTTTAATTACAATACTAGCAGGAATTAGCTTAATCAAAATTCTGTTTCGGAAACAATGCGGACATATGCAAATTTAAATCGATTACATTGTTAGTTTTGTGTGTGAAACTGTTAATTAATTAATTCTAATTAATTTTACTTATTAATTGAACCGAAAAAAGCACAATCTCTGCCACATTTCGGGTAAACATCAAAACACTAAAGCTGATTTTCCTAAACGGATTTATGTGACAGTTTGGGGAGGTAATCTATTCAGTCACGTGATCGCATGATTTTTATCAGATATCACAAATTTTTTTTCGTAAAAAGTTCAACAGGTATACAACGCACGTCCGGTGTTTTCGTTTATCGATTAACATCAATAGTTCCGGTTTATTTTTGTGTATTCTCGTGCTATAAAAGCAAGTTTTCTTTTTCCGATTGGGCGAAATGCAATTCTTGTTTATAACGGTGTAATGTAAAAACAATAAAGATGTCAACTTTTATCGTTTCTTCGTGATTATATTGGGTTTAACGTTGCGCTTAACACCTAATAAATCCCAATATGAAATATACGCGACTGAAATTAAGAGCTTTAAGGTTGGATAGTTCAGTTGTATTGTGTTAAACAAAGACCAAAAAATGGTGGATGCGCCGGGTTACTAATTGATTATTATTAAACCACTCCACAGTTGCGGTTTTTGTCTACCAATTTTAATTATTTTATTTTGACCACTGTAGTAACGTCTTAGTAAATTTTACTTTAATTTATGCTGATTATTATGGGTAGAATTAATTTTAAAATATTTTTGAAATGGTGGATGCGCCGGGTTAATAATTAATTATTAAAAAACCACTTTACTGTTGCCTTTTTCTATATTAGATTTAACACCTAATAAATCTCAATGCACGCGACTGAAATTAAGTGCTTTACAGCTGGATATTTCCGTTGTATTGAACCAATTTTCGAAATATTAAAATTTCGTTTTTATGTTTGCTCAAGGTGATGGGTCTTGTGGGCGTGATCCCTTTGCGACACAACCCTATGAATTTTATATCTGCGACATTTTTTTATATATACATATACCTAAATGGATTCTATTCAGGCGCTTTTATGAGACTGTCGACCGTTTCATAAATATAAAAGCAATGTTATTAAATATGACACGGAAATGGAAGAAAACCTTCTTTAAGAATTAACATAACTTCAGTGCCGGCAGTCAAACAAATTGCCGAAAAATTGTGACTAATGACAGCGCCACTAACGTATCATTTGTCATTTTTGAGTTAAAGCTAATCAAAACGGTTATACATTTATCATCACACATGTGGAAAAATTAAAGAGTGGCAGGTTTTTAATTGATTTTGGTTAAAATTTTAAAGAGATAAGTGAGATATCAAACAAAATTTTTGTGGTACGTTAAAACAACTTAGGAATAAATAAAAACAGCGTGACAAAGATAAAAAATAAAAATGAGTCCCAATGAAGCTTCCCAGGCTGTTGCTTTACATAATGATGGACGCAGCATACCATTTATTGCAAATGTGCTTGGCTTTTCTAAAAGCACAGTGTCCGATGCAATACAAAGGTCCAGGACAACTGGTTCCTATTTCAAAAGACCTCGACAAGGTAGAAAACGAGTAACAAATGAAGCGGAATACTGATTTCTTCGATTACAAATGCTGTGAGAACGGACTCTTCCTGCTACAGCTTTTGCCAGGAGACTGACGGATGTTCATGGGATCATGATTTCTTCTGATACTGTTGAAGGTTGAAGAAAAACAATTTGACATCACATCCACCTGCTACTGGCCCTAGGTTGAACGCAGAGCATCGCACACAGCGATTGGAATTTGCGCGAAATCATGTTGATTGGAATATGGACGAATGAGGCTCCGTACTCTTTACGGATGAGTCGCGTTTCACTAGGTATTCACCTTATTGTCGTCAACGAGTATTTAGATGCCCGGAGGAACGGTATGCCTAGTGTTGTTTTGCGCCTAGAGTAGCATTTGGTGGTGGAGGTGTAATGGTATGGGGAGGGATTTCTTTAGAGGTTCATACAGCTCTTGTAACCGTGCGGAGAGGTAGCATTCTCGCTGACTGGTACATTAGAGAGTGTTTACAAGAGCATGTGGTTCTTTTTGCGCCATTTGTAGGGGACGAGATTCTCTTAATGCACGACAATGCGCGCCCTCACACAGCCCAGATTACGCGTCAGTACTTTCACGACGTTAATGTTCAGGTGCTAAGGTGGCCACCTATAAGCCCTGACTTAAACCCCATTGAGCACATATGGGACAACCTGGGGAAAAGGATTAGGCAGAACTACGGCGACTTTCATACAACAGTTGAGCTGGAACAGGCGTTGTTGAATGAGTGGGAGCTAATAGCTCAAGATGAGATCACAGACTTGATTGCAAGTATGCCTCAACGAATGAGAGCTGTAATTCAAGCGCGAAGAGGAAATACTCGCTACTGAAACCATTTTTTTGCAGTTTTCTTAATTTTGTTTTGCTTATTTTGTTACTTGAAATCAAATTTTTGTTTAATTTGTAAATAAATATTTATTTTTGAACATTAATAACCAAAATTATTTTGTTTAAAATTTTCGTCACTGAAATTTTTCCAAAAAACTTAGTGTCCGGTTAATTTTGCGGTTGAGCGTAGATTTTATTTTAACTTTCAGTAATTATCAGTGTATTTAAACTTAAATAAAAAAATAAAAAATGGTGGATGCGCCGGGTTAATAATTAATAACTGTTAATTCAAATTGCAATTACAGTTTTTGTTTATTAATTCTTATTTTAAGTATTTCAATAATGGCATAATGCTCTTTTAGATATTATTTAAGTTTTCCCTGAGTCAGTATATTTAAACTTAAAAAAAAAAGATTTAAAAATGGTGGATGCGCCGTGTTAATTGTTGATTATTATCAAAACACTGCACAGCTACGATCTCTTCTCACTAATAATAATTCTTGTAAATAGATAACTGTAATAGCGTTCTTCTAGATTTTGTTATAGATTTCGCTGTTAGTAATAAGTAAAATAATAAATTTTAAAAATAATAATAAATGGTGGATGCGCCGGGTTGCTGCTCGATTAATTTGGATTATATCCAAAATAGTTATCCCGGCGCATCCATCATTTTTGTCAAAACAATTAAAGAGCTTTAGTAATTTATTTAATAAAAACATTTTTACGCATTTTACCAATAAATTAAAACCGCAAAACAACAACAACCAACCCTCGCTTTGAAACCTATTTACTTTGTTGCTTTCCGTAAATTGATAAATTATTTGATTGTTGTTCCGTGTCGGTCGTGTTTTACTCGTCGAACTAAATTCTCTGATTTGATTAATCAAAAAGCGTCATTCCAAATATTCCTGCCATTAAATAACCATAAAGTACAAAAATCGACAAAACCGAAAATAGAACAGTCTTCTTTGTATCAGTCAATTAAGACCACTGACGTCTTTCCTCGAAATAGAGCTTGTATATTTGATGTCGTGGGCGTAAAAAGTTTCTTATCGTGTCATGTTTTTATAAATTCAACAGGTCTGTATCTATTTTTGGCTTGCGTTTATATTTTCTGAAATTTTGATTTATTTTTAGAGTCGATTCACAATTTACGCCCCGAATTAAAATCCCTGTCTATAATTTATTCAACAGCACCGAAAACTTTTCCTCCAGAGCGTGAACTTAATGGAAAAGAAAGACGTTGAGTACATTTTCCGTTTCTCACACGAGGCGGTGAGGTTTTATATTTTCTATTTCCTCCATTTGATCTCATGCATTTTTAATAATGTTGTGATCATGTTTTCACTCCGAATTTCAATTATTTTCATAAACGGATAAAATTATTCCTGTTCCGGGTTTTTAACACAGTGGCGACGTCTAGTAGAGGGTGGTTCGGACCTAAAGTGTCTTATTATAACACCAGAGGGCGCGTTAGAAAGATGTCGCTACATGTTCACAAGGCGGAGTCGCTCGATAATTACAATCACTTCCAAAACTTTTTATTTTTGTAACTCACTGGAAATACACCAAATTCTAATTTAAATAAATCTATCTGAAAGCTTGGACATGACATAATTGATACGTTTCGATTTTGTGATAAAGTAGAAACCTGTAAAGCACACACAATAGCATTGTTTCCACCGGATTATTAATGTTTTTATTTGACACGTATATTGTGTTGGCACCCCTCTTTATTGTAAAATTGGTTACTTGCCTAAATTTTGATACTACCTATTAATTTTTCATATTATTCGAGCGTATACACATTATAAATGATGGTGAATAAATAATAGTGGGGATTATTAAACCGGAGCCGAAGTTTTTAAATATTTCACGCAGGTCAATTCGACCGGAAATTTGAGATAGGATATGACACTTATCTGGGGAAAATAATCTCTTACCTGAGACCAAACATTTTTCAATTTATGGCCAGGTCAAAAATGTCAATCGCAGTCAAGACAAAATGGGTTAAAATCGGTTAAATAAATACCAAAAATTAACCAATTATATATGACATAAAGTCACTAAAATAGCAAATTTGCTTTAGATATTTTCAAGATTTTAAATTAATAGTTTTGGTTTAAAATAATTAAGCACTGATTTGAATTTTTTTATTAAACATATATAGAAAGTCATTTCGGGAACGCATCTACACACAGTATTATAACACTCAGTAAAAAATTATTTAACGCTTTTAAAATTTTACAGACCAAACACGTAAATAATAAAACAATATTTTCAAGTTTTTTGGTTAAAACATTGTTATTTGATCTGATATTTTAACAACGTTTGTATATAACTGAAAGAGTCATTTTCGAGAACGCACACTTATTTAAACGTGTTACTTTTTTATGGAACGTAACAAATAGTTGTAGTTAACTTATTAAATAATAATACAATATTTATTATCTTTTTGGTTAAAACAGTATTACTTTATTCGATTTTTTATAGCAAAATTTGTTTAAAATTTAAGCGTCATTTTCGGGAACGTAGACATATTTACACGTATTACTTTTTATTGAAACGTAACAGACAGCTGTAGTAACTCATTAAATAATAAAACACTCTTTATCATATTTTTTTTGGTTAAAACAGTATTAGGTACTTTATCTGATATAGAGTCTTGCTTTGCGCACCAATAAAAGTGTTTTCTTGTGTTTTAAAGAACGAATCAACGTTTCACGGCTCTGAAGATGTTGAAATAAATGAACGAAACTAATCGGCCTGAAACAGTTCTTTTATTAAGTCCCTGTTGTTGAAAAAGCAGTTTAGCTTTTTAATTTATCTGATATTTTATTGCAAAATTTGTCTAAAACTTTGACGTCATTTTCGGGAACGTACACAAATTTAAACGTATTACTTTTTTATAAAACGTAACACATGATGAGTTGTACTAACTCACTAAATAATAAAACATTATTTATTATTTTCTTGGTTAAAACAATATTAGTTTGTCTGCTATTTTACAGTAAAATTTGTCTAAAACTTTAGGCGTCATTTACGGAAACGCACAAACATTTAAATGTATCACTTTTCTATAAACTGTAAGAGATAGTTGTATTAACTCATTAAATAATAAAACAATATTTATCATGTTTTTGGTTAAAACGGTATCACTTTATCTCATATTTTATTGCAAAATTGATCTAAAACTTTGTCGTCATTTACGGAAACGCACTCTCAGTGTAAATACTCTGTCTAAACCGTTGTTTACTTTTTTTACATCAAAATAATTTAAATTGAAACAATAAACATCTTTTATTTAATATTTTAATACACTTCAGCGTCATTTTGGAAACGCAAATAATTATTTGAAAATGCTTTTTGGCAATAAAGCTACATATTTTTAAGTTTAATATAACCTGTTTTACAATAACCAAAATAAATTTGATACAACATGGCCGATACGTTTTTTAATTTTTTTTTATATAAAAAGGTCATTCAGCAAACGGTCATTTTAGAAACGTTTTAATTTATTTTGCTTTGAGTGCTATTTTATATACACTGCGAAAAAATAGAAGCAAGAAAAGAGTAAATAAAGACAGTGCTAAAGAATACAAATAGCGCTATAAAATGAAATTTTTAGAAACGATAGCTTTAGAATAAATACTAATTATAGACAAATTTTTATATAGAAAAGGTCATTCCGGGAACGGTTATTTTAGAAACATTTTGGAACATAACGTGTGTTCTCGGTATGACGTCTGTTACTAATAATGATAGTTAAACGAATGTGTTTTAACGAAATATTTTTTACTTTGATTACTATTTTATAGACACTGTAAGATATAGAAAAGTTACAGGAAAAATTAAAAAAAAAGTAAATAAAAACAGTGCGAGAAGTACAAAAAGTGCTATAAAACTAAAGTTTTAAGAGAAGATAACTCTAAATTTGATTTGATCTGTTTTACGCTAACTAAAATCAATCTATTGTCACGAAGCGGAAGTTCGTTAGCCTGCTAGATCGAAGGCCTGCCGATGCGGATGGACTATTGCTGATATCGACTAAATCACCGTCGGTTGAGGCAATAGCTGGTTCAGCATTTGGGGGGTTGGCAAACTAGCGGGCGGCGTTAATCGTGAAGTCGGTTGGTAGAGTTCAACGAAGAGAGTTGAGTTAGGTGGAGTGTGAAATATGTCTAGACCCTTCGATTGTGTGAGAATGTCAATGTAAGTAGCCTTATTGTATCATGTATAACTGAATTTCCGTATCATGTACTATACTTTGCAAACATTATTAAATTTTCTTTTGCATTAAAACCCTGTTTTTAATCTCAACCCCACCCCACGAGGCAGAGCCCGTGACACTATGTTTAACATAATTGATACTAATTTTAGACAATTTTTTATGTAAGAACGTCATTTCGGGAACGGTTATTTTAGGGATGTTTTAGTATATTTAATTTGCTTTGAGTGCTGTTTTATAGACATTGCAAAAAAGAGAAAATAGCAACAAAAATGCAAGAATAGTATGACCAAACACAGCGTCAAAAGATGCAAATAGTGCTATAAAACGAAAGTTTTTTGAGGCTCTAGAATTTAAGAAAATAAAATTGAATTTAATATAACTTGTTTTATACTAGCAGAAATAAATCCGGTTTAATACGGCCGATACTAATTTTAGACAGATTTTTATATAAAAACGTCATTCTGAGAACGGTCATTTTAGGAACGTTTGGAAACATGATGTGTGCTTTTGGTTGTCGGTTCTTGACAATGCTGGTTGAATGCATGTGTTATAATTAAATATTAATTTTTTTGCTTTGAATAATATTTTATAGACACTTCAGAAAAATAGAAAATAACAAGAAGAATAAAAGAAAAGAGTAAATAAAGACTCAAGCAAAGAAAATAAATTGTGTTTTAAAACAAAAGTTTTTAGGGAATATAAAGAAATTAAATTAAATTTAATAGAATCTGATTCAGACAAATCAAAATAAAGTCGATTCAACGTGGTAGAAACTAATTTTAGCCAGATTTTTATATGCAACCGTCATTCCGGGAACGCTTATTTTAGAGACATTTGAAGACTTGACGTGTGTTTTCAGAACAAAATCTGTTATTTAATAATAATATCTTTATTTCTTTAAATACTATCTTATAGACACTGCTGAAAAATAACACAAAAAATGCAAAAGAATAAGTAAAGACAGTAGCAAATAATACAAATTGGCTATAAAACAAAAATTTTTAGAGACAAAACTACAGAATAAAAGAAGATTTTTATATAAAAACGTCATTTCAAGAGCGGTCATTTTAAGAACATTTAGGAACATGAATTTTGCTCTCGGTAAGATGATTCTTATTGATAATGTTTAAATTAAATTTGAGTACTGTTTTATAGACACTGCATAAAGTAATATTTACCAGAAAAAATGCAAAAGAAGAGTTAATAAAGACAGTAACGAAAACCACAAATACCGTTATAAAATGAAATTTTTTAGAGAAGGTAATTCTAGAATTAAAGAAATAAAACAGACTAGAAATAAGGAAAAGAAAGACAACAGAAGTAGTAACAAATATCATAATAGAAATGTCAGAACAAGATAAAAAATTGCAACAAAAATGAAGAATAACATTGAAGAATAATGTAGAGAGAAGAAGAGTAGATGAGCAAGTGGCATCAGTAATGCTTCTTCTTATATTTCATCGGTTTGAAACAAAACTGTTCCGAAAAAAAAATGTATGTGAGGCTTTATAACAGTTATTTATGTACTCAGCTGACCCATTTTTGTAAAACCTTAAAAATCTTATTTAGACTTTTGCAAATTTAAAAAAAAATTGGTAAATCGCTCCATTTGTTCTTACTTGATTAGCTTGTCATTGAAGAGTGTTTTATTTTTATTTTTACTAGAACACAGTTTAAAAACATAATTAAGAAGATTAAATAGAAGAGAAAATACTAAGTTATAACTGTTGAAGTAAAAAATTTTTTTTGTGGAGATGTGTTTTAAATATAGTGAATTAGCTTTGATGTTTTTGAGTGTAATACGATTAAAGTATGGTGCGTTCGTGAAGGTAATCTTGGCTTGTTCTTTATCCAAGATTGTTGAACACGGCCGTACAGATAATAGAATTAATTCTCGTGAACAGCATTCCGGAATGACGAGGAGAGCTATTACGAAAGACATAACTCTCTGCTCGTCCTGTAATAAGCAGATGCGAGCTGAACACCTCTGGGCCGCTAATAAACAAGGTACACTTAATTAGTTTCATCAGCAATTTTCTTTGCATACCTTTCCTGTCGGAAATTCACGTTTTAAGACCTCAACTCGTGCACTCCTTATTAATATTTTTCCATCAAAGTTTAGTGGAGGGCGTCTTCAAGGGGTTAATAACAAGCACCGAGAGTCGCCCTTTTCCAACGATGAGCTATGCATAATGTATCGTCTAGTTTTTGTTGCAACTCGTAAACGTGACGAAGTCGCGAGGAAAATTTTAATAATGCACATATACGCCCGCTTTAAGGGAAGCACATAAAAATTTTCCGAACAATACCCTCTCAAAGGCCGCGCTTTGCCGGAATTTATTTATTGCATGATAAGTTGCAAAATGGAGATTTTTAAAAGCGCAATTATTCGCCACAACCTGATTGATGACGTGCTGGCTCTTATCGCCGCTCTTAATAGAAACAAGTGACAGTCGTTTTCAATTCGCACGACCAACACAAAACACGGTATTGATCGAAATCGGAGTTGCGTTCCTTTTGAATAATTATTTATCGTTTCTAAGTCTGTTAGAAATGCGATTGTTCTCAAGAGAAATGTACAATCTTTAAAGTTTCACTTTGCAGAGTAAATAGATTGGAAGGCGAGTGAAACCAGGACAATGTAATTAAATGTTTATTCAATTCCTCTCGTTAACAATGCGCTTTCATGAAGTAAACGAGTCTTGAAATGTTGATAGCAAGGTCGTTTCAGAAAAAAATAATCAACTTTTTTAGCTGTAGCATCGATTAAGCCGCAAACAATCGGATGACAAACAATAAAACATTCTAATAATTTTGTTTTCGACGAAAAAATGTTGACAACCGCTTTTTGTATCAAATTAATCCAGAAAATAAACAAATGTGGCAGATAATTACCAAAGAGGCAAATTCTAATTTTGAAATTTGATAAAAATATTTTTGCGCGATTGGTTGTTTTTATCAGTTTACTGTGCCTGTTTCCACGACGGTAGGTTGCTGTTACTGGTTGTTACGTGTAACAAAACGGTAAGTAATTCACTTACCTTCAGTGAACGGTAAGCAATTAAATCTAAAAAAAACAATTTTGCGATTTATTTATTAAAATTAAATGTACAATTATTATAATTAATAGTAGTAATACCACTCGCATTTGAGTTTCTAGTGTTAATAGACAAACTTTCCGACGTAGAAGTCCCAGGTTATTGTAATAGTCCACCAACATCGCTGTGTAAAATTTTATGAGCAAATTCAATTTTGTTTTGGAGGGAATCTTCCACTAACTCTCGGCCACCGTTGGTGAACGCCACCCACCATGTCTTTTTAGTTCCAACACATCAACTCCGTTATTCGCCAAAAGTGTAGCCGATGTGCGTCAAAACGAGTGTCCAGTAAAACCTTCAAGGGCTTGCAACTTTAAATACTTTGCAATTTTTGACAGTTAGCCTCCAATTGTGCCTTTTCCTGTGACTTGCCCAGTGCATTTGCCATTTCGATAGTTCAGAAATAAATGATCTGACGTTGGGTTGCTTGGTCGAATTCTTATGTATTTTTAAAGTATTTCCAAATAATGAACTGCTTCATTTTCTTTATTAATAACTGTGAACGTTCGCTGAATATTCGTTTTTGTATTTGGAATATTTATTATAAACATTTCTTTACGTTCTTCTATGTCACTCATTTTAATATTGTACAATTCCTCTCGTCTACAAGCGCCCGATACTCCCAATATCATTGCTACCTGCAAATATATTGTTTCCTTAGAACTCAGATGTACCACCTCATCATCTACAACTTACCTTTTGAATTAAAAATTGTTCGTCTGGTGCTTCATTCAAGAATTTTTCCATGTCTTTTTTGGTAAAAATTTTAGCCTTTTTAGGCCGATATCCAATATTTTTTCTCTTAAGATAAGCAATTAATGCAGCAAACTTAGAAATATCGATAGCATCATGGAGAAAAATTGTACTCTTCAGCATAGAATACTCCGCCCATAAACTGCCTGCGGCCTTCAAGTGTCCACTTCTCACCACACAATACGCTAACAAGCTCTTTTCATTTACAGAAATCTTCTTTGCTTCACGCCATTCCTTAAACAACTTGTAGGTCTGTTCATATTGGGCTTTAGATTTTTCTGGAATTATTGCCGAACATCCTTCTTGCCAAGCGTCTTCTAAATCATCCGGTAGATCATCACTATCGCTCATATTTGCTTCGAAAACGGAACCACAAAACAGAACTATGTAGGAATGATTCTATCAAAAAAACAATTTTACTTGTTTGTAACAAAACCATAGCAACCATGGAACAGCCACCCAAAGTTTCAGTTTCAATCTTCCCGATTATCACAAATGTATTGATATAAATTATTATTATTATTATTCTAGAAACTCCAATCGCGCAAAAAACGTTATAAGCATGTCGAACGTTAAGGATTACCGTTCTCAGACAATAATTGGAGTCGTCGCTTCGCTCCTCCTCCAAACAATTGTCTTCGAACGGTAAGCATTCCTTACCGTTCTCCATACTTAATACACTATTTCATTGTTATTTTACATTGTTCAGGTACATTAGTATATTAATTTTGACATTTTTTTATAAAGTGCCTTGTAAGAACAAATTTTCTATAATAAAATGAGCTCAACAATTTCTAAATTTTGTTTTGTTTTGCAAAAAGGCTACTTTTGGTTGCTGCTTGGTTGCTGGTAAAAGGCTTTTTGCATCTCTATTTTTATAAGTTGTGGCCTAGCACTCTCAGTTTTAATAAAATGTGAGTTCTGGTTTTGGCAAGATAAAGCAAAAAACGTTTTTTATGCTTTCAAATTTTATAGAATGCTTTCTAAAACAACTAGTTTTTACAAAATTAATCCCACATTGTCTAATATAAGTACTATGTTTTTATACAAAAAGGCAATTTTTTACTGCATTTTTATAAATGCAGATTTATAAATTGTTGCCTGTGGTTTCCAACAATGTGATATAATAACACATTCGACCGCAAAATTAACCGGACACTAAGTTTTTTGGAAAAACTTCAGTAACGAAAATTTGAATCAAAATAATTTTAATTAAAAATGTGGAATGAAATCAAGATAATTTTGATTAATAATATTCAAAAATAAATATTTATTTACAAATTTAACAAAAATTTGATTTCAAGTAACAAAACAAAATTAAGAAAACTGCAAAAAAATGGTTTCAGTGGCGAGTATTTCCTCCTCGCGCTTGAATTACAGCTCTCATTCGTCGAGGCATACTTGCAATCAAGTCTGTGATCTCATCTTGGGCTATTCGCTCCCACTCATTCAGCAAGGCTTGTTTCAGCTCAACTGTTGTATGAAACTCACCGTAGTTCTGCCTAATCCTTTTCCCCAGGTTGTCCCATATGTGCTCAATGGGGTTTAGGTCAGGGCACATGGGTAGCCACCTTAGCACCTAAACATTAACGTCGTGAAGGTACTGGCGCGTAATCTGGGCTGTGTGAAGCCGCGCATTGTCGTGCATTTAGAGAAACTCTTCTTCCTACAAATAGCGCAAAAGGAACCACATGCTTTTGTAAACCACTCCCTAATGTACCCAGTCACCGTTAATGCAACCTCTCCGTACCGTTACAAGAGCTGTATAAGTCTCCGAAGAAATCCCTCCCCATACCATTACACCTCCACCACCAAATGCCACTCTAGGCGCAAAGCAAGACTGGGCATACCGTTCCCCCGGGCGTCTAAATACTCGTTGACGACGATCAGGTGAATACCTAGTGAAACGCGACTCATCCGTAAAAAGAACGGAGCCCAATTCGTCCATATTCCAATCAACATAATTTCGCGCAAATTCCAATCGCTGTCTGCGATACTCTGCGTTCAACTTAGGGCCAGTAGCAGGTGGATGTGATGTAAAATTGTTTTCTTTCAATCTTCTTAAAACAGTATTAGGACAAATTATGGTCCCATGAACATCCGCCAGTCTCCTGCCCAAAGCTGTAGCAGGAAGAGTCCGTTCTCGCAGCATTTGTAATCGAAGAAATTGGTCATCCACTTCGTTTGTTACTCATTTTCTGCCTTGTCCAGGTCTTTTGGAATAAGAACCAATTGCCCTGAACTTTTGTATCGCATCGGATACCGTGCTTTTAGAAAAGCCAAGCACATTTGCAATAAATCGTATGCTGCGTTTATCATTATGTAAAGCAAATGCCTGGGGAGCTTCTTCGAGACTCATTACAATATGAATTGCTTCTACAACAAATCTCTTCCTCAAAAAGCCAAATTAAACAAACCATAACCAGCTATCGACACAAATTTGACAGACGTGTAAAACAAACAAAACCTTTCTGATTGGAAGCCGCCAAAGAAAATAGGTACAAAAAGTAATCTGCGTGATAGGGGTTAACCCAAAAAACTTGAATATCCTTTATTTTATTTGTTTTTTATGTGTAGCTATATAAAATCATTGTAGAGAGCGTTTTCGCATATTTACGGGACAAAAATCAAGTGTCCGGTTAGTTTTGCAGTTGAGTGTATTATCTACAGCAGTTTTGATAAAAATGCTATAAAATGTTTTTTTTTGAATCTATATTTTTTACATGTTTTTTAGAAAATTTGTTGTAAACTACAATTTCTAATTTTTTCATACATGAAAGCGATTTTTGATTGCAGTTTTTATAAAATGCCTCTTGCAGTTTCCATTTCTCTAAAATACCATCTCAAGCTTTTAGTTTTGATAAAAAAAACTGTGAAATGTCTCTTATTGGATTTCAATTTTTATAAAATATTATTTGACAGAACTGACAGCAATTTATATAAAATTAAAATTATAATTTCTAATATGTTGTTTCTACTTTTATAAATTATTGCCTGTAGTTTTCAATTTTTATAAATTTTAATCCACAGCAGCTTTAATAAAATGCTGTAAAATGGCACTTGTTGATTCTAATTTTTATAAAATGCAAGTTTTAATAAAAAGCGATCTTCATAAAATGCCTTTTGTGAGAGCTAATTTTCAAAATATTTAAGATCTACAATTTTTAAAATTATATTTTTTAATGACTCTTTTTTTCCAAAGATCAGATAAGGGAATTATAATCAATATTACTGCCGCAGGCAGAGAAAATCCTTGCGATTTACAACCAGTGGCTGTATATATAATGTATTTTTTTGATCTTTGATTGCAGAGTGTTAATACTTTTTGACATTTTTCTGTTAATGTCTCACTTTAGAAAAATAATTGTGTGATCATTGCTTAGAGCGGTAACCGCCCGTGCCGCGCCCCCATCAGATTGATAACTTCCGGAAATCCAGTTCCGTGTTAAACAGTACCGCGTCGGAAACTAAAACCTAATGTATTCCAGCCGTAGGAAATTTCATTTCTCGTTAATAACGTCAGAGGGGTCTTTTCGGATTTGTTTATCGCTGAATGTCATTCCCTCGCTTGTCCTGTTAGAATAATTGATTTTGTAGGTTTTCTGCTATTAAATCATAAACACAGAATTGAGGGGTGTCCTTTTCCAAGGACGTTTCTGTGCGTAGGGGCGGCAATTATGATTAGTTTCACGATAAACATTAGTTAAATTTGCTTAAGCTTCAGGGGCAATTACTAAGAACTATTATGGTTAACAAAACACACAGAGCGAGCACTTGGTGTAATTCTATTAAGATTAGTTTCAGAGCAGGATGTTCGCAGAATATGAATGTTATCTATAGTCCGCAGAATTACAGGTACATTGTTAAAACAGGGGGTGTGTGTAACGGAGCCTTCTCTGGAATTAGATGGGTCTCGTTTCCAGACGGTCGAACTCCAGTAAATAGTAATTAATATGGGCTTCTAATTCCGAGTTCTTCGGGCGAGGGTCGCTTGATGAAGAATTATATCTCGAGGTGAACACCCCTCCTCAATCGGAGATACTTGTCATCGTCGTACGAAAATTGCAAACGCTCAGCCCCATCAATCCATTAATTAAATCTGCCTTGTCTTCGGAAAGATGCTAAATCTTTCTAATTCGATTCTCAAGTGGCATTTCTCGCGATCGTCCCCTCGAATTACTTCCGAAACATTTACCCTTTGTTATTGTGCATCAAAGTAAATAATTTCGTTGATTTAGGCCGATCACACTCACGCAACAAACTGACAGCAAGCAATTTACCTAAATACAAAAATAGAATATTCAACATGTCCGGAGAAATAAGTAGAGACCCCGGATCGTGCTAATAAAATCCGAATTTCCACTAAATTGAAGTCTGCAGTCAGCCAATATATACACACCACATTAACTTCGAGACTGCTGCTGACAGAGAACACTCCACAAACGTGCATTATAACGGTTTTTGTGCCACCAAGAAGAGGCCCTTACGTCGATCTAAATGTTCTCCACTTGCTCGACTTGATTATTAGTCGGATACCTATTAATGTCAAATTCATCAAGCAAAAAGACCGGAAAATCTAATCGAACTCAACACACTCATGCTATACGTCAAATCATCACTCGATGCGCTTTTCACAAGTGACTGATTTCGGAGATTTTTACCACCAATTATTAACCACCAACATAATTTAAGCTAATAGCTAATCTTTGCTGATTATCTTGTTGCTATTCTCTACACATCACACAATTGTGGCAGAAAAATATATCACAAAAGTGGGTTCTTAGTTTGAAACACGTCTTAGAGGTAAAAGTCTATAGATCGCTGGTTTATATCCGGCTCGAAGAACAATGTTTAGTGATTTTGAATTATCAAATTTGGTAAGAATAAAAAGACTATGGAAGATTATTCTAACTGATTTATTCAGCAAAAAACTGTATATTTATTGAGTAAAACAAATTTAAAAATAACTAAAATTAATAACAAACAAATTTAGAGTTAAATGTAAAACCATTAGCTGCGAAAAACTTTGCTGAAATATGATTATCCTTGCATTATACTTGTTGCAAAAATAACGTAGCTCCTTGTCCCATATTCGGCACGCGTTGGTGCGTGCGTCGTAAATCCGGGCGCCCTCTAGCGTTCGATGTTATCTGTGAAATTGGAACGGCTCTTAATTGCCGGTTGTGTTCGTCTCACATACCGTTTTCTTAGCGAAATGCTTTGGTATGCGATATCGGGGAAAAATGGAGCGAATCACAATGGCCACCGGAAAAACCCGGCCCGATATATCCGCCATGAATATATTCCGGTCTGACATGTCGATGTTTTGAAAAGGACCGAAATCGGCCGTGCACTTTATGAAAACATCATTCCTGTGCAGTCGACCAAACATGTGCATCGAATATTCGATCGAGAAAAGAAAAAAATTGAGGACTCGTGACAACAAAAGGCGGGAAAAATTCGGGTGAAATGATAATTTGGTAAAGTGATTTCTCCAATAAACTGGATTTAAAAAAAATCTATTTAGATATTTGTTCTAGATTTTTGTAATCCACTCACCTTTGGATTGGATAAAATCGAGTACAAGATGGAGCCGAGGAGTCTAGACAGGTGGATCGTTGTTGTAGACTGCCGGCGTCGAAAAATTACCAAAAACTTCCCGAAAGTAATTGACTTTTTCTCTTTTTGTTTTTTTGCGAAGGAAAATAATTGTTTGGTCGTTGTTAAAAAGGTAATTAGAAAAGGGCTGAACTCCAAATACTCTAAGTAAATCAATAGTGTTAAATGTTTAATTCCCTGAAGCGAATTCTATATCGAGAACATAATTAGTAACTGCGTAGGTTATTTAATGAATTATATCTGACGCGATCGATAAACCTGAAGGGTTTTTAAGGGTAACGAGCCATGATAATAACGTCGGTGAGGTTTTTTATTTTCGGCCCTTCGTGCCAAATCCGAGATTCTTGCGAGATTAAACTCTTGTTTTGATTGGACGATTTTATAGACTACCATAACATCTAAATGGCAAATTGTAGTGTTTTATGGTCGACAAAGTCATTTACTTAACTATATTGTCATGGATAATTTTAGATAATTTCCTCTAGAAGTAATTACATACAATTTTAATGGAGCCAGTCCACATTATATCCTTTAACGGCCGCTACAGACACTAAACCAGAACAATTACGCAAAAATTTTAGGACTCGCATTCTTGCAATTAACAGACAAATCCACAATTTCAAAAAGAAACGTCAAATAAACAAAACAAATTGCAAATTCTCAGATAACTTCAAGCTTAATATTTCGAATAAACGAGAAAAATTAAAAACCATAAAATTGGTTTTGATTTTATTTCTAACACAGAAACTGTTATTAACGTTATTTCTGTCACAGATTTTATTGTTATTATAACAATAATTAAAAACCTTCTTATAATAGAATGTAAAACATTTGATTTGATGTTGCTGAAAACAGAAACTGTTATAAACTTGTTTCAACGTTATTTATTTAACAGAATCTGTTAATAACTGTTATAAACTTGTTTCAAGGTTATTTATTTAACAGAATCTGTTAAATAATTTTTGTAACGTTACTGTTATCAAACTAATTGATTCTGGTTGAAAAATTTAAGCCATTTTAACAATATAATGTAATTTGACGCTGTTATTATGTCGTTTTAACAATATATTGTGTTTTGAAGCTTTTTTAACATAACAGAGTCTGTTATAAAGTTTATATATTTACATCTTATACACACAGTTGGTTATGAGATTGTTATAACAATATTTCTATAAAGACTTAGTTATGATATTACACACACCAGAAAAGTCTAGGGACATTGCTTAATATGTCAATTTAATCAGTTTATATATATTTTTCTATTGTTAATAGATATTTATTAAATATCTACATACTAATTAACTTTACCTAAAGCAGTTTTTATAATTATTTTGTCGCTTGTACGCTATTTTTCGTGTTTTACAGAGAGTATCATAGCTTGACAAAAAATTGCAGATATACTGAGTCCTGATAAAAAGGGTAAAATTATCAAAATTTATGTTTTATTGGCTTTAGTCGTTTCGAATAAGTGTAGAAACATCATGGGACGAAGACATAAATCGTGACGAAATGAATAGGGCAATAGGGATGCTCGAATCAGGTACCACCCAAAGTGAAGTAGCGCGTTCTTTGGGTACCTCACAAAGTGTGATTTCCCGGTTGCACGGACGTTACCGTGAGACAGGTGATGTAACTGAACGTTACACAAGCCGACATCGCATAACAACCCTAATTCAGGACCGATTTCTGCGTTTGACTGCTCGTAGAAATGCTACAATTACAGCACCTGAGTTGGCAATACAATTGCAACAAGTGCACTAATTCACTGTTGGACCAGATACAATTCGATATCGGTTGTGGAAAGGCAATTTGTTTTCCTGAAGACCCATGAGAGTTGTAGGCCTAACACGACGCAATCGTGACAAGCTTCTATGGGCTGGAGAACATGTTGTTTGAGATTGGCAGCAATGGGCTCATGTTTTGTTTAGCGACAAGTCCCGATTTGGAATCTCTTCGGATTCAAGGAGAATCCGTGTTTGGAGAGAGCCTGGTGGTATAAATCGTTTGCAACATGTTCAAGAAGTCCTTTCTCACCCCGATGAAACAATCATGGTGTGGAGAGGAATACAAACGGGCCGAAGTACTGACCTCGTTTGGATTGAACCATCCTTAAACGCAATTCGATACAGGGATCTTATTCTCTACTCTGTTATGATGCCTTATGCTGAAAACTACGGAGAAAATTTTATATTTATGCATGATAATGCCCGCCCACACAATGCTCGAGTGGTGATCTACTTTTTGGAGGAGCACGAAATTTCTGTTTTGCCGTGGCCAGCGCAATTCCCCGACTTGAACCCAATTGAGTACTTTTGGGATGCGCTCTAAAGAAGAGTTCAACATATGGGATTACCGCAAGAAAATCATTAACAGTTATTTGCAGCTCCAAACGCAGCGTGTCAAGAAATCCCCCAAGAAGAGATCGACAATCTCATCACAAGTATGCCACGATGATGCAGAGCTGTAATTAATAACCTCCTGCGTCACACAAATTATTAATTTTTATTATTTGTTTATAAAGACAATTTTAAAAAAATACATATTTTTTTATTATTATAAGTTATATTTTATAAAATTTTTGGTGTATAAATACTTGTTTATTTTGTTGAATTTAATAAATTTATGGTGACAAACCCCAATTCATTTGAAAACAGTTTAAACTCATATTATTCAGAAAAATTATCAATATCCCTAGATTTATCTGGTGTGTGTATTTCTAGAACAGAAACTGCAACAAGACTGCTATCAACGTTATTTATATTACATGTTTTATTGTTGTTATAAAAATAATTAAAAATCTCTTATAATAAAATATAAAAAATGTTTTGTCATAATCTTAACATTTGATATGATGTTGCCATAAACAGAAACTGTTATACACTTATCACAACATGATTTATTTAACAGATTCTGTTATATAATTTTTTGTACCGCAATTGTGAAAAAATTTGGTTTGAAATTTTGCGCCATTTTAACAACAAAATCTTGTTTAAAGCTGCTAACACAATAATTTAACAATACATTGTGTTTTTAAGCTTTTTAGACCTGACAGATTATGTTATAAGGTTGTTAAAGCAATATTTCTGCAACAGACTTAGTTATGAAATTATTTTTACAACAGAAACAACAACAAAGCTGTTTTAACGATATTTATGTTACAATTTCTATTGTTATTAAAGAAACAATTAAAAACCTTTTTATAATAGAATGTAAAACTTGTTTTTTCTAAATTTTAACATGTTGAGACAATGTTGCTATAAACAGAAACTGTTATAATTTTTTACAACGTTTTTTATTTAACAGAATCGGTTATATTGTTTTGGTAACGTTATTGTTATAAAATTGGCTAATTTTAGTTTAAAAATTTACATAAATTTGACAATATAATGTAGTTTAAAGCTGTTATTACGTAATTTTAACAATACAGGGTGGTTTAAGATTTTTTGGACAAACTGTTATAAACTTGTTACAACGTTATTTGTTTAACAGAATCTGTTATACAGTTCTTGTAACGTTATTGTTGTAAAATTGACTGATTTTTTTAACAATATAAAACAGCTTGAGGCTGTTATTATGTTGTCTCAACAATATAATGTGTTTTGAAGCTTCTTAGTCATAACAGATTTTGTTATGAAGTATATTCAAGACTCGCGTCTTTGCAATTAACAAAACAATACTAAGACAGCTTCACAATTTCAAAAATAAACGTCGAATAAACAAAACAAATTCCGGTTTTATTACAATTGTGAATTCCCAGATAACTTCAAGCTCAATATTTCCTATGGAAGAGAAAAATTGAAAACCCCGAAATACTTTAGATTCTGCAAATACTTATTCCTCCATCTAAAGGATTCTCTTTTTGTTTAAGCAATTATTTTGAAAGTAAGCTTAAACCACTTAAAAAATCTTTGTCTTAATCGAAACCATCCCTATCAAAACACTTTTCTTGAAGACTTTTGATTAAATTCGGTTAAGGCTAGTCGCTTCAGGAATCTTTAATTTAATAAACAACTTGCTTTAGGTTTTTGCTTTTTAATAATAATTTTATCAAGTTTTCAACCCTTGACGACCAAGCGGCGATTATCTCAGGTCGGAATGCAATAAATTTGATTTGCACACATGTTCCTGAACTTTATCGAGTGGTCCGGACGTTTGTAGGTCGACACGAGTAGCTAATTTCGCATTTGCAACTGATGTAATTGCAGTTAATTCGTGTCTAGAGAATGAAAGATCCGCTACGTTGTGATGAGGGGACACGTTATCTAACCGATGCAGCCGCAATTTATGTTGCCATCAATAATCGATTGGGCGGGACGGGTGCAGATAGGTGTGTAGAGTGCATTTGCGGCGAAATCAACAAAATTTTACGAAAATTATAACAAAGCAATGTTATGACGGTTCTATTTTCGTTTTCACGGAATCACGGATATTTATGATAGCTGTTTTTAGATTCTCAGTGTTTTGTTTATAAAATATAAACGGTATCGTATTTAACGACCAATTTGTGTTCTTCCTACACTGTAGAATTTATTATAATGATGTACTTGTGGGAGTTTCTGCATCAGTTAAGGAAAATGTTGAAATGCTTCAGCTAGTTTCAGCCAACTACATATATTTACTATTCATTTTTCACTGTTCAGACTTGGATATTTGTTCTTTTAGTCTATATTTTTCAGTACATTAAATTATGGGAGATATTTATGCAGTTACGTGATGCAGTTTTCTGCATTCTCAAATAAAACACATATAAAAAGGTTATATCTAAACACTATTCCAGTTTATTAGATATTTACTCGATTTTTATAACAGTTTCTGCTCAAGTTATTAATTGCTTCTGCTTACAGCAACACAAATTAAAATTAGTCTTATTTTATATAGAAAATTAAACTTAATCAATATTTGATAAAGATAAGAAAAAAATAAAATATGGGGCCACAACGGTTATGAAAATACAGATAAGTGATTGGGTAGAAACAATTGCAACTGTGGAGCAATTCGCTAAAATTCTAATTACTAATTTATGCTTATATTTTAAATTTTCAAAGCAAAAAAATGTTTTTTAGTGTAAATTACGAGTATATTGTTGTAACAATTTTAACATAAAATTTTAAGTATGTATGTTATATATCTTCTCGTCCTTAATTGCTTCCAATTATTCCATCACAGAGTCTATTTGCGTTTGCAGGTGTTGCTATGCTTTCACTCCAGTAATCTCGTCCTAATTATCTTATTTTTAAAATAATATGTTAACAGCTTGAAACTGCATTACGTTGTTGAAATAGCACAAATTTTTAAACCAAAATTAAACAATTCTATAACAATAACAATTACAAGGACTATATAACAGATCCTGTTAAGTGAATACCGTTGTAACAAGGTCATGACAGTTTGTGTTTATAAGACTATTATATTAAAATAATAAAATTAGTAGAAAACATGTTTTACAGTGTCTTATAAGAAGGTTTCTAATTATTTTTATAATAACAGTAAAATCTGTAACCTGATAACGTTAATAACAGATTTGTTGCAATTTCTGTTGTAGAAATAATATCATAACCAAGTCTGCTACAGAAATATGGTTACAGCAAAGACTGTTATCTTTATTAAATCAAATTAACGTTACAATAATTACATAACAGATTGTGCAAATAAAATTATATAAACTTCATAACAAAATCTGTTATGTATAAGTAACTTTAAAACACAATGTGTTGTTAATATAACATGTTAAAAGCTTGAAACTGCATTAACAATAGAGTTGTTAATAAAAATGAAATGTCGTTTTTTTTTGTAAATTACGAGTGTATTTTTGCACTAATTTTAAAATTTTGAGTATGTAGGTAGGTATATTATTTATCTTCTCGTTACTAATTGCTTCCAATTATTCCATCAGTGACTCTATTTGCGTTTGCAGGTGTTGCTATGCTTTCCACCTCCGCAATTCCATCCTAATTAACTTATCAGGAATAGGGTTTGTATTTCAGTCGGTGGTATCCCACTATCTCTCACTAATTGCAAAAACAGTCATCTTTAAAATTTTGATGAAGCGGTTTCACCTTTGTTGGTTCATCTCGTGCGATAATGAACGTGTTATGACGTGTAATACAGCCGACCGTCCGGTATGAAAAACGGTAATTGTTGTGTTCTGGCGCGGAAATAGGAAACATTCTATGTGAAAACATTTAGGCGAGGAAAACACAATTCCCGGCTGCTGAACACGGCAAAATTCATGTTATTTATACAGGGGTGGTATTCTCTTACTCGTTACAAGAGGAGATCTTATTGCCGGCGTCGAGCAATCTGGCACTAACAACGCCAGTAATTGATAGCAATAAATGACATTTCGCTAACAAGCGACATGCGACACTCAATTTTCTAGTTTCCTCTTCGAATCGTTCACTAGTTGTGTTGGGGCGGGATGCAATTAGACACTTTTAATTTTTTTTCCTGCTGATGACAGCAATTATTCCCAAATTAAGAAACCATCAGACGATTAATCTCCTGGATTATTTCCACAACAAAAATGGCAACAAAGCTGTTATTAACGTTATTTATATCACACATTATATTATAATTATAAATATAATTAAAAAGCTTTAATTAATAATAGAGGATAAAACATATTTATCCACAATTACCTTATAATTGAAGTTTTACGACTTACGAACCGTATAAAGTAACACTTTATCCACTAGCGAAATAATGAAATCACTTTATTTCACTAGTGGAATATTGAAAAAATACAATCTTAAATCAAACGCGTTCTATTTATTACTAATATTGACATTAATATTTACATTAATAGATATTTTGATTTTTGTTTTATCATATTTCACTTCGTTCCATTTATAAGAAGTTGTTATCGGTTCCAGAACGAGTAGTAGTTGTAGGAACAATAGACGTCTCCTCTAGTAAGGAACCAGGAGTAGTACCAGGAGAACCTTGGATTTTCCTTGGGATATCAAGCTTATTAGAGACAGAATCTTCGATATAAGTTTCAACTATAGCAGAGCTCCTCTACCCACCATGTCGTTTAATTGTGGTAAGATTAGCATCTCCATTGGCAAGTAAAGTTGTTTAAGTGCGCCTCATACAATGGCCGGTATATGCTTCTGCGTTCGTCAGATTCAAAAACGAAGCAACTTCAGAAGGACCTTTCGATCAAGTATTAATTCCAGCAGGTTGAGATGTACATTTTTGATTAGCGTATCGTAAAACAAATCTCTCAATGCATAACTTCTTCGGACGTAAGGACACGTATTTCCTACACTTCTCCACAGGGTTGATAGAGAATCCTTCTTCTATAATTGTGAATTTTTGTGAAACTCCCGTTTTGGTATCTGGTATTGAAACAATCAGGTATGCGCCCTTGTCTTCTACATCACTGATTTTCAAATTTGTCAGCTCACAGCATCGACAGCCACCAGACACCCCCATTATTATTACAACCTAAAATATGTCAAAATTTATTATCTACAATGTCTATGTAATGACAGAGATTACCTTGATCATCAAATATTCTTTATCGCAAGCCCTTGTCAAGAACTCTTATAAGTGTGCTCTTTCCAATACTGCAGCTTTCTTCGGCCTGTATCTTCTTGACTAATTCTTCAGATAGGCCATGAGCTTACCTACTATATTTTCCAATGTCTGTGTTTTTATAGACCTTTATAGCGGCCTTCAGCATGGAGTAGGTACTTCGACCACATGGATGAAATTGCATACCTCTTCTTCAAATTTAGGGAATACGATAGCAGGAACTTTCTCATTTATTGTCATTATTTCGGATTCGTGTTTTAGTCGCGTTTTATCCACTTAAGAATATTAAACGTTCGACTGCGTCTCTAATGTGAAAATTTTGATAAGACGTTGCTGTAAACAGAAACTGTTATAAACTTGTTATTATGTTATTTATTTAGCAGATTCTGTTATACAATCCTTGTAACGTTATTGTTATGAAATCGACTGATTTTGGTTTAAAAATTTGGGCATTTTTAACAATATAATTCGGTTGACAGCAATAATTCCCAAATTAAGAAATCATCAGACGATTAATCTCGTGTAAATCTCGTTATTTAATATCGTAGATACGTGAAAAACTCAATTTTCATTTGTCATTATCGACGCATGGATGAGCTTCGTTATTGCATGGAGGCTTTAATTAATGAAAAGCTCGTATGGACGTAGATATGTGCGGCAAATCTGGTGTCCACCGAGGTCTGGAAACAACAGGTTCGAAACATTCGACACAATAGGGTTAATTAGGTGGAAATTTTCCTGTCTAAAGATGAATATACACCGAGGGAACACAGATGGGAAACACCGACTGACAATAAGCCTAGTTTTTATCTGTCTGGTGCCTTTTAGCTAGCGAGTTTTTTGATTGTGAGCCATTTCAGGTGATTCACTCTATATAAAAGCTATAGTTTTTCTCGTTTTCTATTAACACCACTAAATAAACTTTTACCGTCTCGTTTGTAATGTACTAACAGGCAACATGTTTTATTTTCGCCATTATCCACCGAATTACTCATTCTGAAACAATGCAATAAAGCCCGGGATGAAAATCGTTAAAACGAATCGCTTTACACTTTCTTCTGGTATTTTACACATGATTTACCCCAAGATTCCAGAATGTATAACCCTCCCCTAACCAACTCATCATAAACTACCCCTATTTCTCGCGAGTTTTATTGTTTTTTTTTCTAAATTTTTCGAATAACAATACGTTCAAGTCGGTGAACACTCACAAAGCGTCCACATCTAAAATTTTTATTTTCCTTGCAAATTATCCTTTCAGGCGAGAAGGAAAGAAGTTTCTCCGGCGTATTTCCTGTGTGTGTCGGCGGTCTTTCAGTGTGTTTTTGGTTGTAAGCGGTCGAGTGTTGATTTTGGAAGGAAATGTCTCTTTCACGCCATGCAATGCGAGCTCAACTCTCACCGGAAACACGCAATGTTTTCGTTAATGAAACGAAAATTTTATTTAAATAAAGACCAGAAGGAATCTTCAGAATCAATTACTCGACCAAACGAACGAGAAACACAAGTTGTTGGCAAATATTTGGACTTTCTAATAGGACCGGATCAAATAAATTTTCACGATCCAGCATAAGCCTATCACTATTTTTTTCAATTTTAATTAAATTATTTGGTTTCTCGGTTTTTTCATAAAATATAATACTAGAACTATTTGATTCTAGTGACGCTATGTGTCATATTATTTTTACTAATTTTGATTACTATCAAAGCTTTATAAAAAAAATTAACCAACCCCTCTATAAAAGGCCTATAATTATGCTCATTTTAAATATGTAAAATGCTCTGTTAATCACTAGTGAAATAAAAAAAATAGTTCATTACTGGGATGGCAACACAACTCACTCAAATTTGTTTTTGGACAATTATGGAGAATATTTAGAGCAAGAAAGCTGAAGCAAAGCGTTCTTCTAGTAGTAAAAACAAAGTTTAACTCTACTTTTTTAGAAGAATTAGACAGCCAAAAAACTACTGAAAAAAAAAGAAACAAGAGAAAATAAAAATGCAAGTTCATGAAGAAAGTAGTGAAATGAAAAATTTTTTGTGTATTTTTTAAAATAGACAAATTATTCTGGAAAAATAGTATTTAGAAGCCAGAAGAAAGCTTGGAATGTCTGAATTTTATAGCAAAGTTTGAAAACACCAAAAAGGCTAAAGCGAAGAGTTCTTCTAGTAGTAAAAGCCGCTTAACTTTCTTCTAGTAGTAAAAGCCGCTTAACTTCTTAGTAAAATTATAAAGAGAAAAATCTACTTAAAAAAAGGCTAAGAAGAAAGTGGTCAAATCGAAAGACTTTGAAAATTGTATTTTTTTAAGTAGAAAGATAATTTTGAAAAAAAAAACATTTAGAAGTCAAAGGTTAACTTAGACTGTCTCAGCTTTATAGCAAGGTTTAAGAAAATCAAGAAAGCTAAAGCAACGAGTTTGTCTAGTAGTAAAAGCAAAAGTTAGTTCTACTTTTCAGTAGAATTAGACAGCAAGAAGTCTACTGAGGAAAAAAAAGAAAAAATAAACAATTAAAAGGTCAGTTCAACAAAAAGACACTGAAAAAATCAAAAAAATTTAAAGATTTTTTTAAATGGAAAGATAATTTTGAGAAACATAACATTTTGGAACAAGAAGATAGCTTGGACTGTCTTAATTTTAGGGCAATGTTCTTTAGTGTTCTTTAGTAGAATTAGACAACAACAACTCTACTGAAAAAAAAAAGAAAAAGAAATCTACGAAAAAATAGTAGTATCAAAAGAAAATTGAGTTTAAAGTTAAAAATTGTAAAGAGATTCTCAAGTTGTGAAAAATTTTTATCCAATGTAAATTAAATGAAATGAATTAAATTTAAATGAAATTAAATTAGATTAGGTTTGATCTAGACATCAGTAAAAAATTTCTCCATCTTGAAAAAAAAGTAGAAGTCATGTTTTCTGAGCCTCTTTAAAACTCAAAAAATGCTGATTTCCAAAGTTTTTTCTAATATTAAAATGCTGTTAAAACATGTTGTTAACTATTTCTTGTACAAAAATTATAAAATAATTTTTTTATGTTATTGATGTGTTTTTGCCTGTCGTTGGGACCAGAAAAGTTATTTTCAAAAGCTTGTAATATATTTTTGTAAAAGAGCTGCTCAGGTAACAAAAAACCCTCCCCATTACAATAATTACAAATAACTAGCAACCTTGTTTTTTACCACCATTCAAATATTATTTCAGGTTGAAACAGTAAATAGCGGCGCAATTATTTTAATTACTAATAATAATTCCCTTGTTAACAGTGTTTGGTTTTTTCTTTCATTGTTGTTTCAACAAACACGTTTAACAAAAACAGGATATCTAAAAGCATCCTTATAACCAGCAATAAAATAATGAAGCAAGGGTAGGTTTTTTCCTTGTCACATTTCATAGGTTGGAAAATCCGTTTTAATCACATTTCCGGTCGCTTTTAGACCGAATTTTCGTGTAATTCCATTCACGACGTCACTTCCGTCCCAATTCCGCTTAAATTAGTCATAGAAGCGATTCTCCGGATCGAAAATATCCGGAAGAATCCGGTGAAGGAAAACATAAACAGCGTGCGAATTTCCCTCGAACACAATCCAGGTCGACACGGAATTAAGGTAAAGCGGCATTTCTAATGATTCATTTTAATTAACACGGAGCATATGAAAAGTCGACATTATTAAATTTCAAATCGCGAATTATTTATCCGGAACAATGCCAGCTTAGTAATTAGGACGAAGAGGCGAAATATTAAACCCTTTTAGAAGGTCGAACTGCACTCTCCATATTTTCGCGGAATCACTTACTTAGCACCGGGATAAACGCGAACGCATTCAATTATACTGAAATGGCGAAATCCTTTTAATCAGAAATTCAATGCGCCCACTCCTCCACAATTACAGAGTGTTGGCAATTCACAAAGCCGGGACGAAATACATAATGGATTTAGAAATAGCACATCCGAAGTGGACGCTAATGACACGTTTCATCAAACTTTACACTCCAATCCTGTTGGGTACGGTCAAGGACGAACTTTACATCCGCCAGGATAATTTTACTACGTCGTAAAAAATAAAACTGCACTCTAAAAATTTTACAGGGAGGACCACTAATGCGCAAAATCGATTATTATATCCTCAAACAGGATATATCCTCATACAGGGTGGTTCAAAATTTTAGTAAGAATATTTTATACATAAAAATTTACAAAACAAAATTTTTATTTTAGTTTAAATCAGTTGGCAAAAAATGTTTTACAGCTCTTTAGATTTTACCATTTTCTTCTTTGACTTATTTTTTATTTTTATTATCTTTTTTTTATTTTTTTCAGTAGATTCTTTTCTGCATAATTGTACTAAGAAGTAAAGTTGATTTTGTTTTTACTACTAAAAGAACTCCTTGCTTTAGCCTTCTTGGTGTTTTTAAAGTTTGCTATGAAATTCAGACAGTCCAAGCTTTCTTCTGGCTCCCAAATTTTATTTTTTATAGAATAATTTTTAAGAAGAAAATATGCAATTTTTAGAGTTTTTTAATTCTACCTTTTGTTTTTGGACTTTTTATTATATTTTCTTTCCTTTCTTTTGTTTTTTTCAGATTTCTTACTGTCTAATTTCACTAAGAACTAGAGCTAATTTTTGTTTTTATTACTAGAAGAACTCTGCTTTATTTTTTTTGGTATTTTCATACTTTGCTATAAAATTCAGACAGTCTAAGCTTTTCTCTGGCTTCTAGTTTTTTTCTCTTAGATGAATTTTTTTACTTTAGAAAATATACATTTTTCAGAGTTTTTCGATTCCTCCTCTTTCTTCTTAGACTTACTATTTTATTTTTCCTTTTATCTTTTTTCTTCTCAGATTTTTTGCTGCTTAATTTTACTAAAAAGTAGAGTTAACTTATGCTTTCATTACTAGAAGAACTCTTTGCTTTAATCTACTTAGTATTTTCAAAATTTTGGTAGAAAATTCTGACCTTACAAGGTTTCTTCTGGTTCTCAAATATTATTTGTTTTTTTTGGACTTGTGTAACGATTTGTATCTCAAACACAAAACACACAAACTTCACTTACTTTACTTTATTTTACAATTTTTTCAGAATAATCTTGTCACTTTAAAAAATAAGTAAGTATTTTAATTTTACCATTTTCTTTTTGGACTTACTTTTTTATTTTTGTTTTTTTTTTCAGTGCGTTTCTTACTGTTTAATTTTACTACAAAATAAAATTAAATTTTGTTCTTAGTAAAAAGAAAACTTTTTGATTTAGCTTTCTCGACTTTTTCAAATTTTGCTATGAAATTCAGACAGTCCAAGCGTTTTCAGGCTACCAATTATTATTTTTTTCACAATAATTTTTTTATTTTAAAAGATATGCATCCCTTAGAGTCTTGCAATTTCACCACTTTCTTCTTAGACTTACTTTTTTAATTTTTTAAGTTCTCTTCTTTATTTTTTTTTATTAGATTTTTCATTGTCTATTTCTACTGAAAAGTAGAATTAACTTTAGCTTACTATAATTTTACCATTTTTCTCTTGTATTTACTTATTTATTTTTGCTTCTTTGTTTTTTTTAATAGATTTTTCACTGTCTAATTTATAAGAACTAGAGCTGACTTTTGCTCTTACTACTAGCAAAACTTTTTGCTTTAGCTTTCTTGGTCTTTTTAAACTTTGCAATGAAACTAAGACCATACAAGCTATTTTCTGGGATCCAAATGTTATTTATAATCTTTTATTCTTTTATAATATTTCTACTTAAAAAAATATGCAATTTTCAAGGTTTTTTGATAGAGTGGTTGGTCTTTGTCGTGGGCGATGAGTCATTCTGCGCAAAGTACGAAAACACGTCTTGGTTAAGCGCTATTCACTAACCCAAAAACATTCTCATTTCGTTTCGTTCCTTCTTCTCGAACGGTTGTGGTTAAGCCTGCGTGTATTGACAGATTTGTAATTTTATTTCAACAGTCATTTTCAAGACTCTGTTTTTTCGTGGATTACAGTTTTGTAAGTATACCTAGTACAATTTAGAAACAAGGATATAAATGTGTTTTTGCAAAACATACTTTGCGACAATATGATGGGCAATAACGGTCGTGTTGTTCATAGTCAAGAGAGGCAGATAATTTATAACGTTTTTTCGTTTATGAAAGAGGAAATAGAGAAAGGTGAAGTTATAATTCTCTTAAGTCGTTTACAAGAACGTGTTGCTAAAGCCACTGGTGTTGGTCTTAACACGGTAAGGAGAATTATAGAAGAAGGTAGCAAGAAACCTGAAAATAGCAAATTTCAATCTCCGCGTAAAAAAATCAACAAACCATCGCCAAAAAGCACATTGGATGAATTCGAAGAAGAAATAGTTCGAAAAGTAATTTATAATTTTGCCGCCATTTATAAAAGAAGACCGACAATGCAAGTTTTATTTGAGGCAGTAAAACGTGAAGGTTTTAATTTTATTGGGAAAATAGATTCATTTAGACAGTTCATCCGAAAGCTAGGTTTTCGTTGGAAGAAATCGACAGATAATCGAAAAGTCTTAATTGAAAAAACAGACATTACGTTAAAACGAGTTGAATATTTAAAACAACTTAAAAAGTACAAAGAAGAAGGTCGAAATATTATATACTGTAATGAAACTTATCTTCACAGTTCCCATACTGTACCGATGGCATAGGATGATGGCACAAATAACATGCTTAAGGCACCGATAGCCAAAGGGCGACGTCTAATTATTTTACACGCTGGAGGCGCGCAAGGTTTTGTGCCTAATGCTTTGAATAGATTTAAATCGGGATCGAAAACAGGCGACTATCACGATGAAATGAACAATAACAACTTCACCAAATGGTTGAAAGAAAATTTTATTCCCAACATTTCAAGGAAATCGGTTTTGGTGGTGGATAACGCGGCCTATCATAATGTGGCAATAGATCCTAGTCCGAACTCATCATGGAAAAAAGCAGCAATGCAGCAATGGCGAAACGAAAGAGGAATTTTTTTTGGGACCAAAGAAACAAAGGCAGAATTATATAAAAAAAATAACTTGAATAAACCACCGTATAAGCAATTTGCGATCGACAAAATTCTGGCAGAATGTGATATGCCAGTTTTACGGTTGCCTCCATATAACCCGGAGCTTAACCCCATCGAAAAAATTTGGGCATTAGTAAAAAATCATGTGGCCGTTCACAACGTAACATTTAAATTAGAAGACGTCTGGAAATTAGCTGAAGACAAATTTGCTACGATTTCAGTGGAACAATGGAGAAATATATGTAACCACGTAGAAAAAACCGAGGAGAAATACATGGCCAGAGAACACATTATGGATGATATAGAGGACTTCATAATTTCTATTAGAGCTGACGAAAGTGATAACGATTCGGAATTTTACATTTCTTCCGACGAGGAAAACGATTTAGGTTGCGCAAAATTGCAAGAATAATGCAAAATGTTTTATGTCAACAGAATAAATTAAAAAAAAATTCACACTCTTTCTCTTATCCTTTGTTTTTTAATAATCGCTGTGCAGTCTATTCTATTAAATTTGTCTTTTAGTTTGTATTTTTATTGTATTATTGTACAAAATACAACAAACAGCGGGTCCCTGCCTGCGCATTTCATGCAGACTTTTAAATTTGCCGCAATCTGAAACTAGTCAGATGTTTTTTTGGTTTCACTTATCGCATTTAAGATTTTACTTTACGCAGATCTGTTCAAGGTTTTTTACTTACTTTATAATTTTTTTTTGTTTCTTTTTTTTAGTAGATTTCTTTCTGCGTAATTCTACTAAGAAATTAAATGGACTTTTGCTCTTACTACTAAAAGAACTCTTTGCTTTAGCTTTCTTGATTTTTTCGTAAATTTGCTATTAAATCAAGACAGTTCAAGCCATTCTTCTGGCTGTCAAATGCTATTATTCTCAGAATAATCATTCTACTTTAAAAAATATGCAATTCTTAAGGTCTTTTGATACTATTACATTTTTTTAAGACTTATTTATTAATTTTTAAATTTCTCTTCTTTTTTCTTTTTTCAGTAGATTTTTTTTGCGTGATTCTACTAAGAAATAGAGTAGTCTTTTGCTCTTATTACTAGAAGAACCCTTTGGTTTAGCATTCTTGATTTTTTCAAACTTTTGCTATTAATTTAAGGCAGTCCAAGCTATCTTCTGGCTGTCAAATGTTACTATTCTCAGAACAATCTTTCTACTTTAAAAAATATGCAATTTCCAAAATTTTTTGATAACACCATTTTTTTTGGACTTGCTTTTAAATTTTCTATTTTCTTTTTTTTCAGTAGATTTCTTTCTATGTGATTCTACTAAGAAATAGAGTAGACATTTACGCTTACTACTAGAAGAATTCTTTGCTTTAGCTTTCTTGGTTATTTCAAAATTTTGCTATTAAGTTAAGACAGTTCAAGCCATTCTTCTGGCTCTCAAATGTTATTTTTCACAGAATAATATTTCCATTTTAGAAAATATTTAATTTTTAAAGTTTTTTTTTATTGGTTTTTTCTTATTTTTTTCTTTTTCTTATAAAACTTAAAACTCTCTCAAAAAGTTATAAAACTGTCTATTTCCGGCATCTGTAAAAGTATTTCCGTAAATGTATTTTTTTATTTTCAGAAATTTTATTATTAGTGACTTGTAACTGTTTTACATCTCATTTTATTACAAAATTTTGTTGTTTCTTCTTGTAAATCTTTAGGTTTTGTTTTTAACTAGCTATGCTTCTGTAAATTCTTCTCTCAAAATAACTCGCTATTTTAAATTGGCCGGATTCTGTTTTTTGTAAATTATTTGTTTTATCTTATGTTGTCAATGTTTAAACAGTGCTAATTCACTTTAATCAAAATATTTTTATTTAAATAACAGGGTTTTTCGGGCATTATTCGATCATTTTTTTTTAATTATAGCTAAAGTAATTGTTAAAAAAAATTTAAAAGTTTGATGACTTTTTTCTTATAATAGAAGCTTTCTTTCAGAATTTTTAGGGATTTTTGCTGACCACAATTTTGAAATCGCAACTCAAATTTAGTAACTAGTTGAAAAATATATTTTTTTTCTGATTCATATTCAATTTTTCGTTAATGTCGACTAAAATCGTCGAATGTGCTAAACGAATTTTGTGCTACAACAAGCTTCCTGAGCTAAAAATTTGTACATCTCGTTAAAAAAAATAAAAAAGTCAGATTTATTTGTCCATATTTCCCGATTTGGCATAGGCCGGAATATTTCATCACGTGATTCCCGGAACCCTTTATTTTTCGCCCACATTTCACAATAACCCGCGACGCGTTTAGCTATTTTTTATGGATACATCATCGTATCAAAATCACGAGCCATATACCCGAGTGGGGCGTTAGTAGAACTATCTCCATTAGGTAGGAGACAGATACACAGCATTGCTCTCAGCGCCCTCTTCGGTGGCGGTGGGAGAACGCCGATATCTTCGCCGGCGGCAATCGCTTCACGCTCTACTTAGCCTCGGTACGGTACACCTAACGAGACCTCATCGAACATGGGGTTAGTACACGTGCGACGCGACCTCTGACCTCGAAAAACTTCGAATGCATAACAATTAATCGGGGATTTTTGCGAAGCGAGATAAGCATCGAAGACGCCGAAAGGAAATTAAAGCACCGAAAGGAAATTTACTTTACCAGAACATTGCATCCGACCGAAAATAAAACTAAAACAGACGGGAAGTTGTAAATGGTTGGTAATATCAAAGAGAAAAACGATATGTAGAACTTTCTAATTTATTGTAGAGCGATTTCATACTTCATCTAATTTTCTAAGTCATTTAACTTGACAAACATCCAATTATTGATTCAACTAGATTTTTTTTATTTGTGTTTGGTCCAAAATCAAATAGGACATTTGCATATTCTTGGAGCTTGAAGAAGTAAAATGAACTTTTTACGGTCACATTTTAGAAACTCTAAATTTTTTACTTTCAATTTATTATTTTAGATTCTTCAAGCTTAAATTTTTAATCATCATTAAAATGTAATGACGCTCCTATAATCCCAGAAACTCCAGCGAAATTCGATTCTTGCAAAATCATTTTCTGGTTTTTACGAAAATAAAATATGTGAATTAACCAAACGATATTAATTCTGTAGTATTAAATCAACTTGAAATTAATGTATTTCAACTTGTAATTTTGAAATGTCAACTTGACACGATTTAACCTGAATATTTTTAAATCTTATTTTTTTCAAAATAATCCTTTCGCATTAGAAAATATGCAATTTTCAGTGTCTTTCAAATCTACCACTTTCTTTTTGGACTTGCTTTTTAATTTTTTATTTGTTTTTTTTCAGTAGATTTTTTGCTGTCTAATTCTAGAAGTAAAAATACATTTGTTTTTACTACTAAAAGAACTGTTTGCTTTACTTTTCTTGGTCTTTTCAAAGTTTGCTATAAAATTAAAACAATCCAAGCTACCTTTTAGCTTCAAAATATTATTTTTTTTAGAATAATATTTTTATTTTAGAAAATATGCAATTTTCAGTCTATCTAATCTACCACTTTCTTCTTGGACTTTTTAATTCCCTATTTTCTCTTTTTTCTCTTTTTCTAGTAGATTATCTGCTGTCTAATTTTATTAAAGGGTAAAGCTGATTTTTGCTTTTACTACTAGAAGAACTGCTTGCTTTAATTTTTTTAGTTTGTTTTTTAATGTTATTTTTCTTAGAATAAACTTTTACTCTAAAAAATATCCAATATCTTTTGATTCTACCACTTTCTTCTTGGACCTACTTTTTAATTTCTTATGTTTTTTAGTAGATTTGTGATGATTAATTCTGCTAAGAAATAGAGTTGTCTTTTGCTCTTACTACTAGGAAAACTCTCTGCTTTAGTCTTCTTGGTGTTTATTGAAAAAGATTAATATAATGTAGAGAGAGTCCAAGCTTTTATCTGACTCCCACAATTTTTTTTTAAACAATTTTCCCAAAAATATGCAACTTTTACAGTTGTTTAATTCCACAATTTTCTTCCTGGATTTATTGTTTTTTTTTTTTCAGAATAATTTCTTCACTTTAGAAAACTGCAACTTTCAAAGTGTTTCAGCTATTTTTTTAGACTTTTTAATTTTCTCCTTTTTTATTAGTAGATTTTTGTATAATTCTACTAAAAAGTAAGATTGACTTTTGCTCTTTCTACTAGAATAACTTTTCGCTTTAGCTTTCTTGGTTTTTTAAACTCAACTACAAGATTAAGACAGTCTAAGTTATCTTCTGGCTCTCAAATCTTGTCTTCTTCAAAATAACTTGTCTAAATTAGAAAAAATGCAACTTTTAGAATCTTTAAATTCCAACACTTTCTTTTTAGCCTTACTTTCTAAATTATTTTTCTCCTTTTTTTTAGTAAATTTCTTGCTGACTAATTTTACTAAAAAAGTAAAATTGATTCTTTTTCTTACCATTCTTATTCTTATTACAAGAAGAACTTTTTCTTTTAGTTTTATTGGTTTTTTCAACTTTGCTATAAAATTAAAATTGTTTGAGTTACCTTCTGGCTTTCAAATGTTTTACTTCAAAATAGTTTTTCTACTTTAAAAAATATACAAGTCTTTCGATTCACCATGTCCTTCTTAGATTTACTTTTAAATATTTTTAAAAAAGTAGAACTAACTATAGCTTTTACCACTAGAAAAACATTTTACTTTAGCTTTCTTAGTCTTTTCAAACTCTGCCATGAAATAAGAAAGGTCCAGGTTATATTCTAGCTTGCAAATATTAATTTTCCTCAAAGTAGTCTTTCTAATCTGATCAACAATTGAAGTGATCTACCACAAAAATTGTTAATTAGACAAGATTTATTCTTGTTTCTTGTTGTTCTTTTGTATTCTATTCCCTATCTGAAGTATATTATGGTCTATCTAGTGGTAGTTTTTAGGTGTTGTACTTAAAAACGGGCTTTTTCGCAGTTTTATCTGACAAAACAAGCAAAATGAGAATTTATCTGAGTGTCTTTTTCAGTAATATCAAAAACTATCATTGAGGGTGACTTATCCTTAGTTTCTAATGCCTCAACAGCGTTTATCTGACTGAGAATTACAGCATGTGGTTTACATGGTACAAGAAGGGTTATCTCATCGAGAAGTGACGCGAATTTTTAATGTGGCACATAAGGTGATCAATAGAGCCATTAATTGCTTTCAAGAATGTGGAACTCCTTGTTTCACACATGGTGGAGGTCGTGTACGCAGTCTAACTCCAAGACAAACCCGTTTTTTACAAATTACTGCTCGCTGAAACTCTACCTACAACGCTACTCAGTTAAATAATGCGCTACGACGAGATAACAAACAGTTCGACGAAGACTACACAAATATGGCTTAAGGGCAAGAAGACGTGTGCCATGCCCACTGTTAACCCGGCAACATCGAGTACAACAGCGACATTGGGGGGAAGCTCATTTCAACTGGACCCAGGACGAATGGTCCCGTTGTATGTTTGCAGATGAGTCTCGACTTACCCTTCATTGTTCGGATGGGCGTATTAGAGTGTGGCGACGCCCGAACAAGACATACCGTGAAGAAATGCGAGAGCACAGGGTACCTTTCGGAGGAGGTGGTGTTACTCTTTGGGGAGATATGTGTATTCTACCGATTGTAGTCCTTTTTGCCAATAATATTGGAAATGAGTTTGTGTTTGTGGATTATAATGCACGACCGCACCGTGCTCGGATTGTGAACAATGTTCTTAATGCACACGATATTGAACGAATGTAGCCGGCACGCTCTCCTGATTGCAACCCCATCGAACATCTGTGGTCGTACATAGAGCACAGGTTATCGGAACAAGATGTTCAATCAGAAACTTCAAAACATGTTGGAACAGGAATGGGAAGCAGTGCCTCAAGAAGTCATCAATAATTTAATAGAAAGTATGCCTAGGAGATGGCTGTCTAGAGGGCTGGAGGTGGTCCTACTAGATATTAATTTATACAATATTGTTTAGTAAATAAATATGTAAATACAATATATGTTTACAAAATATTGCTGAGGGTATTTACTGTTTTTGTAAAAAGTTGAATAAATAACCAAATATACTGATTTACGATGTTGCGATGCATGTGTACCTTTCTTTTTTTACTCGGCTTGTAGTTTAATAACGGTTTTTTAAAAAAATATGATATATAAAATTGAAAACATCACTTATTATAGAGTGGATCACTTTAATTGTTGAGTAGTTTAGTTCGAATAGAGCAAAGCCGGCAAAATTCTGTGAAGAAGCTTTCATTGCAAACAGCTAAGACTAGGGCTATTATCTATCTTACAAATTATCAGACTTTACCATGAGACCTAAACTAGCTCTTTTAAGACCGCTAGAGGCCCCCTTCAACAAGCAAAATTAAATTAAATATTTAAATTTCAATCACGAAAGCTTTTTTCTTATATGGCGACGTTGCCAAGCTTGACTGGTCTCACCACGTCTTGTCGAATAAAAATTTAAATATCTCAAAATCTATAAACAGAAATATCTTGAAACTTAGCACAGATATTTAAAAGACTTTGACAAATATCCTGACAGTTTTTTATAAAATTTTTACTATTTGTTACTGAGATATAAATGTTCAAATCAGTGTTTTTACCGTTTTATGACATAATCTGTAAATTTGTTGTATATCTTTGCTTTATTTAATGTTACAACAAAATATTTTGCAACATTTTGTCATATAACTTTCTGATGAAAGATTTGGATCACTCGTTATAACCTTCAGTTAGGTTTAAACTAAATATAAAAAAATAAAATTTGTGTATATATATGATCTGCAAAATCCTGATAATAAATGGCAAAATAAAATTCTATTTTTCTTTAATTTAATAGTAAAACGTTCAATCTGCATAGCCGTCACCAGCATGATTGATAGACTTGTGAAAATTGACTTTATAGTACGGCGAAAGCATCACCCGGACTATTCCGGTGTATGCTTCTAATATTCTTAAGTGAACGCTAACATAAAATCTTTCAAGGAAAAACACATTGTGGCAATTTTTCGCTTTTAAAAACCTAATCACAGATTATTTCAATTTCAGGTAATCGAAAATTTAATAAAGGTAGATATTATTTAAGAGAGAAATGTTAATTGGATAAACAATTCGTCGCGAAAATCGGGCTCGGTATCTTTAATTCCGGTCTACTTTGCTTCTTCCTCAAATTGTTTTCTTTAAACACTTCTCTAACTTCTTATTGCATCGTTCATCCTGGCAACGTTCCTCGTCCCACTCATGACTCGTCTCTTTTTAACTAATTTCCTTTCCTCCCTTTCTCGCTCATTTATATTGAAATTTTAATTTGTTTTCCTGTTTTATCCTGCGGTACTGTTCTCTATAGCAGTTTGTTACATTTTAATTAATTATACGAAACTCTTAAAAATAACTTTTTATTTTACCACGTTTCGAATACCACAAGGAAAAAAATCGTACAATTAAAGCTCGCCGCGAGCAGAAGTTAACGTTTCCGGTGATAAAAAAGAAAGCTTGCCGGTGTATGTACACACACAAAAAAAGTGAATTAAAATGATAGCAATAAATTTCGATGGATCCGGGTATAACTTAAAAATGGTGCTGTCAACCAACCCAGATGAAAATTTGTTTTGAACAAAGCCATAAGTCACAATTCACAAGCTTTGCAGCAAAAATGCTCCGGCCTCTCGCTTTCTTCAAAGCCACGAAACAGATGGGATTCCGGGTCTTAAATTTAACGCATCGCTCCGAGAAATTTATGAAAATATGCGTTTCATATATATTTGCGTTTTAAGGTTATTACGTGCCCTAATGCGACCGCCTTCTCCCAAATCAGACCAAATGACATCAGCGCAAAGTCGTTTAGCTCAGAAAAACGATTTTCTAACTCGACAAATTTCAAGCAATTAGGAATACTAACTTGCTGCAGTGATTTAACAATAATTACTCAAAAAAATAATTATTTAATTAACAAAAATGCTAATGAGAGAGGTTATTTAATAATCATAACTGTTTAAAGAAAAAACAAACATTAGTCAGTGAGTCTTTTCAACTGTCGAGATTATTAATTGTTCATCAAATTTATTATTATTTATTACCACAAGCACTTAAATATATATTAATTAATAATACAATAAATATATTAAACTTAAATACAAAATATAAGACTTTCAAGACCGGTTTTATTATTAGCCGTCTCAGCAAATACACTAAAAGCATTTTCCTGTTGAATTGCCAATCTAATGTTTTGTGTTAAAAATTTCTGAGCATTTCTCAGACCTCTTTTTTGTCGTAAAAGAAGACCCAAAATTTTCACAAATGCTTTAGAGAAATCAGCATTGGAACAGCATTGGTCATGTCGTTTTCAGTCTCATCATAATAAATTAGATGTTTCCAAATTAGCCGATAAAAACGCAAGCTTTAAGATCTTATTTCATTGTGTCGAAAAAAATCTTTCACTGCTTTTGATACAAGATTAACCGGAGTAACCAAAGCGTTTAACAAAATATCGTAATTACGTTAAAGTTTTCTATTTACAAGTGTAGAAAAACGTTCTATTTATAAAAACCCTTTTTTTTGACAAGAGGGGCCCGAAGCCCGAGCCACACACCAAGGCCTACGTTCACTGTGAGCTACCTCTCGAAATAGTACTACTGCAGTAGCCCTGTGCCTCTGATGAAGCTTAGTATCTTGTCTGCAGGAGCTTTGTCGATAGCACTGAGATTCAGATATCGAGAGCCCAGGTATAAATCTCTGATGCCTGCAAATGCAGGGCAGTAACAGAAAATATGAAGAAGAGTTTCTTTATCTTCAGCACAACTTCTGCAAATCTCGTCTTTGCTGAGTCCGATGACGTGCAGGTGTCTTTTTAGTAGGCAATGTCCTGTGTACATGCCTACCACTAACTGAAGGTCTCTACGATTGAGACGCATCAGGTTTTCACTGCGTGCCTTGTCTGGTCCTTTAATAAAAGGCCTGGATTACTGCATGCCATCTTAACACTGCCATTCAGAGAGATGGCAAAATTCTATCCACTTATGAAGTGTGTCTTTCTGTCGTGTTTTGGTAACGCCAAGAGCCGGTTCTGCCCCGATAAAGTGAAGCCTCTCGAGCCAGAACGTTAGCCCTCTCGTTATCCGTTAGACCACAGTGTCCTGGTACCCAGCAAAGTACAAACTTTTTGTTGCACTTCGCCAGTTCCTGTAATCTGTTGTGACATTCCCAGAGAAGCCTCGATGATTGCAAGGCCTGCAGCGAAGCCTGACTGTCAGTGAAATGTAGATTCGCCTGTTTGACAAGGCCCTCTGCACGCACTCAGTTACACAAGCGAGCAAAGCGAAGATTTCCGCTTGGAAAACGTCAACATGTTTGTCCAAAGTTATTGAAATTTCAACACCGAGCCCATGTATAGATATCCCTGAGCCCGCCCCATTAAGGTGAACCAACCTGTCAGTATCGCAAACGAGCCAGTTTCCCGTTCTGAAGCTACTCGTTTTTTCACACCAGTTGTCACGTGGTGGAATGTTTACAAGATACTTGTAATTTGTAGCAATCCTGGGTGTCATACTGTTGTCCCCCAAAAATGGGGTCCAAATTCAACATCCTAGTGGATATTGTCCGATGACCCTTTCCGGTTGATGTTTTCCACCGATTTATACCGCAAAACCGTAGGAAACCCATTGCAGCAGACTCTTCCATAACAAAATGAAGTGGCCGAATCCCCAGAATGACCTCCTTGGCTGCGGTCGGTGTAGTTCGGAAGATCCCTGTAATTGTCAGGCAGGCCAAACGCTGGACCCGTGCCAAACTCTTTTTAGCCCAGGGCGCACTCGATATGGTCCACCAGACAAGGGAGCCGTACGTGATCATTGGTCTGACAACATAGTTGTAGAGCCAAAGCATAACGCGGGGTGTATGACCCCAGGATTAATCCTTAATCTTGTATTTAATTTCACAGACGTTTACAGTCAGAGGCGGGAGAAAGATAGATTCTACAACACTTGAAGTGCAAGATACCAAAGCTAGAAAAGCTGATAATAACTAATCTGCAACAGAACAAACATGCAGATTACTTAAAGACCCAGAAAGTAAAGTTTTGGGTCAAAATGTTTTAATAAGACCAGTATTTAAAAGTTTTTGTAATGGGCTTTGAATTTAGTTATTAAAATTTCTTCCGAAGAGTTCCATCCGTGTCTACTTCTTTTTTATTTAGTGTTGCTGCCACTTTTGTAAATATTTCCAAAAAACGATATCTTTCTATAGTTTTTTTTTCTTTACTTATTTTTTTTTCTCTTGATTTGATTTTTTTCTCTAATTCTGTTTCTAACTTTTCTACCAATTTTTATACATATTCATTTTCTATTTTCTTTATTTTTCTCTAGGTTTTCTATCATTATTTTCATCGTTCTTTTTACGTAGCTCTTTAAGGCTATTTTCATGTCTGTTTCTGCAAATTTTGAGTCCTTTTAGATCCTGTCCATTCTGATCCAATCCTGTCGATTTTCTACCTTTGTTTCTCTGCTTTTTTTATTATCAAATTCAAAAAATTGTTTTTTTTTATTTTCCCATTTATTGTAATTTTAATCTTTTTTCTTTTTATTTATATACGTTAAAAAATATTTTTAACGTATTTATTTTAAAGTAAAATATTTTAATTTTACTTTTAATTTTAAAAATTAATTTATTTTATTTCTGAAAATTTCGCCAATAATTAATTAGATTAATTCAAAATCGTGGAAGTGGTTGTAGTAGTGTTCATAAAATGTGTACAACAGTAAAACCAAAATTCTTTTTTTTAAACAGGCCTTTTGTCCATTAACCAAAAAAATCCGTTTTTTGCATTGTAAATTAGACACTTTTACTTATATTATACAATTTTCCTTTTTGGTAACAACTTTGAATTTAAAAAAAGGCTTTGATAGTCTCTTAAAACATAATCTGACAAATCTTGCAGATTTTAACTGCTGACTTAGTTTATGGTAGCCAGGTTTTAGCACAGTTTGACAAGCTTAAACCCGAAACTCAATTACCCAAATTATTATAAATATATTCCAGTTTATTTAGTAATTTTTTAGTATGGTTAGAATCTGTAGTAAGCAAAATTTATTTCAATAAATCAATGTACAATTAATGAAATCGATCACTTAATAAACTAATAAATACACAACCCTCCTTCAATTAATGTAGTAGATTTAAACCCATTTATTTCCGAAAGCTGAAAAACTCCCTAAAAACAATAAATTATGTCATTTGAAATAAACACATCGATGTCAGTGGAAGTCAAATGTACCGAAATAGTTGTTTACAGTAAGCTGCAAAATTATAACCTTCCTGTCCCTCATTTATGATATTACGTTCCCTAATATACGTTGTGGAGTGAATAGAGTTCGACTGGTAATTACCTAAGTAAATTGAAATTATTCAAGATTATTAGTCGGCAATACCCGTGTAAATAAAATATCGTCGAACCATAACAAGGCAATATATTCGCGTTATATTGCCGTTATAAATTATATTACACCTATAACTAAATAATGTAGAGTGAGTGAGAGAAGAGAAGAATAGTTGTGGTAAATGTGGTAAAATAAGGATCAGAGCAGCATTGCCCTTTGTCCATCCAAAAAGAGAAATTTTTGTGTCCTTTGAAGCTTGCGTAATTTTCAACTCAGGGGACTTTAATAAAATAATAACGTTGCATTTCGTTTTAATTTTACTCGTAGCATAAATATTAGCTTAACGTAACGATGGACAAACATGAAGGGACCGAATTATGTAATAAAATCTGTAGTAATTAATTTAAAAAAAATGTGTGTGAGCTATCTATCAATAGTTGAAATAGGTCAAAACTGTTTAAAATGCGCGACGTTTCATCTACAATGAAAGGTTTGAGGCTAATACCGGTCTGGCATTAAACTGTCTGTTTACTGTTGCGTTCATTACAGATGCGCATTCACAAACTTCATCTGAGTTGCCACCACCGCCCTTATTTTAAATTACAAACTGTTATGCGACCTCACGAATTACTAATTTCAAACTTCTATAAATAAAGACGTTTTGAAATTTTATACGGCGGTTAAATTCGGCGGTCGCGTAATTTTCTTCGTGCCCTTTCATAAATTATGGCAAAGGTTTCAAGGGGATTTTTATTAAAATGGGGACATTAACACAAAATTAAACAACGATTTGCATTTTATGAATATCACAGCATGACAACGATTCGAAGTGATTCAAATAATATTAGTGCATTACTTGTGATTCCTTAAAAAATTGATTAATCAAATCATATTATTGATTTTAAAACTACTGATGACAACTACAACTTTTGCTGTTTACAAGACTAATTAAATTAATACGTTTCTAATGTGGTTTTTATACAACTATGGCCATAAAAAGTCTTTCAGATCTATCACAAATTATATTTGAATGCCCTGAGTTTTCGTTTCGGCTTTGATTCAGAAAAAGATGGAAAGTTTTGTTGCTTCAAGCAATTTTTTTTGTCGTTTAACACAACAAAGATCCTAAAACCACCTTAAGAACGTATTATTTTACTTTTTTGCGCGATTTTATCAGTTTACTGTGCTTGTTTCCACGACGGTAGGTTGCTGTTATTGGTTGCTCCGTGTAACAAAACGGAAACTAATTCATTTACCGTTCAGTGAACGGTAAGCAATTAAATTTAAAAAACAATTTTGCGATTTATTTATTAAAATTAAATGTACAATTATTATAATTAATAGTAGTAATGCCACTCGCATTTGAGTTTCTAGTGTTAATAGACAAACTTTCCGACGTAGAAGTCCCAGGTTGTTGTAATAGTCCACCAACATCGCTGTGTAAAATTTTATGAGCAAATTCAATTTTGTTTTGGAGGGAATCTTCCACGTAACTCTCGGCCACTGTTGATGAACGCCACCCACCATGTCTTTTTAGTCCCAACACATCAACTCCGTTATTCGCCAAAAGTGTAGCCGATGTGCGTCGATACGAGTGTTCAGTAAAACCTTCAGGGGCTTGCAACTTTAAATACTTTGCAATTTTTGACGGCCAGCCTCCAATTGTGCCTTTTCCTGTGACTTGCCTAGTGCATTTGCCACTTCGATAGTTCAGAAATAAATGAACTGACGTTGGGTTGCTTGGTCAAATTCTTATGTATTTTCGAAGTATTTCCAAATAATGGACTGCTTCATTTTCTTTATTAATAACTGTGAACGTTCGCTGAATATTCGTTTTTGTATTTGGAATATTTACTATAAACATTTCTTCATGTTCTTCTATGTCACTCATTTTAATATTGTACAATTCCTCTCGTCTACAAGCGCCCGATACTCCCAATATCATTGCTACCTGCAAATATATTGTTTCCTTAGAACTCAGATATACCACCTCATCATCTACAACTTACCTTTTGAATTAAAAATTGTTCGTCAGGTGCTTCATTCAAGAATTTTTTTATGTCTTCTTTGGTAAAAATTTTAGCCTTCTTAGGCCGATATCTAATATATTTTCTCTTAAGATAAGCAATTAATGTAGCAAACTTAGAAATATCGATAGCATCATGGAGAAAAATTGTACTCTTCAGCATAGAATACTCCGCCCATAAACTGCCTGGGGCCTTCAAGTGTCCACTTCTCACCACACAATACGCTAACAAGCTCTTTTCATTTACAGAAATCTTCTTTGCTTCACGCCATTCCTTAAACAACTTGTATGTCTGTTCATATCGGGCTTTAGATTTTTCTGGAACTATTGCCGAACATCCTTCTTGCCAAGCGTCTTCTAAATCATCCGGTAGATCATCACTATCGCTCATATTTGCTTCGAAAACGGAACCACAAACAGAACTATGTAGGAATGATTGTATCAAAAAGACAATTTTACTTGTTTGGAACATAACCATAGCAACCATGGAACAGCCACCCAAAGTTTTCAGTTTCAATCTTCCCGATTATCACAAGTGTATTGATATAAATTATTATTATTATTATTCTAGAAACTCCAATCGCGCAAAAAACGTTATAAGCATGTCGAACGTTAAGGATTACCGTTCTCAGACAATAATTGGAGTCGTCGCTTCGCTCCTCCTCCAAACAATTGTCTTCGAACGGTAAGCATTCCTTACCGTTCTCCATACTTAATATACTATTGTCATTTGTCAAAATTAATCTTGAATCGCTGACTAGAGCTAAGAGTATTAATATATTATCTAGAATATTTGACATATCATAACAGCCGTAGATGTCAGTTTAAACTTCGAAAAAAATTTTGAACGAGGATTTTAAGACGTCTAAGGCTAGGATGACATTATTATGTTTACGGCATGTTATCAAATTATCAAGTTATCTTTTCCGGTGATAAAGTTATGCGGACTATTGCAAAAAATAAATATTCATCCTATAGTGTAATTAATAATTTTTTTAAAATAATTTATTAATAGTTACAGTACTAATTTCGTGTGTATTTATAATTATTAGAAGAATAGTGTTCTTATACGCCTATTAAACACGTAACGACAGCAAATAAGTCACGAAAGAAATGTTTAGCTACGAGAGCTTGCTCGAGTGGCCTAATGTTTTTTAAGTGACTTATTTGCCTGTTAAGACATGACCAGAATACATAGTTTTATCCAACACCTCTCTCTGTAAGAGTTCTTAAGAAATCATCAAAACCCAAAAATTTTATATCTACAAAGATATAAGATATATTTACAAAAGATATAAAAAGTAGTCTATGATTTGGTTGCCATGTTTTTGTTGACAACAAAATTATTATTTGAGAAAAATTTTGCAAAGAAACTGTTTCGGCGCTTGTAACATTGTTGGAAATGAAGAGAAGTGGTTTTCTTCCTGAAAAAATCGCGAAAGATGTTGAGGGAGTCACATCGAGTTTGTTACCTAAGAAATCTAGGGACGCTTATTACAAAGAATTAAGTGAGTTCAATAACTGGAAACAGGAAAACGATGTTTGTAGGGTAAGCAAAGACGTGCTGTTGGGTTACTTCTTCAACGCCAAAAAAAGATTCGCAGCCTCTTCAATGTAGACGAAATACAGCCTGTTAAGATCGACATTAAAGCTTCACGAAAATACAGATATTTCACAATATGGCAAGTAGATCTCTTTTAGCGAATCAAAAAATTACAAGCGTAAAAAATCAAAAATTCTTGAAAGAGAGCATATTCAACAGTTTCTAGCAGAAGCACCCAATAAAAAATATTTGATGTTGAGGGTAGGTCGATAGTATTATTAGAAAATGAAATCTATTTTTTTACATTACAGGTCGCACTAATTTTTGTTGTGTCAGGTGGGTGTCGATGTAGTGAATTAATGAACATGTCAATCAATAACGTAGAAGATAAAGGATCCTATATGTTGGTATCTGTACCAGATACAAAAACATATGGTTTACGTAACTTTACGATTATGGAAGAAGGATTTGCTGTTAATGTGCTGGATATTTGTAGCAAATATATGTCTTTCCGACCTAAAAATATTTCTCACAACAGGTTGTTTTTGTGCTATAGAAATGAGAAATGCACAATACAGCCAGTGGAAATAAATAATTTATCCAAAATACCATCAGTAATAGCTGATTTTTTAAAATTATCAGAATCAGAGTCTTACACAGGACACAGTATGAGACGCACATCAGCGAGTTTATTGTCCAACGCTGGAGCCGATCTTGGTATTGTCCAACGTCATGGCCGGTGGAAGTCGACAACCGTGGCACAAGCGTATGTCGAAGGGTCAATTTTGAGCAAAATAGACATTGCTAAGAAGATACAGGGTAGAAATTCGGAGACAATAGGCAATGTTATTGTAAATATTGAAAAGCAAAAATCGAATAAATGTGGAAACAACATTGAAATGACAAAAATGAAGCAAATAAAGTTATATCTTTTAATATAAATGTTAACGTAAATTTCAACAAATGATTTTATCTGAGATTCCTGTTTCTTATAATTGTAATTTTATGTATTGTATTTTTTGATGTTCAATAAATTGTTCTATTTTCTGTAAACTGTTCAATTATATAAAAACAGTTTTATTATTAATTCATAAAACCACTTGTTTTTACAGACCCCATAATTTAATCAAAAACATCATTTTTATAACGTCATAATAAAGAGGTGTTGGATAAAGATAATAAAACAATTTATTCAATCGTTCAATTTTTCAAAATAATTTTTTTTTTTAAAAATTTGTGGTTCCTGAACTGCTAAAGCATTGGTATTGTATTCCAAGAAAAAGGAGCTAAAGTAAATTAACAGCATTTGCAAATTATAATACTGTTATGAATGATTTAACACATTTTATCACATAAAAAAATGGTGGAGGCGCCGGGTTAATTGTATTATAATACATATTTATTTTTAGTTACTTAGCTAATTATATATTAATTTAAAAAACAATAAATTTTAGTTAAAAATTACAATTACTAGTATAGATTCAAAAAAGCAATTAATTTTTTTTGCAATTGTATATATTTGTTAATAATTCTAAAATCTGAAAGATTTTTTTTTCCTGTTCTCTTTGAACTTAATTGACAGCGTATTAATAATTGGCACGCCTGTTTCAAGACACTCAGTATTTGTGTAAAATTTAAACTCAAAAATTATAATATGGTTATGAATGTTTTAATGACATTTAATCTCATGCCAAAATGGTGGAGGCGCCGGGTAAACTATATTTTAATATTTAGCTAATTACAAAGAAATTTATTTCTAAAATTAAAAGTGTTTGTTGAAAATTAAGCACTAGTAGTCACAAGAACGCAATTAAAATTTATTCTTGTAGTTATATTTGCTTTCAATAGTACAGAAGCATTAGAAATATTTGTACATAACCGATATTTCCAGCGTTAAAACTCTTCCCATATTGGATTTTAGTTATGAAACAAAAGTAATTTTATTGCCACAATCAACTTTTGTAGCTGCAATTACATATAATCAACAAATTTCCAAACAATCTAGAATTTGACACCGTAATTACATTTATTCTGTGACATAACCTAGTTGTTACATTATTAAAGTATATCACACACATTTTGACATTATCTTAATTTTCTTTCCTAAATCAGAAACGGGCGTTATCCATGAATGATATACGGTGACATAATTAATTACAGTAGGGGCTCTATTCTAGAGATTAGAGCTATATAACAATTGAGTTACGGGTAACAAATCTAAGCAAAATAATTTTTTTGTTTTGAATTTTTTTTAAGTAACAGAAAAAGTTTTTTATAAAAAAATCAAAGAGAATAATACAAAGGTATTATTTCAACTGGGAGAGATAATTTTGTCGAAGAAATGCAATTGCGCTTGCGACCTTTGTGTCCCTATTGGCTTGATCTGCAAAGTCGCTCCGTATCAGGACTACCGCACCAGTCCGGGTCGTTATTGATTCGGTCGTGGGGGCAAAATTTCTGCCACACTGACACACATTAACATAGACATCGCTTATTTTCGGTACGGCACGAGCTTCGTAAAAAAATTCCCGAAGCGTTATTGTAGACGCATCCGTTTAGATATGCGCGCCATGCGTGTAGGTAATCTTCCGTTGTGACACTTCCATTTGTAAGAGTTTTTTACTACTGCAGTGGCATTACCAAGTAAAAATCTTTGAACTCTGACATTGATTCGGCGGTTGATAATTACGTAATTGCGTGATGGTGAGGTAAACACAGGAGCGAATTTACTAGCTGGGAGGAGTTCATATTTTATGACGTAGTGTGGAGGATTTGCGAGGGTGGGGGACTATAAATTAAGCTTTTAAAAGCTTCTTGACGAGGGGGTCATTTATGATTTATGGTAAACAAGCCGAGATTTGGCGGAAAAAAATAACACGGCGGAGATTAGGTCGTTGACGGTGACGCGATCTTCGGGGACGCGATGTGCATTTCAAAAGGATGAAGGGTAGAGAATGACGAGATACACAACTGACATGTTACACCCCAAAAATGTTATTAAACACAACATTTAAGAATTAATAAAATTTTAATGTTATAAAAATTCTGTCACTGTCGGTTGATCGATCCATACATCAAAATTTATTTTTAATTTTTTGTATTAAAACGTGCTTTAATTTGTTGAGTTTAGTTCAAGAAGTTTAAATAAACAATTGGTCAATTAGTCTATAAACAATTTCGGCAGATTAAACCTAAAATTGAACTGGTTGCAAAATGGTGGATGCGCCGGGCTAACTAAAAGTTAAATTGGTCAATTTTGATTTTATTATTATTAAAACCAGTTCTAATTTGTTGTATTTAGTTAAGTAAGTTTAAATAAACAATTAGCTAATTTTTCTACAAACAATTTTGGCAGATAAAACTTAAAACAAAACTATTTACAAAAATGGTGGATGCGCCGGGTCACCTAAAATTTAAAAACGGTCAATTTCTAATTTTTTTAATTAAAACTAGCTTTAATTTGTTGTGTCTAGCTTAGTATGTCTAGTAAACAATTGATCAATCTGTCTATAAACAATTTCGCCACATACAAACCTAAAATTAAACTTATTGCAAAAATGGTGGATGCGCCGGGTTTGCTAAAAGTTAAAATTGGTCTATTTTTATTTTATTTTTATTAAAATCAGTTCTAATTTGTTGTGTTTAGTTACGTAAGCTTAAACTTACTGAACCAGATACAACAAATCAAAGCTAGTTTTAATTAAAAAAAATAATTGAACGACTTTAACAAGAATTTAGATAAGAGAGTTTTTACTTGACGTCCCAATTATATCATTAAGGGACTACCAGCATTTGTAGCGTTAATTGTTATGTGGGGTGGTACGCTTTCGTGTAAAGTCACGCATTGAAACATCCCCTTGACACCTTCTTCATCAGTTTTCGATGTTAACCCGAATGTAAATTTGAATAATGTTGATCGTTTATTGTTTGTAGACGGTCAATGAAAATAACGACTTCCGTGTTATACACGCACATCCCTGCATTTTCTAGGTCAGTCTCTTAAGACCTACCCCTCGTCATTTTGCTATTTTCCGGCCGTTTCCGGAAGTGCATCTCGCAATATTCCAGTGTACACCATCTCTGCATTCGACGTGTCCATCCATCAGGCGCTGGCAATTTGCACGAGATTCGCGATGAATCATTTATGCAGATGTAGATAAGTAAAAGCTTTATTTCCGGTCGGACGTGTTTTTTGCTTGTGAAAGCTCTCCGTTCCGGAGTTTCGACACAAGCCTGATTGCCGTAAATTAAAGCGACCTGTGTGCCGCGGAAATGTCGGCACTGCATTATTTAGTTTTGAAGTGTTTTCCGCTTTGAAAAGCTGCGGCCGTAAATTTTAAATGGTCCAGAGTCCCGGACCACTTTCAAAGATAAAAACGTTTATGGACGCGAGTTACATCTTCGCATATCTCTGACGCTTAACAGTCGGGAATATTAATAGGGAAGTCAGGGAAATTAAATTTTTTAACGATAAAAAATCCGGTTATGCAGGATACGGTTTGGTCAGAGAGATCAGAGCTAATTTAGATATGCGAAAAAAGCCGATTTTCAATCGAATTCGGTTCACAGATCAAAAAAAAAACGTAAATGTAAATCATGACGAGTTCTATTGAGTTCTCTGTTAAACAAGCAAATAATGGCAAATGAGACCCAGTTACACTTCACGCCCCCACATTCCAACCCTTATTTTATCTAAATACAACCACAATTTTATTTTTTTTCCTTCAGTAATGAATAATTTAATTTATAGTTGACCCGGCGCATCCACCATTTTTACAACTATATCAATTCTTGGTTTATCAGCCGAAATTGTTTATAGACAAATTGGTCAATTGTTTCTTTAAATGAATAATTAATAATAATAAATAATTGATTTGTCTATAAGCAGTTTCGGCTGATACAACCAAAAATTAAGCAAACTGCAAAAATGGTGGATGCGCCGGGCTAATAAAAATTAAAATCAGTTTATTTATATTGATTTTTAGTTAAAACTAGCTTCAATTTGTTGTATCTGTTTTAGTAAGTTTAAATAAACAATTGATCAATCTGTCTATAAACAATATCGGCTGATATAACCAAAAATTAAACTGATAACATTCTGGATAACAAAATAACAGTTTATGTGTCGATTTTCGCGCTAATAATATTTTTTTCAATGTGTTTGTGAATGTCTGTAGACTTTAGGCCTGCCATTTCACCTAAGCAAATTTCCCTTGTCTGAATATTTGGTCCCGTTCAAAGTCTCTTTACGACGTTGGCATGAAATTTCCCGTCCCATTTTCCACCGTCAGCGCAGCGATAAAACAGGGTCAAAGTACGTGACTAATGAAACAAGATACAGGACGAAGTGTTAATCCTTCCCTGCGTCTTTTCCACCTAACCACATTATTTTTTATCACCATCTTGTTGTAATGCACATTTTCGTGACGTGCACCACCCCCTTGTCAAAAAACCCGCTTAGCGACCTCAGTTCAGCCATTAGCGATGCATCATGAGACCGTGTCCATTTTTTGGTCAAAACGAGGTTTCCCTCGGGAGTTGTTCCGTGTTGATGACGTTATTAAAATCGTGTTTTCGCTCGAGCGTTGTTTCATTTCAAATGTTTATCAGCCAACAAGTTGTTTCGGTTGTCCATTTGAATATTTTCTCTCTGGGAGCAAAAAAAAAGACAAGGAAGCGGTTTAATATCTCCGAGCGTAAGTCAACATCAAAATAAATGTCAGCGGTGTTGTTCCTTAATGGTCGAGCTGATGGTTTTAGTAGGGAACGTCTCCAGGAAGTCTCTGAACTTTTCTCAGCAAGTTGATTTGCTAGAGATGTGTGTAGGAGGAAAACACGCCAAACAAGCAATAAAGAATGCTAATCGCTTCGCCGGTTTTTAATGAGAGATAGCGCACACTCCGTAATCACGATTCGATATATTTATGCGCATATTTTAGAAAATTCCAGGCGCTCAAACACGGCTCTCAGGTACGGAAAACTAATGTTTATGCAAATTGATGCCAATTTACACCACACAAGAGATTGAAAGGCTGCGGACCGGATAAATACGAACAGTTTACGCAGGAAACTGAGAGCCAATCAACCAAACGAAAAGCCAACTCATAAAAATAAAGAGCTTCTGAAACACAAAACACTTTTATCTTAAAATCTGGTAAATATCGCAGGATATTGTAGTAAAGATATGCCACAAATTAGACCGCGTTTAGTAGCCGACTGGATTAGCCAAAAATTTTATGATTAGCCAAAAATTGGGCTGACTGTTACTGCTTTCAGTACTGTAACATTTTTCAAAAATAATGAAAGAAAAATTGGCAAAATTGCAGACAGAGCAAAGTCATGATAGATGAGCAATACCTGTAAAAAATCGCTAAATTTTGTCTGTGGCTGCTCATAGATAACCTCCGAAAGCTGTTGAGCTCTTGAATTAGACATTTTTAAATAACCAAGCATTTTAACAGAATGGACACTATTTATCAAAAATAAAAATTTTAAAAGAGTTTTTAGTAACATTTGATATTTACGGGTCTTTTACAACACTGACAAGGAAAACTTTGCTATTTAAATTTTTTTCTTTGGGTATTATGCAAGTGATTTAAGAAGATATAAAATCGGACGTGATTGATGTTTTCATTATTTCTTCCAATTGAAACGTTTATATAATAAAACTTCATCTGTTAGAATTTGGATTCTTTGCATCACTCAAAAATGAAAAACAATGATTGATGAACTGAGAAATAAATTAGTTTTGGGGAAATCCCAATTGGAGAAGCAATTTACATCTGTCGTAACAACAAACTTTAATCTGTTAATATTTTCCACATGAGTTGAATACTTTAAAAAAATCTTTTAAATGAAATAAATCAGAGTTCGCTTATTTCTGTGAAAAGTAATTTTGCACGTCTTTGAGAAATTCCAAAAGCATACGTTGATGTGAATACTCAAACTTCGAATTGGTTTTATTCTCTCAAATTTAATCATGTCATTGAAATTCCATCGTGAAAAGATATTGTTCCGTAAACATGCAAAAATCCATCTCGAGTACTTGAAATTTTAATACTTCGTCTCCGTTTATACTTAAAGACAAATTCCAAGTTTATTTACGAAGTTTAATTTTTGTCTCGTGTGAAGTATAACCTTCTTTGGCTTCTTTCCTCGCGTAAACCCCGTCGGTTTACGTCTCGGGCGTCGCTTTGAAAAATTAATAAACGTGTAGAACAGCGCGCTTGTCGCGCGTAAAAATAAATATTGAAACGCGGGTTAGTTTTTATTGTTATTGCTGCGACTCGGTGCGCCCGAAACCATTACCATTATGTGTTTTAAAGTTGTCAGACCTGTGCCAGCTACCAGAAATAAAGTGACTGTAAACTTGCCACCAGAAAGATATTAACGCTCCTGACAGCAGCCAATATCCCAGATAACACCCTTCTTTTACATTTAAACTAGTTTTGACGAGAAAACACTGAAAATGAACTTAATTATACCAAACACTCGCTGTTTTTCGAGTGAAATATTATCGCAATTTTAGTATTCACAGGTGGCAAAGAATTATTTATTGATGAAAGAAGGTGCCGGAAGATTGTGTATTAAATCTGCATGGGGGGTGAAAAAAGTAAAGCTTTATCAAAGGATCGTTTCGAATTTATTTTTATTTCTTAATTTAAATTCTATGAGCAGAGGCGTGGTGGAGTGTCTTTGAGTCTTTGTGTTTGCTTTTCTCTTTCCGCCTGTACCATTATTAATTTTTATAGTCGGCTTTGAGTAACTTTATTATGACGAAAAAAAATGTCCGCGAGTTATTGTATAAGCCTCTGAGAAAGAAAAATTTGCTAATATAAAAAATTAAATCAACGTTTTTATGTAAGTCGTGATGATGTTCACAAATTTTATAAAAAAAACTGTGAAAAATGCTTTAATTAAAAACCTGTTTTGTTAGTTTTTAAATTAAGGATTAAAAAGCGTGCAAAAAACAAAGATTAAAACACGACACTCGTAAATTATTATGTTGTTAACTGTGTTAAAAATGTTGACATTATGCCAGTACAGTCATTTAAATTTACAGTGTTGTAATGCAGGTACAGAATGATTCAAAAGTAATGACATTAGGCTTGTCTCAAGAACACAGCAAATTCTTTACGAACGGATATTTTACTAAATAGCGAGTTACGAAATAAAATCTGTTTTAACATCAGTAACAAGACAAAAATAAGTAATAACCTCCAACAAAAATCTTAAATTCTTGTTTATAATCTTGGTAAAAAAAAGATTCTGGGTTTCTAACTGCTATAAAAAAAATTCTAGTAATAATATTAGTCAAGAAAAAAGAGACAAAAACCCTAATTTTTTGCCACCTCGTGGTCGAAAAACTGAAAATTTGTAAAAGAGAACACATATTTTTAAATACATAGATGGCGCTCAAATCTGCATTTTCGTCTATTCCGTCACAATCTAACATCAGAAAAGTTTTTATATTACTAAAAATCACAGTTATTGTTTAAGAAAATTCAAATATTTTTTTTAAAAAACAAATACTGCAACGTTTGTGCAAACTTAGTTTTTTTATTTAAAAAGTTAGTTTAATAAATAGTTATTTATTAAATAAGTGTTTAAGACATCGTTTTACCCACGCAAGAATGTTTAAGCGCAAGACTCAGTCAAGCGCTTAATATTCTTAAGTGGATAAAACGCGACTAAAACACGAATCCAATATAACGTTTTATCCAGAATTACAGCGATTTAAAATCAGATTCGCCAAAATTTCATCTCATGTCATCAAAAAATGATTTGACATTACACTCTGACAGCGTATGTTACCTCAAAAATCATTGAAATTAACTAAAAAACATGGGAGGTATTAAATCGTTGCTATTTATTTTCGATTGTTTATCGTATCGACTCCATTTGTACAAAACGCTGTGCAAGTTGGTGAAAACGAAAAAAAGTGATACTGTTCCTGAGGTAATTCTTGAGGAAGCTGAAGAAGCGACTCGTCAGTTGTTGCCTGCGAAGTTCAGGGAACATTATGAAAAAGTACTTTCAGAGTTTAATAAATGAAAAGAAGAACTGGGAATAATGACAATAAATGAGGAAGTTCTGTTATCGTATTTCTTAAATTTGAAGAAGAGGCATGCAATTTCATTCATGTGGTCGAAATACTCAATGCTGAAGGCCGCTATAAAGGACTATAAAAACATAGATATTGGAAAATATAGTAGGTAAGCTCATGGCCTATCTGAAGAATTAGACAAGAAGATACAGGCCGAAGAAAGCTGTAGTATTCGAAAGAGCACACGTAGAAGAGTTCCTGACAAGGGCTTGCGATAATGAATATTTGATGGTCAAGGTAATCTCTGTCATTACATAGACATTGTAGATAATAAATTTTGGAATATTTTAGGTTGCATTAATAATGGGGGTGTCTGGTGGCTGTCGATGCTGTGAGCTGACAAATTTGAAAATCAGTGATGTAGAAGACAGGGGCGCATACCTGATTGTTTTGATACCAGATACCAAGACAGACGTTTCACGAAAATTTACAATTATAGAAAAAGAATTCTCTATCAACACTGTGAAGAATTGTAGGAAATACACGTCCTTACGTCCGAAGAAGTTATCCATTGAAAGGTTTTTTTTACGATACGCTAATCAAAAATGTTCATCGCAAACTGTTGGAATTTACATTTTATCGAAGGTTCCTTCTAAAGTTGCTTCGTTTTTAAATCTGACGAATGCAGAAGCTTATACCGACCATTGTATAAGGCGCACTTCAACAACTTTACTTGCCAATGGAGGTGGTAATCTTACAACAATTAAACGAGATGGTGGGTAGAGGAGCTCCTCCATAGCAGAAACTTATATCGAAGATTCTGTATCTAATAAGCTTGATATCGCAAGAAAAATCCAAGGTTCTCTTGGTACTAGTCGTTCCTTACTAGAGGAGACGTCCATTGTTCCTACAACTACTATTCGTTCTGGAACCGATAACAGCTACAAGCTTTTTATTAATGGAAACGAAGTGAAATATGATAAAACAAAAAACGAAATGTCCATTAATGTAAATGTTAATGACAATATAAATAATAAATAGAATGCGATTGATTTAAGATTGTATTTTTTCATTATTCCACTAGTGGTATAAAGTGTTACTTTATACGGTTTGTAAGTGTAGATAAAACTTCAATTATAAAGTAGTTGTGAATAAAAATAATTTATTTCCACTATATACATGATTACACACAACAATAATTAAACAAATAAATAATTTGTTATTAGTCACTTTAATGACGTTGCTTCTGAGAATATCGCTTATTTTAATCGCTTTCGAGTCAATGGATTTACTCACTTATATAAAAATACATTCTCTCTAAATGTGGCCAAATGTTTCGCGATCTTTCTCCACTCGTACAAAGCAATGACATCATTCTTCTTGATCGGTCTCTAGACGTTTCTATTAATAGTTTCATAGAATTTTGCGTTACGATGCGTTTCTTACCGTGATTTTCTTCTAGAATTTTCTTAAACTATTTACTCAAAAGTTTCTTTTTCTTATTGTTATTTCAAAATGTTCGTAACAATAATAAAAACAAAACTAAAATTTAATCATCAAAATAAAAGAGTTTAAAAATGTTATTAAATAAAAGCCAATTGTCAAAACTAACAAAATATCACCTTTCTATTGATGTCTGGAACGTCTAAAAGTGTAATTACTTCTGGAAAATACAGTGTAAAATTCTCTCGATGATTTATTGAGATAATACCTAATGTCTTATAGAGTTTTGAGGGTTTTGGAGTTTTTGGGAAAAGGGCAATGTGTTTGACACGGATTGCTAAATTACGTGTAATTAACGAATGCAAGATCTAATTACGAGTAGAGACGACTGTAAACAAGAGCCTAAGACAAACTCGAAGTTAGTTAATGCCTTAGTTGGAGAACAAAAGCTCGCGCTATAATACTAAGCTCATTGTACAAACTACAATGGCATACTGATTTAGTAGGAACATTTAGAAACAGCAGCTATTCTAATTTTAAAGCGTTTTTCAATCCGTACAAAGAAAACTTTTATACAAATGAAAAGTTAATTTATCAGAGGGTGGTTGAAGGAAAAGGTGCGTCACTCATATGATGGTACAACTCAATCTTCTAAGATTGAAATTTTAAATCAATTCGAGTGATTTCGAGAGCGACACGCGAGAAGATTACATTACAAGAAACCTCTCTGAAAGTAAAAGCATAGCCATTAATAAAATCCTTCAAGAATTTTTCGTAAATACGCAAGTTTAGTGTTTTTTCTCGGAATTTTTTTTTATACAAAGCACGTTTCCTTCAGAAAATCTCTCCCCGATCCTTCATTAGCCAGCAACTCTCTTAACAAAGTCAGTAATTAAATTAATAAACTCTTGCAAGTATACCGCGTCCATTGTGAGCGATTCATTTGTTTAAAAATCGCCCGGAGTCCGGAATTCGTGATTCTACAGGTGCACTCCGGTCGAGCAAACAAAGCGGTTTCTTTCCCTTCTAAATACGTATAGATTTAGTTCTTTATATGTATTTTTTTGTTTGGAACGCCTCGAGCCGGCTTAGGCCTCGCAAAGGCGGATCACGGCCGCAGTCAAAAGCCGAAACTTATACCAACAGTAGAGTGGTAGATTTATGGCGGTCGCGGAGCGCTGAGTACACACACAAACTAGTCGAGGAGAAATCCGGGCAAGAACAGCCCTCTTCGGCTTCTTCGGCGAACACTCGGCTGATATATAGCGGATTATTTCACAAGTTGTTTGGATAACCCGGTGACAAATTGGCCTTTATGCCGAATTAACCCACTCGAGAGATTTTAATAAGTGCCCGAAAATTGTTTGCTTTTCTACAACACTCAAAATTCTCTCTCTAATTCTATTAAACCTACGTCTTAAACTTTAGCTAAACTTGTTTATCGCTAAGTATTACGTTTAATTAATAAGATGTGCCTCCTGTTTAATAAACAAGACGAGATACAAACTTTCAATCGTCAAAACCAATTTTACCACAACAAAAAAATTTTTTTATACAAAACTTTGTTCACATTCCCAAAGCAAAAACTCTTCGGAAACTTATCGATTAGATATTTACGTGACCCACATATCTTACTTACTAAATGATAAACTAACTCAAAAAGACATTAGAGAACTCCTAACAAGAACAAGACAGCTAATTGATCGCAAAAAATATTAGGTTTGGCTGCCAAACAGAAGCTCAAGAAAAAAATTTCGATTTGATACGCGAAAACTTATTTTTGGGAATTTGCGGTCAGTACAAGTCTCACATCTTAATTCCAACAACAGATTGCGTTCAAAAACTTTTAATCTAGTTACACACTTTTCTTAAAGCCTCAACTGAATTGCGTTCAGATCGAATGAAATTTTAATTTTCAAGTAGCAGAAACAAAATTTTTTTTTAATTTTTTCTAATTTCTTTCACTTTTTATTTTTTCTACAAGTATCTTTATTTGTTCTTATTTTTCTTGTTGTTTTTTTATTTTCTAATTAATGCTTTTTCTGCTCTTTAATGCTGGAATTCTAAATCAATACGCTACTCCATCGGAGTAGCGCAAAATTACTCCATTTAATGTAAAGAGTATAGTAAAGTTTCGACGTTGCCTCTAGCAACTCAAATTACACCGGTGTAGAATTGATTTAGAATTAGGCTTTTAGAATTTTTGGGTTTTTAGAGACTTTGAAAGTCTTCTGTTTTTCTAGAACATTTTTAGCTCTATTCCTTTTCTTCTAATAGTCGTTTTTAGTTTTGATACTTGATTCCATGTGAGCGTATTTTCCAACATCAGCTGATCACAAAACGAGCTTATTTTTATTTTACTTTGTTCTAGGGTTAATTAATTTTTTTACAAAATAAAAAAATGAATTAATTAATTTACGAATTTTCATTGTTAGCAGAACACTACTACCAAAAATGTAATCCCATCTAATCTATATTTAACTTAATCAGTGAGATTAGATTATAAAGCAATTTTTTGTTTGACTCCCTCTGTTTTGTTTCAGCTAATAGAATTACTAAATTAGGAACTAAATCAACAATCATTGTTTCAGATCTTAATTAAAGTAGTAGTAAGTAAATCTGAGAATGGAATTAACTAAAGTACAATGAAATAATCCAGATTGTTTTGCGTATATCCACTAATTTAACCTTATTATTATTACGTTTAAAAATCTAGGTTTTAGCAAGTTTCAAACCGGTTTTGCAAGTTGCAATTTACAGTAGATTAACGAGTTTAATCGGTTTTCACAATTTCATATCTTGAGTCTAAAAATCTGTAGTCTAAAATCTAGTATTTGGCAAAATTTAAACAGATTTAATTAAATATATTAAAACTAAGGTAAGCTTTTGTTTAAAATCTTTAAAATTCAAAACCAATTTTAGTAAATTAACGAGTTCAACTAATTTTACCGATTTAAACCGATTTTAGTAAATTAACAACTTTAAAAGGTTTTTACTGCCTTCATGTTTTAAATCTAAAAAAATCCTTAGTTTAAAATCTAGTTTTGGCAAGTTTAAAACTCAATCTAGCAAATTAACAATTTTAACTGGTTTTTACTGCTTCATATCTTAAACCTAAAAAAATCTAGTTTAATATATAGTTTTTGGCAACTTTTAAATTGATTCTAGTATATTAACGAGTTTAACTGGTTTTTACTGCTTTATATTTTAAAACAAAAAAATCTCTAAATCAAAATCTAGTTTTTTGCATCTTTCAACTCGATTCTAGAAAATTAGCAAGTCCAACCGATTTTTACAGCTTTATATTTTAAAACAAAGTAAATCTCTAGTTTAAAGTTTAGTTTTTGGCAACTTTCAAATCGATTTTAGTAAATTAACGAGTTTAACCGGATTTCACTGTTCAATCTCTAGTTCAAAATCTAGTTTCTAAATCTAGTTGCCAAAATTAATCTAGTAAATTAACAAGTTCAACTGATTGTTACTGCTTTATATCTTAAATCTGAAAAATTTTTAGTTTAAAGTTTAGTTTTTGGCAACTTTCAAATCGATTTTAGTAAATTAACGAGTTTAACTGGTTTTCACTGCTTCATATTTTATAAACGAGAAGATCTCTAAATTAAAATTTAGTTTTTGGCATTTTTTAACTCGATTCTAGTAAATTAACGAGTTCAACCAATTTTTACTGCTTTATATTTTGAAACGAAGTAAATATTTAGTTTAAAATTTAGTTTTTGGCAAGCTTTAAATTAGTCTAAGCAATTCTAGTAAATTAACAAGCTTAGCTAGTTTTCATTGCTTAATATTTTAAAAATAATTTTTTTTTATATAGAGATCTAGTTTTTAGCAATTTTTAAACCGATTGTAGTAAATTAACAAATTTAACCGGTTTTTGCTGCTTTTATCATAAAACTGAGAAAAACTTTACTGTAAAATTTAGTTTTGGCATCTTTTAACCCGATGCTAGTAAATTAACAAGTTCAACCGGTTATCACTGTTTTATATTTTAAAACAAAGTAAATCTCTAGCTTAAAATCTAGTTCTTGGCAAATTTTAAATCCAATCAAGCAAATTACCGAGTTTAACCGGTTTCTTCTACACTTTTATATCTTCAACCTAAAAAAAATCTCTAGTTTCTGGCAAGTTTTAAACCGGTTCAAGTAAATTAACAAGGTTAATCGCTTTTCACACATTTTAAAATTGAGAAACTTTATACTTTTAAAATCTAGTTTTGGCTCGTTTCAAACCGGTTCTACAAATTGCATTTTAGAGCAGATTAACGAATTCAACCGGTTTTCACTGCTTCATATCTTGAAACTAAAAAAATCTTTAGTCTAAAATCTAGATTTTTTTAAACCGATTTAATTAAATTAACAAGTTTAACTAGTTTTTATTGCTTAATATTTTAAAAATTAAAAAATCTAGTTTTTGACAAATTTTAAACCTAATTTTAGTAAATTAACAATTCTAACCAGATTTTACTGCTTCATGTTTTAAAACTGAAAAAATCTTTAGCTTAAATTTTAATTTTTGGAAAGATTTAAAGCGATTCTAGTAAATTAACGAGTTTAAATGGTTTATGCTGCTTTTTATCTTAAAACTGTGAAAAGCTCTAGTTTAAAATCTAGTTTTTGCTATGTTTTAATTTGATTTTAGTAAATTAACAGGTTTAACCGGTTTTTACTGCTTGATATTTAAAAACTGAAAAAAATCTCTAGATTAAAATCTAATTTCTAACAAGTTTTAAACCGATTCTAGTAAATTTTTGGCATATTTTACACTGATTCTAGCAAATCAAGGTGTTTAACCGCTTATTCCTACTTCATATCTTGAACCTGAGAAAAGCTCTTGTTTAAAATCTACTTTTTGGCAAGTGTTGAGCAGATTCTAATAAATGAAAAAGTTTAACTAGTTTTCAATGATTCATATCTTACACTTGAGAAACTTTGTAGTTCAAAATCTAGTTTTTGGCATTTTTTTTAAACCCAATCTAACGAATTAACTAGTTTTTAACCGATTCTAGTAAATTAACTAGTTTCACTGATTTTTTTGCTTCATTTCTTAATACTAAGAAAACTGTTTTGTTTAGAATTGAATACGTGTGCTAGTTTTTAATAATTTATTTTGTTAACAATTGATGAAGTTACATTCGGCGTCTTGTTGACGTCTTTCTAGACACACTACTCTTTTTCGACTTCACTTGAACTCTCTTCCAGGGTGGCTCTCCTCCTCTCAGGGTGGTGAGAGGAGTGGGGAGTCTCTTTAGGGTGTGGGTGGTAACGTTGGTACCAAACAAAACCCTTTAGTTTAGAATCTAGTTTTTGAAAAATTTTCAACCGATTCTGGTAAATTTGCGAGTTTAACTGGCTTTTACTGCTTCATATCTTAAATTCATATCTAGTTCAAAATCTAGTTTTTAAATCTAGTTGCCAAAATTTAGTTTTGGCAACTTTTAAACGCAATCTAGTACATTAACAAGTTCAACTGATTGTTACTGCTTTATATCTTAAATCTGAAAAATTTTTAGTTTAAAATCTAGTTTTTAGCATCTTTCAACTCGATTCTAGTAAATTAACAAGTTTAACCGGATTTCACTGCTTTATTTTTGCTGCTTTTTGTCTTAAAATTGAGAAAATCTCTACTTTAAAATCTAGTTTTTGGCCCGTTTTAAACCGGTGCTACAACTTGTGTTTAGAGTAAATTAATTAACGAGTTTAACCCGTTTTAACTGCATCGGATTTTAATACTGAGAAACTTTCTAAACATATTGTGACCTAGTTTTAAGTTAAAAATGTATAAAAATTCAAAAAAACACAAGTAAAAATGTCCGCTTCAGCAATCAAACAAAAACTCACCCTTTGTTGTGGCAGATGACTCGACTAGTGTTATCCTGGAACATAGAAAAAAAGATAGATTAAAATGTGCGGTCATGGCGTGTCGAGGTCGGCTTATTTTCTATCAAAAACCCCAACACTAAGACATTTTTATACAGGAAAATGACAGCGAGTTGAGAGCAAGCACGTGCACGTCATGTTTTTTCTCTTCGCTACTCCTTGAGGAAGAATTCCAGTGTTTGGAGTCGAAATTGTGTCGAGAAAAATAAATTGGCAGCAGTTTGTCGACGATGAAAGCTATTTAACGGAAACTATCCAATATTTCAGCAGAGTTTAATTAACGCTGAAAAATTGTTTTTTGTTGTTTTTTCACGATATTAGATGTCATAAAAGCAAAAATAAAACGGTTGAAGTGTATATTTGCGACATAAGCTCCTCGAGTTGAGTTTAAAAATGAAATTTTCGATTTGAGTCCACCTGGCCTATTCATGTCTTTTGTTTCGTTAGCAACTAATTGCCGCCATAATTCATTGGTCGCAATGCGAGAAAATGCGAACAGTAATCAAAAAGCCCTTTGTTAAAGCTCGTCGTGCATGTGAACCATACATTTCTTTGTGGTCGAGGCCGAGAACATAATTTACCTGTCAGAGATAGCATTGTGCTATTGTTTAGTCTCTCGGCGAAATCTTTCGTCGTCTAACAAGTTATTTCTCTGCTACAATTACAACGGAGACAACAAGGATATGCGTTGCGGAAACTCACTGATCGTTTAAAGAACTCGGTTGTTATTTTTGTTGAGAGTTTCGTATCCTGTCCATTATCTTTCGCTTGTTTGCTTTGGAAAACGAATCGAAATGAATCGGCACAAGGATCGTGCGTGAGGAATTACGAACGTCTTGCGTGACGACAACAACGCTCAAACTTTTCCACTTTGGGACTATTATCAAAATGCAAAAATTCTATTGGGAAACACACTTCATGAAAACGCTGCTTTAAAACAACATTAAAATAAAAAAAAAATGTTTTAACATCTCCCAGATAGTGTGGCAATTGGCTTGTTTTAATTCAGCCTTAAGTTTCAGCGAGTCTTTGCAAACCATCAACAATACTTTAATTAAGTTTAATTTCTAATTTAAATTTGGTGTAGCTAACTAACAGCTCTCATTTTAATGAATAAGCTTTAATGTTTGATTTTTCCCAATTTATTTTTTAATTTTTAATTATAACTCAGAAAACAATAGCTAAATCTAAAATAAGAGCTAAAACTGCAATTTAAAAACGCAATTTTTAACGGTTTTTCTTTATTCAACAAGCGTTTCTTCATGCCGAATTTAAACAAGTTGCAAATTCTTATTAACAAATTTTATGATTATTCAAAATATTAATATAGAATTCAAGATATACTAGTTCAAGTTTGTTTTGCTTCTTTAATTTTTAACATCAGAAGTGGGATACAAGAATTTCTTGTACGAAAAATAAAAACGTAGTCGTCGACGTCATCACTGTAGTGTTAGAGAGGATTTTAAAGGAAGGGAAAGCAATCGGAATGAGTCTTTAGTCATAGACAGATATTTAGCTTGACGAGGCTATTATCACCGGCTTATTAAAGTTTGTTCGTTCAAGGTCACGAGTGATGTTGATTTCTGTAATTTCTATAATAATTTGGACACATTTAACAACAGGTACGTCGTATGTAAAGTGCAATTCTAAACATGGTCCTTCGAGCCGGATTTTTTGTGGTTTTACTCACCTGTTCCTAGTCCTTAACAAAGTTTGTAAACCTTAAGTCCTCTGCAACGCTACAGTAAAACTAAATATCTTTATATTCCTAACATTTGGTGCAAAATAATGTTGGATCAACCCCTCTTTGAGACACTAATGTCAATCTATCTGCAAGTTGAAACCGTCTTAAATTAATATTTGGCAAAGTGTGCCTTTCGGATGAGTTTCTGTGAATGTTTATCCGCGGCGAGCGTTGTAAATCCTTCTAAAATCCTCGACCGCTCTTATACCGAAATTTAATTGTCTTAAAAGTTAAAGAAGGAGCGCAAAAATCGAGCGGTTGAGAATCAGCGGCACAAAAGCAAACGCAATTACTCCCTTTTTCGTTCTTTATTCGAATCTGTATAGGCGGTTATGTAGGCGGAAACCGAACAACAATACCGACAATTTCGCTTATTTATCTTCAGATTTCTTGATTCTCGATCAAGTTTTCAAAACACACACAATAAGGGAATAAGTTTAGCGATTCTATCAAGGGGTTGTTGACTTTTCTAATTGCAAACGGGGAATATTTACGATACCTGATAAGCGCAGTTTTTCTTCGGTTTTAATTATGCAACTCGGCGACAAACTTGTGGAAAATTTAATTAAAAAATCAAAATGTGGGCTCACGATTCTCGAAAAAATTTGTTGAATTAGTTGTTGGTAAAGTTTTTTTATAAAAGCGCTGGTTTGGTATTGCTAAGGGTGCGGTTTCGTTTTTATTACTTTTAATCAAGCCAAGCGCTAAAAAAATTTTAACGAAAAAAAAGTTTCATTTTTATTTCAATTAAACTTGATTTTGATGTAAATATATATTTATATATATATTTCTAAAAAAAAAATTTCCAACAAAACAAATTCTTTGTACCCTTTACCTTCTTCTTCAAATCTTAACTTTTTCTCTTTAATATAAATCCTATCTAGCATCTATCTAGTGTGAGATATGATTGAGAGAAGACTGTCCGCTTTGCACCGTTCTGCACAGACTCTAGCACAGTTAATCCATAAGGTTGGAGTTGCTTATGTTACTAATTCCTTGCAAATTTTATCGTCCCATTTTTGATGTAAAAATTACGTCTAAATAGTATATTAAGTATGGAGAACGGTAAGGAATGCTTACCGTTCGAAGACAATTGTTTGGAGGAGGAGCGAAGCGACGACTCCAATTACTGTCTGAGAACGGTAATCCTCAACGTTCGACATGCTTGTAACGTTTTTTGCGCGATTGGAGTTTCTAGAATAATAATAATTTATATCAATACATTTGTGATAATCGGGAAGATTGAAACTGAAAACTTTGGGTGGCTGTTCCATGGTTGCTATGGTTTTGTTCCAAACAAGTAAAATTGTCTTTTTGATACAATCATTCCTACATAGTTCTGTTTTGTGGTTCTGTTTTCGAAGCAAATATGAGCGATAGTGATGATCTACCGGATGATTTAGAAGACGCTTGGCAAGAAGGATGTTCGGCAATAATTCCAGAAAAATCTAAAGCCCGATATGAACAGACATACAAGTTGTTTAAGGAATGGCGTGAAGCAAAGGAGATTTCTGTAAATGAAAAGAGCTTGTTAGCGTATTTTGTGGTGAGAAGTGGACACTTGAAGGCCCCAGGCAGTTTATGGGCGGAGTATTCTATGCTGAAAAGTACAATTTTTCTCCATGATGCTATCGATATTTCTAAGTTTGCTACATTAGTTGTTTATCTTAAGAGAAAAAATATTAAATATCAGCCTAAGAAGGCTAAAATTTTTACCAAAGAAGACATGGAAAAATTCTTGAATGAAGCACCAGACGAACAATTTTTAATTCAAAAGGTAAGTTGTAGATGATGAGGTGGTATATCTGAGTTCTAAGGAAACAATATATTTGCAGGTAGCAATGATATTGGGAGTATCGGGCGCTTGTAGACGAGAGGAATTGTACAATATTAAAATGAGTGACATAGAAGAACGTGAAGAAATGTTTATAGTAAATATTCCAAATACAAAAACGAATATTCAGCGAACGTTTACAGTTATTAATAAAGAAAATGAAGCAGTTCATTATTTGGAAATACTTCGAAAATACATAAGAATTCGACCAAGCAACCCAACGTCAGATCATTTATTTCTGAACTATCGAAGTGGCAAATGCACTAGGCAAGTCACAGTAAAAGGCACAATTGGAGGCGGGCCGTCAAAAATTGCAAAGTATTTAAAGTTGCAAGCTCCTGAAGGTTTTACTGGACACTCGTTTCGACGCACATCGGCTACACTTTTGGCGAATAACGGAGTTGATGTGTTTGGGACTAAAAAGACATGGTGGGTGGCGTTCATCAACGGTGGCCGAGAGTTACGTGGAAGATTCCCTCCAAAACAAAATTGAATTTGCTCATAAAATTTTACACAGCGATGTTGGTGGACTATTACAACAACCTGGAATTTCTACGTCGGAAAGTTTGTCTATTAACACTAGAAACTCAAATGCGAGTGGTATTACTACTATTAATTATAACAGTTGTGCATTTAATTTTAATAAATAAATCGCAAAATTGTTTTTTTTTAGATTTAATTGCTTACCGTTCACTGAACGGTAAGTGAATTACTTACCGTTTTGTTACACGTAGCAACCAGTAACAGCAACCTACCGTCGTGGAAACAGGCACAGTAAACTGATAAAAACAACCGATCGCGCAAAAAAATTATTTCTTCTATGTGTAATACTTCTAATGTTATTGAGTATATCATAAAGCACTTCAGTTTCCCAACTTTATCTAATTTTATCCGTGGAAAAGTTTTTAAATTTTCCTATAAATTTTCCCGACTGCTGACAACAAACGGATGCAACTATCGCCGCCATTGTTTCGTTGTCATGACTTGAGGAAAAATTATTAGTTTAAAGTTCATAATGTCAAAGAAAAGCTTTTCATTTATAAAATTACAGGAAACTCTAATCTCGTATTGATTTTCTTCTATTAAATTGCTGAAATTGTAATTTTCAATGTAGATTTTCATTAGTGTTGCATTTGGTGCCAGATTGCATTAATTATTAATTGATTTCGTTGGTAAACATGTTGAAAACGAAACAATAGAAGTTTCAAAGCTCCAATATCAAAATGCTGTTCTCAATAGAAATTGTTCCGGCAGAAAAAAAATGACAAAGGTTAAAGGATATTGTATAGAGAGGAAAAAAAACCGTTGTAGTAACAATACAAATTTATTTTATTTAACAAGAGAGGAAATACAATTTTACTGCCTGCTACTTCGAAAAATCAATGCGTTATTTTTAGTTATATTTCTCTCGATCTTGTCATCACGTTCTTCCTTTTTGTTTGGTTGTTTTCCATCTGCAAACATTTATGTTTCCTTTTAGTTTCGATTTGTGTGAATTTATCACCCCGACGCATCCGCATTGGTCCTAAATTACAGGTCACGTGTCGCATCCACGTAAAACTCGCATTAACCGTATTTCTTTTATTGACCATGCGGCGAGAAAATGACACAATGCACCACCAATAATAAAAAAAGGAGTGGCTCTTCTAATGCAGTTTATGCAACTTTTAGTCCAGACGAAGAATCATTTGCGAAATGTTATTACCGCCTATAAAAGTCTCGGAATGGAGCGCTTCCAGTCTCATTATTGTTATATTTATGTCGAAACACTGCATCAAAATAAGTAATTGCAAATGCGAGCTGTAATGAAAAAGGCTTTGTGTGCCGCGATGGGATTCTAGCCAGGCTTGCCTTTCACCAAATGCGGTTAATTAGCAACGAAAGGATACAAAAATTTAACCTGGTTAAGGACAAAAACGGTTCTTGAATGAACTGTTTGGTGCGGAATTTGAAAGTGCTGCTTCAAAGCAAGCTCTACTGGAAATTTTCAACAAAAGCTCTGTTAGAGAAAGTTGAAGCAAAAAAAATTTGATAATAACCAAACCTGAAAATTTTTACCAATGTCAAGTATGAGATTTGTTAGCGTTATTCGTTGTGATTATTGTTTTTAACACCAAGTCTTTCTAAGTCGTTTCGGGTAATTTGACAAATAGACTTTTCCTCTACGATAACGCAAGAAATCTTAAACACAGTACAACACAGACAGAAACAGCTTCTTTGACTTTAAAATCATGTTTCAGGTGCTTCATTTATCAGATCGTAACCTGCTTCATTGCCAATTTTATTTATAGTCAGTTAATTAACTATTTTTTGAATCTACAACGTCAATATTTAACTCTGTAGTAGATTCACAACATTCAATTCAAACTTTAGTTTAAATAGAGTCATTTTTTAAATTTATTGTCTTATTTCTATATCTTTATTTTCTTTGAAATCTTTGTCACATTTTTTTACGTTTTTTGTCTCTTTTCGGTCTTTTTCTAAGTGTGCACTTAAGGGGGCAAAAGAGAGAATAAATAGGTTATAAAACTAGAAAATAAAAGATTAGAAATTATTGTTTCTTTTTTTAAAATTACTAAAATGTTATTCTTAAATTCCAAAATTACAAAAATTATGTTGTCTTTGTCTTTATTATTTCAAAATTTGATAAGAATTTTTGTGTTTAACTTTTAAAATTAGTAAAATGATTTTAAAGCTTCTCCAGACTTCAAAATTACTAAACCGTTTTCATCGGTTTTCAATATTGAAAAAAGAATTGCTAATTATTTATTTATATTTAAAAACTAGTAAAACAGTGCTTTTAGTAAGTAGTAAAGTAAAATGTCATTTCTAGTTTCTAAAATTAATAAAATTAAGCCTCATAATTGCCTCACAAAAAATTTCACAAGACAAAGACGACATTTATTTAATAATTTTATTAGTCGAACGTAATTTTTTACTAATTTTTAAATTAATTAATTAATTAGGACAAAAACAATAGTTTTTGTAATACTAGAGATCAAAAAACATTTTATTAATTTTAAAATCCAATTGATTAATAAACAATAAAGCAATAAGTATTTTTTATATTTGGAAGCTAATACGACATTTATTAATTTTGAAATTTGCAACCGTAATTTTATTAATTTTGAAATTACACATAAAACATTGTTTTTTAATTTTAAAAGCCGGAGGGTGTGCTACGAATTTTTTAATTTATAAATTCTAAGCTTTTTTCTTTTTTTGCTAATATTAAGACTCAAAAGGAAAAATTAATTAATTTTGAATAGTAATTGTAGCAGTAAAGTAATTTTACTAATTTTAAGAGTAAGACAAAATATTTGCTATTATTATCAATTTCCAAATAAATATATATAATAAACAGAAACGGCTCTTATACCCGGAAGTCAAAGACGACATTTTATTAATTTTAAAATCCAAGACCGTAATTTTACAAATTTAAAAGTCAGAAATATTTGCTTTAAATACTTGAAATTATTTAAAGTAATTTAGTAAAATATTTAAATTATTTAAATTTTTAAATTAATCAATGTAAAAGCAACTTTGTAATTGAAAGAGGAAGAAAACAAAAAAACAAAAAAATTTTAGTACAATAAAGAGACATAAAACATTGTTTTTGTAGCAAAGGTGTTCCAATCGAGCAACAACGTCGAGAAACTGTATACCGGTTTTGGGGTTCTTGTCTCTCATCAGTACAGTGTATCCCGGAGCGTTGTGTTCCATTGAAACAGGTGGGAGAACTCGCTTATATCAAGCAAAATCCGGCTAGTAATCGTATAGACAGACACAGTGTGCCATCTGCCATCTAACGAAGAGTGCTGAAAGGTGCGAGAGTTGCTATTATAATTACTATAAAGGGTTTTTCAATAAGGATAGGTTGATGTTGGCACCCTGTAGCGGCCATGTTTTTTAAGTAGTGTCTGTGTAATCTGGTGTTAATTGTTCAGTCACTGACTGATGCCAAATTACCATGGCAAATTACACAATTGAGCAACACGTCCAAATGATAAAACTTTATTATCAAAATGACTGTTCGTTAGTTCGAACATTGCGCTAGTTGCGCCCATTTTATGGAAGACACGGTGGTCTTTCAAAATCGACTCTACTGCGTTTGGTGACCAAATTTGAAACAACGGGTTCGGTAGACAATCAGCCAACACCCCGTCGTCAAAGAAATGCTAGATCGGCCGAAAATATTGCTGCCGTACGTGAAAGTGTACAGCAAAACCCGAGGCAGTCAATTCCGCGTCGTTCACAAGAACTCGGCCTTTCGCAGACATGAGTTTGGCGAATTTTGCGTCGGGATTTGGGACTACACCCGTAGAAAATCCAATTGATTCAGGAGCTTAAAGTTAATGACCATAGACAACGCCATTTGTTCGCTGACTGGGCTTCGAACCGTTTAGAAGAAGACCTCACATTTGTTCGAAAAATCATCTTCAGTGACGAGGCGCATTTTTGGATGAATGGCTACGTTAACACTCAAAATTGCCGTATATCGTACTCGCTAATCCACACGAGGTTCAGCAAGTTGCAATACATCCACAAAAAGTTACTGTTTGTTGCGGATCTTGTGCCAGCCGCGTCATTGGTCCATACTTTTTTGAAAATGACGTTGGTGAGGCCATCACCGTCAACGGCGAGCGCTACAGAACGATGCTAACAGATTTCTTTTGCCCTAAATTAAACGATATGGAGGTAGACGACATGTGGTTCCAGCAGGACGGGGCTACGTGCCATACAGTAGACGCCACACTGGACGTTCTGCATGAAAGATTTGAGGGCAGAGTTATTTCTCGCAAAAGTGACGTGAATTGGCCACCAAGATCGTGCGATTTGACCCCGCTAGATTTTTTTGTGGGGTTTTCTCAAGTCGCAGGTCTATACCAATCAGCCGCAATCGACCGATGCCCTTAAAGTCAATATCACCAATGCCATTGGTAAAATTCAGCCAGATCTAGGCGAGTGAGTCATTCAAAATTGGTCCACTCGGATCCATGCCACAGTTAGAAGTCGCGGCGGACATTTGAACGATGTTATATTCCATAAATAAAGGCATGCATAGACCTTTCATATAAAAAAAGATTTTTTTAAATACCTCACACACAGCTTGTTTTATTCCATTTTAACATCGACCCATCCTTATTGAAAAACCCTTTCGCTTGATATAAGCGAGTTCTCCCACATGTTCCAATCGAGCACAACGCTCCGAGATACACTGTAAGGGGCAAAAACCCCAAAACCGGTATACAGTTTCTCGACGTTGTTGCTCGATTGGAACATCTTGCTAGTTCTCGTTACACTGCCTTTCAGTGTGTTACAGGTTGGGCGATTAGGTGATGTAATTCAATGTCGGTAGGGGCATTAGTCCGCGAAGTAGTTGTTTTTGCCTAATCGTGAAAGTTGGTTATGTTAGTGGCCGAGCAATAGCCTAAGAGATAACTTTGTTATCCGCCAACATTATTATACCAACTCTCGCACCTTCTAGCACTCTTCGTTAGATGGCACACTGTGTTTGTCTATACGACTACTATTGTTTTTGTAGTTTTAGAACTCGCTAGGAGGTAATATTTTTGCACAAATTTTTAAATAAATCAATTTTTTTAATATTGGCAATAAATGTCGGTATTTTACTAATTTTGAAGTATGGAAAAGATAATTAATTTAATAAATGGTAAAACGTGTTACCTCCGTCTTCTAAACATACAAAAATAATGTCGTATCTTTATTGAAGTAAAAGTATCTGACTTGTAAAATTAATATGTAGATTATGCCAATTTTGAAATTAGTAAAATATTGTCTCCGGCTACCAATATCAAAAAAAAAATAATTGTTTTTGTAATTATTAAAGTAAAAATTAGTAAAATATATATTTAGCTACTAAAATTAGTGTCGTTTTTGACAGCCAAAATATTGAAAAAAAAATACTGTTGCATTTTTTCTATACAGGTGGTCTTTTGAAAAGGTCCCGCCTAGATTATCTTCTCTGTTATTTACAAAAAATTGATGGGACAGATCAATTTTATTTGCAAGTGGGACACTTAACTATAGTCAAAGAACATTAAAAAAGACACTTCTATTGACCGGTAAGCACGTAATCTATAAAACTACATACCGCATTGGTATGAGTCGTCTGTTGGTTGTGTTGTTTCAACACCTCTAACGCACTTGTAAATAAGGGTCGTACTTAAATCAGTTAGTGTGGGTGGTGTCTCGGAGTAAACGTTTAGACTCGGTTAGGTCAGTGGTTCTAATACATTTCAACGTGCATTTTAACATGCATAAACAAAAAAAAGTTTGACGCCACTAGTTTAAACGTGAATCTGAAAATTCCACTCAGCCGAGTTAAGAATGAACCTCATATATAAATGCATTAGGGGTCATGAGAAAAATACAACCAACTGACGACTGTACAGCATCTTTAAAGAGCGGCTTACAGCGCATTTCTTCGAACAGTATTTTTCCGCTTACGTGAAATTATGTTCAGCACTTTTACCCACCACGTGCTAAACGGCACAACCCCTTTTACGATCTCACCGGACAAAGTCAAAAAATAACCTATAGACAAATATCTAGAGTTGGCTTTTGGCTGTCTTATTGGGTAAAATTACCACAACTAAAGCACACAAAATACAAAAATGGCGGAAAACTCGCGTGGTTGTACGCCTCAAATTGAATCTTGCAAACTTTTCACCGGAAAACTGATAAGAACTTAGGAAAATTGCATCACGAGTTGATATTGACACGGCAGGAAACGGCGAAATTAATTCGTGTTTTTCGGAAAAGCTGTTGTAATAAATAGGAAAAATGTAGAAAAGAAGTGTGTTTTAATTCAATCAACAGTTTGTACAAATTGTTGTTGCGTTTCTAACATGAAAAGTGTCGTAGATTGTATTGATTATCTCATATTTCATATATTACAGAGCTATTTTTATGACGTGATTAATGGCTATTACTGATAAAAGCTCAAGAAAACAATGAAAACTTAGCAATTATTTTCATGTTCGTGAAAAGGAAGTATTTTAATGACCACAACAAAAATAATTAATAATTTAAAATCTAATCAATAGAAAAAAGTACAAAAAGCAATTTTTTTCCTCTCTATTTTCCCGTGTTTTCCAATCAATTACTATTGAAATATTCAGTAACATGTGTAATAACAAAGAGGAAATTTCCCTACTGAATCAAATCAAAATTAGTATTTAGTAATTTTTTCTTTGACCTAAATCTCGGCCTCTTAAAATATTTAACCCAAACACCCACTTCCTGTATAAAGTACAAACAACCCCTTAGATTTAATTTACGAGCTTTTGTAATGTGTTTTGATTGGTCGAATAAACAAATCTTTTTCCTTTTTCCCCCACATATTTAAATTTTAATCACTCTATAAATACGTTAAAATCGATCGTGTGTAGCCACCTGGTCTTGAACAAGCTCTTGTCTGAATGAATCCGCTGAAAGCTTGCCAAAGCTGCGTGCTTTAATTAGCCGCAGAATTATTTTTTTTCGAGGTGCATCCTGTCGCGGTCGTTGGCACGTGCCTCCAACACCTGACCTAACTCATGTTGCTTCCACGTGAGGCGCACCAACACGTGCCAATTATCAAAATCGGGATTTTTAACGAGATAAATTCCCTATTTAAAAGGGGTTTATTCGATGCACGTCACTGGAATTAGGACGCGGGGAAAAACTGAGGATAATGATGTTGCAAAACCAATTACTCTAATGGATTAGTCGCCAACTCGAGGATTTAAAGAAACAATTATTGGGGGAGACAAAATGGCCGAAACACAATTTTGGGAGGTTTGTTTATGCACGATTTTATTTATGATTAATGCAAGCTGGTGCTAAATGCAAACGTGGGCTAAATCTGCATTGAAAATAGATTTGCCAAATTAGAATTTCAATAGGGTTCAATTCAAAAAAATCAATGTTTGAATGAAAAACTTTCCTGAAAAGGCATTACTCAAACTTTGAATTTATAGATTTTATTATTTTAGTTGCCTGTAATAAAAGAAGAGAAGTACAGCATGGTTAACGAAAAAAGTCCGATGGCAAACATATAAACAGTTGGGAACATTTCAGTTTCTTCTCATAAAAATAAAATAAATTTAAAAAAAATCAAAAAGTTGGTGAAAAACATAAGAAAATTCTGGAAGATTTCCAAAAACTACTTTTACTTAAAAAAAAATAAGAACAAAAGAAGGTTTTAAAAATGCAAAAATCATTCTAGAAAAACAAAAGAGCATTTGGAAAAAGCTTGAAACGGCATTAAAAAAAGGAAAATTTGAGAATCGATGATTAGAAGAGAAACAGGGGCTAAAGAAGGTTTTAAAGAGACAAAAGACGATTCTAAAAGAGCTTGAAAAACAACAATTGAAAGAATACAAAAAAGAAAAACGAAAGAAGATGTTCGAAGAGAAAAAGAAGAGTATAATAGAATGTAAAACAATTACTAACTGAAAACTTTTAAAAAACTTCGGAGAACAATTAGCAGAAATCCAAAAAAATATTTTCAAAAAATTTAGCTTTTAACAAGGTGTTTCTTAGATAAAAATACATGAGGTAAAAAAGGAATAGAAGTGACAGTTGAAAAATGACTCAAAAAAGTCTAATAAATTTGAAACAAAAATAAAAAAAGATTTTAGCAAAAGGTTTAATGAGGTAAAGGACGTTTGAAAAAATAGGAACATAACAAACGATGATTTAAAAAACAACAGAAAATTTTTGAAAAAGTTGAAAGAGTTTGATTGGAAGATAATAGAAGCAAAAAAAATTCTGAAAATGCAAGAAATAATTCGCAAAAACAAAAAAAAAAATTGTATGAGATTGAAAAATAAGGTTTAGAGGGAAAAAAATGTGAGAAACGACAATTAAACAAAAATAATTTAAGACAAGAAAAAGAAGAGTTAAAGAGGATTTTAGAAGAGCAAAAAACGATTTTAAATAAACTTGGAAAACAACGATTGAGAAGAAAAAAATAACAAAAAAAAGGAAAATGAAAAAAGATGTTGCTGAAGAAAAAAAAAGAGTATACTAGAATTTAAAAAAATAAAAAACTACAATTAAAAATAAAAAAATCAGAAAGAATTTTTGTAAAGTTTCGGAAAGCAACACCAGAAAAACGGAAATATATCTTTCAAAAATTTGACATTTTACAAGATGCTTTTTAGAGAGACGTATCAGAGACAAAAAAAATTGAGAAATTTTATAAATTTGAAGAAAAAGGGGTATAAAATAAATATAAGAAAACATAAATAAATTTGAAACAAACATAATGAAGATCTTGATAAAAAGCTTAACAAGATAAAAACAAAAATCAAAAAATTGACGAGTAACTCAGCGTAATAGAACTCTATTCTTTTTTTTTCCAAAAAATCTATAAATATTATGCTATGTGAATCCCAGAAAATGGTTGCCACGACTTTACCGCCTGAAGAAACTGTTTTAACTTTCTTTGGTGCAAGTTTGCCAGAAAAAAAAACACTGTTAAGACTGAAAATTAGAAATGAAACACTCACTATTACCAAACTTCTTTACTTGATACGACGCACGTTTCGACAACAATGTTGTCATCCAACCACAGAATTGACAAAAATAATATTAGAATTATTAGAACAATCAATAATTGTAAATTTCTTGACGCTTTCGAGAGTCTAGAAATACATAGAAACAAAGAACGTCTAACTAACGCCGATTTTGGTCTAATCCCCACCTCTTCTCTCATCTCATTGGTTGATAAGAGGAGGAAGTGAAAGTTGGTGGAAGCCGGCACGATTAGTATATAATCTAAGAATGGTTGTAAACAATTTAGCTTTAATTCCTACCTGAGGATGACAACGTTGTTGTCGAAACGTGCGTCGTATCAAGTAAAGAAGTTTGGTGTTAGTGGGTGTTTCATTTCCAATTTTTATTTAAACACACTAAGAAGATGCAACAAGAAGACTGTTAAGACTGTTCTTTGGTTTCAGGTTGATAATGTTTCATCAACACTCAGGTTGTTTCAGGTCAAACAATCTTTTATAGGAGGGCGATGTTACCAACTATTTCAGAAAGATGCCGAACACTTTCAGGACTATAAATCACACTATAACGCGTAATTCTGAAAAGTCTGCGTTACAGTCATTGACGTTAGTAAAAAACTGAGCTTAAACAGTGCAAAGACAATGAGTGAATTAGTGTAAAATTCCACAAGCAATTGAAGAGCGGTTTTGACGTTATTGAATCAGCAATCGTAGTTATTAATGTGTGAATATCGAGTTATTTCTTTATCAAATGATTGTTGTGTGCATTTTTTAAAGAACTAAATTATTCGTTATTAATGCAATTTTTTAAAACAACAGAATCCCGAATTTCTACAGTTTTTGCTATTTGTCAAAATAAGCACAAATACCTATTTTAAGCAAAATAGGCAAAACAAAAATGGTGTCAAATATTAGCATTTTATGAAAAATGTAAATTTTCTTTTAAAAAACGTTTTTAGTAAGATTTATTAATAAGCATTTCGTTGGAAAACTATCTGATTTAATATTTGTATAAAACCAAAAACTGATTGATAATTTTTTTAAATAAACACGCGTTACAAAACAATGTTGTGGATAGTGCAACACACGCTTGTAGAGCAATAATTAATAATTAATTAGCTGTGCAATTAAATGTTATCGTAAAGTGTGAAAACGGCGAGCAACGTTTCGCATGCAACCGAGATAAGATCGACATTAGACCTCTGATCCTTTGTGTTATTTAAGGATTTTTTTATTATCCTGACTGTTGTTTTTACCAGATGAGTTCAGCCATCTCTTGAGAATTCTATGCCGTATATTCTACAATTTGTTGGTTTACTAACGTTTTCTTATCCCAGTTAATGGACGTCTGAGTAGGAAAGCGGCCAGATTACCCCCACTTCCCGTTTATTATTCACGCCCCCAACGATATTCAATAAATAATGACGCTATAAATTTATTATAATTATTGTTTTTGGCTTAAAACCGTAAATAATGCTCTGTATTCCACTATTACTGCATAGAATTTATTTTTCGGGATTTATCGATGACGTCACAGTTTTTCAGGGCTTTGTTCATCAAAATCATCCACTAATGAGCAACTCTGATCTGTTTGCCCTTTTGTAACATCCCGGAAATTCTTCCAATTAAACGAAATGTTTGCGTATTTATCGCGTGTTTAATAAATATTTTTTACAACACAGTTTCGTGTTAATTCGAATTTATACGGCAAGGAACATTAAACATCGAAATGTTTTTTAAAATCGCTCTTTTTTATGATTTTCCACTTCTTATCTACCTAACCCTTACAAATTTCTGTCATTAATCAAGCAAGCCAACTTTATTCTTCTTTGGATAAAATCGGACACGCCATGTGTTAAATGTTAAAAGATTTCAATTTTAAATCTTAATTAAATACAGAAATGACGTCGAGGAAGACATTTTTCTTCTTTCTACGTAAATGATGACCTTACACTCGCGTGGGGAACATCTAGTAGGCGGTTAAAGAACGAAAGGATTAAATTTAAAATTAATCAAGACGGTTGTAGCACAAAAATAGAACAGAAAGTTATTTTAAACATAAAAAGGTTTTTTAGTTCTGTTTACACATTAACTGTTCTTTAGAGGTCACGCTACAATCATTTAAAGTAATATTTTTGTGTCAGAAGTGGGATAGGGAGGTACAAAAAATTGTAAATTTTTCTTTTTTTTTGAGGAGATATAGAGACAGTTTGCTCGTTTATTTTTGTATGAGCAATTAGATGTCTTTAAAAATAAAATAGATCTCTTTTAATATAAATGTTTTCTGAAACTTTTCTTTATAAAACCCGATAATGTCTTTGAAAACACGTTCATAATAGATTCTTTCCGCAGCATCCGATTATCCTCAGAAACGTAAAAATGGAGCAAAATCTCACCCAGACCTTCATGTCAGGAGCATCTTGTCCGTGATTTGCGATGCTGACCGTTGCATCTGTGGTGGTCGTGATGACGTCACGTCGGTAACGAATGCTAACGACGGTCCTGACCAGAGTGCGAAATCTCCTCAAATTCGCACTGAAATATATAATTTACATCTTTCGGCAATGAGTAGTCAGATGTATATAATTTGACGTGGATTCTATCCCTCGTCAATTTTTCCATCCTAGCACTGACGTATTCTAATCCTGTTCTATAAATCGTCATTGTTGAGTCTGAAGGGTGCACTCGAAGAATTATTGCAGCGATTTGAATGTTTATGAGTCTATCATAAAAAGCTTGGAGACCTATGGCCACATCCGGATCTAAATCACCTACGCGACACCACAATTAATCGACAATCAAGGCCGCTCGATGAGCAGGGGTAAGGGGATTTAGGGTGAGCATGAAGAGCTCGAAAGGTCATTCTACATAGATAATACAGATAACAAAAATGAAGTTTATTTATCCTAGTATTGTATTGCTCTCCTTTTTAAAGACAACCTTGGAGCTTCTCTTGCGGAATAAACGGCAAAAACTGAAGCAGCATGGTCTTTATTGAACAACAATAATTGAAGAGAAAAACAAGGAAATTGTAAGTGAAGTGGCAAGATGTTGCATTGACTCAATGAATTCTCACTACTCTGACTTGTTACCAGAAGCAAACTGGTCTTAATAATGTAACATATCTATTTATAATTGGCTAATTTCGATAATTAGTATTTCAAAAATGAGTATTTTAACTTTGCAGTAGTTACTAGTTTGTCTCTGCTCAAATAACAGAGACGGAGCAATAGATATAAATTATATTCCTGCATTGATGCGAGTCTAATTATGTAATGCGCCTTTGGTCGGGCTTATCTTATTTATTGCTTGAAATGGCCCATTGACTAATGGCTTCACCTTTTATCGCATCGCTTGCACAGATAGCGTGCAGGATATCGGAAGGCAAGGAGCGTCTGACAGGTCGGGCAACCCGAGCATCCATCACTCCCGGTTGCAGATTTACAGCTAATTTGCTACACAATGTTTGCGACATGCGAAATTAACTGGCTATTGTCTGTTACGGGGCGGAACGGCCTTCCAGAATCGTTAAAATCGACGATGCTAAGGCACAATTCACATTTAATGACGCGCGTGATACGGACGCGGAATGCGCGCCATTATACTGACATATGGCACCTAGATGGCGCCACTGTGGTTAATTCGCTATAGACCTTTTGCACACAAATGAACTGGCAAAAATTACGGACATTACAAAGGGTTTTCAACCGAAACGTTATACTCGCAATCGGGTCACAAAGGGCAACTAGTTTGATGTATTTTCAGCTATTTTGAATGACGTCCATTTTTAATGATGTTAAATGGAGATATAGTTCTTACTCAGTTACAAGCGATTTCACGTACTTCTTTTCTCGCAAGACTTTGTCATTTACAGTTGGTCTGTAATGGCAGTATATTCTGAGCAATAACGGTTTAATAGCGAATAAACGATATTGGGCGATAATCGTGTGCGATATGCTGTGTGATCTAACAAAACCTGAATTCACTCAACTTGACTCTATAGCTACTGGTCAGCAATGTTGCCAAATGGTTGGCGCTTTGGCTAATTTTTATTAAACAAAATACAGCTGTTACATTAGAGTGGCCTTTAGGCTATCATAGCCAGAGCAAAAACTAGAACAAAAAAATTGTCTTTTCTTCTGCTTGTCTGTGACATTGCGTATAAAGAGATCGGTCAGAAGACATTGTCATCAGTTCATGAATTGCGTCTAAAGGTCAGGGGGGTTTTAATTAGTCAAACCGCAAGAGAATTTTCTTGTCAAGTCTGTCACTATTCTAAAAGCTTTCCATTTAAACATCAAACTGAGCAATGGTAGTATGTTTACTTTATCTTTTCACAATAGAGGATATTTATATAATGTCGGTATTCATTTTCCTATTTATAACATGACCACACAAATTGCTTTTACGTTTTTAATGAAACAATATTTTAAATGTTTGTAGCTTTTAGACAAACTTGGCATAAATCAATTTTGACGCCATTGGCATAGAGGAAATTTACACTGATTACTGTTTGATTCGATTTGTAACAAATATTGATAATTGTTTTTTTTTTAAATAAATTTATTACTCAGCCGCGTTTGCTGTTATATTGTTTATTAAGGGAAAACTATGAAACGTTATTTAGTTAATTGCTTTTATGTGTTTTATTTAAAATTAATTTATGTTTTGTAATCTTATTTCTGATTTCCTGCCAATTTATTTGTTGAGAAACCTCTCTTTTGATTAATCTCGTGTTAATTTCTATGAAGCCGTGTTGTTGTAGGCGCCGTCAGCCCCAGGGGTCTAAAATTCTGCCCAATTCGCACAAGAGATGTCTGTATAAGTGGTGGCAATACTAATCTAGCTCGCAGCTCGATTTCGATGAGCTGTATAACGTGGAAAGTTCACCTCATTTCCCGGGGGCGGATTATCTTCGACCGCTTTTGATTACCGATCGGTGTTGGGTCTGCGCCGTCCCCACTTCACCCACACTAACAACTTTATTCTTATCAATCTTTCATCGGGTGAAAAATTAGTGCATATCGGCCACATGTGTAATTTCTCGCATTGTACGTTATTAATGATATTTGATTAAACGTCAGCTGCACTTGCAAGAAATTAATTTCCGGTGGCGGCCGGAAAAACATACTACTGTTTTGCAACGTTAAAAAAACAAGAGCGGCTATTATATCGCTAGCGATTAATTTAGCGAGTTATTGGCGGCGCCCAAATCGAAAATCAACACTGCTTTTTCCTGATACCGACGATTTTCAGATCAGATTAACGATTACGACGGGATTTAATGGCGGACGAGACGCCATTTTATACAAGGACAATACCGGCAGAGATTCTAAGGACACAATAATAACTTTGCCTCGTTTCAATGCACTTGAGCTTAATCGCAACTATTGTTTACCATCTATTAGGACAGGGTTTATCCACACGGACGGACGCCTTCTGGGAATCACACAAATTAACAAAAACATCGATAAACAGAAGAGACCAACATGAATTGAAGTCAAGTGAGTGTTTTTCATAACTTGTAACACTGGGAATATCTTTAAAAATATATATTTTGTTAGATCACACAGTATATCGCACACGATTATCGCTCAATGTCGTTTATTTGCTCCCGCAATTACCGCTCTGTTAAACTGCTATTGCTTAGAAACATGCACTGTAAGATGAGGTCACAGAGTTGGCAGATTTTTCTAGAATTGTTTATTACATTAATATATTTACAGAAAAACTGTAAATGACGAAATTCTGTTAGAAAAGAAGTACTTGAAATTGCTTACAACCTAGTAAAGACTGTCTTTTCGTTTAACGTTATTTTTTTTGATTGCAAATCATGTTTTTTAAAAAATAATGTCATAGGATTTTGACAAACCGTTCCACGGTTGCGTTCTTTGTTTACCAAACCTGGTATACTACTTTAATATACAAATATTAATTAATTTTATTTCTCAACTGGGTTTATTTATATTGTCGCTATAAGTAGCATGTGCTTTCTAGATTTAAATTTTGAATAAGCTTGGTGGAAATTTGAGATCTCACTGCTTTAGCTGTTTGCTCTGTCAGTTTTTTTATTATTAGTGGATTAAAACAATCCCTGGTGGCGTCTGATGGCAGAAAGCATTTGCCGAGTCGTAATGTCTGTAAGTAGAACGTCGGAATTCTCAGGAAGTCCTTATAAAGTTTGTTGATAGGACTGATAAGTCCCGACTAGTCGGGTACATTCTTGCCTCTGGAAATAGAAGATCCGACACGGTCGTTTCGTCTTGTACTGGATTTAACCACGCCGCCTCTAATGAATGAAAATAACACAGATGTTGCAGTGTTCTAATTATAAGCCTTCAACCTGGCCACATTTCAGAAAAAAAAAATTTTTGAGCTTTTTGACCGAGTTTTAAAGTTATAACAAAGCTTTGTTTAGTTTAACTAGTCTCCATTTTGGCAAATATATTCTAGTAAACTTTGTTTACCATTCATTAAGTCTTGAAATTTGTTTCGTCGGAAATGCGATGCGCGCATCTCCGCCGCCGCCGTCTTGCATTTTAATGACGCGTTTCTTAAAATCTCGATCCGAGCTTTTCAGTGGCCTATCCGATTATTATCAAACAATTTCGCTGTCGCTCTGCATTAGATATAAGCCGGTATTGTCTCTAGTTTTTGGACGGATTGACGTTCGCTTTATGCGTCCCACGTTCATATTAAAACTAGGAACGAGTAAAGGTATTACGGACTAAAGTTTAGAGAGAGCTACGCTGTCAGGTTTTATTTGTGTTTTTATTTCTTGGCGAGTGGGTATACGCCATTTTGCCTCTTGGGAAAAAGGCTGAGCTCAAGGGTAGACATTCACTTCTAAGTCGTAAACAAGGTGCATGTCGGAAACGCTACAGACCATTCCTATGACCCGTATGACGTTCGGGATTCAATTATACGAGATTAAGGTGCCGTCTCAAGGGATACACAAACCAAAAAAAAATTAATGAGAACGACGTCGCTACGTATTTACAAAGGAGACTGCACGATTTTAATCCCAACATGCAAGAGATAAGACAGCAACTTCACTACTTAAATAAAATCATATTTAAGGAAAATTATTTTAACACATTTCTGGAGAAATACTGTCTTAAACAGGACTTTATTTTAAAAGAAATTTAACAGACAACGACGTTATACTCTACACTACATACCTACATAAAAACATTTTTTTTAAATATACTATAGTCGTACTAAACAAAATAATGTTTTATAAGAGACACATTATAGCCATTTTCTTTTATTCTCTTTGTTTTTGTCTTTTTGTATCTTTTTATATAGTTAAAATGTTTTTAATTAATTCAACTCTAGCTTTCCAGAATTTCTCTGACTCTAGCATTATTTTTATTAGATTATTAATCTCTGGCCATTCTCCTGTTTTCTTCATAAAACATAATCTTTCTTCATGAAGTCGTTTACATCGAAAGATTGTGTGTTCAGGGCTGTCAAAGTTTGAGATTCCTCTTTTTTTATTTTATATAAATAATTACTGAAGCATCCGTGACCAGAGAGTGCTTGAGTCAAATGAAAATCTATTCACCTTGTTTTCAGTTGATCCAGTCTTTTATATAAGGAATCAGAGTTTTCGCCTATTGGCCAGTATTTAGATTATTTTCCCATTCTGGGTGCCATTTATTGATAGTTTCCTTTTTTTTGTTTTGCTGTTTTTTCTTCTATTAATAAATGTAAAGAAGGCACTCCAGCTATTATACAAAGAGCTTGAAAAGAGATTGTTCTATATCCTCTGCATATTCGAAGTAAAGCTCTTCTTTGCATTCTTTCTATTATATCATTATATTTTTTAAATTTTATAGCTCTACCCCATATCGGTGCTGCATACAAAATAATTGATTGGATTACATGTAGTAAAAGCTGTCTTTTACTACTTTAGTGTCCAGCAATGTTTGGCATAAGAATATGAAGTTCCTTTGAGATATTGGCCGTTTGTTTTACATGTTCTGTCATTGTCACATTTCTGTTAAACCATACACCAAGGTACTTATTCTGCTCTTTTGTCTTGATTATGGTATCATCAAATCTAGGTTGAGTTTATATATGCTTCTTCTTCCACTTTAAAGTACCGCTTCTGGTTTTTCAATTGCCAATTCTAATTCCTTTGTTCTCATCTAGGTTTTGATGTTTTCTATGGTCTTTTTTGCTCTATCTTTTAATTCTTCTTTATTTTTACCACGAATTACCAAAGCAAGATCATCAGCATATTTGATGATATTTAAATCTCTATGTTTGTGTATTTTAAGTACTTCATCATAATATAAATTCCATAGAGTCGGACCAAATACAGATCCTTGTGGAATGTCATTTCTAAGTGTAAGTTTTCTCCTATCTTCATTGTTCTATCACTCAGACAGGCTTTTATATTTTGTATAATTGCCTTGTCTAGGTTTCGTTCTTTCATTGTTTCAATTATACCTGACCATGGAGCTGGGTTAAAGGCATTTTTGACATCTAGTGTTACTAGCAAGCAGTATTCCCTTTTGTGATAGTTTCCACTGTTTATAAGTTGCTCAATTCCTTGTACTTTTGTCATGGCATCTATGGTACTTTTACCTTTTCTGAAACAATATTGTTTATCCGCTAAATTGACTTTTTCTTGTAAATTTATTATTAGTCTCTCATTTATAAATTCTTCATATAGTTTTCTAATACAATTGAGTAACAGATAGATCTGTATACGTCGTACGTCCATTTTTGTCTTTTTTTGGCTTTTCGATCTTGAAAGTTGATGATCTCCATTGTAAAAGTTGTATGATTAAGAAGAAAATTGAGAATTGGTTCTTTTAACTCTTAAAATTTATTCAAAATTGATTACAGCTGTTTCGGCATTTATCCATCATCAGATCGAAAAAGTGGACGTAGTTCACTATAGATAAATTCAGGGAAAGGTTATTTATAGTGAACCACGTACAATTTTTCGAACTGAAGATGGCATAGATGCCGAAACAGCTGTAATTAATTTTAAATAAATTTTAAGAGTTAAAAGGACCAATTCTCAATTTTCTTCATTTTCAATTATGACTAGACGTGCCTCTTTCCATTCCTTTGGAAAAATTCCTTTAATGTATATATTGTATAGTAATTTTAAACAGTATGCTTCTTCATATTCAGCAAGTATTTTTATTACTTCTGGAGGTATATTATCCGGGCCATATGCTTTTTTAGCTTTAATTTTTCTACTAGCAGCATATAATTCCTCTTTAGTTATTTCTGTAGTTATTATGTTTTCTTCTGTTTGCCATTCTATTTTAGGATGTGCTGGGAAAAGTTCATTGCTTCTTTCATTATTCCTTGATCGGTCATACTTGTCTTTTAAATTTTTTTGTCACGATTTTGTATGCTTCTATGTTCCTTCTATGCTTCTATCCTCATATGTTATTATCTAATTCTTCTATAAGTGTTTTCCATGATTCATCTTTTTTTTTATTTTTAAAGCTAGGAATTTCTTTCCTTTTTTATAAGTTTAAGTTCATTTTTTTCGTTTTCCGATAAATTAAATTTAGCCATCTCTTTGTATATTTTCTCCTTGCAGTTAAGCATCGTTTTCTGATTGTAAGAAGCATTCTAATAATTCAGTAAACAAAACACGATAACGCCCAGCAGCTGATTCAGACCGCGTGACCGCGACGTCATACGTATACGTCAGGGCAGTAGTGGTGGTATAATTCCCACCACACCGTGAACCACCACCAACGCTTCGCTACGATACTCCTCTTATACCCCTCGCCTACAAACAAAGGCTATATATTGCGCCTACCGCCACCGATATTTGCATACTTGCAGGAGCATCAACCTTGTAAGTAGCCACCCACAGACCAGTCCACCCTTGGAGCATTAACCTAGGGGTTTCCTCCGAAACCGCTACCTACGGAGCATTAACCCCTTGGTAGAATCCTCCCCGATACCGCAACCCACGGAGCATTAACCCGTTGGTAGAATCCTCTCCGAAACCGCTACATTATTTGTACATAATTATTATTTTAAATAAACCCCATCGAAACCGCTCTTCTCTCTCTCTACGATACCCAGAACCCGACACGGAAACAACCGTTACATGATGTTTGCTATTTCCTCGGTCCACCAGTATACTGGTCTGTTTTTTCTTTTTTGGCTTGTGTAGTTGATCCAAAGCAGGAGTATGTTTTTCTAAATTGTCTTTTTTCTAAGTTATATCAAAACTTATTGGACCTGACCTGACCTGACTTGAACTGACCGAAAATTTAACATTTTTGGTTTTTAAAAACAACTACACTCTTGCAATAATATTGTGCTTGCGTATTGTTTGTTATAAAATTTTTGTGTTATCAGGTGTTTGACCGATTGGTGGTAAAATAATACACAAACTTTTATAAGAATAAAACTAGATACGTTTTTTAGTAAAAGTTCCAAAACAAATCGTATCCAGCTTATAAAATTAGTAAAATGTTTAGCACTTTTTCTGATTTTACAATTTGGAAAATTATCGCAAATTTTAACACTTTCCATGGCAACAACCGGTATTATTTCAACTTGAAATCAGTTCATTAGTTTACAAAATTAGTAAAATTTTACTTCCAACATTCAAATTTAATTGGGTCTCTAATTACATAGAGTCTTTAATCTCACAACTTTTGTCTCTCTACATTTTCAATTTTAGAAAATTTTTAGAAAAAACACGCAGAGTTTTGGCGTGTAGACTACCGCTTTGACACGATCCGAGATGACGTCACAGCCGAATAAGAAACCAGGAATTTCTTTTGAACCATTGACTCGACTTATCTCTAACAAAAACTAAACAATATTAATTAATATTAATTAATTAACTTTGGAGTTTTAAAAACCGGAACTATTCTTTTGTTTATTGTTGTGCAAAAATTTTGAAATCGGTTTGTTTGCTGTTGTTTAATTTAGAAAAAATGAAGAATGGTTGTTTTGTAGTCATTTAATATTCAGCCGCTTTCCATATCAATTTTCGGCTCGTGAGATTAATAATTTCTCTGAAATTGATTGTTTCATCTGGAACAAGCTTTGGCAAACATATTGCTGCCCTCTCCACAATCATATATAAAAGGCAAGATAAGTTGGAGATATTGATTACACGCTTCACCGAACATATATGATTTGACATTATGCTTTAGTCCTTATTTCCGGACTTGATACTCTTATAAAGTTTCATTTTGTTGGCAATATCAAATACGTTTCGTGCAATAAAACAGTTGTTATCTAAAAAATTTTCTTTATTCATTGTTTAACACTTTTGAGTTATTTTGGTAGTTGTTTATTTAAAAAATGGTCGAACACTCTTGAGTGCAGTTAGTCGACAAGAGAGTCCTTTGTATTCGTCGGTTACTTTCTTAATAAAACCTTGTGTTGTCACTCGGAAATGGCACAATCACTATTGGTCGCGAGGGGCTCCAATTGAAAGAGTATTCTTTCTGAAAGGACTCCATTATCCTCCTTCAGCCACATACGGATTCCATCAAAGAAACATCACGGACTGCGGTTAATTGACTCTTCTGCGTGGGGGAGATACCAAAAAAGAGACTTTCGTCATACACTAATTACACTGAAAGCTTTGAGAGAATTAATTAAACTAGTTTCTTTCAAAAATTGGCATCCCTTGACTTTAGATTTTTGGTAATTAGAATCGATTCCCAGCCACGTAAACAACTGAGTAAATTAATAGAAAAGAGTTCGTGTTGGCTTGAATTTATAGCGTCCCAAGCACGTATCTTTAAAAATCAATTTAGTAACAGCGCAAGAGCGACCTCTGTGTAATACCATCATCACTGAAGGGTGTATAAAACGCGACTTTAAAACTTTACCAAACACGTGCCGCGATAGATAATCGAAGCGGGGGCGAGTTGCCACCCCCGCTGCCGCGTGTGAACGTCCCATCAATTTTAATTACAACTTTTGACAGTAATTCCGGTAACTACATGAAATACATCGGCACGAAATGTTCTCTAATCGATGTTTACAACACGAGGCGCGGGGTTTTTTTGACAGAGAAAGGAGAAAAGTTTGTCACCGCAGATTTACACACGCGTTTTTTGCAATTCAACTTGTTTAATTGGGACGCTGACGAGCTACGTCGCATTTCCTCGACGAGAAATTCAACAAGTTCTACTAATTTGGAGCGTCTGATTCGACGCCAGTTTGCATAAGTACTTTCCGTTCCTCCAGGATGTAATTTAAAAGTGGTAGTTAAGAGGAATTCGCAAAGAGAGAAATATTAGGACGTTAAATCGACTTTCGACGGTAATCACGGACAAATAGTTCAGGAGAAGGAGGCACGAGAGGCGGTGATTAAGTGGGACGAAAGGCCGAAAACACAACTAACAAAGACCCAAAAAAATTATGCTTAAACCTAAAATTTCAAAATTTAGTTGTGTCTAGTAGAAACTTAGATGATCAAATTTCTTCTACACTCGACTGCAAAATTAACCGGACACTAAGTTGTTCGGAAAAATTTCAGTGACGAAAATTTGAGTCAAAATAATTTTAATTGAAAATGTGCAATGATAAACATTTAAATTGAAATCAAGATAATTTTGATTGATAATGTTTAAAAATAAATGTTTATTTACAAATTAAACAAAAATTTGATTTTAAGTAGCAAAACAAAATTAAGAAAACTGCAAAAAAAAATGGTTTCAGTAGCGAGTATTTCTCCCTCGCGCTTGAATTACAGCTCTTATTCGTTGAGGCATACTTGCAATCAAGTCTGCGATCTTACCTTGAGCTATTAGCTTCCACTCATTCAGCAACGCCTGTTTCAGCTCAAATGTTATGAAACTCGCCGTAGTTCTGCCTAATCCTTTTCCCCAGGTTGTCCCATACGTGCTCAATGGGGTTTAGGTCAGGGCTCATGGGTGGCCACCTTAGCACCTAGACAATAACGTCGTGAAGGTACTGACGCGTAATCTGGGCTGTGTAAGGGCGCGCATTATCGTGCATTAGGAAAAACTGTTCTTCTACAAATGGCGCAGAAGGAACCACATGCTCTTGTAATCACTCCCTAATGTACCAGTCAGCGTTAATGCTACCTCTCCGCACCGTTACAAGAGCTGTATGAGCCTCCAAAGAAATCCCTCCACATACCATTACACCTCCACCACCGAATGCTACTCTAGGCACAAAGCAACACTGGGCATACCGTTCCCTCGGGCGTCTAAATACTTGTTGACGACGATCAGGTGAATACCTAGTGAAAAGCGACTCATCCGTAAAGAGAACGGAGCCTCATTCGTCCATATTCCAATCAACATGACTACGCGCAAATTCCAATCGCTGTCTGCGATGCTCTGCGTTCAACTTAGGGCTAGTAGCAGGTGGATGTGATGTCAAATTGTTTTTCTTCAACTTTCTTAAAACAGTATCAGGAAAAATCATGGTCTCATGAACATCCGCAAGTCTCCTGGTCAAGCTGTAGCAAGAAGAGTCCGTTCTCGCAGCATTTGTAATCGAAGAATTCGGTCTTCTACTTCATTTGTTACTCGTTTTCTGCCTTGTCCAGGTGTTTTGGAATAGAAACCAGTTGCCCTGAATCTTTGTAACGCATCGGATACCGTGCTTTTAGGAAAGCCAAGCGCATTTACAATAAATCGTGTGCTGCGTCTATTATTATGTAGAGCAGCAGATTGGGCAGCTTCTTCGGGACTTATTACAATATGAATCACTTCTACAACAAATCTCTTCCTCAAAAAGCCAAATTAAACAAACCAGAACCAGCTATCGACACAAATTCAAATCAATGTAGAGAGCGTTTTCGCAAATTTACGGGACAAAAATCAAGTATCCGGTTAATTTTGCGGTTGAGTGTATATACTGGTGTTTTTCTTTATGACTATGAGCTAAGTTAATTTGTTTGCGTTATTGCTTTTCTCTCCGTCAAACAAATTATTGGTTACTTTATTTAATATCCATGTTTAGGGGTAGTAGAGACTATTTTTTTACCATTAATTAGTCCTCAAGATTGCAATAGAACTGTCAAAAAACCCAACAGCAGACCCATTATTTCAAAACAAAATAGAACTACACTACTAGAACTAATTTCTATTTCTCATAGAAAAAGTGTACTTAACTACAGCTCGTCTTGTGTATTTGAAAATTTGCTTGAGCACTAGCCTATCTGTAGTTTTGTTACTAAAAATACAAATTTTTTTATTAAAAAATTGCTTCTTGGGCATCATCAAAGCCCGTTTCTTTGTATCGTGTGTTCTCCTAATCTTGTACATCATGCCCCATCATAAATAATGAAGTTAATGTGTGGACTAAACCGGCCTTTCAGCTTTTATTAATAATTTAAAGAGCTAGCCGTGTTTGTAATTAGTCCTGTGTAAATTACACGTGTTTTGACAGGATAGAGAAAAAATTTTCGCCCATTTATTCTTTGAAAAAATAATGTCATTAGTTGTTATAGACTGTTGTAAGTGTGGTTCTATTAATTCGTTTCAGTTTGAGCAATTGGCAAAAAACAAACAACTCGTATAACTCAGCGTTTGTCCGAATTGATCCACGGTATTGTCGCAGAGCACAACGGCAATAATTTATTTCGTTTCATATTGCGCTTGGGCGAGAAAACGTGTCCGTGAAAAATGAGATAAAGCGTCATGCTGGTGAATTCGCGACGACTTATTCAGATAAGGAAGCAGTTCGATTATGATAAAATCCTTTTGTAAGAGTTGTATCAGAGGGAAACTCGACACCTGCCGTTCTCCGTTTTCCCATAATTCGACACATAATTCAATTAACTGTAGATCTGGGCGCCGATTAGTGTTTCTTCGAGTTTCCAATTAGATTCGGCTTTTTTCCGACGCTAATGGAACTGCCTGATAATTCACAGCCTGAAGGCGTCCAAGACTGGATGATTTCAGTCGATGCGGGCAAATTATACCCATCACTCCCCACTCCCAGTTTTTTTAATCCAATTAAAAACGCACACTTGGCGAGAGAACAATGAAATACAAAGTGAGCAATGCATAAAGCGTTTTTATTTCAAGCAGAAAACTGCTGACAATTATAGCGGCATTAATCTTAAGTTGCCTTTTAGCTAGAACAACTGCTTTTATAAAACTGTAACGGTGTAGCGCAGTTAAAATAAATCACGGCCATTCGCGAGAAGTCTAAGTTTTTACTACACCATACAGAGTGAAAAACCCTAAATAACTGCCTCACTACGGTGACAATAAAACAAACCGCCCTCTAACAGATTCCGAAAGTATATTTTCCGGAGACATTTTAAATCTGGAAAAGTTTTTTTTACGCTACCTGCTTTCAACAATAAAATCTGTTTGATGTTTTCGAGATTAACGCGTCGTCAACTCAAGGCATCTTTTAACGAGTCAAATGCAGAAAAGCAAAAACGAGAGGCGGAGAAAACTTACCGAAGCATCAATCATACTTTGTCAGCGGTATATTCGTCGTCAAGGTCAGGTTTTCACACTTTTCCTTCGAACTAAAGACGGACATCATAAACATTTCTAACTGTTTGAGGTTTGTAACAAGAAAGACGAGCCAAGTTATTTTAAAATAAATTTTAGAATTGAAAATTTAAACACAAAAAGAAAACGTCGCAGTGAAAGGTGCGTCGACTTGGTGCTTAATCAGTTCGATTGTACTACAACTAAATTTCGGAGAGGTATTGTTTCTTCGTAGATGCCCTTTTAGCTCCCCCCATATCATCTCAATCGGATTAAAATTGCAATGATAAGGGAGAAGACAAACAACTTTAAATTCACGTTCTCTGGCCATAATGTCGATATTATATTTTTTTTCAAAAGTTGTTGTTTTCAAAACCTCCAACAACTGATTTTTGTATATGATACTTCAAAGAAGAATTCATTTGCATAAAGAAATTCTTGTATTTCTTCATTTCTTGAAGAACTATTAACTTGCATACTTGCAGTAACTTACATTGTCTATCTATAATGATGACACTATTTTTTGGTATATTAGAAAGCAATTTTTCTGAAAACCAATTTTCAAAAATGTTGGCCGACATATTTTCGTGGTAATCTACCTTAGCTTCTTTGACATCTTTCGCACAAAGTAGCAAACCATTGTTTACCCAATCGGCTTCAGATCCCGCATGTAAAATTGTAATGCGTTTTCCTCTTGAGAGTATGCAACATTTTTTGCAATTATCAGTCCATTCTTCCTTGACGGTGTCGTGACCAGTGGTGACCGGTGGTTTGATACCAAGTTTCATCTAGATATATGATAGTCACATTATCTGAAGGTACTTGATACATTTGTTTTAAATATCTTGCCCTCCGTTCTGAAATTTTCTTTGATTCTATCAAAACTACCTCTTGTATATTGTTTAAAAAAAAACAGATTTTTCGCAGAAAGTTTCGTAAACTTTCTTGACAACACTTAATCTTCAAAATGCTTCAAACTTGCTGGTGCAATGTTTTGATTGTTAAAACAATGTTTTTGCCATATGCCTCACATACCATCTTCCTTCCTGTATGATGTTTTTCAAATAGAGAATTTGCATTATTTTTTCTGATTTTTCTCTCTTGAATTCCCTTCACAACTATGTCACGTGCAGTTGCATAAGGTGTTTTAGTCATGTTACAATTTTTTTTATAGCCCCAGATTCACCTTCCAACGATTTTAAATAAACATACACTTTCATAATTATAATCTTGGCAAGTAGCGGTAAATAGACATTACGGCGGTGTTTTCTGCCATCTGAAGCAGTAGGCTGATCATCGTCGCCGTCGCTGTCGACGTCGCTTTTAATTTCAACGTTGTCGTCGTTGTTGAACTCTCTATCAACCTCGGACCTAGGTCTCTACATCTTAAAGATGTAAAAAACAGGAAATTAAAATACACACCTTTACAAAAAAAATGTAAATAAAGTCTTAAGAAAGACTGTTTTGTAATTGCCACTTGCAAATTATTAAAAAAAGTAAAAGAACACAAACGAACACAAGAACCCTCCAAAAGACGATAAAAATTTGTTTTACAAAATTAGCAACGGAGTATTTATAAAGGGTTTATTCTTGGAAATACCATTAGAATTCATAATTTACAAATGTTCTAAATTAGCCCGGAATTATAGAAACATTTCATAGATTGTCATAGATTGCCACAGAACATTTGACGCGTACTAAATCGTCATATAAATACCAAATTTCAATAAAAATGTTCTAAATTGCTTAGGTCACAAATAAAGCGTAGATAGAAAAATGTACATAATTTTGAGTTGCCTTGGATTAGAACCTATTATAAGCGTAGAGATAGAGATTATAAAAGAATTCGAGTTGCAAAAGATACGTCTTCCTAGAGCATCCCAAGCGTGTTTAATTAGATTTAAGTCCGGTAAACAAGCCAGCCACTTCACATGTCCCTTTCCATTATCTGACAGTGTTGTCTTCTGTCTGGGTCGTTTTGGTTTTACGAACAAATAATAAATCTATTTTCTTATACAAATGAAAATATCTTTTTCTAATTTTTCGAGGAAATTTAATCTCATTTAGTCTTGTGAATTTTGATTTATCATCCTTGCTAAATTGCGATCAGCATCTTGGACCAGAAAAGAAACAATTAAGCGGCTTGTCGCTGGTTTTTTTCGTAGGAAGCCTAACCATATTTTGTTACATAAAGCGTGTAATCTGTTCAAGATTCCCGCTGCTTCTTCGATATCGAGTTTCTCTCAACACAAATTGAAAATCTAACTGGTTTAGTGGAGTATATAAAAGCTTGAGGTAACATCTTATCTCAAGCATTTACCCATCTTTCCATCTCATTTCGTTTCTACAGGACCTTTTGACCCTGTTTCGACCGCTTGACCTCTAGCGACCTTCCGACACTCAAACTTACGTTTATTTATCGGTGAAAATTTCATTCGGGAATGATGAATAATGAAGGGCGTGCGTCTCGTAATTCTCTCCTTAAGTAGAAATTTCCTGCTAAAAATGAAAATGTGGCCAAAGTAGCTGACCTGAAAATACAGCGGTTGAATATTTCATCGAGGGGTCGGGAGTTGAAAGTCGCAAAGTCTAACCTTGCCACAGGCGGTTCCTAATACATGCATAGTTTTTTAAATATCGCCGATTTATGTACCCAACAAAATATTTTTTGGACTTGCTTTATACAGAAGAGCGCCGTTTTAATGTCTATTATTTATTCAAAAGAGAAAATTAAGGGTTTGGATTGCACGTACCAAAATCCTACCCCCGAAATCTGAGAGCAATCCGCAGATGAGCTCCACTTTCTCTCCCTCTGCTTTATTATTTTCTGATAGGGTGAAACCGGTCGATTCCAGCCTCGTTACCGCAATTGTAAACATATTATTTAAACAGACTCTTGCATTATGGATCAACCTGTTTGACTGTATAAAAGCCAGGATTAATTTCATAGAAAGGCGCATAGACATGTCCGATTCCTATTAATTATTTAATCAGTTGTGAAGCTATCATTTTCACGAATTATTTATAACGTCGCACCGACAACACTATTATATTGTACAAACCGAACTTAATTATCGATCATCATTCTGTGTTACACAACATTTCAGTAATTAACTATAAAAAATACAAATCCTCGTCATTTCAGACACTGAAATATTAAATTTCACGTGTGCCAAATCCCATTCTGCTAATTAAAAAATTTCACAGATAAGCAGGACAGATTAAAGCTTTTATTAGAAAACCAATAATTACTATTGTCAGGTTATAAAAAGGCAGTGACGAAACTACTACAAAATTTTTGGGAGAACCAACAAAATTCTAGCTGGGCTCACATACAAATATTTTACGTTTATATAACTAACAAAACAAAAGTTTCGCCACAGGCTCACTCCTTAGCTCCCTTTTAGCACAATTAACCTAACCTTGAAGAAATAATTTTGAATCTTTCTACTTTTTTAAAACATATTTATTTTCATTTAGATGCATTGATAACGTATTGCATCTTTCCTTTCTATTTTTAGAATTTCTATGAGAAGTAGCCAATATCTTATTTCTATGATAGTTTCAGATCTTTCCTATTGATAGTTTTGAAAATTTATGCAGCATTTTGTAGTGTTTCTTTAAAAATTTAGAATATCCATGACAATTTATATTATTTCTAACATTCTGTGAAAATTTAGGTTCTTTGTTAGCAATGAAAAAAGTTTATGTGACAAATTAAAATATTTACGCAATTCTACAAAAATTTAGAACGCTTCTATAGTTTTATAATAATTTAGAACGTTTTTATGATTTAACAGTAATTTATAATCTTTCTATGGCAGTTTGGGACGTTTCTAGAATTTTATGGTATTTTCGGTTGTTTCTGTTGCAATTTAAAATATTTATATGAAAGTTTGTGACGTCTTTATAATTTTAAAACAATTATAAACGTTTCCTTTGCGACTAAAAATTTTTAGGAATTCTACGACAATTTTTCATAATCCAGTGACATTTTAGAACATTTTTATGTTCTTTATTTGTGGTTTTAGCAATTTAGGACGTTTCTATTAAAATTTAGAACTTCTATAACTATTTAATAGGCTCCTATTATTCTGTAGCAATCTATGCTAATTTATAGAATGTCACAATTCCATGCCAATTTAAGTAATTTATAAAACAATTTAGAACGCTTCTATCGCAATTAAAGACGTTTTTATGTTTCTATTACAGTTTTGGACTCTTCTATGCTTCTTCTAAGAGGTCTATGCGGCATTTTAAAGCTTTTCTATAAAAATTTAAGATATTTATGACATTTCATAATGTTTCTAACATATTTTAATATGTTTAACTTTTACTTTGCAACTAGGATTGTTTTAGGATCATTATGATAATATCTTATAATTTAATAACAATTTAAAACTTTTCTATGTACACATTATTTATCAGCCTTATCAATTTAGAACGTTTCTATCAAAATTTAAAACTTCTGTAATACTTTAATATGTTATCCATTATTCTGTGGAAATCTATGCCAATTTATGGAATGTTTACATAATTCTATAGTAATTTATGACATTTATAAAACAGTGAAAGATGTTTCTATTGCAAATCAAAACGTTTCATATTTGTATAACAGTTTTAGACCATTGTACGGTTATTTTATGACATCTATGCAACATTTTGAGGCGTTTCTATAAATACTTAGCTTATCCATATAGTATATTAAGTATGGAGAACAGTAAGGAATGCTTACCGTTCGAAGACAGTTGTTTGGAGAAGGAGCGAAGCGATGACTCCAATTATTGTCTGAGAACAGTAATCCTTAATGTTCGACATGCTTATAACGTATTTTGCGCGATTAGAGTTTCTAGAATAATAATAATAATAATTTATATCAATACATTTGTGATAATCGGGAAGATTGAAACTGAAAACTTTTGGGTGGCTGTTCCATGGCTGCTATGGTTTTGTTCCAAACAAGTAAAATTGTCTTTTTGATATAATCATTCCTACATAGTTCTGTTTTGTGGTTCCGTTTTTGAAGCAAATATGAGCGATAGTGATGATCTACCGGATGATTTAGAAGACGCTTGGCAAGAAGGATGTTCGGCAATAATTCCAGAAAAATCTAAAGCCCGATATAAACAGATATACAAGTTGTTTAAGGAATGGCGTGAAGCAAAGAAGATTTCTGTAAATGAAAAGAGCTTGTTAGCGTATTTTGTGGTCAGAAGTGGACACTTGAAGGCCCCAGACTGTTTATGGGCGGAGTATTCTATGCTAAAGAGTACAATTTTTCTCCATGATGCTATCGATATTTCTAAGTTTGCTACATTAATTGCTTATCTTAAGAGAAAAAATATTGGATATCGGCCTAAGAAGGCTAAAATTTTTACCAAAGAAGACATGGAAAAATTCTTGAATGAAGCACCAGACGAACAATTTTTAATTCAAAAGGTATGTTGTAGATGATGAGGTGGTACATCTGAGTTCTAAGGAAACAATATATTTGCAGGTAGCAATGATATTGGGAGTATGGGGCGCTTGTAGACGAGAGGAATTGTACAATATTAAAATGAGTGACATAGAAGAACATGAAGAAATGTTTATAGTAAATATTCCAAATACAAAAACAAATATTCAGCGAACGTTTACAGTTATTAATAAAGAAATACTTCGAAATAAGAATTCGATCAAGCAACCCAACATCAGATCATTTATTTCTGAACTATTGAAATGGCAAATGCACTAGGCAAATCACAGGAAAAGGCACAATTGGAGGGTGGCCGTCAAAAATTGCAAAGTATTTAAAGTTGCAAGCCCCTGAAGGTTTTACTGGACACTCGCTTCGACGCACATCGGCTACACTTTTGGCGAATAACGGAGTTGATGTGTTGGGACTAAAAAGACATGGTGGGTGGCGTTCATCAACGGTGGCCGAGAGTTACGTTGAAGATTCCCTCCAAAACAAAATTGAATTTGCTCATAAAATTTTACACAGCGATGTTGGTGGACTATTACAACAACCTGGGACTTTTACGTCGGAAAGTTTGTCTATTAACACTAGAAACTCAAATGCGAGTGATATTACTACTAGTAATTATAATAATTGTACATTTAATTTTAATAAATAAATCGCAAAATTGTTTTGTTAGATTCAATTGCTTACCGTTCACTGAACGGTAAGTGAATTACTTACCGTTTTGTTACACGTAGCAACCAGTAACAGCAACCTACCGTCGTAGAAACAGGCACAGTAAACTGATAAAAACAGCCAATCGCACAAAAACAATTTATGATGTTTTCAAAAAAATTTAATAATTTGGAACCTTTGTATGGAAATCTAGAACGTTTAGGTAGCAAACTGAAATATTTATCTCTTCTGTGTATAATTCTGTACGAATGTAGGACGTTTCTATAATTTTATAGCAGTTGGTATTTTTTCTATGGCAGTTTGAAACGTTTCTAGAATTCCATGGTAATTTAAGTTATTTCTATTGTAATTTGAAGCAATTATGTAAAAATTTAAAACGTTTCTATATTTGTATGAAATTTTTTTGACAATTAGGATTGTTTAAGACCTCTATGACAATATTATATACTTTAGTAATATTTTAGAACATTTTTATGTTTGCTTCATTTGTGGTTTTAGCCATTTTGTAAAATGTTGCTATAATTTTATGCCAATTTAAGACAATTATGAAACAGTTTAGGACGCTTCTATCGTAATTCGAGACGTTTTTATGTTTCTATGACAGTTTTGGACTTTTTTATGTTTATTCTGGAACGTCTATGCGGCATTTTAAAATGTTTCTATAACAATTTAGAATATCTATAACAGTTCATAATGATTCTAAAATTTTGTAACAATTTTAAACTTTACCTTGCAACTAGGACTGTTTTAAAATCTTTATGACAATATTTTATAATTTAATAACAATTTAGAACGTTTTTGTATACACATTATTTTCAGTCAAAGCAATTTAAAACGTTTCTATCGAAATTTAAGACTTCTATAATCATTTAATAAATTTTTGTTATCCTGTGGATTTCTATGCCAATTTATGGGACATTTCTATAATTTTATGGTAATTTAGGACATTTATAAAACAGTGAAAAACATTTCCACTGCAAATCAAAACGTTTTATGTTTGTATGACAGTTCTATAGTTATTTTAGGACATTTATGCAACACTTTGCGGCGTTTCTATAAATATTTAGCTAATTGATAACAATTTATGATGTTTTCAAAAAATTTGTGATAATTTGAAACCTTTGTATGGCAATCTAGAACGTTTAGGTAGCAATCTGAAATATTTATCTAATTCTTAACAATTTTAGACTCTTCTGTATATAATTCTGTAAGAATTTAGAACGTTTCTATAGTTTTACAGCAATTTGTATCTTTTCTATGGCAGGTTGGGACATTTCTAGAATTCTATGGTAATTTAAGTCGTTTCTGTTGCAATTTGAAGCATTTGTATAAAAATTTAAAAATTTTTTTTTACAGTTAGGATTGTTTTAGGAGCTTTATGACAATATTTACTAATTTAGTAACAATTTAAAACACATCTATGTACGCTTTATTTGTGGCCGAAGCAATTTAGAATGTTTCTATTAAAATTTAAGACTTCTATGACCATTTAGTACGTTTCTAGTGTTCTGTGTCATTCTATAGCAATTTATGAGATGTTTCAGTAATTTTTTGATAATTTTAGGCATTTATAAAGCAGCTTAAGACGTTTTTAATGCCTCTATGATAGTTTTGAGCTTTTGTATGGCAATTTTAAGATGTCTATGCAACATTTTAGAGTGTTTCTATAGAAATTTAGGATGTTAATAACAATTGACAATCTTTCTAAAATACTATAACAGTTTAAGACACTTTCATGTATAACTCTATAATAATTTAAAAAGTTTCTAAAATTCTGTTGTTATGTAAGTCGTTTCTATGGCAATTTAGAGCAATTATGTGCCAATTTGAGACGTTTCTATAATTGTATGATAATTTGTGACGTTTTTTTCAAAATTATGATTTTTTTAGGATTTATGTAACACTTTAAGATTTTTCTATGTACATTTTATTTGTGGATTTAGCAATTTAGAACGTTTTTTTTTAATATTTAGGACTTTTATGACTATTTAGAACGTTTCTACCATTCTGAGGCAATCTATAAGAATTTTTTGGGTTGTTTCTATAATTCATTGACAATTTAGAACATTTATAAAGCAGTCCCAATTTTTTTATATATATAAATATATGTTTATTTCTAAAACATACTATTTATGAATTTTCTCTATAAAAAAATTCAGATTGAAACTCTATGATGTAGTTTTTACGCCACTTCTCGGTCTAATTCAGAGACTTTTAAACGTAGATTTTCTCTTATCCTCAAGGGTCACGCCACCCTTCCAAAATTTTTATAATTTTCGTCGCGAATTTGAGACACACTTATTTAAAATCAAACAAAAAGTTTTTTTCTGAAAACTTTAGCCCTACTTGTCGAACGCGCAGTTTAAATTTTTCATCACGTCCAATAACATTTTTAACTTTCCTCGAAGCAAATTGCAAATCTCTGATTTATTGATTAGAAAAACTCTTTGTAATTTTGAAAAAACTTGCGTAAAAAATTCAATTAAACTTTTTCTGTAATTGCGCCTTGCCCAAATTTGGTTTCACCTCTTGAATAAATTGTTTGGTCTGAATAAAAAAATCTCGACCTACACCGTCCCATCAAACAAATTAGTTTTTCAAATTACCCTCTATAAACGCTTTTAATTAAATCCTGAATCTCAGTACCCACCAATATTTAAAATAACTCGATGGCTCTTTGATCCTGTAATTTAGTAGGCGGTTTTTCCATAAATAAGCTCGTAATTCTCATCCGTCTTAAGTAGCAGTTTGCATTTATTAGATTCAGATGAAAGCCGTGCTAATTTTACTTCATTTGAGGCATGAAATACTCGACACGTGGTGTCATTAGTCAAGTAAAAAAATCATTTCATGCCCGTCATGAATTAAAAACGAGCTCTGACAGGTACAGAACAAGAATCGATGTAAGAAAGTTTAATGAGCTATTAAAAGAGCTTTAAACTTCTCCGGGCAAATACACAATGCGGATGTACATAGCTGGAGAATTTTTCCTACACGTCAATAACAACGTAGCTGAGCTTTCCAAAGGGATAGAAAACGAACTTTCCGAACGTATGAGTTTGACTCGGCACAAGTTTTAAAGCTGTTTAATAGACGACGCTTTATTTTATTCAGAGTGGATTTTAGGAGAGAATTCGCACAGGTGTCTCTCTTTCATTGTTTTTTTCAAATTAAATTCCTAAAGAATATTATTGTAACTAAACGGGCCGCAAAACAGATGATAAAGCGGACCGTTTTTCATTACTAGGGGTGAACCGCTTCATCGCATGATTAATGAACACGCCAGGTCAACTGTGAATTTCCACCAGTTCCCACTACGAATTCTGCTTCTACACCAAACCACATAGTCTCAACCAATAATTTAAATTAACAATAATCTACTGAATATTGACATATTTTTCATTTAATGTATCGTCTTTTGATACATTGTGAGGAAAAAAAGGTGTGTAAATTGTTAATTTAAAGAAATCTGGATTTAAAAAATATTTGTACTTAAAGTCGACGTTTCGGATCATTATTCTATTTTTTTCCCATTTTCTTCTTTTCAGTTTTATTATTATTATTAAGTAGTTCTTAAACTTCCTATTTCTGCTTTTTTTTTACTCTTACATTTTTTATTATTTTCCAAACATTTTTGATTACTAGAAAGTAATTTATAATTGATTTTTCGTTTTGTTTTTTGACAGCAAACAACTATAGATTAGAAACTTTTGCAATTTGTTTATCATTTGTCTACTCTGATGGAGTAATGCAGTGATTTAGAATTTCAGCCTTTTGCAATATTTTTTCTAAAAACAAAATATTTTTGTGGTAAAATTGGTATTGGTTTTTTCCTCAATTTGCCATTTTAATATATCCGGAATTTGTGGGTATCATAATCGTATTTTTCGCATTGTGATTCCATCTTCGTCGCCTTGCTCATCTCAGCCCCCCATTTCAGCAATAACGTACACTTTAGTCGGTCCTTAGTCGTGGTGAATCCTTTCCAGGACTGTAGATTCAAATTCCGTCGAGGTCGGAACTCTTCCTGTATCAGAACAAACGACTCGCCCGACTCCTAACACACATTCGCACACGAAAAAAGCGCTTAAAACACAGCGGCCTCGTATTTATTAATCATCCTGCTGAGGTTTAAGTAAATTACGAGGTAAAGGAAGCGTTCACATGCACGAGGGGGTTAATTGTGGAGCCAAACAGCGTGAAAAATTTAATAAGTTTTATGTTGCAGAGAGACGTAAAATTTAAGGGTGCGGACGAACGGTTTCATTTTCTCCGAGAATAAAACATGTTCTCGACCTAATTACAACGGAAAGTGGCGTTTAACGAGGATTCGACTTACCCCTTTTCAAATAAAGGGATGCTACAATAGATTTATTAAGGCAGGTCTTAAAACTACAAACAACGAAATAAAAATTTTTGATGCAATTATTGAGGACTTCATTCTCGCTTAAATAATTTAATATTTTAAAGATCCCGAGGGAAGAAATCATCGTCACGTTTCCCATTTTACAAAAGCGATAAACAGAAAATACTTCCCTATTCTTCCATGACAAGTGCTTACAATTCAGTTCAGGCAAATGTAATAGCTTTTGCAATACTTATGATTACACAAGTTTTATTTACTTTTCAAAAAGATATTTCGTTCGATTCAAAATTTATAGCTTTTTACGTTCGATTTAACCCGACAGATGAAGACTTCATTTTACAAATGACACTTCAGGATTACGCTATCTAATCAATTAAAAAACTCAAAGAAATTAGGGAGGGTTTAACCCGGCGCATCCACCATTTCCGATCGATCAAAAACCATTAAATGGTAGCGTGAAAAGCGTGCGATCTGATAGGTTTTAATAAAAAGCCAATTGTGTAATGGTTGTCTGTTTAGACTGAAAGTTTTTTCAGCGATTTAACAAATCCCGGTGGTTTTTCAGGTAACACGTGTTTTTTTTTCGTTAATTGTTTCTGTTTTACATTTTACTTAATTAAAACAGCGTGCGAAAGGGCGCCAGGTAATAAAATCAAAAGACCAGAACCAACGGTTTTAGATTTATATCGAAGTGAATTTTATTTGCTGACCAAATTATTTTAATAAAATTTCACAAAACAAATATCGAGTTACCCAATTTTTATTTTATTTTAATTACTGCACAAACCAATGTTAGTCTGCTTTTTATTATTGACCATGTTTTGCAAACAACAATTAATTTATTATGTTATTAACTCATTTTAAACATTTTTTTTGTATAAATAGTAGAAGTAATAAAAAGGTTCTATGACGTAGACAAGCATTGATGACGTCAGAAAAAAACCAGATTAAAATCAGTTTAAGAAAATGGCTCCAGAAAGTCACAGAATGTAGTAATTTAGCAAGATCTCAAAACACCAAAAAAATTCTAGCAAAGACGTTTGATTATATATAGAGAAGGACTAACCAGGGGTTAGTCAGTCAGATAGAGAGAGCGAGACAAGTAAATCAAGTAAACAACATTACTAAAGATTAAAAAATTTAGGTTTTGTGCTGTTATTGTTGTTAATGTATAATTTAAGAAAAATTTTATCAGAATGAAACAACCGAAAACCATTTAGCCTTCCATCGACGGCAGTCATTAAATAAAGAAGAAAGGTGGCTTCTAAAAATTGTAATTTTTAGTCTATTTACTTTCGGAGCACTTTCATTTAAACCTTATTGGCTTTCCACCGAAAAAAATCCTTTTATTATCCTCCTCCTTGGCAAAACTCCAACAAAAGCATTGTGTTTCATTGAAAAATCCCTAAACTTGACCTTTCCGTTTTAAACTCTGAGATTTTTGTCTCTCCACGTTTCCATTGTTTCAACTCCTGCGATTATTCCTTAAGAATCTGATCCGCCTCCGGGCCGCAAATCTCGTCATTATTGAATTAAATTATGAGCCGAAAGCCGCCTCCATTTCGGCACTTTCCTGTTGTGTACTCTGGAGCAGATCCTGCGTAATCGATGTGAAAGTGCTTCATTTAAGGATAGAGCTTTTACAGCTTACGAAAAGCTTAGTTGCGAAAGGTTTAGTGTCTTTTTCTTCTAAGATCAATTAAGTAAACGGAAATTTTTCGAAACAAAATATAACCTCGGAGTTGAGCACATTGTTGAGAGTTGATTCATAGCGTGCTTTGTTACAAGGGTCTTTGTTGGTACATATTCTGAAGGTAATCATCTTCTATGACAAAAATTACCTTGAGAATAAATTTTCAGAAGGTTTTAATTAAAGTGAGATTTACCAAAGTGCTTTTAACTTAATTGAAACAGTGCGTAATAGATAAATATCGAGGTTTCGAGTGTATACCGGGTCAGCAGTTACTTACCTAATCCACACTCTTGGGTTATTGTTTCGGCAATATCGACGTTCCCGGAGTCGTCCGGAGTCGACCTTTTTGTCTTATCTTTTGTTTTTTATTTGAAAGAACAAACCAACACATTTTAAGTGTAAGACGTAATTACTTCGTTAAAAGAATAATTCTCTATAAAATTAAAAAGAAAAACAACCAAATTTTAATCTACTTTAGAATGTACATAATAAAATTTTTCACCAAACAAAAAACTAATTTTCCTAATCTTTGTACAAGTTAAATGGTTTTGCATTTTATTTAAATATGAATTGAAAACACACAACTAGATTTTTCTTCTTTCTCAGAAGAGTTTTAATTGTAAAAAAAATGTTTTCAGTTAATTTATTTAGGCAAAAAATAGTTTGAAACTTTATTTCAGTATTTCAGGATTTCAGCGTCTAGACTCTTAGTAATCAATATCCAAAAAGTATTCTGCAAGTGAAAGATAAGTTTTTTCAAAAAACGAGAGACTTTATTCAGTCTGTATGAAAACCGATCAATAAAATTTAGATTTTTTTGGGGGGGTGGGGGTAGGTAAATTGTTAGATGTCGTATACCTGTCAGAAAAAGTCGCCAATTAAAATTCCATCAGCGCTCGTTTTGTGACAATCCGTCCCGAGACGCTCGTACACAAAGCTCATTATTCTTTTCTTCGGTAACATTAATCAATCTGCTTAGAGCCTTTTGAAATCTAGCTAATGCCCCCGAACGACTGAAACTTTCATGATATTAACGCCGAGGCGGATCTCTCCGGCCAGTAACAGGGTTGTTACACGGCGCCCCGCCATGTTACCCCAAACGCTGAATTAATAATAGAGGATATGTGGGTTGAAATTTTAACACGAATTGCGAAATGTTAGGACGTAATCGAAATGGGACTTGACACAAAAACAACACACTTTTTTCAGGTGGTGGCTGAAATATTAACACTAACATATTGTAAATGCAAAATATAAATTATTTCAAACTAAAAAAAATTTTTATCACAAGATAAAATAATTTAAAGTCAATGATAAAACGTTATTATTAGATTGTATACTAATAGGCTACAAATAATCTCGACAATTGAATGTGTTGACTCGCTAAAGCTCGGCTTTGCTTTAAAGAGTCTCAATTATCTTTATTTATTGATAATTTTTGAGCTACAAAAACTGCAAAACAAGTTTTTCCTTTTTTTTGGTGTTTTCGACACAACATTAATCTAAAACAGATTTTATTTTTGACATTTTGAAGCATTTTTTGAGCAAAATAGAAAAATGAATTGTCGAAAAAAGTCCCTAAATTAAATACTTTTTAAAAGTAAGAAATCTTATAAAAAAATTTTAGTTATTAAATTATTTAAATTTTATAGTTTGCATTTTTTATACATAAATAAATAAATGTGTTCTATATTCTCTTTAATCTTCGATGAAACCTGAAAATGCTGCAAGCAAACTGGTCATGTTGAGAAAGTCATTTCCTTAAAATTCAAATTGCAACATTTAATTCGTTGAAACGTCATAATCTTAGCATCGTGCAAGGGTTGCATGTCGTATGCACGACTAGATTTACCGTTGACAAGGGTAGTCTCTTACTTCGCTTATCTCTAGATAGAGAAACGTCGCTTGAAATACACCCTCTGTCGGGTCGGTTTTCACGAATGGAAATTCAGAACGCTTTATGAAGGTGCGTCTCTTTTATCTGTGATATCGCCGCCTTTAGTTCGATAAAACCGGCTAATTTATGAATTCCGTGAGAGAATTAATCATTGAAGTGATATACAACAGGAGAGAGTTAATAGATAAACATTGTCGCGAAAGGTGACGGCTTTCTTTAAATTTCTCGCGGTCGTTAAATTTGTCCATCAAGAATATCGATTCGGTCTTAATGAGGCAAAGGAGCCAGGTGCTCGTTAAAAATCGAGTATGGTGGGTGGTATTGACGTCAGTAGGTAAACAAAGGTAGATGAAAGGTGGTTAAATATTTTATTTATGGTCAGTTTTCCAGATAAACACAATTAGTCGGTGTCACCTTCAGGAAACTTACGATAATGAACTACCATCAATAAGGGCTGTCATTTGAACAAACAATGAGAGTATTCGCGCGACCGTGACGCTCCCATTAACGACAATAAGTCAGGAAGAAGGCAAAAAGCGACACAAATTGAGATATTCAATACCGAATTCTATTACGGAAAAAATCTAAAGCAAAAGGATTTAATGTCGGAACTAATTAGGCTAATTCCAGTTCGAAGCGCTTCTAAAACCCAACTTTTCCACTTTCTATTTAAAAATTAATTAGACTCGACCATATTTTAATAATAATCTTTACCTACAAAAAACACATTCACTATATTAAAACGTATTATTTGAATATTCTAGTAATGCTTTTTCTACCGGATAAAATTCTAGATCTGAATAAAATTTTACCCACTTTCCAGGAAAATTAGATATTTATTTTTGTTACGCGAGGATAAAAATTACAGCCTAAAGCGTATTTCTGTGTAGAATAAGCTTGTTTTGTTAGTTTCTATAAATGTTTTTATAGAATAAAAAGAAAGAAAATTAAGTGTAACTGCAGTGGAATAATGGTGGATGCGCCGGGCTAGAAACCAAAGTTTATTTATATAAATTTGAAATAAATTTTAATGCTAAATAACTGTTACTTGTTTTACATTGTTTTAACATACAGAATACAGAGTAATCATATTTGGTTTGCACTAATTTATTTGATTAATGCATATAAACAAAAATCACTGATGAAACTCTGAGAAAACACATATCAAGAATTGTCGAACGTTTTAAAAACAACAAAGTTGATTACAATAGCTTATTATTGCTTAACTTCCACACCCACTCACACACTGACTTTTGGGTTTAAGCTTGTTTTTCTATAATGTAAGCTCAAAATAACACCGCAAGTTACTGCATAAAACGCACAACCAATTAAACCAAACAGAAGTAAAGCAAGATCACAAATTTTCTTCAATTTTTTTTGTAGAAAAGAAGAACTAATTTTCTTGTTATAAAAATCAACATTTATCTAAGTGATCTTCTGAAATAAACTCCATTTTTCACTTGTTCCTTACACTGCGAATTGAAGTTAAATTTTTGATGATCCCTTCTGGAGCGTTAATTATAGAGCAACAGCCGGCACTTGAAAATAAATTATTAAGTTTCTCGCAATGTCCTTGCTGACAACCAGCTAGCTAACCTTTCCTAGCTTAGTAAAGCCTAAACTGCAGATTCGTTAATGATCTATTTAATCAAAAAGTATTTCCCCGAAAAGCTTTTGTCGATGAAATCCCGCCATGTATTTTTTTTCTAATTTTAATTTCGCATTAGTGCCACGTGAAAAAGCCCGAATACGTCCCAGTTCCGCGAAACAATGTCCTTTCAGACACACTGAAAGCTTTATAATTTTATGCATGACGGAATTATTCAACAAAAGACCATTCCAATAAACACGACTGACATTGGTTTCGGGATTTTTTGCGGGAAAATTAAATTCAGCGAATTTCATCGATGGATGATTTACAAATAAATGAATTTGGAAATTTCTGATGCCGGAAGGCGAAAACCGCCATTGAAATAAAATACAGACAGGAATAGAGAAACGAAATCAAGCTGTGGGCGCTCACAAAACAAAAAAATTGAACGCGACAACACACTAAGAACACAGGCTCTTAATATTTTAAAAAATTTGCTTAAAACTATCTGAAAAACCGATTATTTAATAATTTAAATTTCAGGATCAAAAATAAATTTATCAGACTTGGAAATATCGATGCTCGTCCCGACGTTGAGATAAAAAAGAGATATATGAACATGACGTCAAAGCGACAACCATAACCATAATTCGCGAACGTTTGCTCGGAAATAAAAACGTATATATCTCGTGACAAGTGACAAACCTCGCGACCTAAAAATGGAGAGAAAGGCGCAATGTAATTTCGCAAATTTGCTGAAGAAGGTGCGTTGGGACACTTTGTCCTAATTCAATCCGAATTTAAATTTTTGGAAGTTCAATTACTTGACAGATGCGTCACAACTGCTCAAAGAGAATAATTAATATAATAGCCCTCTAGCAACTTGCACCAAATTCTGTTTAACATCACACAAGAAAACCAATTAATAGTAAGACTAATTTAACATTTACTCCGGCCTTGTTTTTGCGCTTCCCGTCCGAATTTACTTAAGAGGCTTAATAAATTTCTAATTAGAAGCGGCAGACCACTGGCCAAATCTGAGTTTCTTCTTTATTTAAAATTTGCGGAATTAACTAATTTGTTGTTAGAATAGGGCGACTTAATTATTCACCAAATATGTGCGAAATTAATAATTATGATACGTTACTAAACAATAGCAATTAGGTAGGTGGAGACGGAAGGGAAGCCATTCCGTGTCATAATAGGTATGTCAACTCGAATTCTCTACTGTAATTGGCAGCATAAACACCGCTCGGAAACTCGATTGACGAAATTCGAGCGGCAGGAATATGGCGACGATCTTGCATATTAAACACTCACATATCCTATTCCCGGCTAATTATCGCCCGATGTCTATTGAAAATCACAGAGTAATCAACGCCAACAGGACAAAGGAGCGATTTTCAACAGGGTTTTTACACAGCGGCTGACAAATGAGGCAATTCAGGATAATTTAATACGAGTTTTTGTGAGGAGAATCAAGGAATTAATAGAGAGGCAATCGTAGTTATTACTGTGTGAATATTGAGACATTTATTTATTAAATTATTATTGTGTGTTTTATTTATTTATAAATATTTTATTTAAGTATTAATACACTGTTTATTAAATAACTTTGACAATTACAGCCACTAACTCGTAAATTATAAAATTACCTTAATAAGCGCCATTACGAACGACATCATCTGGTAAATTATTAAAAACTGAGAAACAAAATTGCCACAGCAGCAAATTTGTGAAACACAAGGTAAATCCAGGTTTATTTAGCTCTCATTTCATCTCTTTGGAAACTTTTGTAAAGCTTCTAATATTGGCCTAATTATCGTCCGTTCATTTAGTAAAAATCGCGGATTTAGTCCTTCTTCTCGTAATATAATAAATCTCGTTTCCTAACGAGGGAAAGCTTGGCTTCGTCTTTCGAACTTTATGTATTTTTTACGTGCGAAATATGGCACCGAACAACAAAATAACAAGATAAAGGCTCCAGAAGAGGCAAAGAGCGCCCGGAAACGCCCGCTTATCTATCGATGCAAGACGCCTGAAAAGGAAAACTTTGAATCAAACAATTCGCTTTTATAGAAAAATAAACAACAGAATTTTCTCGCCTTATACCGGAGGAAATTTATTAATTGTGTACGGTTTTACGACGCACTATAATAAAGAATAATAAAAAATTACGAGATTTTTTATTATTACTACTCGACATAAACATCACAATTTGTTAATTCTACTACAGGTTATAAAAAATTGGTTTATTTTTTTGCCACACTCTACAAATGGTTTTGTTAATCTGACTGCAAGCTGAAGACTTCACAAGATCACAATTTCACAATTGGAAAACATATTTGCTAAATATCTGTTGAACAATCTGTTGTTTCTCTTTCTTTAGAAAACATTTTAAGCATTATTAGTTTATTAAATATAGTACATTTCAAACCAAACTAAAGAAAACATTTTTATAGCCAAACATGTTTATTGCTCGAGAGTCGTAGCATTGAGGGCAATAATAAATGACAGACTATAATACGAGTAGTTTTCTGCTTTTTCTCTTACGCTAGAGTCACAGTCTAAGCATTATTAGTTTATTAAAAATAGTACACTTTAAACCTAAGTAAAGTATACATTTTTTATAGTCAAACAAGTTTATTGCTTGAGAGGCGTAGCATTGAAGGCATTAATGAATGCTAAACGAGTAAATTTGTGCTTTTTCTCTTTCTCTAGAGTAACAGTCTAAACAATATTAGTTTCTTAAAGATAGTACATTATACACAAAAGTAGAGAAAACATTTTTACAGTCAAGGAGATTTATTAAGTACCGGAGAAACGTAGCATTGAGAGCAATAATAAATGCAGATTATAATACAAGTAGTTTTCTGCTTTTTCTCTTTCTCTAGAGTCACAGTCTAGGCATTATCGGTTTATTAAAAATAGTACACTTTAAACCAAAGTAAAACAACATTTTTATATCCAAACAAAGTTATTGCTTGAGAGACGTAGCGTTGAGGGCAATAATAAATGACAGACTATAATACGAGTAGTTTTCTGCTTTTTCTCCTTTGCTAAAGTCACAGTCTAAGCATTGTTAGTATATTAAAAATAGTACACTTTAAACCTAAGTAAAGCATACATTTTTTATAGTCAAACAGGTTTATTGCTTGAGAGGCGTAGCATTGAGGGCATTAATAAATGCTAAACGAGTAAATTTATGATTTTTCTCTTTCTCCAGAGTAACAGTCTAAACAGTATTAGTTTCTTAGAGATAGTACATTATACACAAAAGTAGAGAAAACATTTTTACAGTCAAGGAGATTTATTAAGTACCGGAGAAACGTAGCATTGAGAGCAATAATAAATGCAGATTATAATACAAGTAGTTTTCTGCTTTTTCTCTTTCTCTAGAGTCACAGTCTAGGCATTATCGGTTTATTAAAAATAGTACACTTTAAACCAAAGTAAAACAACATTTTTATATCCAAACAAAGTTATTGCTTGAGAGACGTAGCATTGAGGGCATTAATAAATGCTAAACGAGTAAATTTGTGCTTTTTCTTTTTCTCCAGAATAACTTTTTTATTTTTAAATGCAAGAGGGGCCCGAAACGCAAGGCCTACGCCCTTTGTGTGTTACCTCTCGGAATAGTACTACTGCAGTAGCCCTGTGCCTCTGATGAAGCTCAGTACCTTGTCTGCAGGAGCCTTCTCGACAGCACTGGGCTTCAGATATCGAGATCCCAGGTATAAATCTCTGATGCCTGCAAATGCAAGGCAGTAACAGAGAATATGAAGAGGAGTTTCCTCATCTTCAGCACAACCTCTGCAAATCTCGTCCTCGCTGAGTCCCATGACGTGCAGGTGTCTTTTTAGTAAGCAATGTTCTGTGTACATGCCTACCACTAACTGAAGGTCTCTACGATTGAGACGCATCAGGTTTTTACTGCGTGCCTTGTCCAAATCTTTAAAAAAAAGCCTGAATTGTCGCATGCCCTCTTGAAACTGCCATTCAGAGAGATGGCGAGATTCTATCTACTTATGAAGTGTGTCTTTCTGTCGTCTTTTGGTAACGCCAAGAGCTGGTTCTGCCACGATAAAGTTCATTTGTGAACCTTCTCGAGCCAGAACGTTAGCCAGAGTAACAGTCTAAACATTATTAGTTTCTTAGAGATAGTACATTGTACACAAAAGTAGAGAAAACATTTTTACTGCCAAGCAGATTTATTAGGTACTAGAGAAATGTAGCGTTGAGAGCAATAATAAATGCCAAATTACAATACAAGTAGTTTTCTGCTTTTTCCTTTTTCCAGAGTCACAGTCTAACCATCAGTTTATTAAAAATAGTAGATTGTAACCAAAGTAGTACATGCTCTATTAAGGGTAACAACTATTCTACCGATGGAACGTATTGCATTTTTTATTTGACAATATTTTTATATAATTCAGTCCCGGATTTATCTATAAAAGGTCCCAGATACCAAAAAATATTTGAATTTTATTTATTTCATTTGTAAAAAACAATAAACAATAAAAAAAAGTATTAAGAAAAAAGCAACAACAGTTTTCAGAATAGTTTTGAATTAGACTGCATTTGCGCAGTACCTATTCTATTTTATTCTATTCTACCGTTTTGGCAGTTTAAAATCTCTGTTGCACATGCTCAATTTAATTCTGAACTCGAACTGGTTCCAAACTTATTGTTTGTTCAAAATTCAAGACACACTTAAAATTTCATTGATAATAATGACTTAAAAAAACATCTAGACATATTAACATCTTTTGCGATTGATTTTCAAATTTCCGAAATCGACAAATAGTTATTTCAAATTTCCAAATTTTCCAAAATTTACAAATTTTAAATTTCCAAAGTTTACTTGTTTGTCTGGTAAAAAAAATTATATTAAGGGACAAATAGGGACAGTTTATAGAATTAAAAGACTGTCCTTTAAAATAAAGGACAATTGACAACCTTACTTACAGTGCACCTATTAAAAGCTACCAAAATTGTTAGAAATTAAATTAAAAACGACTTTATTTACATAAAAATAAAATAAAGCAAAAAAGTATAATAAATAAATAAAAATAAAAAATTAATATATATGCAAACTCTACCACAAATTGCTACTCTACTTAACCTATTCTATGCAATACAAAATAAACAAATCAAAAAGAAAAAAGTACAAAAATTAAAATAAAATTAAATAAAATTACTAAAATTAGCTTAATTAATACAAAATGTAAAAAATATTAAATAGAAAAGAAAAATGTTTTTAGATAATGTTTTTAGAAATGGAGATACCTGTAACACCAACAATAACAGTTTGGGATAAGTCATTTAGTTATACTAACAAAAAAAATTTTTTGATATGTGCTGGTATTGGTTGTCATAGTTAAAGGCGCCAAATTTAAAAATTTGTTAGCGTTTTTTATGCTTAACAACTGCCCCTTCATAGTACATATAAAGATATATGTTTACATTTTGAAACCGTTCTTTTAAACCGATTTTTGTTTTAGTAAATTAAACCAGGATTTGGTCCCTTGTCGCGTTTATTTATTTATTTTATTTACAGTCAAATTGAAAACAAATAATCGTGCTTTTAGTCCTCTAATATTTGCTTCTCTCTGCTGAAGCGCGGCTTGTTAACATAATGAAAACCTTGCTTCTCGCATTAATTTCACTGAAATATGGTAATATGATTTCATTCGGAGAATTTGTGCTAAATAACTCGAATAATCGTGTGTTTTATGTCCGTGCATTGTTCCTGCTGCATTACACAGGACATCCGAGCGATTGCATCTCGCGTGACGTATTCTAGAAAACTGTTTTTTATTTTTTCGAGAAACATGAAAATCGATAAAAATGCGAAAGCCTCAGTATTGTCTGACACGTTGTCATCTTGGATTACACGTGTCGGGGATTGGGGGGAAAACCGCACAGGAATCTAATATTTGTAGTTTACAAGTTCACGACTAATATGATCGAGCAGTCGAGGATTCATGCATACGGAATCAGGTGTTAAGGCATACTCTTGAATTATATTCAAATTGTTGATTGAGTTTATTATGCTAATAACGGTAACCCGATGAGATTTATGATAGTTTAACTCGATTACAATCATCGCTAGGATTGTCTTGTTGCTCCTAAACATGATCGAGGATGCACTGATTTCATTATTATAAAACACACAGTAAAAACTGTTCTGTTAATTTTATTATTTAGTATTGCCCTCGATGCTACGCTCCTTGAGTAATAAACTTGCTTAGCTATAAAAATGTTTTCTCTACGTTAGTGTATAATGTACTATCTTTAATAAACTAATAATGTTTCAAATGTGACTTTAGAAAAAGAAAAAAAAATTTCTTTTCTAGTCTAGTTTTCTAGTCTGTCAATTATTATTGCCTTCAGTGCTACATTTCTCAGGTAATAAACCTGTTTGGCTATCATAATTTACTTTTCTCTACTTTAGTGTGTAACGTGCTATTTTTAGTAAATTAATAATGTTTAAATTTTTGTAAAACTCTGGAAAAAGAAAAAAAAGAGAAAAATACTTGTATTATAGTTTGGGATTTATTATTGCACTCAGTGCTACGCTTATCGGGTAATAAACCTGCTTGACGTACAGAAAAATATAGAAAGCTAAATAAATGTTTTTAGAAGAAAAAAAAAATTCTGGAAAACGAATAGATCGATTAATAGAAAAACAAAAATAATTACAAGTCATAGGTAAAGAAGAACAGAAGTAGATTTTAGAAAAAAATTAAAAGAAAATTAACAAGGCCATATAGAGACACAAAAAAATCACGGAAAGCTAATTTGTACAAGAGAAAATCAAACAATAGAAATTTAAAAAATTTAAAGTAAACAGAATTACAATCTAGAAAAATTTGATAAACGTAATTTAAGGATTTTAGAAAAACGATAAGAGATAATACTTTACATAAGAGACTTTAAGATAAGAGATAAGACTTTACAAAAATAAAAAAGCTTTAACAAAAAGCCAAAAACTGAGAGATTCTAGAGAAATTAATAAAGATTTTAAGCAAATTCAAAAAGCATTATTTAAAAAAATAGAAGAACAAAAATTTAAGAACTGTAACAATCAAAAAAAATATTAGAATAATAAAATATGATTTTTCCAGTCAAATAATTTTTACTAATTCTTTCAGACTTGAAAGAATGTATATTTATTTTCATAAAATTTGAGAGCCAAAGGCGACTGTTTTTATTATTTCTTTAAATAGAAATTGCAAATATTTTTTTTCACAATAATTGCTACTTTTAGCTTCTAAATAATTCTATTGTGTTTAGAAAATTAAATGTAAAAAAGACTTAAAGACGTACCCAAGAAAGGCATTGTAAAAAAATGTATAAACTTGACCCGCTTCTTGAAAAACAATCTTGCACACGCTCTTGAACATTATTTTCATATCAAAAAACTAATCCTGTGAGCAATAATCGAATTGTTTACAATATTTTTAGTCTGTCAAAGCAAAATTTCTATTTTTCTTAAAGCAATACACTTATAGCCTGTTTATAAAGCGTTTCAGAATGATTGATATCTTGGTAATCCATGACTCGGTGTGAACAGCATATAGCTTAGTTAATCCGGAATTAGAATAAAGTAACCATCTGGTTACTCAATTAATCTTAATTTCGAAATGTCAAATAATTTTTGTTACACGAGATTATCACGATATTATGCATTATAAACACCAAAATTATAATAACTAAAACAGTTTATCGCTAATCTCAAATGGATAGACGTGTAAATTTTGACAAATTTTGTAAAAATGTTTTCAATTCTTATCAAAAAAGATACTACATATTTTGCCAATTTAAATTTCAATTTTTATAGTCCTTCAGGATGTCAATCATTTTAATTTTTTAATCTCTGTTTATTATAATAATAGAACGTTTATTTAACCACGTTTTTGTTTTCTAATAATGTCAAAATTCGATTGAATCTAAACTAAAGCAAAACAGCCGTTCGCACACCGCCGAAACTTAATCCTATCGTAAATCTATCTTAATCCTTCCGAACTCATAATTTAACATGCTATTGATCCGTGTAAACTTCAAAGCCGCATCTACTTAACTAGCGTGTTTACAAATTCGCTATTATTATGTAATTCCCGGTAAGATCCCCTGAGACTTAAAAAAATTCGTTTTAATCCCAAAATAGGACATAAATCAGGAGCGTATCGATGCCGGTATTAGAACATGCAAATGGTCGTGATCGTAAATTCGAATTAGTACAACTGTAAATTGACTCGAACGGATTTTACTACTTACCTTGAGAAGAAAATGCGTCGCGACACTGGCACCGACGACCCCTCCTGCAAATGAAACGGTTTAGTATCGGAATGATAGAAGAGACTTGTGGCACAACCGGAATTAAATCGTGTTGGATGAATAAATAATCGAAGCAAATGCTATTACAGTACAAATCAAGTTTAATCTAAATTAGAGCAAACATTTCCATTTTGTAAATGGTTATAAACAGTGGTTTTGTTAGTGTTAAAAGAGAAAAAGTTAGATTCTGGAGGTTAATCCGAAAGTCGGTATAATAGCCCGAAACTTTACAAAATCCTCATCAAAATGTGCAACGGACCATTAAATGAAAAGCCAATTTAATTAAACAAAACATGTAATTAACAGAAACAAGACTTGTTGGTCTTTTTGTGTGATATTTATTTTATGTTTTAAGGCGACAAGTCTTTTATAACCGAGACACAAAGCGGGATTAAAAATGTCCTCCCTGTGTATATTTTAATTAAATTTCGTTTGTTTATATCTTGTAGATTATATTAATCCGGACGCTTACTTGAAAACTAGTTCCAGTCCGGCCCTGTCAACACACAACCACAAAAATCTCGTGATTCTCCCTTTGGTTTTTCTCACATGCTATCGCGGTGCGTTTTAATTCCAACGCTTGACGTCCCGACGCCTGCGAAGTTGGCGGCGAACTGAACGACGGCGACGACGTCGACGTCGAATATAGCCGACGCGCACGCCGTCCTAAATTCATAATTTTTGACGCGTCGATTTTTTTTTTCCCAGAGAATCTATCGGTTAATTGATTTTGACAATGTGAGCTGGTCTAATTAAGGGATGTTTGAAATTTTGAGCTGCGATAAAGTTCACGAAATGTCGATGCTCAACGGTGACATTTTTTAGGGGGGTCTGGAGGGAATCAGACGGGTAGGTGTAAACGGGACGACAGCAACAAAGCTTTCATTAAACATTTAAATTGGTTCATTATTTATGTATTGTAATCGTGTACGAGAATTACCGGCTGTAATTACATGGGTTTTTCAAATGACCCACTGTGATTAGAATTGCACGGCTTTGGGAACGAAATTAATGGGCTTAGCGGATGGCACACACCGATGGGGGCCGGACACGGGTTTTTCATCACGACCAAATTTACGGAAAATTTCAGAGACACAATAAAGTATTTTCATCTCTACAAATAAAAATTACAGAAATATAAGTAATCTAAATCATTTTTTTGCAATACTTGGATTTTGCGGCTTGCGGAACGCTCGAAAAGCGTAGAAAACAGTTTTCTTAAGCTAGAATCTAGCTAGAAATTTGGAAAAGCCCTGTTAAGATAGAGAATTACGAGAAAGGGTTATTGAAAACCTATTACAAAAATTCAAACAATTTTTTTTTGTAAAATAAGTGTGTCCTAAAGAGAAGTTTGAAAAGGATTTAGAAAAAAAGCTTGGGAGAGCTTGAGAAAACGGAAAGTGTAGAAGTAGAGATGATAAAGATTGAAAAAGCACTGGGAGAAAATGCAGACAAATGGTTTCAAGGGAAGTCAAGAAGAAAAACAGACAAAGACTGGTTTGATGAAGAGTGTGAGAATGCGCTGAGAAAGAGAAATAAAGCAAGAATAAAAATAATGAAGAATATAGAAGGAAGTAAAGAAAGATATGAAAAGGAAAGGAGGATTGCTAAACAAGTATGCAGAAAGGAAAAACGTGAATACTGGGAAGGAAGATTGAGAAAGGTAGAGACCGAATGGTTAACAAAAAAATAAAAAAAATTTACCAAGAAGTAGAGCAAAATACAACCAAGAGAGAAAGACCAGGGTATTGTAGAAGTAAGAAAGGTGAGCTGATAAAGGAGTTGATGGAGAAAAGGGGAAGATGGGTGGAGTACTTTCAAGAACTGTTGAATGAAGGTGGAAACGGAATGCATGTAGGTAGACTAGAAAACGAAAGAAACATAAAAGAAAAAGGATCAGTGGAGGAACCAAGAAAGGAAGAAATAGAAGAAATAATAAATAAATTGAAGAATTACAAGAGTCCAGGGAAAAATGAAATAACTAGCGAGATAATCAAAAATGGAGGGAAAAGGTTACGAGATAAAATAACAGAACTATGTATAAGAAGTTGGACGGAGGAGGAAATACCAGAAGAATGGAAAATTGGCCTTATATGTCCAATACTCAAAAAAAGAGATGCTACTGTGTGTGAAAATTATCGTGGAATATTCCTACTAGACGTTACATATAAAATATTGGCAATGATGATACGTCAGAGGTTAGGTGAATATGCTGAAGAAGTGGTGAGCGTGGTGAAGAAGAACGATTGATCAAATTTGCACTCTGAAAATGATACAGTAAAATAGTTACGAACAAAAGCTGCCTCTACATATATTGTTTATAGATTTTAAAAGAGCCTAAGATAGAATCGATCATACAATGATGTACTAGGCAATAAACAACCTAGGAATACCAAATAAGCTTACCAGATTAATGAAAATAACGTTAGAAGGTTTGGCGGGCAAGGTAGTAGTGGATGGAAGCGTGACAGAAGCGTTCCCAATCCGAAAGGACGACCCGCTGTTAACAGTTCTGTTTAATTTGGTATTGGAAAAATCATGAGGGAAAGTCGGATAAGAATAGAGAATGTTATATATATATATAACAGTATACATATATATATAACAGTAAGCAGCAGGTGATTGCGTATGCGGACGGTGTGGCATTAATAGCAAGAACCAGAAAGAAGATGGAAGAAATTGTTTAAAAATTTGGAAGAGAGTGCGAGAAGGTATGGACTCGAGGTAAATAAAAGCAAGACAAAGTATATAGGAACAAACGGAAAAGAAGTACAAGGTGACCTGGAAGTGATAGGACAGAATGGCAGATTGTTTTCAAAGAGTAGACAGATATGAGTACCTCGGGGCTACGGTGAATAAAACTAATAAAAAGTAATGAAAATAGAAAAGAGACTAACTAAAGAAACAAAAGCGTTGGGGCATTAAACACGGTGTTGAGAAGCAAAATAGTGTTGAGAAAAACAAAAATTAGAATCTATAGAACTGTAATCCAGCCAGCGGTGCTATATGGATGTGAAACGTGGATCATGCCCCAAAACACCTCGGAAAAGTTGGAAAAGTAGGAGAGAAAAGCACTAAGAAAGTTGTTTGGAGGAGTGAAAGACGAGGAAGGCAACTGGAGAAGAAGAACAAATAAAGAAGTAATGAATATATTTGGATACCCAAGCATAATCCAAAAGGTAAAGGATCAAAGAGTGCGGTTGTTAGGACATGTGGCGAGAATGGCATCAAATAGGCACACAAAAAATGCGCTGCTGGGAGGAGAAGAAAGTAAAAGAAGAAGAGGAAGACCAAAGAAGAAATTGTTGAAGATAGTTAAAGAAGATCTCCTTTCCCCAGAGTAGCTTCTGTTAATAACTTTTGTTCTTTTGACATTCTTTGCTTTATCCTAAACGAATATTTATGTTTGTTTGAATCGGGTTTTTATAAACAATTTTTGAAAATAGTTTTGTCATAATATTCTAAGATGTATAACAAATTATAAAACACTTTACAATTTTAAAAATTTCAGAAAACAAAAAATTGAATTCTCGGCTTTACCTCTTCATATCTAGAAGTGTAGATAAGTGAATTTTTTTTTACTGTTTAACCGGGGCTACATTAACTCATTAACAATCTTCTACAATGTACTAGAGAGTTTTTCCGCCATTTTGTACTCACCCTGTATTTACTTAGTATATTGATTGAGAATTGAAAATTTCGCAAATAAGTTTGTTATAAAGCTGTAATTAATTAATTGGCCAATAATCTAATTAATCAATTAGCTAATTAATTATTTTGGTGCCGGAGCCGAAAGCTGTTAAAGCCTGCGGTTGTAAGCTTTCGCCGAGTTAAATTCGTGCACTCAGCATCGTTCGCCCCTTTTGACTTAAATCACGTCCAGGTTTATTAATTCCGGCGTCCGGAGCGTCGTTGACGCGATTTGTTGTAGAACTTGTCGAGAATATGAAAGCTTCTCTAGAAATATTCGTTCGCAATGGATTGCAAGGGAAACTATCCCGGAAACGGGTTAGTAGAGTCACCGGATGGTGTAGTTGACCGGTTCGACATCTTGCGGTTATCGCCGTTTGTATCTAATAACGCTGCAGATATTTCACTGCGGCAAATTTGCCTTCCGATTTTTTTCCAAGAGGACTAATTGTCGACATGACAGATTTTTATTACGAGGATGGAAATCCGATGTTCGTTTATCAACCTGGACGAAATCTCTCTGGAATTTTCAATATGGTCCAACGGGACGCTCTGACAGCGTGTCTCCCAGTTCATTTCGGATTATTGGCCGTGACTGGTCGTTATTTAAATGGGCCAAGCCAAATTTTTGGGAGCGAAGCTAATATGGATTTTTTGTCAAGAGGGAATACTTTAAAGTTTACACGACAAGCACAGACTCAATTTTCTATCAAATATAAACTTAAGTTGCCCTTATTTATTACTTTTTTCCCAGTCTACATCCATTTTTAAACAAAAAAAAACAAATTTTATAGAATATACCAAAACACAATGCACAAACAATATTAAACCAAACAATTTTGTTTATTTTCGTTTTTATTGGATGAATGATTTGACTATAATTTCAAAAATAAAGAATTATAGGGTAAAAGCGCTGGGTTTTGTCGGGACAAAAGCTTTTATTTGTGATGTGAAAAATGGAGGATTAAATAATAATAAAAGTATGTTTTGTTAGTTACATTTTAAATGAGTACAACAGGTGTTAATTCAATTGTTAGGCCTTTTATAATATCCTAAAATAAATTTATCAAGAGTTTTTTTAATATTGTTTAATTAATAGTAGTTTTAATTTAAATAATTATTAAACTCATTTGAATAAATTAAAATGTAATCAATATTTAGTTTCCAATTCTTTCATAAAATATACATGCGATTATAATTTATATTTTCATAAAGTTTTGACGAAATTAACAATTGCTTTTTGAATATTATTATTGCTGTAAATTGAAAATCAGATTTAGCAAAGCTTTGTTAAGTATATGGATTCACTTTTATTGTTCATAATTTGCTTATTTATTTAAAAATGCTCAAACAAAACTCATTATGTCATTCAATATCGCTCATTTAAGTAATACTTATAAAGTAGCGAGAATATTTAAAAGAGAAAGTTTTGATACGAGAGTTGGTTAGAATAATACTAATGATTACTATTTATTTTCTTGTATAAACTCTATTTTTTTTAAATTTGAAATTTCTTGTTGAAAAATGATGAAAACGTTGAATTTGTCTGAATAATCGTGGCTTTCGTATAGGTGTTGTCAAAAAAAGGAAAATTATGAGCAATTTAAAAACAATAAGGCCGAAGCGGTCGAGCTCCGGAAATCCAGCAAAGATAAGACATCCGCAGTTCTCATAAATCGCCTTCTTCTTATTTATCGTCTCGGGTAAGCAAGGCCCCATTAGCGGCTCCGTTTTCTTTGTAATTCTCGCTCTTGGGAGCATTTCGAGTGATTGGAGAGCACATAAATCAGGTTGTGATTATGCCGAAATTGGCAATAACATGACAGTTGTCGCGGCACGAAATCGTCCCCTTTTCATCGGCTGTTTTTCACCCAGCGAGACTCGAAATCAAATATCAATGTCTGTGATTGTGCGATGATTGAATATGGGGAATTCGCGTAATAAAATATTCGAAATCCGGGGAGATTTTACATCGGTGGTTTGCTTTTTTTTCTCAGCCGATTGTAAACGAGGTAACTACTTTTAATATCATCATTGGAAAATATGAATTTCTAGCGTTTTGTGTTATTACGTTTTGAGAATGCAATATGAATTTGAGAGAAGTACTGTTACATTGTTCACGTTTTATTCTTCTTCTTTCGCGCAGTCATTGTGGCGTTCAGCTCTTTGATATTCAGCCGCTGTATCACTTAAAAGAAAGTCGAAAAATTAAATTTTAAGTTTCTATAATGGAACAAACAGTCGTGTTTGAAGTTTATTCTTTTAACTTTCAGCACAAACAGAAAAATGTCACGCCAAAAAAATAAAAAAACAAGCAACAACAGAAAGAGGAGTATCCACTAGTTATTGATTGCTATTTGCTTATCTGTTATTTTATAATTGTTATTTATAAATAACATTAACAAACTGTTACTTTGCTTAAACAATAACAGTTATTTTTGTAGTTTTGAAATGACTACTATTTTTACAACAAATATTATTTTAAATACTTGAAATATCAACCAATTGAGACGCACGCTTTAAGATCATATTTATTTTATTGCACCATAAAAATCTGTTACTGTAAGATAAACCGTGGTGACCCAAGCAATCAACAATTGCGTTAGAAACTTAAAAATAAAAAAAAATTCAAAAGAAATACATAAGCAGACAGATATTCGTATTGAGAAGCAGCTAATAAAGTTGCTCGTTGCCAGTATTTTGAGCACACCAAAAAAACACTAAATTTTTTTCTCATTGCTAATGTCTTAATTACGTTAAGAATCTCTATTCACAGGTGTAGACGTTCTGTTATAAAACCAAAACCTTGCTAAAGTATCTACAATCAGAGATGAAAGAAGAATAGAAGAAAAGCTGGTAATGATACATCTACAATAAAACAAATAGAGCCTACAAAATCTAAAATGCAAGAAACCAAAGCTAGAACACATTTACAATAGAACAAATAGAGTCTATAAGATTTAAACTGCAAAAAACCAAAACTAGAAAAGCTGATAATAACACATAGACAACAGAATGAATAGAGCCTTCAAGATCAAAACTGCAAGAAACTGAAATTACAAAAGCTGACAATGACACATCTACAAAAGAACGAATAAAGCTTATAAGATCAAAACTGCAAGAAATCGAAGCTAAAACACATTTACAATAGAACGAATAGAACCTACAAGATCTAAACTGCAAGAAACCAAAGTTAGGAAACCTGACAATGACACATCTACAAGAGAAGTAATAAAATCTACAAAATCTAAACTGCAAAAGCCGAAGCTAGAAAAGCTGATAACAACACATCTACAACAAAATGAATAATGCATACAACATCTAAACTGCAAGAAATTGAAGTTATAACACATTTACAATAGAACGAATAGAGTCTACAAGATCTAAACTGCAAGAAACTGATGCTAGAGAAGCTTATAATGACACATCTGCAACAGAACTAATAGAACCTACAAAATTTAAACTGCAAAAAACCAAAGTTAGAACAGCTGATAATAACACATCTGCAACAGAATGAATAAAGCCTACAAGATCTAAACTGCAAGAAATCGAAGCTGGAACACATTTACAACAAAACGAAAAAAGCCCACAAGATCTAAACTGCAGGAAACCAAAATTAGAAAACCTGACAATGACACATCTACAACAGAAATAATAAAATCTACAAAATGTAAACTGCAAAAAATCAAAACTAGAAAAACTAGTAATAATACAATAAAACGAATAGAGCCTACAAAATCTAAATTGCAAAAAACCAAAACTAGAACACATTTACAACAGAACAGATAGAGTCTACAAGATTTAAACTGCAAGAAACCAAAGTTAGGAAACCTGACAATGACACATCTACAAGAGAAGTAATAAAATCTAAACTGCAAAAGCCGAAGCTAGAAAAGCTGATAACGACACATCTACAACAAAATGAATAAAACATACAACATCTAAACTGCAAGAAATTGAAGTTAGAATACATTTACAATAGAACGAATAGAGTCTACAAGATCTAAACTGCAAGAAACTGATGCTAGAGAAGCTTATAATGACACATCTATAACAGAATTAATAGAACCTACAAAATTTAAACTGCAAAAAACCAAATCTAGAACGACTGATAATGACACATCTGCAACAGAATGAATAAAGCCTACAAGATCTAAACTGCAAGAAATCGAAGCTGGAACACATTTACAACAGAACGAAGAGATCCTACAAGATCTAAAGTGCAAGAAACCAAAATTAGAAAACCTGACAATGACACATCTACAACAGAAATAATAAAATCTACAAAATCTAAACGCAAAAAACCAAAACTAGAAAAACTAGTAATAATACAATAAAACGAATAGAGCCTACAAGATCTAAATTGCAAAAAACCGAAGCTAGAACACATTTACAACTGAACAGATAGACTACAAGATTTAAACTGCAAGAAACTGAAGCTAGAAAAGCTAATAATAACACATCTACAACAGAACTAATAGAACCTACAAAATTTAAACTGCAAGAAACCGAAGCTAGAAGAAATGACAATGACACATCTACAATAAAACAAATAAAGCCTACAAGATCTAGATTGCAAGAAACCGAAGCTAGAAAAGCTGATAATAACACATCGACAACAAAACGAATAGAGCCTACAAGATTTAAATTGTAAACCAAAGCTAGAAAATCTGATAATGACACAACTACAACAGAATGAATAAAACCTACAAGATCTAAACTGCAAGAAATCGAAGCTAAAACACATTTACAATAGAATGGATAAAGTCTACAAGATCTAGACTGTAAGAAACCAAAGCTAGAAAAGCTGATAATGACACATCTGGAACATACTCCCATATCACCTAAAGCTGAAGTGAAGCTTGAGAGCAAAAGAAAGACCAATATTTAGAAGATATTGCTGTAGAGTTTTAATTTCCTTATTAAAAGCCTATTCTTTGGAGTCTTTCTGTCTTTCTGTAATTTTTTTTTAGAAAACTTGCTTCTCTTTGAAATTAAATATTCTCAAACAAACTAGATTTAAGTAAATATTTTAATATAAGTAAATAAACTTTAATACATAAAAATATAAATAAAATAATCTCTACTCGAACCAGCACGGATGTACATGCTTGGTGTGCAACAGTTCCTTCATTTTTTCCGTCATAAAAAACAAATCCCTGTCTCTAATTATTTTACGTCTCTTCCACATTGCAGTTTCTCTTTCTACTTGATCCTTCTTATGTTTTACTTTAATATATTCCAAGACATCAGGAGTTCCATAATGTTCTTGCCGAAATTTTACCTGAAAATACAAGTTTCTAGCAAAATCTCTTTCTTCATACACTCTTAAAATATCTTCATCTGCTTTTATAATAGCTTGTTCTACATCTTTAATTTTTTTTAAAACTTCAGCTTTCCGGACTTGTTTCTCACGCAAAACTTCTCCAAGTTGACTGAGCTGTAGATTACCAGCACCTGTCATTTTTTTTAATTCAATAAGAAGCAAGTGCTTTCGTTCAATTTCTCGTACTAAATCAGTGTTTTCATTGCGGAGAAATTCAAAATCGATTTCAGTTAAATTTTCGCCGATTTGTTTTTTGTAAGTGAGAAGATTTGAAAATTTTGTGTATTGAATTTTCAAAGAACTGAATCTCAATCTGTATTTATCACTTATATGTCGTGATTTACGATTCCACTCGTCTAGAAGTCTTATAAACTTATTTAAAGTCATCGGTTGATAGACTTCTTTGCAGTAATCAAACTCTTCAATCATTTTGTTCACTTCTTCTTTTCTTTCTCTTAATTCTTCAACTCTAGCAATCAACTTAGTTTTTACTACAACTTCTTTCTTGATCTTCTCTTCAATCACTTGCACAAATTCTTCTAAATCTCTCTGAACCAAATCACTTTTTATAGCCAAACACAGTTTTTCCGGTTTCATCTCACTAATATCAGTTCCTTGAGTAAATATAGAAGATTTAAGCGACATTATTTTGGAGAGTTGGTTAAGTTTAGATCTTTGAGCGCCAACTGACAACGTACTGCCAGCTTTTACACCAGACATTGATGATTTTAAACCACTTGAAGTCTCACTTGTTTCTGTTCCTTGAGTAAGTACAGAAGATTTCGGAGCAAATATTTTAGAGAGTTGGTTAAGTTTGGATCTTTGTGTAGTAATAACCAGAGAACTTCCAGCTTTTAAAGCAGTTGAAGACGATGTTGGAAAAGTGTCTGCAGATAGTTGAACTTTACGCTCACTAGTTTTTGACGATTTTACCATTAAAGCGCGATTAGCTTGTAGAGTTTCTAGCTCTTGGATGGCTTGAGGGTCGTTGTGTTCCAAAAAGCGATAAAAAACGCCATTTTCGGTCTTGAGACGATTGATTTTTTGCTCTAGTTCACGGACATTAGCAACAAGCTTTTTGTCTGATAGCACATACATATTAATTCGAAAAAGAGGACAGCTAAAGTGCTGAATATGTGTAAAAAGTTGACAGTGACAAACACAATAAACAATTGCTTTTTTGTTTAGTGTTTGCTGTGATGATATTGAAAATTAAGCTCAAAAGCATTTTGCAAACTTCTCGAAAATATTATTTTGTTCTCTAACTTTTTAAGTTTGTTTAAAAGTTTTTTTTCTTTTTCTTCCAGCTTAGTTTTTTCTTTTTCTATTATTCCAAAAACTTTTCTTGTTTTTACATAATCTTTTTTTAGTTTTTTTAAGTTCTTTAGTTGTTCTTCTTCTACTAGACGTTGACTTTATTGTTCTTCTTTCGTTTCATTCGATACTTTTAAGTTTCTTTAAATTTAATTCTTCAAAATTTTCTCTTCTTTTTATATTATTTTTCCAAAAACTTTTTTTTGTTATTCTACGATTTTTAGTTGTTCTTCTTTTACTAGAAGTAAACTTTGTAGCTCTCCTTTATTTTATCTCGGTATTTTTTAAGTTTCTTTAAATTTAGTTCTTTAAAATTGTTTTTGGTTTTTCTAAAATTCCTCTTTTTATAAAAATCAAACAAATAATAATTAAAATAAAAAACATTTTGCAAACAATCAAATTCTCGAAGGTATTTTGCTGTTTTCCAACTTCTCAAACCTTTCTAAGAGCTTTGCTTGTTTTTCTCTTTTTTCAATCGTAATTTTTCTATAGTTTTTCTAGAAACTTTCTTTATTTATTCAAAATCTTTTCTTGTTTTTTAAGTTTTTAGTCGTTCTTCTTCTACTAGACATAGACTTCTTTACTTTTCTCTTTACTTTTCAAGTTTCTTTAAATTTAATTCATTAAAATTGTCTTTGATTTTTATAGACTTTCTTTTTTATCAAAAATCGACTACAAAGAATAACCTAAAAAGCATTTTTTAAACTATCAAATCCTCGAAGATTTTTTTTGTTTTCTAACTTCCTAAATCTTTCTAAAATCTTTCTTTCTTTTTCTTTTTCTTTTACTTGTGGTTTTAATATTTTTTTAAAAAATGTTTCTTTTAGAATTTTTCTTTAATCATCTTTTTAGTCTATCGTTAATGTCAAACTTGTGAAAACCTTTTTTGTTCTTCTAGAATTTGCTTTTCTGTTTTATCTAGTCGATGTCTTTTAACTTACTCTTCTAAAAATTGTCCATTTTCACTAAACGTGGTGTCCCAAAGTTTTCTCTCTTCCAAATTTTTTCCTCTTCTTTTTCTACATTTAAATATTTTCCAAATTCTTCTAATAATTGATTTTGTTGTTGTAGACGCTTTCTTCCTTCTTTTTCTTCTAAATGCCGTTTTTCAAGCCCTTTTAAAAGATTTTTTTATTCTTTCAGTATCAAGATCTCTTTTTACTTTTTCAAATCTGTTTATTAATTATTAAAAATTGTCGACTATATCAATTTTTTACAACAGTTAATCACATTTTTAAAAACAGTTCCTAGAAAATAATTCCACTTCCAGAGGTTCTCTGCAATAAGTGGTAAGAATTCATGAAACAGTTATTACTGCTTCCAAGCATTATGACATGAAGATGATACGCCAGCTATCATAAAAAGCAACTTCTATGCTTAAAAAAAATTGCTAATAAGCTTCTAACAGAACCAGATTTGGTAAACCAAAAACAGAGTCAGAGAACTGATTAATTGCTAGCGAGCTTCTGAAGACAAAATCTGCAAAAAAATTGCATTTAGCAAGCTAGAGAATAGATTTTCTGTTGTCCTTTACGCACCATTTGCTTTCTCAAATTCTACAATTTTTTTTATTAAAAACCTTCTTTTCCAGATCTGATAATCCAAGAACAGAATCAGAAAGCAGACTAATTGCTACCGAGCTTCTAAAGACAAAATCTGCAAAGAAAATTGCATCTAGCAAGCGAGAAAACATTGTATTAGCTTCTAGAATAATTTTTAAGAGTTTTCTAGAATTTTCTATTATTATTTTTTTACTTAGCTGACGTCTTTTAACTTTTTCTAACATTTTCTGTTGTTCTTTATGCACCATTTGCTTTCTCAAAATCTACCTTTTCCCTAATTTTTTTTTATTAAAAACTTTCTTTTCCAGATCTGGTAAACCAAGAACAGAAAACAGACTAATTGCTAGCGAGCTTCTGAAGACAAATTCTGCAAAAAAAATGCATCTAGCAAGCTAGAGGACATTGTGTTAGTTTCTAGAATAATTATTAAGAGTTATTTTTCTAGAATCTTCTATTATTATTTGTTTACTTAGCTGACTTCTTTCAACTTCTTCTAACATTTTTTGTTGTCCTTTACGCACCATTTGCTTTCTCAAATTCTACTAATTTTTTTTATTAAAAACCTTCTTTTCTATTGTTTTTAATGTTTCTTAAATTTTTTTAACATTTTTTTTCTTACCTAGTAATAGTTGTTTTGCAAATTCTTCTAAATCCTTCTTCTAACTTTTTCTAAAATTTTGCTTTTTTCTTCTCTGTTTCTAGGCATTTAAACAGGCAAATAGAGAGAAGAAAGTACCACACAAAGCAATTTCAAAGCGTGAAAGAATGGAAATACTAAGAAGAAACGAGTGGTACTAATAATAATAATAATAATAATGTTTATTGCAGCCATAAATCATACAAAAGAAATAGATACAAAATAAATAAATTACAAAAGCAAATAAAAAAGAGGCTACAAAAGGACTAAAAATCAGTTCTGCGAACTGTTTTTCATTTTAGCCCATTATTATATTCTAATAATACTAATTCTAATTATTATTCTAACAAAGTTATTTTTAATTTCCTTTGAAAAGTTTTAAAATTATCATTTTTAAATTCATTATCAAGGCCATTGTAAATCCTAGGACATAAATAGGAAAATGATGACTTATATAATTCCGTGCTATGCTTTGGAATGTGCAAAAATTCGTTGTATCTAGTTGTGCGATCATGGAGTACAATTTTATTATATAAGTTATCAGGTGTTTTATTTTTGACAATACTAAAAATTAAGCAACTTAAAAAGAACTTATATCTATTTTTGATGCTAAGCCAGCCAGACTTACGCAGATAAGGTGTTATATGCTCTTGACGTTTTACATTATAACAATATCTTAAACAAGAATTTTGAATTTTTTGTAATTTATAAAAATTAGCATTAGTTATAAATAAAGACCGGACCGAGTTGCTGATAAGAATGAAACAAGTAAGGGGTGTCCATGCATTAAACTGCAAAAAGTCGCTAAATCAATGCTGTATTATCGACGATTTTGTATATCCCTTGCGTTTTGTATTGTCTCAGTAAAAAATGACAATCGCCCAGTCGTTAATGCTGAAATGGAAAGGATTAAATAAAAACCAAGGTTGAGTTGGTCCACTTCAAAGGAAAAGAAAACACATTTTTTTGTCGACGTTCGTGCGTTGATATTAAATTCATTGGCGTCGCACAGTAAGTATTTTAAGGTACCTAATAAATATTGTAAATTAATTAAATCTTTTGGTCAGTTTGCACATTGAGGTAAATATGGACTGTTCACATTTGCAACTACTACCTTCTCCAAATTTTCGTCAGTAAAATTAGTGCGATGTGACGTAAAAATATTTTTAAACCGCGAAAATGTTTTCCGTGTCACAACTTGTAATTGAAGCGACTGCAAAATCGGGTATGAGATATCCATATTTTTGAAATGTGTCACCTTTACAAGTTCCTTCACAAAAGTCTTTTAAAATAGAATTCCCGACATTTTTATTAAAAACATTTTCAACCTTTAATTTTAACCGTTGACCAAAATCTCCAGGAATCGACCTAAGGTGACTTAATAAATTTTCAACTAATGGGACATTTTGTGCTAAAGAAATATTCTGGCGTTCCAAAGCACGAATGACTTCGAGAATTTTTTTGAAGTGGTCGCCAATAAATTGAAGTTCTTCCAAAAGTTTTGCGTTTGCCACCAATGCTTTACACTGTTTAATACTTTGTGTATCTTCTTCTAAATTCTCGACCACATTCTTAATCGATTCAAAATTTTTTGCCTCTAGCCATGTACCCCAGCGTGTTATACCTATCCGGCTGCGGTGGTAAAGACAATCCTGGACAGATCTCTCTGTACATATTTATCCGTAATAGCGCTTTCAAAAAAAAAAATTTACAATTAGATATAAGTTTGTCTACTTCGACAAAATTATCTCGGATAAATTCGCAGCTCCGGTGGAGTCCGTGTGCAATGCATGTTACATGAATCATATTTTTGAAAACATTTTGTAGAAAGCTTCCAGTTTTTATCATATAAGCAGCAGCGTCACTAACAAACAGAATGACCTTTTCATAATGCATTCTAAAATTTTTAAATAAGTTGTTAAGTGCCTCAGTAATAACATCAAACATAGTGTTTGCGTTTACTTGGTGGCAAATTTTTGTGGCAATTAAATAAGGTATCTATATATTGTTTTGAAGATTGTAAAATACTAACTATAACATTAATAATGCAACGGCTTTTAATATCTGTGGTTTATTATTATTAGTAATATTATCTTTCATTAATTTTATTGTTTTGTCGTAACTTTTTGAAATATAATTTTTACGCAGAGGGTAGACTCATCAGGAATAGACTTGTTAGTATATTTTTCTAAGAATTTTTTAAGAACAGGGTTCTCTAACTTGTGAATGTTAGCCATTAGAAAAGCATCACACAATTTTTCATTAAATTTTAATGTGTCCTCTTTATTTGTTCTAAAGGTTTTATTATGGAATTTTTTTTTCGCAGTGCCGAATAATACTCTGCCTTTGATAACACCAAATGTTTGAACAACAAACATGGCAATACACTTCGTTGTCATTTAAAGTAGTCAAAATACCGTTGTAGTCTTTAATACACTCTTGCAATAATTCTTGCCGTGAGACAGACATGATAACAACAATAGTGAAAAATATAAATAATTCTACTAAAATCAAAAAATTAATTTTCTTAAATAAACTGAAAAAAATCTGTTACCAAATAACAGAAATCAAAACTAAATAATCTATATAAAATTGTTACATTATATAAAATTCTTCTGTAATATACATATAAAAGGTAGAACAAATCACCGAAAGAAATACTTAAATCATCCTCACGTGTTACATTTTTCGCTGATTTCTCCGAAACTGACCTACACGATATGATGATAATTTAAGATACAATGGTCAAGTGTGAGGTGTAGTTTGCGGCAACTTGCATTTGAGGGTTGTTTAGTGGGCAGATGACAGTGATTCGCACTTAAAGAGTAGAGAGAAACATTTTTGAATTTAGGGTGGCGGGGGCTGGGGATGGTATCACGCCTATAATACTATAATACGCCTACAATATTAGTAAGAAATAGATATAGATTTAATAATAAAAACGTTTGTAACATGCATTTAAATATTGATGAGACCCCTAATACAGGAATAATCCGTACGTCTATGAGACGCCGATCCTTGAGTTCTTATCAGCAACTCGGTCCGGTCTTTAGTTATAAAAGATCCATAAAATACAAGACAATAGTTAATATGGCTTAAAATTAAGCTATCACAAATTTGTATTTTTAACTTTGTAGTAAGAGTATTCTTTAAAAAATATATCGATTTCAATATACCATAACATGTTTTGCAAATTTTATTAACATGGCTAGAAAAGTCCAGATCGTTGTCAATGATTATTCCTAAATTTTTAGCGGACGAAACTAACGTAATGTCACAATTGTTTACAGCTAGTTTACAATTATTATAAACAATTTCACAAGATTTCTTCGGACCAAATAACATTGCCTGAGTTTTTGTTGGATTCAACTTTAATAATTGTTTCTCGCATTTTTTGTTTAAATTGTTTAAATTATTGTTTATTAGATCTATAACCCTAGGTGCATCGGTTACTGTAAATGATCGGAATATCTGCGTATCGTCTGCATAGCATTGCACTCCCACATCATTTAAAAACATTTCAATATCACAAGTATACAAAATAAATAAAATCGGTCCAAGTATAGAACCTTGCGGTACACCATTATTTACTTTTTTAAAATTGGATTTTAAAACAGATTCCCCGTTTATAACAACTTGCTGGTATCTTTCGGATAAATAACTTTCGATAAATTTACATGATTTGCTAGAAAATCCAACATAGTGCAATTTAGCTAGTAACAACTTATGACTAATAGTGTCGAAAGCCTTGGAGAAATCTAATAGGAGTAAAAGAGTCATCATACCTTTATCATAAGCGTTTAGAATATAGTCGGTAACGTTAATTAAAGCTGTAGCTGTACTGTTTTGAGCTCGAAAGCCAGCTTGACTCTGTGGTAAGATTTTATATTGATCTAAATATTCACGTATCTGAGATGACATTAATTTCTCCAAAACTTTTGACAAAGCAGGTAATATACATATTGGTCTTAAATCAGAAAAATTTTTAGGGTCTACAATTTTAGGCAAGGGAGTTATTTGACAAGTTTTCCATATGTTTGGAAAAGTTTGCGTCGTAATGGCATAATTTACAATATTTGTTAACACTGGTAAACATACCTCGGAAATTAAATTAATCATGTCAATTGATATGTCATCACATCCCACTGCTTTAGAATGTATTGCACTTAAAGCTTTTTTCACTTCACTTTCACTAACACACCGGAATTCAAAGAGTTTCACAACCTTTGGATGAAGTGAGCCCATCCTGTAGCTAGCAACTTCACCTTCTATATCTGAAGACTCTATTTTTGCACTGGTTACGAAAAAGTCATTTATAAGATTGGCTTCACAAAGATGAGATGGGATTTCTACAGACGCTTTTTGCTTTAATCCTAACGACCTTAGACCCTTCCATAGCTTCTTACCATCTTTGCAGGTGTTCAATTTAAAAGTTGAGAAACTGTTTTTTTCACGCTGGACTGCTCTTTTCACTTCATTACGAATGTCTACATAAAATTGCCATTTTGTTGGAGTATTGTTACGCTTATATGCCAAATAAGCCTTTTTTCGAGCTTTAATCATTTTCGTGATATTATAAGTTAGCCATTCAGGTCTAGGGTTCCTTGACGTAGTCATCAGTTTTTTTGGAGCACTAAGCCTCAACAAAAAAATTTTTGATTTTTTTAAAGAACAAAATATGTAACTTCTTCTTTTACTAGAAGTAGACTTTGTAGTTCTTTTTCAAGTTTCTTTAAATTTAATTTTTTAAAATAGTTTTTAGTTCTAAAATTCTTCTTTTTATAAAAAATCGTTCATAAATAATACCCAATCTCAAAAACATTTTGCAAACTATCAAATTTTTCGAAGATTTTCTTTTATTCTCTAACATCTCAAACCGTTCTAGAAGCTTTCCTTGTTTTTCTTTTTTTCCAGTCGTAGTTTATTTTTTCTATACTTTTTCTATAAATTTTCTTTATTTTTGCAAAGTATTCTTTGCTTTTCAAAAGTTTTTGTTCGTTTTTCTTCTATTAGTCAAAGACTTTGTTGTTCTTCTTTACTTTTCTCAGTATTTTTTCGTTTCTTTAAATTTAATTCTTTAAAATTGCTTTGGTTCTTCTAGAGTTATTTTATCAAAAATCGACCACAAAAATAACCTAAAGAGCATTTTGCAAACTATCAAATTTTTCGAAGATATTCTTTTGTTCTCCAACTTTCCAAATCTTTCTAATAGCTTTCTTTGTTTTTCTCTTTCTTCCACTTGTAGTTTATATTTTCAGAAATAGTTTTTCTAAAATTTCTTTATTTATCTTTTTAGTCTCTCCTCATATGTCAAACTTGTAAAACCTTTTTTGTTCTTCTAGAATCTTTTATTGCTCTTTTGTTTTATCAAGCCGATGTCTTTTAACTTACTCTTCTAAAATTCTGTGTTGTCTTTTTTAATTGTGATGTGCCAAAAATTTTTTACAAAATTTTCTTTTACCTAGAATATTTTTTTTATTTTTAAACAATTTCTTTTAGTAACCTATTTTGTTGTTCTTGAATCTTTCGTCCTTCTTTTTCTCCAAAATGTTTTTTAGCTCTTCTAAAATTTTTTTTAATTCCTTTAGTATCAAGATCTCTTTTTTTCTTTCCAAAGCTTTTTTGCTTCTTTTTATTAAAAATTATAGACTAAATCCACATTCTTAACAGTCAATCACATCTTTGAAAAAATAGTTTCTAAAGACTAATTTCCAGCACTTTCAGATAGTTTCTGTTATAAATTGCAATAGTCCATAGAACATTTATTACAGCAGCTATCATAAACAGCAATTTCTATGCTTAAGAAGAAAAAAACAATTGCTACCGAGCTTCTAGCAGAACCAGATTTGGTAAACCAAGAAGTCAGAGAATAGACCAATAATTGCATCTGCAAGCCTAGAAAACAGAGAATGTCAGCTTCTAAAATAATTTTTAAAAGTTTTTATTAAAAACCTTCTTTCTACTTTTTTAATATGTTTTTTAAATTTTTTTAAGATTTTCTCTTTCTACTTAACAATAGTTGTTTGGAAAATACTTCTAAAACTTTCTTCCAACTTTTCTGAACTTTTTTTCGTTCTTCTCTATTTCCAAGCATTCAAACAGGAAAATAGTGAGTAGAAAGTGCCATACATAGCAATTTTAAAGCGTAAAATAAAGAAAATACCAGGAAGAAACAAGTGGTACCAAGCCTCAACAGAAAAATTTGGATTTTTTTAAAGAATAAAATATTTAACGACAATTAACTCAAAAATAGTTTTCGGTAATTAAAGAACTGAAAGACGCATTTCTATTGCCTTGATTAATTGCTAGAAGCTCGCTCATGATAATCGCAGTCTCTCGCCAAGACAAACCTGACCCGGACTTGACTTAAGGGTTGTATTTAGACACTTTTACATTGTAGAGTCTAGGTAATGTCTTCAATATCTTTAACACTTTATTGTTATTGTCAACAATTGTCAGGTTACGTTGTATTAACTGTTTAAAATTGGTTAAATCTTTGCTGTGAAGGGAAGTTTCTTTAGTCACTCGATATTTGTTTCTTTTGTCTTGAAATTTGTTCTTAAAACCTTCTTGGTTTGACGAGTGCTCGCTTTCGGCCCATTAGGTCGTTGAATGTGGTCGGTCTCTAATAATTCTTTGCGAAAAGTGGTTAAATAGAAATGGCCTCGTCGTTTTCTTGACCTTAATCGTCTTGTCTTTTTTTACAACAATGACACCACAACAATCAAGCCTCGGGTCATTAAATTCGATTGTAAAATAACCCCAGCAGAAACTTATTCCTTCTCCTCTCTGATTGTCGCAGGTAATCGTCGATCCATCTCTCCTCAGCCGCAGAACTTCATTAAACAACCGCCTCAACCGGCTCTATCTGTCTGCCAGTGCAAATTAACTCTTGTATAATAAGCGCATAATTTACACGTCATACATAGACCGACTGCCAGCAGCTGTGATATTTGCGAAATTCCAATTACTTAGAGGAGAGACGGTGATGAATGTCGGTTCGTACGTTCTGCGGCGGCAGCCGTCCACAGGGCGGACCCACCCCCGGACGGCTTCTCCCATGGGGGCACTTCGGCCGCAGAGCACGTGGGGTCTGAACATCTTATTTTAGTGCTCACTAACTTGCGCCAGGCCAACCCGAATCGCAATGTCTTCTCCCAAGAATATTGACCCACTAAAACACAACCAGGACAAAAACAATTCAAATTAATCAATCAAAGGTGCAATACGTTGTTTTTTTTGTTTCTTTTACTAATTGTTATTTATTAAAATTTTTATTAAATAAATTAGTATAGAAAATCTTCGCAGTCTTCTTGCTCTCCCAGAATCTTGCTCATCGGATAATTTTTTTGTGCTATTTTAATTATTTTCAAGTTGATAATTTTTTTAATCTTTAATATTAATAACAGAAATAGTAACAAATGTTTCAAATAACGCTCAAATCTTTCTCGTTTTAGAAAAAAATTGATCTGACCTAGATAGCTCTCTTAAACACACTTGAAGATATTTATTTTAGCTACCTCTTCTGTCGATATTATTTCAGTCGGGTCGATTGTGTCATTAGAGGTTAATTTCCTCCTCTTGTGCGGTAATTGCTTGGAAGTGGTATAGGTCATGGCAAAATTGCGCATTATTAGCTAATATGATGATATTACATAACATTTTCGAAGCTGGCCGGACGTTCCTCGTTTCCTGACCACTAAACGATAGCTTCATCAATTTATAAACGTGCCACATTAAGGACTTTTACTACCAAAATACTCTCTTGATTCTATCCAATTCTTAACGGACATAAGTCGAGGAGAGTTGCCAAACGGGCTTCCAGCCAAAGCCATTGTCACACAGCCGGCAATTATGAAAGGATTACCTTGATGTGTAATTGCAGTTGAGTTGCATCCATGGCCAATGCACTTTTCGTTATCAGTGCTCTGTCTCGAGCTTAATGTTGATGACTATGTGTCTGGAGTTGGCTGGAATTTTCTCAAACATTAAACTTAATTAGAGAGCTTGATTGGATGCTTGCAGTTTGATTCAAAGACTTAGTCTGTTATACACAAAACAACAATTAATAAATAAGTAACAAACTAATAACATCTACAATTTAATTCAGTCACTTCGTTTCTAAATATCGCTCACTTTACTCGCTTGTCTGGTTTTCGCTAACTGACTGACAGTTCGGTCAGGTCAGGTCAGGTCAGATCCCCTCCTTATATAATCATATGTTCTTCCAAAATGTGTCCTGAAGCTTGCTGAAGCTTGTCATTCTATCTGGCTGTTTGCTTTTCCGCATTCTGAAATTTAACAGCTGAATAATTAGTCCGAATCTTAATAAAATATTAGCTGTACAGATATTTGTAGACATTATCAACAGGACCTACTATGACCTGATCTGATTTTACTTGACCTGAACCTGACCTGATCTGATCTAATCTGATCTGACCTCACCTGATCAACAGCATCTACTATTGTCAGCAGTTTTGGATCAAAAGTTTCTCTTGACCTGACCTGACTTCACTTGGTCTGACTTAACCTGACCAACAGATCTACTATTGTCAGCAGTTGACCTGGTCTGATCTGACCTGACCTGATCTGATCAACAGCATCTACTATTGTCAGCAGTTTTTGATCAAAAGTTTCTCTTGACCTGACCTGACTTCACTTGGTCTGACTTAACCTGACCAACAGATCTACTATTGTCAGCAGTTGACCTGGTCTGATCTGACCTGACCTGATCTGATCAACAGCATCTACTATTGTCAGCAGTTTTTGATCAGTTTCTTTTGACCTAACCTGACTTCACTTGGTCTGACTTAACCTGACTAACAGATCTACTATTGTCAGCAGTTGACCTGGTCTGATCTATGTGTTTGCGCCCCGAAGCTGCCGATGTTGTGCAGATGAAATGCATCTTGACGTTATCCCGCCACGGTATACACTCTAAAAAGAGCATTAGCTCGTGGCGGCGTCGTTTTGGTCCTATTTGGTTCCTTCTTTTTCTCATCTTCTTTCTTCGACCTCCTTAATTTTAAGAATGCTTTGCAACATTTTCCTCACTTCTTCCCACTCCTTTTCTCCCTTTAGCATAATGTCAACCATGTTTTCCTTATCAAGCCACTGGCCCGTAATCTCTGTTCATCCCACCTTTCGCAGTAGAAGATAGTGTGGCTTGCGTCATCACTTTCGTCACAGTACCAGCATTTGTCATCGATTCTGTGGAGGTATTGCTTGAAGCAGCCATGCCCTGTAAAAGCTTGTGTTATGTAGTAATCTACCACCCCGTGTTTTCTGTTAACCCAGGGCTCTATTTCTTCTAATAACTGGCCCAGGCGCCGTTTACCTCACTGGTCCACTGAATCTGCCATTTCCGTAGTGTATCCTGTCTAATCTGAGCTTTTTTGAAGTTCGTGTTCTGCCTGCGTCGATATCTTTCCTCCGCCAACATAAATATAGGTGGAGTTCCTGCAATCACAGAAGTTGCCTCTGCAGAGACCGTCCGGTAGGCACTAATGACTCTCGTTTGTGCTCTTCGTTGCGTCGCAATTAGAAGATTCCTTGCTTTAGCCTGCTTGCACACAATTGGGTACCATACCTCAGACCCGTAAAGCAGAATGTTGGAGACCACCGTGGCAATAACCAGACCTGGTCTGATCTGACCTGACCTGATCTGATCAACAGCTTCTACTATTGTCAGCAGTTTTTGATCAAAAGTTTCTCTTGACCTGACCTGACTTCACTTGGTCTGACTTAACCTGACCAACAGATCTACTATTGTCAGCAGTTGACCTGGTCTGATCTGACCTGACCTGATCTGATCAACAGCTTCTACTATTGTCAGCAGTTTTTGATCAAAAGTTTCTCTTGACCTGACCTGACTTCACTTGGTCTGACTTAACCTGACCAACAGATCTGCTATTGTCAGCAGTTGACCTGGCCTGATCTGACCTGACCTGATCTGATCAACAGCTTCTACTATTGTCAGCAGTTTTCAATCAGTTTTTTTTGCCATCTTGTATCTGGTACTTCTAATACGTGAATTTCTTTTGTTTTGGATAAGATAAAAAAGAACAACAAACCAAAAAGGGTTTTATCTTTAGTCAGCTTATGAAGCAGTTTAGCAATATCTGCAAATTCTGAGACAAAACGGTGGTAGCAGATGCAACAACTTGAAACATCTTGCTTCTGGTGTTTATTCTACAGTTGGGGCCACTCTCGAACGGCTGTATTATCTTCAAGATCTGCTTGGATTATGTCAAATAATACTACGTGATCCAGAAACTTAACTCCTTTTTGAATTGATATTTATTAAATTTTTTTTTAGTTTTCCTGTCGGAGTTTATCTGTCTCTTTATTTTCTTCTTCTTCTTTTTCTTCTTGTTCTTGTCTTAGTTTTTCCATTTCTTGTAGAATTCTTGGTTGTTCTTCTATTTCTTCTTGTCTTCGTTTATCCGTTTCTTCCGTTGTTCTTCTTTTTGTCGACGTTTTCCTGCTGTTTCTAAAATATTTTTCTTGTTTCTCTAACCGTCGTTTTTCTTCTTATTTTTCTTCTACACAACCATCTGTTGAACCATCTTCAGCTCACCTATCCTATCCAAACCTGAATGCTCTCTTGACTTTATCGCAATACAAACTACAAAAATCCTTGACAATGAAACAAAACTTATCAAACGTCATTTAATTGATTTATGTTTTATTTTGTGTCTTTTTGTTTTCTTATTATAAAATGAACCAAGACAAAAATATTTCAACTGGACAAACTTCTGTTACACCTGCTGAATCTCCTGTTTTGAGTGAAACTTCATCTATGAGAACACAATATTCACAACAAGCTTCAGATGATTTAAGTGCTGCTCTTCTATTAGAACAAATAACACATGAAAGAAAAGCTCCGAAAGTGTTAGAAAGTGTTATGACTTTAACATCTCTCAGCAAGAAAGAAGAAGTTCCTATGTCACAGACCAAACAAAAAGATTCGGTTAGTAAAGCTTCAGATCAGAAACCTTTTCCAGATGTTTTTTCACTTCACGATACTGATAGTGAACCGTCTTTTTACTCTCGTCGCAGTGTTCAAAATGAAAGTTTAGTTAGTATAGGAGAAGGTAGCACACATCAAGGAAGAGCTAGTGTAGGATCAGAAATGTTTTTTGATAGAGGAGTTGGTTCACAATTATTTGGAGTAAAATCAACGACTTCTGAATTATCTCATCATTTTGAAAAAAGCAAACATGCATTAGAAGATTTAGACAGCAATGGTGTAATTAAAGCAGTGGAAGATTTAAAACAAAAAATTGAACACCTTAAAGTTGAAAATGAAGTTTTTAAACGTTTTTTAGAAGAGAGTGATCCTGAAGCCGTTAAAGAAATGGCAGAACAAGCAGAAAAAAAACGCATTGCAACAGATAGAGTTTCAATAATGGCAAGTAGAAGAGATTTTACATCTCGATCTAAAGGTTCAGTTGTATCTCTTTCATCTTCTGGACGTCCAAGAGCTTCAATGGGATCTATAGCAAGTCTTGGACAAAGAAGAGCTTCAACACTTTCATATACATCAAATCAACGATTATCAACAGGAGGACGAGCTCCAGGACAATCAATAGCGTCTCTCACAAATTTTGGACTAGATTTTATCAAAAAACAAGAGAAAGAAGCACCGAAAATAAATGCTGCTCAAAAACTCGATTTAGTAATGAAGTACATGGAAGAGTTTGATAAAAATGTAGAAAATGCGAGAAACCACGCAAATGTTGCTCGACGTCAACTACTTGCCAAAATGGAAGAAATGCAAGAAAGGTACGACGAAACACAAGAATCTATTGAAAGATTTGAAGAATTGCGGAATTCTAACGATCAGATAACACTTGAAAAGTTCGCGAGGTTTATAGATGAGTGGTTGAAAAAATCTCGTTTGACTGGAGATAAAATAAGACTGAGATACAGTTCTCTTAGGATTCAATACCACAAAGCTGCAGCAAACCTTTCCCGGAAAAGAGAAATAGGACTAAATGTAACTGAAGTCGATTTTGATCAATTACGAGTCGAGAATGCTCGTTTAATTGAAAATATTGAACGCAAAAACCATCTTCTTCTAGAACTCAAAAGTATGACAGCTGAGAATAATCTAAAACTGACTCAACTTAAAACATATCTTCAAGATAAAATGAACAAGAAAGACACACTTCTTTTAGGTATCAAAACAATAGAAAAAGATATTGCAAAATCAGACACTGATATTGAAAAACTTTACATAGATCTAGAAGCAGCAAGAGAAGAATACGAAAAGGTCAAACACACATTTGAGAATTATTCTGCTCCAGATGTTTTAGATTACATTAAATATAAAGCAAACGTTGGGAATGCAAAAAAAGAGTTGAAGATTTGGACAAGGCGGAAAATGCTTAAAGAACTCTCACTTACTATTGAAATAGCAGAAATGAAACGAAGGCTCAATTGTAAACGGGTTCACCCTTCTTGGTTCGAATAGGTCCTAAGTGTAGGTTGTACTAGATTTTTTATTTTGTATGGCGGAAATAAAAGTATGATATTGTCCACGAGTTTATAATATTAATTATACTATATTCTGCAAGCTTCACAAGATTCTTAATTTGATATCTTATTTAGAAAAAAACCTATTATAACACTAATTTGAGTAGTGAAATAGCTTTAATAACAGAAGCAGTAATTGATCTATTACAGTACTCAAGGTTTTACAATTTTACATTAAAAAAATATAAACAAAAAGCGCAAATTATTGACGATTGTATATCGGTCGTTATAGAGCTCTTTTTTGTATTTTTTTTATTTAAATGGTGTACGAAAGTGCAATATTTGTTACTAATTATTTTACTTATAACGACGACTTTTTAGTACTGCACAAACTGTTCTGCTGGCGTTAGATCGTGACGAAATAGACGGAAAGACAAACGCAAGCGTTATCTAAGCATTTCTGTTTAATAAAGAAGGGGGTTTTTGTGTTTTTTACCTCATTTTTTGATAATCATTATCAAATTTCTGTTACCACCTCTTGTCCTAATTACCTCGTCGATAAGTGTCCCAATTACCTGTGATAATCCGCCCGTGTATGAAGTGCGAGCGATAAGAAGTGTGTGCCGTGCGTGCCCTGCTCCAGATTATCCACGGACATATGAGGGTCGAGTTTGTTATCCCGAGCGGCAAGCTTATTCCCTCAGGACCGAAGATTGCCAAAGTTGGGAAGCCTCCGCACTGTCCAATATATACGACCTGAAACATCAAACTTTTCCGCACCAAAGAAATATATGTCCGAAGACACGCCTCTCCTTAAAGTCTGACAGCAACCGGAATTTATCAACGACCATAACCATCCGCACCACCTGTTTCAAAAACCAAAATTTTAACTTTAAAAACAATTAAAAGTTAGATTTTTTTTCTTTGATGAGATACGGTGCATTTTGCTCGAATTGAGCTAAATTTGATACCGGTTTTCGAAGTTTCAATAGAGATAGGTTTGAAACTGGGAAATTTAATCCTCTCGAGAATGGAAAGCGCTGCATGTATTGCAATATATATTCTCGGCTTGACCTTTATCAGAATTGAGACGGTTTGAGTGACAAAATGTTAGAAGGAGGACACAAATAATTCAAACAACGATCGATACGATAACAATAAAGTTGAGGTGTGTAGATGTAAGACGCACAAACATCAACACAATAAAGGCAAGGAAAGTGAATAGAGAGGTTGAAATCTAGGTATTTAGAGACAAAATTTATCTAAGTTTTCTGTCTAGACATTTTTTTACATCTCAAACTTATGACAATGTACACTGCTCAAAATAATTGAGTAGGTTGGGTGGTCCACTTTATCGATGATAAAGCATTGACTGTAGTTAGACACTAAAACAAAATAGAGTGCTTTCATAGAGCACTCTCCAATTGTTTTATTGAGTGGTTCTAGAATTTAGAATAATGGAATTAGATATATTAGAAAAGGCCGGCGTGTTTATCGGACTTAAATCCAATTGAACATGTTTGGGATTCACTAGAAAACGTATTGCACCTTGATCGGCACAACACTTTTACAGTGGAGAATTTTTTCTAAGACTTCTATGACCATTTAGTACGTTTTTATCATTCTGTGGCAATCTATGGCAATCATGAAACAGTATATGACGTTTCCATTGAAATTTGAGAAGTTATCATGTTTCTGTCATAGTTCTAGACTCTTCTATGGTTACTTTAGAACATTATTCGGGACTTTGTAGCGTTTCTATAAAAATTTAAAATAACTATAACAATACATAATGTTCCTAAGATTCTGTGACAATTTAAGACCTTTGTGTGGCAATAAATGTAGCAATTTAAAATAAATATATAATTTTATAACAATTCAAAACACTTCTATGTATAATTCAATGATAATTTAGAACGTTTGTATAATTTTATAGCAATTTACGGTCTATCTATAGCAGTTTGAAATGTTTCTAGAATTTTATGATCTTTCTATGGCAGTTTGAGACTTTTTTAAAATTCTATGGTAATTTAAGTCATTCTTGTGGCATTTTAAAGCGCTTATATGGCAATTTAAAGAGCTTCTGTAATTGTATGGCAATTTAGAACGTTTCTGTTGCAACTAAAAATTTTTAGAACCTCTATGAAAATAGTTTATTACCCAGTGACATTTTAGAACGTTTAGAACTGTAGCCTTAGCAATTTAAAACGTTTCTATCAAAATCTAGAATTTCTATGGCCATTTAGTACGCTTCTATCATTCTGTGTCAATTTATACAATTTCTATAATTTCATACCAATTTATAAAGCAGTTTAAGACGTTTTTATTTAAACTTGAGACGTTTTCATGATTCGATGACAGTTCAGGACACTTCTATAGTTATTTTAAAACGTTTATAAGGCATTTTAAGACGTTTCTATAATAATTTAAAACGTTTCTATAATTTCATAGCCATTTATGACTATTCTATGGCAGTTTGGGACGTTTCTAAAATTCTATGATATTTTTGGTCGTTTCTGTGGTCTTTATGAAAATGTTTTAAACGTTTCTATATTTTTATAACAATTTAGGACGTTTTCTTTGTAACTGAAATGTTTTTCAGACTACTGTAACAGTATTTTATGATCCAGTAGCAATTTAGAACGTTGTTATGTAAATACACTTTAGTTTTGGCCTTGCTAATTTAGTTTCTATCATTCTGTGACAATCTATGACAATTTATGGAAGGTTTCTATAATTTCATACTAATTTAGGACATTTATTAAGCAGTTTAGGACGTTTTTATCAAAATTCGAGCCGCTATAATGTTTCTATGACAGTTTTAACATTTTTATGGGTATTTTAGAACGTTTATACGACATTTTGTGCGTTTCTACGAAAATTTTAGATATCTATGACAATTTATAGTGTTTCTAAGATTCTGTAAGAATTTATGACTTTTGTACCTATAGCAATCTATAACGTTTATGTAGCAATTTAAAATATTTATGTAATTGTTAAACAATTAAAGACACTTCTACAATTCTATGATAATTTAGAACGTTTCTATAATATCATAGCTATTTATGATCTTTCTTTTTAAGCCTTTATGTAACATTTAAAACGTTTCTATAATTGTACAATTTAGGACGTTTTCTTCGTAACTGAAATGTTTTTAGGACTACTATGACAGTATTTTATGATACAGCGGCAATTTAAAACGTTTATAAGTACTTTTTAATTTTGCCCTGGTAATTTAAGACACTTCTATCATTCTAGGAAAATCTATGACAATTTATGGAAGGTTTATATAATTTCATACTAATTTAGGACATTTATTAAACAGCTTAGGACGTTTTCATCGGAATTCGAGCCGCTACAATATTTCTAAGACACTTTTAGACTTTTCAATGGTTATTTTAAGAGGTCTGAGCAGCACTTTGTAACGTTTCTAAGAAAATTTAAGAAATCTATAACAATTTACAATGTTACTAAAATTCTAAAAAAATTATGACTTTTGTATGGCAATCTAGAACGTTTATGTAACAATTTAAAATATTTATGTAATTCTTTAATAAATTAGGATACTTCTATAATTCTATGATAATTTAGAAAGTATCTATAATGTCCTTAGACCATTCACGAAACCGCTTTGCTGTAATGGACTGCTAATACGGTTTAGAAGATCTGAAGGACAAAAGTATATCTTGGTCCTTTGCTGTGCCGGAACGATTTCAAGTTTTGGCTGTGTAACGTTGCCATATCATGTTTTTAAAATTGAATTTAGTGTAAGAAAAAAATATATAAGTCTGCAGAATAAAATAGGTTGTATCAGCTTAAAAAATTTTGCAGATGTTACATAATGTTTCTATTTAAATTGACTGTTTAATTTTTTTTATACCCAACTTTGAAACAAAATAAATTTGACAACTGCGTACACCGGCGCGCGGTGTTGAAAAGAAAGAAACAAAATATATTTCTCTCTCACTTGCATGTTGGCGTGTAATTCACGCACAGGAAGGTTAGGAGATTGGCAGTCCATTACAGCAAAGCGGTTTCGTGAATGGTCTAAGATAATGTCATAGTTTTTTTATGATTTTTCTATGGCTGTTTCTTGAATTCTATAGTATTTTGGGTCGTTTCTGTTTCAATTTAAGACGTTTATGTAAACATTTAAAACGTTTCTATAATTGTATGACAATTAAGGACGTTTTCTTCGTAACTAGAATTTTTTTAGGATTACTATGAGACTAATTTATAATCCAGTGACAGTTCAGTATGTCACTATGTACACTTTATTTTTGGCCTTGTCAATTTAAGATGTTTCTATTGTTCTGTAGAATCTATGACAATTTATGAGATGTTTCTATAATTTCATGCTAATTTAGAGAATTTATCAAGCAGTTTAAGGCATTACTCATAACACTTCCACAGTTAAGGATTGCTTTAACTGAGGAAAGGAACAATTCTCAGGACCTCATCTGCATCATTTTTTTTATTTATCTTATGAAATAAGTTCTCTCGTTGCTCTCTACTAAAATATCTACTAAATTTTCTAAGTACAATTGGTGTACATGTCAGAGAAAAACAATTTTTTTTTGCTTTTCTGTCGCAAATTTTAACTCGGTTAATCCTCGAGTCAAGAAACGCTGACTCTAGCTTTGGTATTCCTCTTCTATTCATGATTTAATCCCGGTCTTAACTTAATTAAAAATAATGAAATTAAGTCCACAATTCTAGCAATTGCCCTCTGTTAGTGTCGTTGCCGTTGTCCAGGTGATTTTCTAAAGTTTCCTGCTTCCACGTATGAATACAAAATTAAGATTTAAGCAAGAATTTATGATGCAAACATTGCCAAAAGTTGGACTGCTACTTTACGGTATTACCTTAGGTAAATGTTTGGGCAGTGTCGACCTCCATATTTATCGAGGTTCGCTGTTCTTTTTCTCCAAATATTTGCGGGATTTTTTCGAAATAGCGCGTTCAATCTGGTCCCAGTTGAGTCATCATACGGGACTAGTGTAAAAAAAACCGTACAAAATGATCGTTTAAAGCCGTCTCTGGGGTGAAATTAAAACAGCATTGTACTCGTATCGCAAACAAACCAAAGATCGGACTCGTTTGTAAATAATTATTTAATTAAGGAAAAAAGTTAATGGGGCGTGGTGGGGTTATCGCTGAGGATAACGAGATGAGGGCTTAAATCTTCTTTAGGGTAAGCTCCATTAGAACACGATCCGCAAACAATGAAAATTTAGGAGTTTTCTGCACTTGACCTGCCCGTTTTTTTCGACTTTATTGCATTTAATTATTATAGAGTAATTTTGGAAAGATTGGAAAGTAGAGAAAAACGTGGTTCTTTGTCTCGTCGAAATTGAATTCCATTTGCTTTTCACAAAGAAAATTTCTTAAAGTAATTTGACTACGAGAGAGCAAGTATTTTATTACGTTAAAAGGCTTGTGAATCGTTATTTGCGGCGAAACATTCTTGGGATCGAGTTGATCAAGGCGAAAACCAGTGCGAAACTAATCTATATTAGGAAAGTTTGCAGAAATTGTTATTGCCGCGAGGATATGTTTTGGTGAGAGATTAATAACTACGGTTTCTGGACGACTTACAGGCAAGGCGCGAATCCATCCATCTGCCCTTGCGGCATTTATCACTCCGACGAAGAGATGTACGTGAGATGACGTCGATTAACAACACGAATCTTGTTGGCGAAGAGACCTAATGAAGTTTCGAACTTGCATCAACAGCGGGATCTTAATTGCTTCCATTATTATTCGAATTTACGCACGGGTCTATACACTATTCTAAAAAAAAACTACTCTATAAACCCAAATATTTTAAAAAACATCTCACTAAAGTTTTTTTTCTGGCTTCCTCAACTATAAACTTAGTACTACCAATCGCAATTTGAGACGTTTTTGATAATTCTATAAAGGTTTCTATAATTTCATAGCAATTTGTAATCTTTCTATAGCAGCTTGAAACGTTTTTAGAACTCTATGGTAATTTAGGTCGTTTCTGTAGCAAATTGGAACATTTCTATGATTATATGACAATTTATGGCGTTTCTTTCGTAGCGAGGATCTTTTTAGGACCACTGTGACATTTTTTTATAATACAGTGACAATTTAGAACGTTTTTTATGTACACGTTATTTGTTGCTTTTACAAATTAGGGTGTTTCTATTAAAATTTAAGACTTCTATGACTATTTAGTGCGCTTCTATCATTCTATAGCAATTTTTGACATCTTATAAAATGCTTCTATAATTTCGTGTCAATTTAAAACAATTAAAAAGCAGTTTTAAATTGTTTCCATCGCAATTCAAGACATTTTAACGTTTCTATGACAGTTTTAGACTTTTTTATGGTTATTTTAAGACGTCTGTGCGGCACTTTGTGGCGTTTTTATAAAAATTTAAAATATCTATGACAATTTAAAAAGTTTATAGAATTCTGTAACAATTTAAGACGTTTGTATGGTAATCTAAAACGTTTATGTGGCGATTTGCGATATTTATGAAATTCTATAACAATTTAGGACACTTCTACAATTCTATAAAAATTTAGAACGTTTCTATAACTTTATAGCAATTTTCTTTGGCAGTTTGGAACATTTCTAGAATTATATAATAATTTAGGTCGTTTCTATTAAAGCTAGGGTTGTTTTAGAACCATTATGGCAATTTTTTATAATCCGGCAACAATTGAAAAAAGGTTTTTATTTGCATTTTGTGTGGCTTATCAATTTAAAACGGTTCTGTCAAAATTTAGGATTTATATGACTATTTAGTACGTTTTTATTATTTTGTGGCAATCTATGACAATCTACAGAAAATTTCTATAATTCTATCCATATTTGGAACATTGATAAGGCAATCTAGGACGTTTTTATTATAATTTGAAACGTTTATATATTTTTATAAATGTTTTGGACTCTTCTATTTTACAATTTTTTATAATGCAGTGACAATTAAGAACGTTTTGACGTTTCAAGACTCTTCTATTAAAATTTAGGACTTCTATAACTATTTAGTAGGTTTCTATTATTCTGTGGCAATTTTGACATTTTATAAAATGCTTCTATAATTCCGTGTCAATTTAGGATATTTATGAAGCAATTTAAGACAAATTCAAATTTCCATTGCAATTCGAGACGTTCATATGCTTATATGACAGTTTTGGACTCTTCAGTAGTTATTTTAGCACGTCTGTGCGGTACATTATAGATTTTTTATAAAAATTTAGAATATCTTTGACATTTCATAATGTTTTTAAGATTCAGTCAAAATTTATGATTTTTCTATGACAATCTAGAACATTTTTGTATTTTTTATTATGTATTTTTCTATAACAGTTTGAACGTATCTAGAATTCTATAATAATGTAGGTTGTTTTTATGGCAATTTAGAACATTTATAAAACAATTTAAAACGATTCCAATGCAATTAGAAACGTCTTTATGTTTCTATGACAGTTTTGGACCCTTCTATGGTTATTTTAAGACCTCTATGCAGCATTTTGTAGCATTTTCATAGAAATTTAAAATACTTTTGACAATTTAAAATCTTTATTCTATGGCAATCTTAAACGTTTATGTAGCACTTTGCAACATTTATGTGATTCTACATTAATTTAAGACACTTCTATAATTCTATAATAATTTAGAAAGTATCTATAATTTTATAGCATTTTATTATTTTTCCATAGCAGTTTGAGATGTTTCTAACTTTATATAACAATTTAGGTCGTTTCCTTTTAAAGCTAGAATCTTTTTAGGACCACTATGACAATTTTTTATAATTCAGCGACAATTTCAAAAAGGATTTTATTTACATTTTTTTGTGGCTTAGCAATTTAAAACATTTCTGTCAAAATTTATGATTTCTATGACTATTTAGTACGTTTCTATCGTTCTATAGCAATCAATGACAATTTATACAAGATTTCTGTAATTCTATGCAAATTTGGGACATTGATAAGAAAATGAAGGACGTTTTCATCACAATTCGAAACGTTTTAATTTTCTGTAACAGTTTCAGACTCTTCTATGGTTATTTTAGGACGTTTGTGCGGTAGTTTATAAATTTTCTATAGAAATCTAGAATATCTATGACAACTTATAGTGTTTTTAAAATTTCGTCAAAATTTAAAACTTTTAGATAGCAATCTAAAACGTTTTTGTGTCAATTTGAAATGTCTTTGTAATTCTATAATAATTTAGAAAGTTTCTATAATTTTATAGCAATTTATATTTTTTTATAAAAATTTGAGACTTATCTAGAATTATATATTAATTTAGGTTGTTTCCTTCGAAGCTGAAATCTTTTTAGAACTTCTATTTTAATTAAGACTAAGAACTAGAACACTAATTTAAGACGTTTTTGTCAAAATTTAAGATTTCTATGACTATTTAGTACATTCTTATCAGTTCGTGGCAATCAATAACAATTTTATAGAAGATTTCTATAATTCTATGCAAATTTGGGACAATGATAAAGCAATGTAGGACGTTTAAGCACAATTAGAAACGTTGATATGTTTCTATTACAGTTTTGTACTCTTTTGTAGTTATTTTAAGACGTCTAAGTCCTACGAAAACTTAGAAAATGTACGACAATTTATAATGTTTTTAAAATTGCGTCAAAAGGACCTTTCTATGACAATCTAAAACGTTCTTGTGGCATGTTAAAATATCTATGTAATTTTATAACAATTTAGGACACTCCTATAAGTCTATGATGATTTAGAACGTTTCTATAATTTTATAGAAATTTATAATATTTCAATAAAAATGTTGGACGTTTCTAGAAATCTATATTAAGATAGATTGTTGCTGTAACAATCTAAAGCGTTTATGTAGTAACTTTTGACATTTCTTTTGATGCTAGAAATTTTTTTAAGAATACTATAACAATATATTGATTCATTGCCAATTTAGAACGTTTGTATACATATTTTAGATGTAGTTTTTGCAATTTGGGACGTTTCTATCAAAATTTGGGACTGCTATGACCGTTAAGTACGTTTCTATCATTCTGTAGCAATCTATAACAATTTATAGAATGTTTCTACATTTCCCGGCTAATTTAAGACATTTATGAATCAACTTAGGACGTTTCTATCACAATTTGAGACTTTTTTATGTTTCTATAACAGTTTTGGATCTCCCTGTCTTTTTTTGGGAGACTTGATTTACCTAGATTTTCTTACTGGTTTAGAAACCGAGCAAAATTTAGTAGTTGCGGTTTTTGGGCTTCGTAGCCGTCGCTTTGTTGCGGCCTTTTCCGAAATTATTAAAATCGTGTGGAATAAGTGCGGACAAGAGATTAAATTTGTTATGTGCGCTTCCCCGACACAAATATTTCGCTGCGGTTGCTGAAATTCCGGTTACGTCTCCTCGAAGGGGTTTCAGGCGGATCGAAGGGGATAGGAAAAGGCCACGCGCGCGTTCGTGCCGACCATGCTAAGCCGATATGAGGAAGGGATTTGCCGTAATGACATTTTAAGTTTTGACTACTTCGTTCTGAGTAACGCCAAAGTACATTAGGGTGTGGAATTTTTAAGATTTTTCTTCGAAGACCCGATGTTTGAATAAAAACAGATTATTTATTCGAGCCAAGGGAGATTTTCTTGTAAGTACTTGAAAGGTGCCTCGTTTTCATTTCTTGTGATAAATTAGAAATTTCGAAATTAATTTATTATTCCCTTACTTCCTGCGTGACTCCCAACATGGAAATTCTAATAGAAATTTACTTCAGTGAGTTATGTTATATATTTTTCACGCTACTAAACGTGATACTTGGATTTTATTAAAAATGGACACATGAAACGATCACTTTCAGGATTCTAACGATCAATTTTAGACGAAGGAAATCACTTTCCGGATTTCAGATGCTTAAATATTCATGCGACGAAATTGGCGACGTGCTTTTTCAAACTTCAAAAGCTATAACGGACTGAATTAGTAAAAGCTCTCAAAAGAACTTATTCCCTAAGACAAAACAAACTCTAAAACAAATTTTTATTCAAAAAATTTAGTAAATTTCAGTTATAATTAATAATCAATTGTTTGAAAAGAAATTAACACCAACTAAAAGCCAAAATCTCCTGCTAAATAGCGGACAATTTAGCGAACCGAGTGCAAAGTAGTATGCAGGATTAAAATGGCCAGAACCGAAATTTAGTTTTATCAAACCAAAAACAGATTTCTTAAAGAAAATTCTTCTTTAATTTCCGGTAAGCAAGCCTCAGAGTTGTTATTTTTGAATGCTTGAGACAAACTTCTGATATTTTAACAAACTTCTACTAAAGGACTATTTCTCCAACCGATCAATGTCTTTGTTAAAAGTTAATTAGTCACGTCGTCACTATATAATACATTATCTAGTAGATTTTCTTTGTAGCGATTAAACGAGACGATTTGTAACCAAATGTTCATTTTTGTTACCTCAAAGAAGGAAATGACAGTTATCGCAACATCTAAACGTTCATTTCTAAAAGCTAGTGAAGCTTTGCATACTAATATGAAAAAGCTTTCATCCATTTGCATAAAAATTTACATATTCGTTTCATTTTGTAAAAAAGTCCTTTTAATAATGTTCATCAAGCGACGACCCATTATCTCTCTTAAAAAAAGGTATAAAAAAAACAAAACGAACTCATTTAGAATTTATTTCAACATGTAAAATGTCTTTTACATAAGCATCAGCATTTTAGGTTTTTAACAACAAATCTAATATTGCTTGCCAAAAAATCAATAAACCTTGGTACATCTGGAATAGTTAGGATTTAACGAGCTTCAATATATACAAAGTATACAAGTCTGCTACAATGTAGGCACAGTATTTTATTAATTTAAGAGCTTTTGAAAGCTTCTTATTGCCTAACTCCTCCAATATACACTATACAATTTAGGAAACTGTTGGTGTGTCTACATAATATACAATATCATAAAAACGACCTAACCTAACACCAAATGCTGATATGGTCACCCCCATGGAAGACACGGGGGTAAAATACAAGCCTCTCCACCATAAATAAACGGAAGAGAATACCGTCCATGCCGTCACTTAGGTCTAGGAGGCGGCTGTGGCGACGAAGGCTGCCGTCCTGGCATAGTCCTACTAGGTACAGGAGGCGGTCGTGCGGGTAACTGTGCAGGTACGGCAAACCTCAACGGAGGCGGTGCAGGTGGCGGTACTCCTGGCGGTAAAGCCGGTGGAGGATACGCTGGCGGCCCTCCTGTCGGCGTTACTGAACCTGGTTCTGGACTTGGAGGTGGCAGTAACTCAGGTTCGCGGCCACCAGCAGGTAATTTTGCCCTAGCACGTCGCTCCCCTGCCGCCACATACGAAAACACGCACAGCACCGAGTAACAGATTTGGTCCGCCTAGAAACCACCCTTAAGGAATTAACTCATGGGAAAAAACGAGCTTACAACAAATAAAATTTTGTCATGCAGATGAGGGAATAAACTCATGAATTCTCTGTGTCATGCAAATGGAAGTTATCCGGTGAAATAATAATAACATCTCGCTAGCCTATAACATAAACGGGGGTGTAAAACGAAAAAGGAGTGCTGAAGGAGAGAAAGGGAAAACAACGAGAATTTACCATTGGTGACTTGTACTTGCGCTGGATTACTTGACGAGTTTTGGGGTCTGGAAAAACAAAAAGATCAGAAATTGTGCACTTGGAATACTCTAATAAAGCTTTTTCACTGTTTAAACACTAACAACTTAAGCTCTGGAGCACTTTAAATTTAAATTTTATTACTTTTATAGTGGATTTTCACACTTATTACAATGAGAAGAGATGTGCGAAGTTTACGCTCCTATTTGCTTTGCTATAATCTACATTCTAGACGAGACACAACCCTTTAATCTCGACATCAAGAAAATTCTAATTTCAACATATGTAAAAAAAATTAATACTCTGCTGTGTTATAAATTCTCGAGACATAATCTCTCAAATCGATACTACTGCAATGAAACATAACATTAATAAAGCTGAATTTGCTGTATTGAAATTCCAAATGTAATTACATTTTGCAAAAAACGAGTAACATACAAAAAAATTTTTGTTGGAAACCACACGAGCATTAAATTTAGTGCAACCAAATAAAATTATTTTAACATTCTATGGTAATTTCTTTGGTGTTTTACGTCTATTATTTATCTAGTTAAAAAAAAAAATTACGGGGAAGTGAACAAGGCTGATAAACTATTTTATATAACCGACGTTTCGAATCTTTACTGGATTCTTTATCAAGGCTTATAAGTAAGTCAAAATTTGTTTGGCAATCTTATTAATGAATTCATTCTTCCGGCGACCACTGACCTAGACAAGTTGGTACTATGCGTGGAGGGATGAATAAGAGGAGTTGGCATGCCCTATATCGACAATGTTAGGTTCCTGGTCGAGGTACAGCAACCTTTTACGATCTTATTCTATTGTCGAGACTACCGTTTGCAAGTTTGTAGTGAGGGAAAAAGCTATCCCGGGTACAGTAAAAACTATCGTAAAAGGTTTGGCTATCCACCAAGATTTCAAGCTTATGCCCACTCCTGTTATTCCTCCCTCCACGGTACTATGCCCAACAAATTTTGACATTACTTATAAGCCTTGATAAAGTATCCAATAAAGATTCAAAACGTCGGTTATATAAAATAGTTTATCTGCCTTGTCCACTTCCTCGTAAAAAAAAATTTTAATTCTGTGGTAATTTATGACAATTTAAGAAGTTTCTTTCGAAGTTTTTAGGACCACTCTGACAATTTTTTTAATCCAGTGATAATTGAGAACGTTTTGACATTTCGAGACGCTTCTATCAAAATTTAAAACTTCTATGACTATTTAGTAGGTTTCTGTAATTCTGTGGCAATTTTTGACATTCTGTATAATGTTTCTATAATTCCATGTCAATTTAGGACATTTATAAAGCAATTTAAGACAGAAATTGAAGTTTCCATTGCAATTCAAGACGTTCTTATGTTTATATGACGGTTTTGAACTTTTCTGTAGTTATTTTAGAACGTCTGTGCCGCACTTTGTAGCGTTTCTACAAAGATTTAGAATATCTCTGACAATTCATAATGTTTTTAAGATTCCGTCAAAATTTAGAACCTTTCTATGGCAATTTAGAACGTTTATGTATCAATTTGAAGTAACGATGTAATTCTACAACAACTTAAGACACTTCTATAAATCTATAACAATTTAGAAAGTTTCTATAATTTTATAGCAAATTATTATCTTTCTTTAGCAGTTTGAAAGGTTTCTAGAATTATATGACAATTTAGGTCGTTTTCTTCGAAGCTAGAATTTTTTTAGGACCACTATGACAATTTCTTATAATCCACCGACACTTTCAAAAAGGATTTTATCTACATTTTTTTGTGGCTTAGCAATTTAGGACACGTCTGCCAAAATTTAAGATTTCTATGACTATTTAGTACATTTCTATCGTTCTATGGCAATCTATGACAATTTATACAAGATTTCTATAATTCTATGCAAATTTGGGACGTTGATAAGGCAATGCAGGACGCTTTCATCACAACTCGGAACGTTTTTAAGTTTCTGTAACAGTCTCAGATTTTTCTATGGTTATTTTAGAACGCTTGTGCGGTAGTTTATAAACTTTTTATAAAAATCTAGAATATTTATGACAACTCATAGTGTTTTTAAGATTTCGTTAAAATTTAAGAGCTTTACATAGCAATCTAAAACTCTTTTGTATCAATTTGAAATATCTATAAAATTCTATAATAATTTAGAATGTTTCTATAATTTTCCTTCCTAAGAACTAAAGGACTAAAGACTAAGGACTAAGACACTAATCTAAGAACGTTTCTGTCAAAATATAAGATTTCTATGACTGTTTAATACATCTATATAAGTTCGTGGCAATCTATGACAATTTATACAAGATTTCTATAATTCAATGCAAATTTTGAACATTGATTAAGCAATGTAGGACGTTTTAGCACAACTCGAAACGTTTATATGTTTCTATTACAGTTTTGGACTCTTTTGTAATTATTTTAAGACGTCTAAGTTCTATGAAACCTTAAATAATCTATAACAATTGATAATATTTTTAAGATTCCGTCAAAATTTAAAACCTTTCTATAGCAATCTAAAACGTTTTTATGGCAAGTTGAAATATCTATGTAATTCTATAACAATTTAGGACACTCCTATAATTCTATGATAATTTAGAACGTTTCTATAATTCTATAGCAATTTATAATATTTCAATAAAAGTTTTGGACGTTTCTAGAATTCTATATTAAGTTAGATTGTTTCTGTGACAATCTAAAGCGCTTATGTAGCAACTTAGGACATTTCTTTTAGTGCTAGAATTTTTTTTAGAACACTGGAGAACTTTAATTCTGTAGCATTTTAAATTTGAATTTTATTACATTTATAGTGGATTTTCACACTTATTACAATGAGATGAGATGTGCGAAGTTTACGCTCCTATTTGCTTTGCTATAATCTACATTCTAGACGAGACACAACCCTTTAATCTCGACATCAAGAAAATTCTAATTTCAACATATGTAAAAAAAATTACTAATACTCTGCTGTGTTATAAATTCTCGAGACATAATCTCCCAAATCGATACTACTGCAATGAAACATAACTTTAATAAAGCTGAATTTGCTGTATTCAAATTCCAAATGTAATTACATTTTGCAAAAAACGAGTAACATACAAAAAAATTTTTGTTGGAAACCACACGAGTAATAAATTTAGTGCAACCAAATAAAATTATTTCGAAATTCCTACCAAAAAATCAATGCAGTACTGGTTAAAATCCTTTACTTACTGAATTCCTCGATGACAAAAATGCCGCCTTTCTGGGTGAAGCACTTTCGAATATGGTCAATTCTGACGAAAAACTGTAACACATTTTTGGTAACGTAGAGAACATCAAAACAGCTAAAAGTAGTATAAGGCAAAGCAAAATAGAAAGTCATGCAGCTATCGCGTGTCATGCGTGAAGCTCTAGGCAACTTCAGAGATGGTTTGCTTAATGTATGATGGGCCTAAACAGTAGATTAGTATGGTAAAATGTGTGTGTAGAGATGTGTGTCTGTTGTGCAAGTGTGTGAGTTGCCATGCGGTCCCCGCCAGAAGCAGCACTCTACACTACGTTTAAATGCGAACATCCTCCAGCAGCATTCTGAATCGGAACTCGTGTCTTTAGAATTTTGTTATTAGCATTAAAAAAAAAAGAATTTTGAGTGGTGTTAGGAAGGAACTAGGTGAAGGATGCAGCAAATCAACTACAGGAAAAAGCGCTAACTAAACAAAGACTAGTAACTAATCTAACGATCAAATTAGACCAGATTTGTTATATACCTCAAAGTCCTGCCAAGCAGCCAGCGACCGACGTGGACAGATCAACGGAAATAGAAACCAACAGAACACAACATTAGTGACGAGTTCGTAACCGACAAGGACCATCTCAAAAGTTCCTAAGCCTCAGCTGAGAGATTAGCTCGATATCTCAAAAAATCGAGACAATCTCTTTGCCAAACATGACCACTCATCGACATCGATATATAGAAAATAAAAAGAGAAGAGAAGAAAAAAAGAATTGATAGCATCCAAACATTCAAAAAAAAAAAAATTTAACGACGAGCTAGTTTTTAGATATTGCACATCGAGCTGCATGCACACTTATAGAAATTTTAAAAAAATCAAAAGAAGAAAAAAAATTACTACCTGAATTAAGAGCCTCCGATTAAACGCCTCCCTAACCTAAATTCTTTAATAGAACAAAAGAAACACAGCGACCGAGCGAGTGGCAGAGCAAGTAGGAAAGTTTGAGTGGTCCTTGCAGACAAATGCACATATCACAGCGCACCCAACAACACGAAACACAAAATTAAAAAAAAATTCAAATCAGAGACCAAAGTGAAACAGAAATTCACTTTGACCTCTTTTCTTTACATCAGTCTTTTGTTTCTCGTCTTAATCTTAAAATCCTCTATCACCTTGCTGTTCGCGAAGAGCAATCCTACCCCCTCCATGCAAACCTGTAATAACCCCCCTTCCCCAGTGCCCATATCCTGAACCGGAAACTCTCCACCTAATTCAGGAGCACTCCCTGCGACTCCCCCACGTTCCATTGCTTCTTTTATGCAGTAATAAAGCTGCTTGCACTATAATACAACATTAAAATACACCAAAACAACATTTTGGTAATACCTTTTTAGTGTAATACTTGTGAAGTTGTGTCTGTTGCCCATTTCGTCTCCACAAACACAAAACTTTGTTTTTGGGACTGTATGTCATATTTACCAAACGTTCAAACCACCAACGTTCGACTATAACTCCAGAGACTGAACGCAAAACAAGTCCATCATCTCTAACTTCCATAAAACGTAATTCTCCACCACCGTCAACTCCTTGATGAACTGTGAAACTCTGACGGTGGAGTAAACGTGATCCCAAGGGTTTTAAGTCGATATCATTTCCATGCTGCAAGGCAATATCAAAATAAACTAAAACTAAACTTCCAAAAGCACTTACCAAGTTATTGATTTGATCTAGAAGTAAGTTAACTTCCTGACTATAAACCAAACCAATATGACTCTTCCCTAATAATCTTCGAATTTTTCGTTTCACTTCCGCTTTGTTACAATTGAGCATAACTAAGATGGCTGTTAAGTTATACAACATTGTTGCCAGTAATTTATCTTCTTCATGTTCCAGTCTTTTTCTTTCTGTATCACTCAATGCTTTATACCGTTCCATCATTTCCCTTGGTCCCTGATCCATTCCAATCATATCCCGTTCTTGTGAAACAGCATCCAGAAAAGCATCTTCCCAGAATTGCATTTGGTCCCATAGAGACGACCGATCTTTTCCAATCAAACCTTCAAAAAGATACGTCCGCACAGCATCAGGTGATGGCGACGTTGCCGTATTCACCATATGTCCTCCATGATACCTAAATCCCGTACTCAACGAAGACTTACTCGACCAAACACTCGCAGTCCTCTGTTTTGGTAATTTCGGAAACTGAAACAAAAATTACAGTTGAAGAACCGTAACCGACTTGTTTTCACTCAAGGACACTAAAGCTGACTTACCTGTAAAGTTTCGACTTCTGTATCAGATACTGTAGACCGGAAAGATGCTTGTGCTCCGCCTCGATTTAAACCACAAGCAGGTCCTGTTGTTATCGAACCACCAGAAGGAGAGACTGTACCTCCAGATCCTTGCAAGGTCCCTTCCGCCTGCCACATACAACACAAAGATGCACATGCAAAAGGTTAAAGCGAAATACTCACATCAGAATCAAACGAGGTGAGTTTGCTCAAAAGCATGTTCTTCTTTTGAGTCAGCATGTCCTTGAACATATCAGCGGTTGATTGTTGACTCTCAGCTTCAGAGTCGTCGCCTTGAGTTAGTCGGACTTCTGGAGCTTCAGCTTGGGAAGATTTCCGAGAAGTGTCCCAATCGAGTTGAAGAGAAGAGCGAGGACTTTGAGGAGACCGCGGACTAGAACTCTACAAAACAATTTTTGTCTAATTACAAGACATGAAATTACCTGAGTCAAATCAGTTGAACTATCGATAAGTTCCTTAGTCCAGTAATGAGTGTGAGCAATTTCGTGTAATTGGAAAGCTGAAGCCATACCTCCAAGACCATAATTACCATAAGTCACTTCAAGACCATGTACTACAGCTTGAAGAACTTTCAACATTCCTTTCCATACCGGTTTAGGAACACAAACATCATCAATATGATCATCAGGTGCTATTTTCTTATCAAGAGTCTTATTCAATTTGCTCAAAACAAAATTCCTGTACGACTCATCTTCCATAAGTTTTTTCAAACGATTTAATTTCAACCAACCAACACCTTCTCCTTCCAAAACTTGATTAACAACATCTTTCAAAAATGCTTGATTTTCACTGTTTGTAGCCGACCGGTCAACTGATTGTTTCCTTTGAATATCATCCTGTCTTCTGGGAGCATGTTTAATTAAAGGACTTTTTTCAGCTAGACCTCTAGGACCACGAGGAAACGGTCCAAACATTCCACTTTTAGTTTCTTTAGCTTTCTGTTGCTGACTCTCACCACGAGCTTGCTCTTTCTTGCTTCCAAACAAATCAGAAAACATACTTGTTGTACTTGCAGCAATTCCATTTAAATCTGAACTGATATTAGAGAAGAAATCACGACTAGCACCAGAAATCACACTAGAAGTTGCAACAAGAGAAGTTGAACTACTTGTAGACTCTCGACGAGAATCAGGAGCTGCTTTTGAAAAAGAATCAGCCTAGAAGAAGAAATTAAGTCAAAAAATTTTTCTTGATGATTCCTACCCGTAATAACCCTTTTTTCGTAACAACTTCTTTTGCACTTTTCGTCAAATCACCTAAAGTTGATTTTCCAACATAAGTCAAGTCTTCAAGAGTATTTTTACTAACAGCAGTCGCAGTCTTACTTGCTTCAAACGCACTTTTACCTGCTTCTTGTACACTTTTTGACGCTTCTTCTGCTGCTTTCTTCGCATGAGTTGTGAGCTGAAAACGTTTATTACGTTTGAAAGATTTAAATTAGCACAAACCTTATCAAACGGCGCAAAAATATGACTTTCTTCAGCCTCAGTTAACTTCTCTTTTGCTTGCAATTTAAATTTATCCATTTGGGCTAAAAGCCCGTCTTGGCTGCTTTGCCGTGTTGTTTCTCGAACTAGTTCTTTTGCTTGAGAAGCAAACTGTTCAAAAAGTGACCCTTGAGAGCCTTGTCTTTGCACTCCTGTACCACTACCAGCTGAAGAAGGTGCCGGACTTCCACTTCCTGAAGAACCAAAACTTGAAGTTCGCGCTAAAACGTTTCCAATACTTGGTTGTTTTTGAAGAATTGGAGTTACAGGAGGAACTGGTGTAATAGAACGTCGGGTTTTTCGAGGAGTTCCAGGACGTTCTTCACTTGTCGTGCTTCCTGGAGATTCTGGTTTGATTGTATTTGAACTCATTATAGTTTTAGGAGTTGTAGTTGAGTTAGAATCAGATTCGTTTTCAAAACTTTCAGTTTCTTTTTCTTGTATTTGCTCGGTTTTTTGCCGGTTACCAAATTCTAATTCGGAGTCTCGGTTGAAAGATGGAGAGCTTAGATCAGATTCACTGCTTGATGATGATTGTGGAGATTCGGTTCGTTCGGCTGGGACTTCTCCATCTGGGTATTGTAACTCTGAAGGAGGTTTATAGACAGTGTCGACGTCAACATTTGATGACAGTGACATATTCTGAGCTGATGCTTTTCTTTGTTCTTGATATGAAGAACAACCAGGTGATAAATCAGAAGAAACCATTTCTGATACAAAATCACTAAGAGATGAATAACTTGAGCTTGTACTTTCAGCTCCTTCTGAATCACTTCCACTTTCATCAGTTGGTTGATTTTCTTGATTTTGTAAACTTCGAAGAGCTCCATTTAGAGAACTCCCATCATCCCAGACAGTAAATTTAATAGGTTCTAAAGTATGTAAGAACCATTTTGGTTTATCTCCAATTTGTGCCGGATCTAAAATTCCGGTATGCACTCTTTGAAAGGCAACATTTGTTGGAGTTAACGACCATTCAGCCAAAAATTCAACAGCTTGGGTCCTTGCAAACCGATTTAAAAATTGCGTCGTTCGTGGTCTTGATCTTAGAAAACTGTTGATTTGAAAGGCTACAACTGGTCGTGGATATAACCTTAAGGTTCGAGTGTGTTCCGAAAAATTTGCAAGTAGATTATGAGAATTAAAAAAACGCACCATTGCAACACGTGTTGCAACATCAACGGAATCAACATCATTTCCGTATATAAAAGGATTAAATCCTGATTGGGGACTTGGGGAGAGAGATCGTTGTGGAGGCATGGGACTTTGGGGAGTTATTGATAATTTAGGAGAAATTGGAGAGTGAGTGGGACTTGCTTCTGGGGATTTTTGACGAGAAATACTAAAAATACAATTTTGTATTTAGGTCATTTTTATTTGTGAGTACCTTAGAGTGTTTGGTGTTGGAGCTGGAATACTTTCTCTCCTTGAAGGCTGTAAATGACTACTTGAAGCACTTGGAGTTGATAAACTCCCCAAAGCCTGTAAAAACGTATATCAAAATTTTGATAATTTTCTCAAATTTGTGTACATCTAGCATGCAATTTTTTGCATCTAGGTTGGCAATCTAACGTGCTCTACCAAGCAAACTAGTGCTAGAATTATGAAAAATAATTACTCCAGTGCCAACTTGATCCATAAGTTGCATAGCCTGAAGTATATAGATAAGAAAAAGAAATGTGTGTTAGAAATTCAAAAAGTGTTAAAAGAAATATTTGAAAATATACCTGTTTCAGGTGATTTTTCAGAATTGTGCCTTCAGGTTCTGGTAATGGTGGAATCTCCTGAGAAGAAGTTAACTTATTTGAATCTAAATCTACAAGCCAAACATCATCAGGCAGTTTAAAATTCTTTTTGTACATCAAAAAACTTGCTGGAAGTCCGATAACATAAGGTGTTGGTGCTAGTAAAAGCTACAAAACTGTATATTGAAAAGTTTTTGTGTGTGGGAGTTGGTATACCTGTTCGGCACAACTCATACAAGTTGGTAGTAGTGGTATCACGGGAAACATATATTCTAAAGGATAAATCATCGTCACAAAGGCCATCACAGACATACAAAGAGCATTGTAATCTCTCGATTGGAAAACAACTTTGTTTTCCAACAAAATTATTGTTAGAACTTTTAAACAAGTTTCAACTCCTTTAAAAATTTGATTAAAATTTAGCTAAAAACTAGTTTTTTTATTTTACCTAACAGTTCTAAAGGCAAATGTAATGGAAAATCAACAAGACTAAATCTTGTATGACTAGGTAAAGCAAATACCAACGGTTCGTAAACACTTGGAGACAAGACTTCAACTTCGACCCTAAAACCCAAATTATAACTCAATCCTATTTCGAGATTTTGCTATTACTTGGTTTTCCCGGGAATTGGGACAGGAGCTGAGAGTAATCTCAAAATCCATGTTTCAATTTCCTTTACATCATGTAATACAATAGAAGAAGCTCCTTCTCCAGCTTGTCCAGTTAAAACGCTCCACACGTTATCCCTAAACCAACAAAATTATCCCAATTTTCACACCCTTAAAACCCTTACCTTGGTATTTGCTTTGACCCTCCAACTCTTCTCGGATTCGATGATTCATTACAAGCATCAATAAGTTTTTTCAAAATAAATAAACACTCCCGAAACATCGTAAAAAACGGATGATGAGAAAGAAGGCATAGAGATGTAAGAGAATGATTCCGTACTCTTTGTCGTCTTCGACTTGCTCTAGGTGAAGGAGAGTGACTTCCTCCACTTTCAGAATCATTTGAAGGAGCTGTTACACCTAATCTAGGAGGCGGTATTGTACTTCCTGTCGTTTCTGAATCTCTGCGACTTGGACAATCTCGTTCAGAATCACTTGGACCCACATTACTGCTCCTATAATCACTAACCCCCCCGTAAACCCCAGACTTGTCATTTTGATTTCCTTACCTCGAAAACGCTGAATCCGAACTCTTCTCCATACTTTTCCTCCAGGAGTCACGCCGGAGATTCGTACTAGCACGCCGTCCACCGACTCCCACCGCCCCTGAAACGCGCTCCACCGGCCGGTAGAAATTAACGCAAATACCAAACCGGGTCTTCCCCGAATCCTTATCAGTCAGGGTAAAAACAAAAGATGAGGCTTCACGTAGAGCTGTTCGTCGGGGGCCCACAGAAGAGCAGCCTTCAGGCTGGCAGAAATAAACCATGTCGAGGGGCATTGGAAAGTCCTTGTGGTCCTGGATAGGGTAACGACGAAGAAGTTCAGGGGCCTGTATAGGAGGACTGGTGCTCTGTCGGGCATTATTGCTAGGACGTGCCCCGACTATAGCCAAGTAGTCTATAAGTCGGGGACACAAAAATTGCCGTTCGGCCTCGAGAGACATGGTGAGGTCACCTCGATAGCGGGGTTAAAGGGGCGAAGAGTGTCATTGTGTGAACTAAAAAGAAAATTTGTGAATTAATACTGGAGTTGAGGGTAAATCAATGAGTCAACGCACTGACGTACCAAAGAGGGGATACACGTGGAGGCTGTGACGCACGAAACGTTAATTAACTCTTTTTTTTCTGATTTTCAGGTAAAGAAATTTCTTGAAGGATATTTCTCTAGCTTTAAAGCTTTCTATCCTTGATCTAGTTTATTCTGACAAACAGTAATGAAAATCGATTCGACTCTACAAACTTGGAAACGTTTTTATACTTTTATTTGTGGAAAGAATCTTTCAGACTTCTTATTCTTGTCACAAGAGGCTTTTAAAACTTAGAATATTTGTTCCTTTTCTTCTTAAAAAGAAGATAGAATGTCATTTGTAACAAACTGCAGAAATGTGTTTGAAATAGAAGCTTCCTACAAGTATTTTACTGTTATTACGTAACTATTTGGTATTCGAGAAGGATAATGGACTGACAAGTAGATTTAGATGTTGAATTGATGGCATTTTACAGATTTCAATTCGTACAAAAATAACTTGAACTTTAAATGACATAACAAGATACTTCTAAAGCTCCTGATCTTTTTTTACTGTTTCAACAAGAGTTTTTTAAAAGAGAAATACGCAAATTGAGAAAAATAAATCTGAAAGCTTCTAGTAACTTTGTGTAGGATTGAAATTAGAGTTTTAGAACTTCACTTAGATTAGCCAATAAAGCAAGTGACGTCAATGCACATAAAAAAATTGTTTTTTGTTAATGCAATTAATGTAAGCAAAAAAAAAAATTTGTTGAATCTTATAAGATATATTTTTACATCGTCTTCCTCCTCTTGTAACTTCTAAACCAATCACATCTGCCTCATGAAATTAACTACACTTCTAGATTTTTAAACGCTTTATCGATTTTTAAAAACTTCAATTTCATATCATTTCGCGTTTTTGAGAAAAAAATTTCGAAATGAAGAAATAGTTTTTCACTTCTACAAACTTGTCTCTAGATTAGTCAATTCTCCTCCGATTCTAGATCTGAATACATTTCTGGATTATAATTAGCTAAAAATTGCTGGAAAAGTTATATTTAAAGTCCTGATTACAAATATGTATCATAATGTGATGTAAAAAATTCAGAAATAATTAAAACTCCCAAAAAAAAGTTTTAGCCCCAAACTTGTTGTTTCGTGACAACATCGTATTCCTCTCTTCATAACTTTCAAATAAACCCTATCTGCTCTATGAAAATGACTTTACTTACAGATTTTGAATCGCTCTATCAATTTCTGGAAACTCCAGTTTCATATCTCTTCGCGTTTTCAAGAAAAAAATTCTCAAAGTAAAAGAATACTTTTCACTTCTATGAACGAGCCTCTAGAATCGTCAATTCTCGCCCGATCCTAAATCTGAATCAAGAAATGGATTCAGAAGACCCAGTTTAGCTTAGATAAATTTTTTTATAATTTTTGAATTTTTTTTTTAATGTAATTTTTTTGGTAAGGGTATATTACCCTTAAAAAAATTTTGATTTTTCAAAATCCTTCAAATTAGCTGAAAATTGCAAAAAAAATTATAGTTAACGTTCTGATCACAAATATGTATTACAGTAAAAAGTAAGAGGGTCAAAAATAATTAAAACTCCTAAAAAGGCGATTTTAACCCCTAATTTTTTTTCTTGGAGCACCATAGATTTCCTCTCCTCATAACATTTGAACAAACCGCATTTGAACTATAAAATTTAGCATACTTATAGATATTGAAACGTTCTATCAATTTCTAAAAACTTGGGTCTTACAGCTTTTTGTGTTTTTGAGAAAAAAATTCTCAAATTACAAAAAATCTTTCTCACTTTTATGAACTTGCTTCTAGAATTCGTCAATTCTCCTCCGATCTCATATCTGTGACCAAAAATAAATTTAGAAGGCCCAAGTTAGCTTCTTTAATAAATTTGTTGGGATTTTTTTTTAAATTTTTTTGGAAATGTCATTTTTTTAATTTTTCAAATTTCTTCTGAAAATTCGTCGATTTTTCAAAATCCTTCAAACTGGCTAAAAATTGCTGAAAAAATTATATCTAACATCCTGATTAGAAATATGTATCATAAAATAATATAAGAAGGTCAGAAATAATTAAAATTCCCAAAAAGACGGTTCTAGCCCTCAAATTTGTTGTTTTGGGACACTATCGTCTTCTCCTCAAACTTCCAAACAAATTGCATTTATCTCATGAAATTTACCACTCTTATAGACTTTGAAACGTTATATCAATTTTTAAAAACCTCGGTCTCATATCTCTGCGTTTTTTAGAAAAAAAATTTCAAAATAAAAAAAAAATTTCTCACTTCTATAAACTTGCCTCTAGAATCGTCAAATCTCCTCCGATTTTAAATCTGTAACCAGAAATGGATTCAGAAAGCCCGAATTAGCTCAGATAATTTTTTTTAAGACTATTTTAAAAAATGTCAATTTTTTGTGCAAGGGTTTTTCCTGAAAATTCTTCGATTTTTCAAAATCCTTCAAATTGGCTCGAAATTGCTGAAAAAATTATATTTAACGTTCTGATCACAAATATGTATCATAAAATAATATAAAAAAGTCAGAAATAATTAAAATTCCCAAAAAAACAGTTCTAGCCCTCCAATTTGTGATTTTACGACACTTCGTTTTCCCCCCTTTATAACTTTCAAACAAACTGCATTTGTCTCATGAAATTTGCCACACTTATAGATTTTTAAACGTTCTATCAATTTTTAGAAACGTCGGTCTCTTATGTCTTCGTGTTTTCAAGAAAAAAAAAATCAAAATTAAAAATAGTTTTTCGATTCTATAAACTTGCCTCTAGAACCATCAATTCTCCTCCGATCCCAAATTTAAGTCCAGAAATAGATTGAAAAGGTCCAAATTAGCTTAGATAAATTTGGAAAACCTTTTTTGATATTGTAGAAGATAAGAGCGTTCGAATGGAGCGAAGTCTGCAAACATCAGTGGAAAAGCTCTCATTGCAAAAAGGTTTTACTTTCAATTAACTCTAAATACACTAATTACTGTATTTAATAACCTAAATCGACGAGTTAAGTTATAGATTGAAATAAGGGTCTACTTTTAATCTTATTTTTAAATTTTGTTACTGTTTTTCCATTATAAAAAATATTTTTAGTAACTTTATTACCAACACAATCAGTATTCGTGAATCACGGTGTAGATAATAGAATAGATAGTAATTCTGTAAAGTAGGGCAACATAGATACGCATTGATACGTTATGTATGTGTTTTACATCTTTTACATAAAAAAAATTGACAAATAACTCAATAACTTAATTAATAATTATTTATTTTTGGTTTTATTTTCACTCGAATATTTTTTCCTGTTATTATTTATCTTTACATGTGTGTATAAATAGACCTTTATCATATTTTTTTATCAACGAATTAATAGATTAGCTAATTCCTACATATTACAATTCTCTATTCTTCCATATTGTTGTTTATGTTATGTTTACATTATTAACTATTTTGTTTTAAAAATAATGACAAAAGTGCTATTATTTTAGCTATACACAACAGCCTTTTATACTTTTTTTGGCTTTTTTCATTTTTTGTGTAACACACTGTATATCCTTCTCCAAAAAACCATTCATTTTTTAAAAAAAAAACAATTTTAAACTTAAAGTAAAGATTGTTATCTCAAGAAAAAATTTACGATTAACAAAAATCAACTTGATGACTAATAGCCTCGCTAGCGCTTGTTTTTGCTTTAAACAATTTCGATTATTACCTCCTTGTTTACTAAAAATTATTGCTTTGTTAATTTAATAAAAAATGTTGTTCCCTCTCTCTACAGAAATTTTTTTTGTGACATCAAAAAGTAAATATCCAGATATCAACCACAAACATCACTTGAAAAATCCATCTCTGAAATTGAACCCTCATTTCCGCTTTGTCATCCCTCCCACCTCCCACTCCCATAAAAATTCTCACTTTAATATTTTCCGGAAATAGGTCACATCTGTACGTGAAAATTTAATTACCGAGCTTTTTCGCAGCAGCTTTTCCAACTTGACCTTCCTTGATGAAAAGCGCTCTCTCTCGTGAGAGAACACACCACCATTAACTTGCACAATATTTATAATAAATTGCCAACGCTAATGAAGTTTTCATGTCTACGTATAAAGCTTTAACCCCTCGTAAAACCACAAGCTTTTATCCACTAATAAACATGGATAAATCGAATTTTCCGAAAAATAACATAATCCACCTGTTTACAAGCAAAGCTCTAGCTAAGTCGCGACCGACAAACTGATAGTTTATCAACAAATGTGGGTAATTATCATAAAACCTTGACCAATCCTTTTTTTTTAATAATTATGACACTAAATATCGCAACAAGTGTCTAAATTGCGCAAATTTCACCCTCCAACAAGAGGCGTCAACATATTGATCGCGTCTTAAGATGCACAAGTATACAGAGTTTGGAATTTCACCGACATTTTCAGAATCAATACACCCGGAAGATCACTCTGCTAGTTGAAATTAACTCCGGAGTTTCCCCGAAGTGAACATTTAAGACTTACCCCCGAATTTATGCAGGTGTGTGCAGCTTTGGCCAAGACATGTCGTAGTGTGCGTGTGTAGACACTCGCTTTCTGGATTTTACTGAATAAATGATCCGGGAGGACAAGCATGCGCTTAAAGCTGCGTCGCGACGCCCTAAAAACCGATTGATTCGGCGTCGATTATTCAAAAATTGAGGGCAAAGAGGGGTTTCATTATGCGATTATTGAAGTGTGAATGACGGTGATTATTGCGTCGGAAGTCGGGTTAATTGACCGCCCACGATAGGTCGGTGTAATCAAAATTGACTTCATGAGGAGAAAATGCAAAGCAATTTACTAGACAAAAAAATGGAGACTCCCTTAGTAACTAGAAAAGTAAATTAAGCAAAACTATTCAAAAAGTAACTTTTTTGGTTTTTTTTATTTTCAGTTAAAGTTTTTCATTTCTTTCTTTTAGTGTCTTTACACTCTTTCTCTTCTCTTCCTGCGTCTTCTTTCTTCTTCTTTTTATCTTGTTATTCTATCTTTTCCAATCAGTGTCTTTCAAGCTTCTTTAGAATCGTCTTTTGTCGTTTTAGAACCTTCTTTAACCTTTCATTTTCTTCTTAATCGCCTTATCTCAAATTCTTTTTTTTATGTAATTAGCGTTTTTCCTATTCTTTTTTCTTTCAAATACCATTTTTCAAGCATTTCCAAAATCCTTTTTTGTTCTTCCAAAATTGTTTCTTGCATTTCTTGTTCTTATTTATCTTTTTAACTTTTCTAATCAATGTTTTTCAAGCTTCTTTTAAATTGTCTTTTGTTTTTTTAAAACCTTTTTTGCTCTTTATTTTCATCTAATTGTCTTTTCTCAAATTCTTTTCATTTAATTGGCCTTCTTATACTCTTCATTTTCTTCTGATTATCTTTTGTCGAAATCTCCTTCTTCATTTAATTAGCGTTTTTCCTATTCTTTTTCAACTAAATGCCATTTTTCAAGCTTTTCCAAAATCTCTTTTTGTTCTTCCAGAATTGTTTATTGCATTTCTACAACTCAATCTTGTTGTTCTTTATCTTTTCCAACCACTGTTTTTCAAGCTTCTTTTGTTCTTTTTGAACGTTCTTTAAGCTCTTCAATTTTTTCTAATCGTCCATTCGCGATTTTTTTTATTTAATTAGCTTTCTTAAACTCTTCATTTTCTTTTAATTATCTTTTGTCGAATTCTTCTTTCACATTTAATTGACGTTTCTTCTATTCTTTTTCTTCCAAATGCCATTTTTCAGGCTTCTCCAAAATGTCTTTTTGTTCTTCCGACATTGTTTCTTGCATTTATACAACTTTTTGTTCTTTATCTTTATTATTTCCAATCGATGTTTTTCAAGCTTGATTTGAATCGTCTTTTGTCTTTTAAGAACCCTTTTTAGCTCTTCATTTTCTTCTAACCGTCTTTTCTCAAATTCTTCTTTTTTATTTAATTGACTTCCTTAAACGTTTCATTTTCTTTTAATTATTTTGTGTCGAATTCTTCTTTTTTATTAGTTGACGTTTCTCTTATTCTTTTTTTTCTAAATGCCATTTTTCAGGCTATTCTATCATCTTCTTTGTTTTTTTCAGAATTATTTCTGACATTTCTACAACTCTTGTTTGTCCTTTATCTTTATCTTTTCCAATCAATGTTTTTTATACTTTAAAATTGTTTTTTGTCCTTTTAGATCCTTCTTTAGCTCTTCATTTTCTTTTATTCATCTTTTCTAAAATTCTTCCTTTCCATTAAATTGGCCTTCTTAAACTCTTCATTTTCTTCTAATTATCTTTTGTCGAATTCTTCTCTTTTATTTAATTGGCGTTTCTCCTATTCTTTTTCTTCCAAATGCCATTTTTCAAGTTTTGTCAAAATCTCTTTCTGTTTTTTCAGAATTTTTCTTGCATTTCTACAACCTTTTCTTGTTGTTCTTCATCTTTATCTTTTTTAACCGATGTTTCTCAAGCTTCTTTAGAATCGTCTTTTGTCCTTTTAGAATCTTCTTTAGCTCTTTATTTTTTTCTAAACGTTTTTTCTCGAATTCTTCTGTTTCATTTAATTGGACTTCTTAAATTCTTCATTTTTTTAAATTATCTTTTGTCAAATTCTTTTTTTTATTTAATTGGTGTTTTTCATACTCTTTTTCTTCCAAATGCCATTTTTCAGGTTTTTCTGTTTTTTCAGAATTGTTTCTTGCATTTCTACAACCTTTTCTTGTTGTTCTTGTTTCTCAAGCTTCTTTAAAATCGTCTTTTGTCCTTTTAGAAACTTTTTTAGCTCTTCATTTTCCTCTAATCGTATTTTCCCAAATTCTTCTTTTTCATTTAATTGGCTTTCTTAAACTCTTTATTTTCTTTTAATTATCTTTTATCAAATTCTCCTTTTTCATTTAATTGGCGTTTCTCCTACTTTTTTTTCTAAATGCCATTTTTCAAGCTTTTCCAAAAAATTTTTTTGTTCTTCCAGAATTGTTTATTGTATTTCTACAACATTCTCTGTTTGTTCTTAAATTTTTTCCTTTCAAACAACGTTAATCAAACTCTTTCAAAATCTTCTTTTGTCTTTTCAAAATTGTTCTTGCATTTTTTAAAACTTTTATGTTGTTTTTTCTTCTAAAAGTGGTTTTCTGTGATCTTCCAAAATTGTGTTATGTTTATTATCGTCTTCAAGTCTTCGTTTTTCTATTTCGTCTAAAAATTTCTGTTGATTTCTTTTGCTCTCAACTTAGCCAACAGTTTTTATTTCTTCTTTTAAGTGTTTTATTTTTTATGTCTGTTTTTTTAATTTTGTTTATTAACAAGATTTCATCTTGATAATTTTATCAATTTTACATGTTTTTATTTTTTTGTTTTTTTAGACAAAGAGTTATTAAAATATTTATCTGTTCTTTTTACGTACTTATTGTATTATTATTGTACTTACTTTGTTAAAACATTGTTCTTAATCTCACCATAATTTTTGTCAAACACTAGGTTATTGGGTAAATAAATTAAAACCAAAGTTTGCTTAAAAAAAAATTATTGTCGTCATATCTCCACAGAAAATATTTACACAATTTTGCATTAACAATAAATACAAAAAAAAATTTCTGTTATCATAATCACTTCTGTCCATTCAAAAATAAACCTCATTAATTCCTCATTTACGCAAAAAATCAGTCCAATTGTTTAAAAAATATATAAATTCCCCAAATTTATATATTCTCTCCAGTTTATTTCAAAAATGGCTTCCTCCTTATTGACCCGAGAAGACTGCGAGAAAATCCTCCACAGAAGTGTCGACTCTCCCACCCAACTCCTCACTTACAAAATCAAGAAATACCACGATGACGTTGCTGGATTTCTGGGCGACCATTTCCTCCTTACCATCAAATACACCACCAACAACACTACAACCCAAAAAACGTATTTCATGAAAGCTCTCCCTCAAGACAACCTCAACCAACTTCACTACGTGCAAGAATCAGGAGTTTTTAAGAAGGAAGTTATCCTCTACCAGAATCTTCTAAGCGAGCTTCTCAAAATCGGAAATTTTGGACCCAAGTGTTTCTTCACTAAAGACAACTGCATCGTTTTGGAAGATATGAGAAGCAGAGGTTTTGCAATGTTGCCAAAAGAACACTACCTTGATGATCTTCACTGTATTGCTATGTTAAAAGCCTTGGCTAAATACCATTCTGCTACGATTATTTATGAAAGAAAAAGAAATATAAGACTTGACCAGAAATTCAAAGAAGAAATAAAAGAAGCTTGTTTTTCGTTTATTGAAGGACAACCAAGACAAAAATGGTGTGTTTGTGTTACTAAATGTATAAACGAGTTGATTAAATTAATTCCTTTGGAGAATTGTGATTATGAAGCAATTTCTGATAAATTTACAAAATTTGTTTTTGGAAAAATGCCCGAAATGCTTGCACCTTCAAAAATTTATACCAACGTACTTACTCATGACGATTTATGGTGCAACAATCTTCTTTTCAACGAGACTCCATCTTGTGTCTTTGTTGATTACCAAATGGCAAGATACACACCTCCAGCTCTTGATTTTCTTATTTCTTTATATCTAAATCTTGACTGTTCTTATGCCGAAAACAATCTAAAAAAATTCGTGGATATTTACTACTCGTATCTACTAGAAGAACTAAATAAACATAATTTGGACGCAAGTGAATTACCAAGAAGTCAATTCGAAAAAAGTTTGGATTTTTATAAAATGGCGGCACTTACAGAAACTGCAATGTATGCAACACATATCTACATTTCGGAAAAACTCTCAAATGAAATTGTTGCCGATTTTCATAATTATAACGAATTTTCCTTTATTAATCGAAGTAAATTTGCGGTGAAAGAATTCAAAGAGAATTCGCACTATCGCAAAAGACTTTGTGGCATTCTAAAACTATTAGTGAACGAAATACAAAAAAATTAAAACAAAAAAAATCAAAAATTTAGGAGAGCTGGCTTGAAGCTGACGTAACTATGACAACCGACTGTTTCTATAGCAACCGTTTGTTTCTATCGCAACCGGCTGTTGTCATAGTAACATGACGGCCATAAAATTTGTTTTTACTTCTTTTATTATTATTTATGAGGAAGATATAACATACTTTTTGTAGATGTTTTATAAAACATATATTAAAATATATTTTAATCTTTCTTTGCTCGTTCTTTCATAGTTTATAAATTTAAGCTGTGCCAGACTGGTATTCAAACTTAACAGAAATTTCTTAGTACGCCTTTTGGTATTGAAAGCCTCTAGCTTCAACCCCACTTTTATTATTTGCAAAATTTTAATATTCTTTTAGTTGCAATATATTGTTACAAACAATTTCAAGTTACAAGTAAATAGTTTGAGAAAATACCAGCGCAGAGATCAACGCTCGCAGCAAACTTCCCAAAACCTGCCAGAATTGTTTAAAGAAGAATTCTGGTGGAGAGGCAAGAATTTGAGGTGATTTTTCAGGTGCTATAAATAAAAAAGATATTTTTATTATCCATATTTTGACAAGATATTTATTAATATTTTAAGAATACATAAAAAGTAAAAAATGTTAAAAAAATTAAAAACTCAAAATGTTATAAGTTGTTGAAGGGATTGAAAAAAATGAAGCGCCAAGTTTGTCGCAATTGCAACCCTTCTAATGATCCAAAACAAAAAAATAAAAAAGATTGTTAATTTAGATGAATGCTGCTATCATACTAACTAAGAAAAAGTGAGGAAATAATTTTTTTTGCTAAATTCCGGCTGTCCGAAGAAAAGATAAATTTTTGTCTTATTTTTTTGCCTTTTCGGAATTTTTTAAAAATAGTAAACATTTTCATTTTGTTATAATAATAGTCAGTACGATAGAAACATGTATTGAGAAGACTCACACCAAATTTCAAGTAAATCGGTTAAGTAGAACCTGAGAAATCATGAGAAACTCTTTCAAAAATGTAGTTTTGAGAAACACGCGTTTAAAATTTCAGGTAAAATTAGGAAGATGGGTGATCCCAACGTCTTATTAAGCACCATTTAAAAAACCTAAAAATGTTTTTAAATAAAAATAAGAAGCTTATTGCGTTTAAGTAGAAATGATTTATTTCATTGGCATATAATTCATTATTTAACTTCAAGAGAAGATCCAGTCTTCCTTAATCTTCCAACACTACACTCCTCTTTCTCCCGGTTTTCACAATGTCTTTCTTGCGACGATTTCTTTACAAATTTAGTTACAAAAGAATTTTTTAAAACTTTATCCGAAAACTTTCTCGATAAATTTACAAATCTATTTTTTCTATAGTCCCAAACTTCTCTTTTCTTATGTTTTGTTTTGCCACTTTTCATTTCCTCAATTTTAACCACTCGAATTCGAGCTTTTTTCTTCTTTGTAGTCTTCTTCACAACATTAGGCAGAAGTGTCACGAATTGTTCTCTTTTGATCGCATTTTTATTTGTCCTTCTCATCTGCATATTCGGCGCAATAGAAACCAATAATTTGGAACTTTTCAGAGAAAAATTCTGTTCTTTAACATCCGTATGGAAATCTCGTTTTTCATCACCGCTCCCTCGTGAAGATACATCTGATTTTCTTTTACCACTGGTATCTTTCTTTTTATCTGAAATTGTTCTTTTAGGGTGATTTCTATCGACAAGTTGAGCGGTTCTAATCGTTGCTTCAAGCTGATCAAATGCTTTTTTATTTACGTAAATAAGCTTAGCATCGTTTGTAGTAATTTTCTCTTCTACGTTTCTCGGTTTTTGTACATTCTTTAATGTTGGTTTTGTGTACCCTTTGTATTTCAAAAGTATATTCAACCTCATTCTTACTGGTTTTGAAACAGCTTTTTTCTGATCACGCAAATCAGAATTTCTTAGAGTTTCTACAAAATAACTATTAGTAGCTTCTTCTATTGTATTTTCAGATATCTTATCTTTGCCTTTCTTGACTAAAACATCTTTTTTATCGTTTTGTATTAAAACTGGGGGAATATCTGCTGTTTTCATTTCGTGTTTATCTTTTTTACTTGGAAAGATCTTTTTCACCACTTTTGTTTCCTGTCGATCTCTTTCACCAGAAAAAATATTTTTCAGTGTTTTCATTTCTAGCCGATTGTCGTCATTTGGAGAAATCATTTTCACTGATTTCAGTTCTTCTCTTGGAAAAATCCTTTTCATCACTTTTATTTCTTCTTGTCGTTTCAGTTCATTTGAAAAAATGTGTTTAACGACTTGCATCTCTTGCCGTTTCCTTTCTAGTATTTTCGTTTCTTCTCGTCCAAATTCAGCTAATACTCTTCTTTCTAAAATGCGGAATACAGAACTACTGACTTTAGTAAACCTCCCGAAATTTCCTTCTTCTATTTTAGTTTTTTTCAGAAGTGCTGCTTCAGTTGCCATAAACTGTCTTTTATTGTAGAAGGCACATTTACACAGATTTATATGATCATTTCGCAATGACATACATTTCAGTGTTGTTGTAGTATGCCAAAGCGTATTTTCAAATTTGTTAAAGTGCTCTTCGTTTACTTGAAGCAATTTTCTTGTTTCTTCAATATCAATTTTAATTTCTTTCCAAATTGTTTCCAAATTTCTACTACTCAAAATTGCTTTTTTAAGCGGACTTTTTTTCACTTCCAAATTAACAATTTGGGCTGTTATATTTCCGGGTTTTGACTGAAATTTGTTAACAAAATGTTTTTCTGTTTCTCCTACATCATGTTTCTTCTGCGAAGTATCTAAAGCATCTTGGATTCCTTCAGGTCTTTGGGTATTGAGGTCAATTTGAGCGCTTGTTTTGCTTTCACCGTGTCTGAATCTGCAACGAGTAATCTCTTCTTCAACTAGGTTGTTTATCAAATTTGAAGATTTTTCCTGTGTTTTATTTTCTAAGATATCTGTACAAGTTTTAAGTCTCTTTTTCAGTTCTTCTAATTTTGTATCACTTCTAAGACCTTTGTTTTTTTCTAGAAGATTGATTAATTTAGTGATATTTTTTAAAAGAAGCTCTTCTGATTTGAGTATTGCGTGTATGTTAGCAACAATTTTCTCACTATCTTCGTGTTGCAACCCGTTTTTTATTTCTTGTTGGTCACAATTTAACCACTCAGCAACAGTATTCCAATTTTCATTGTTTATTTCTTCGGGATTGGTTTCTTCTGTTTCTGATGTTGTCTGCTTTTGTTCCTTTTTGATTTTTTCTTGATTTCTTGCTTTACTCAGGTGTTCGTAAAGAAGGTACCGAAAATCGCTTGTAACGACATAATTATTTCCATAAGAAGTGTATGTCCTCGCAGTGTAGTTAATAGCATCCATCATATTTTCAAAAGGGGCTACCATCTGGGTTGAATTCTTGTAGTCGGTTGAAATTTTTCGTTTGATTTGCAAACATTTCTTCAGAGCTTGATTAATCGTTTCTGCTGCTCTTCTAGTAATCAATTTTCCCCGTACTAACAATAAATTTAATAGAAATTCCATAATTTGCGCCATAAAATTTGAAAAAACTATAACTTTGTGTACATATTTTTCACAATTAATGATATATCATTACTAGATTTTTTTAAAAATTTGAAATTTTTGAAAAATTACAAGCAAAACGTAAAAACAGGAAGACATTTTTGAATTTTCAGAAGAACGTAAATAGATTTTAGAAGATTCTAGAAGCTCAGACTTTATCAGAAAATGTTGTATCGGTTTTTTTATCGTTCCAAAGAATGTTCTAGAATGTCCTAAATTGTTGTCATGACTCCGAATATTATAGTAACTGACGGAAGCCTACGTTATCTACCAAACCGGAATCTGGAGTTTCAATGACGGCTAGTGAAGTCCCATCATCTCGTATAGCAAAGCATTTAACACAGAATAATAATAGATAAACAAACGTACAAGAGTAGATTGTTAAACAAAACTTCCAGGCAAAACAAATAATAAATACAAGAAAAAATAAAACAACTAAGCTAAAATAGGAGAATTATCTAGTGAATTATTGTTCCGTATGTATTTCAGCAAGTGAAAACTATCAAATATAAAATAAAAATTAAAAAATTGAGATTATACGACTTACCTACTGATCTAGGTTTTTAAAATGTAGCATATTCTTTTAAAACTTTTTCTTTGGACTTTATTTAGTGTTGTTTAATGTAATTGCTACAATATTAGGTATAATTTACTCTTTTAAAATTTAAAAAAATAAAACTTAAATAAAAATTTATTGTTAATAATTTATTTCTAGATAAAGAGCTGATATTAATCTCAAACCATTCATGAAATATCCATTCTTAAAATAATCACATTTTATACTGATGCACGACAATGCCCGTCCACATTCGGCTGGGGTGATACGCGATTAACGAAATCAACGTTTTACTATGGCCTGCCCAGTCACCTGATTTAAATCCCATTGAACACATATGGGATATGATGGGCAGACGTCTTTTACGGCATAATGTCTTTTTAGAAACAAGAGAGCAGCTTACAGAATGCCTCAGAGAAGAATGGCGCTCTATACAGTTTCAGGAGATAGACAATTTAATTTTAAGTGTGCCTAAGAGGTGTAGGGCAGTAATTAATAGTCGAGGAGGGCACACAACTTATTAATTTTTATTTTCTATTGATTTATAAAATTATAATTTTTCAATTTTTTTTTATAATTTGTTTTTATTTTTTTGACATTTTCGTTTCTTTGTTTTAAGATTTTGTTGAAAAAATAAAACTCTTAATAATTCGTATAAATTTTGTACATATTTTATTAAAATTTCTTGCCATATATATCTGTCCCCTAGATTCTTTTAATGTATTTTTGAAAAATATTTTATTAATAAATAATTTGCAATTAATTTAATTTGTACTTAATTGAGATTAAATTAAAAGTGTTTATTTTGACCAATCAAATGTCAGAACCGTTAATTTAATTGCGAATTAAAAGATAATTTCAATTAAATATTTAATTCACCTTTTGCAAACCTACCCCTAGTGTATTTTTACAGATTTAGTTTCTAAATAAAATTCTACTTAAAAAAAAATCCTGTAAACACTAATTAATTAGGAATGAGTTACAATAAAAAAAACTTCCAAGCCATTACATTTCGAGTAAACAAAGTATAACAGTGTTGGCAGTTTTGTTTAAAAAAATTACTTTTAGTGTTAATTATGAAACTTCTAGATAAACACTTTTTTGTCTCATTTTTTTAGGGTTGTGTAAGACTTTGCCGAGCGCCTCTTCACCTCACCTTTTGTTCAATTATCGCCAATCGGTCGGGTGGTAAAGACGTGTATAAATGCAGATCGGTCTTATTTATTTAAACAAACTAAATTCTCGCGTTTTCGGGAGTGAAACTAGTGCAGTGTTTCTCAGTGAATGTGTATTAAAAGTAAGTTTATTTATATGTTAATTTTAAACAAATAATTTTTTAAATAAACGTAAAAACGAGTCAAAGTGCTATTTAATACGGATAAATCGATTTTGTGCAATTATCGATTAAACAAAAATTATGTAAAATTGATTTTGATTCAACGTTTCAAACGATTGAAATTTGTATTTTTTTTATAATTCAATCAAATAAACTTACTGATTTATTCCAAATTAGTATAATTAACAATCTTTCTTTGTTAATTTAATTTAAATAAAACAAAAACTCAATTGATTTGAATCGATTAGTCGAATTCTCTTAGACATCCCTGTAGATCAGATTCGAGACAATAATTAAAAAAAATTATTACTTCAAATAATAATTTACATAATACCATGATTCATTTATAAATTAATTTTTGTCTTTATCAAAGAGAAAGTTGGTTTGGTGTCGTCACATAAGAGAGGACACTTTTTATGCGTTTTTTATTTTACAAATATTCTTATCGGTTTCTTTGCTGCAGTCAGTGTTAAGCAAGCGTGAGAAGAGGAGCAACAACAGCCAGAGCCACTTTAAATAAAATAAGTCCTTTTATTTTCTATAAAACTAAATTTTGATCGGTCTCAATTTTATTATTTTTATATTCTCAAACGTATTTGGAAATAACATTTTTACATTTCAAAATATCACTGAGATAAACAATTTTAGTTTCTTGTCTTTTGTAATCGTTTTTCACCTCCCTTAAAAATAAAAAATAAAAAAAAAGTATTCCTTGCGTTTTATTGGGGTTAGGGGGGCCAAGAACATCGCTAGAAAACTGGATTAAAGGTAAGTTCGAAAGAAACAGAAGGAGGGAGGGGATTGGCCACCCAACAGTTGTGGCAGAAGAAGATGCCAAAAATTTTCGATAATTACTGTATTGCTATTTTGTTGTAAAAAATTGTTTATCTCTATTTTTCAATCGGCGTGTTATAATTTATTGTCTCAGATTGTTATAAATATTCGATTTTTCTTTCAGTTTATTTATTGATAATTAACAAGAAGCTATACGCACTCAGTGGTGAACACGTGGCTTATTGAGGGATAAAACTCGAATTTTTTACAAGTCATTCATTGTTCTCATTAACACACGTCTTCATTACTTATGAATTCCCCCGAGAGAGTGTGTATCTCATTTGTTAAATCTCAATTAATTATTTCAATTTTTATTAATAATTTTTTTTATTTTCAGATTTTGTTACTTCAAACTACCTACTTCAGAGTGCACCGCAACAACTCCTGGTCTCAAACTCTCAAGGTCAGACTTTTTTATTACATTTTATTGCGTCTGATAAAAACAATAATGCAAAATGCATTATATTAAATTATTTTTTTCACAAAAAAATTATTTTCGAATTTAAATGTTTTTCAATGTTTTAAAAATAAATTAATGGAAGCGGGGATCAACAATTTTCGGATTTGTTTATTTAATAATCTGACTGTCAATGGTTAAGTCCTGTAGTTAAAAAAATTGTCTCATTTGATTTTTCTTTATCAAAAAATTCAACTAATTTTCATATTCAGAATTGCCAACAGACTCAATCATTTGCAGACTCCACAAAATAAAATATCGACAGCATTGTTATAAAAATAAACAAGAATTTTTGGATATTTAAATTATAAAAAGATTAAATAATTTTTATAGCCGTCGCCGCCACAAAACGATGCAAATAACATAAATTTTGTTTTCATCAAAAATCCTAAATATTTATATCAGAATATTATTGATATAAACACACTGATATATGGCGGAACATATATGTATATCATTTTTGAAATTAGTACAACATTACTTGTGTTTTATTTATAATTCCTTTCAGTACCCCCTTAAAAAATAAATAAATATTTCCAGTGTTTCTTGCGTTTTATTGGGGTAGGTGGGAGGGATCAAGGACATCGCTGAAATCCGGATTAAAGGTGAGTCCGAAAGAAGCAGAAGGAGGGGAATCGTCACCCAACAGTTGTGGCAGAAGATGATGCCAAAAAGGTAGGTCCTTAATAGGGCCTTTTATGAGTGAACAAAATTGCAGATTTTTTAAAAATGTTAATCTCGGCTTTAATTGCTAAATTTTTGGCTTAAAAGTTTTAAGTTGCATTTAATTTTGTGAATGATTCTTTTTCTCGAATTTACTATTTGCTGTTTACTCCATTTCACCTTCAATTAATATTTCTGGTTTAAGTTTATTAATTAATTATTTTTTCTCTTTTATAATATTTATATTTTAATTGAATAAACACTGTAAAATTTTAATTTTTGTGTTCTAAATCTTACCTCTGCCTTCTCCGTCTCACTTACCAACGCGTCTAAACAGCCATCATCAATTGCTATTTTCATTCTTTAAAATTTGTGCTAAGAATAGAAAAAACTCTCTTGTAAATATTTTATTGAATAAAATTCCTGCAAACACTAAATGCAAATAGATTTTAGTCTTTTTTCACTCTTTCTTTTATTTTCCATGCTCCTATCATATAACGCAACCAAATTAATCCCAAGTCTTTCCCCATTTGTACCGAACTCCAAAATGGAGTAAGTTTTGATCCCTCAATTTCAGTCCAATTAACTGCAACTTCTCCAATTGGAATGTTTAATTTCTGTGCGATGTATAACAGTTCTACATCAAAAGCCCTAAAAAAAACAAATCCCAATTTTGTATCTAAAACAAAGCTGTTATACCATCTCTCGACATGAATGCTATCAAAACACAATTTTGCTGCACTCCTTGTAAACAATTTAAACCCACATTGAGTGTCCTTAATCCCTTTAACAGTAAACAACCAAACCAAAAAATGAAAACCATACATCAAGATTGTCCTAAACAAACTTCTTTTAGCAACTGATTCTTTCTCTAAATGAGCTCTTGAACCGACAATGATAGCCATTTTCTCACTGGCAATATCAGGATTTTTCAAATAATCAACTAAAAATTTTTAATCTCGTTAAAAATTCGTTTTGGGATTGTTACCAACCTCCTATTATATCACAAAGACATTTCTCGAGTTTTGTAAAATCTGAAAATTTGGTAGCACCGTCAGCATCAGCAAATAGAAGAACAGACCCTCTTGCACTTTGCATGCCCTTAAAAAATACAATAAAAAAAGAGAAGAAAAAATGAATTTGACTAACTAATCTGACAGCCCCTCCTTTGCCTCTGTTAGTCTCCAATTCAAGTACTCTTAATTTATCAACCCCTAACTTAGAACACCACTTGTTGGCCACTTTGAGGGTCCCATCAGTGCTACCATCACTAACAATAATAATTTCGTAACTGAAATCGTTTTGTTTACACCTTGATTCTAAGAAATCTACACATTCTTCTAACATAGGAGACACTAGAAATTTATTATTGGTGTAAATAGGACCTGATAATGGTAAAATTACATCGATTTTCCTCATTATAAGCTGGTATTATAACACTCAATTTTTTACTGGTTTTTTCTTCAATTGAGGGAAATAAAATCGTGGCTCCTGTTACAGGGTCTAAAAACTCTTTTTCTTTTTTAGTTCTTATAATAATTGGATACTCTGTAGTTGTAACAATTAATAAAATACAGAACTAAAAACAAGAAATAAATTTTTGAGGTTAAGTTTTTTAAATAACTTACTGCTAAAAATAGTGACATACATATCGCAGAAGCGTAAAAAAAGAGTAATTTAAAAGGTATATCCATGGTTTTGTGATAAATTAAACCAAAATTACAACATTTCAATTATTGAATTTGTGGCAATTGTTAATGCCGGTCGACTTCAAGTGCAACCGGTATTTAGTAAAGCCGAATTAATATTACGTTGAATCAGTAAATTTAAATGTAAAAAGGGTTTTTAATAATTTTTTTTTATAAATTACGTTTTTTGTTATCGTTTGTTTTAAAAAAAAATAACAGTCTTAAATAAAACTAATGTAATTACAATTTTGATTTAATTTTTCGGTATAACAGGACTGCAGCTGTTTTCCAACTGTCACATTATCACCTGTTTTGGTTGTCAATTTTGACACGTTGTATATGGTTTTTTTGGATAATTCTGTATATTTTTCGTTTAATATGTGAAAATGGCAAGTGTTGATGACGACAACGGATGGTAAGTTCCCTGAAATCCTTTTTTTCCGCTGTCTTTTAATAATTTTTTCCCTCCCTATAAATATGTGTCACTAAACCACCTGCATTGTCATTTATTTACACAATTTTTTATCTAAAACACAGGGTGGCCACTTTAGAAAACGCATTATTGGAAGAATGTTCCGTTTCTGACATTTACTGCATTTGTAAAGGTAAACCTCTGCCTGATAATCTGCGAGCCGAAGTCTGGCAGGTGAGTCAAATCTCTAGCCCCCTTAAAAACTACCTTGTCTCTCTTAGATATGTCTGGACGTCCGAGACAAAGGCAGCCAACTCGACCACTTCAACGAAATCTACGATTTGCCTAACCAATCGGTGCTACGAGAAGACTGCACAAATTTCGTTTCGAAACTTGGAAACGACGAGGAGGATAAACTGTCCGTCGTTTCTGATTTAGAATCGATCTTAACCTTCTACTGTAAGAGTCGGAATTTAAATTATGAGAAAAATAACGGCTGGATCGAGCTTTTGCTCCCTCTTTTAACCCTTAAAGTCCCCCGTTCGACGACTTATAATTTATTTGAAGCTATCCGTGATACGTACATCCCTCAGAGCTGCCACACCGACGGTAACGCTTTCCACATCCTTCGTCTCCTGCTCCTGTATCACGACCCCGAACTATGCTCCTTTTTAGACACCAAACGTATTACCCCAGACAAGTATTGTCTCACCTGGTTTCAATCCCTCTTCGCTGCTACATGCAATCTCCAAGTCGTTATAAACATGTGGGATTACTACTTCCAACAATCCGACCCATTTTTTATCTTCTTCCTCTCTTTAATCATGGTTATCAATGCACGTGAGCAAATAATCTCCATGAAAAGCGAATCAAGAGACGTAATTATTGCGAATTTAACCAATATGCCATGTGCTTTAGAAGCTGACGATGTTGGTGATTTCTGTTCTTTAGCTCAGTATTATGCGCTTAAAACTCCGGTCAGTTTTCGAACTGATCTCATGCAAAATTTATACAATGGAAGAGGAGAAGAATCAGCTTTGGTTTCACAAGCGTTGTGCCTTCCAGTCTCTGTGAATGAACTAGTAGAAAATACAGCACACGAAACAGGAAATATTGATGCTGTTAGATTCTTCCTAGTTGATTGTCGACCTGTAGAACAATATAATGCCGGACATTTACCTACAGCTTTTCACCTCGACTGTAATTTAATGCTACAAGAACCTAGTGCTTTTAGTACAGCTGTTCAGGGGCTCCTATCAGCACAAAAACAAGCTTTGGCACATAACTCCAGTGCTGGTAAGTAGAAATCTGACTCGAAAGACCACTTACTAAGCTTATCTAGGTGGTGAACATTTGTGTTTCTTGGGTTCGGGTCGCAACGAAGAAGACCAATATACTCACATGGTTGTGGCTTCCTTCCTTCAAAAACACACCCAGTATGTTTCTCTCCTCACTGGGGGTTATATTGCGGTTCACAACTATTTCTCGGATAACATTGGGGAGTACCTCCAAGAGCACAACCCCAAAATGTGTATTGTCTGTGCGCCACATTACCAAGAGGCCTCTCAAAGTGGAGTAAAGTCAGGGCAATCTACTGATCTCTTTGGTAAAATTTCCGCTGCTATGAAATCGAAATCAGCTGAAGTCAAAGAAAAACTGATAGATTATATTGTCAATCCTAATAGTAGTCCAGTACAGGAACGGCATGTTAGTAGTAATGATAAAATCGGAAAACGATACAGAAACGTCGCTCCTGTATTTAGTATAGATGATGATCATGATGGCGTTACAAATGTTGAAAATGTCGATGAAGAAGATACAAGAGAATTGGTACAGATTCAATCATGGCTGAAACATCCTGAAGTAATTGAACATTTCCCCTGTCAGGAAGTGAAACTTAATGGATTTATGTATAAAAGTCATTTAATTGTGACAAATAGTGAGCTTATTGTACTTAGAGAAATGCCGGATAGAAAAGGCATTGCTGAAGTTATTGTAAAACGACCTCTTTCTGCTATTGTTAAAATTACAGCAAGGAAACGTCATCCTGAACTTATTACATTTAAATATGGCGTCCCTGATGGTGAAAACCTTATTATATCTGATATGGATCGATTTCTTATACCTAATGCTGATAAAGCAACCAAAGTTGTTTCTGAACAGATTTTAAAACAAATGAGAACTAAAGAGTAATTTTCTAGAACATATTTACTGTTGTCATCGATTATAACAGACCAGTAACTTAAGCACGGCTTCCTGAAAGCCAAGTCACTGGCCCGTTACAATCCGTGTTGTTATTCTTGTAGATATTTTATTATAGGTTGTCATTTATAAAAAAAATGTCTTTTGTTTCTTATCTAAATAAAACAACACTTAAGCGAATTAAAAAGTTTGTTGTAATACTAGTAACAGCTTATTACATGCCATATTAAAAAAAAATCATTAAATAAGTTATGAAGATCTATGTCATTGTGTTTACCTAAAAAAAGAACCTTTAGTAAGAACAAGGCACACCTCCATAACCAACTTACAATATCATCAATTTTTAGAATCGATCTGACCGTCTCTGTAGCAAATGTAATCGCACTAACACTCACCAAAAGTGGCTGTACTACATTTTCTTCCAGAATATCCGAAATAGTCCCCTTTCGTACATTAATCCCTGCTGAAATCTCCCCTTTAGCGTGACGATTTCTCAATTCTGTAACCGTCTATATAACAAATGTAGTTATTCAAGGTCAAAATTGAAATTAGTTATTACCTGAATCGGATTAAGACCTGCATTTTCAGCTAATGTAAATGGAATAATCTCCAAAGCGTTAGCATAAGCTTTGAGACAAATAGCATCAATGCCGTCTTTAGTATCTGCCAAGGCTGCCAACTTTAACGCCAATTCAATTTCAGGAGAACCACCTCCGGCAACTAATGCTCCTTTACGTACAAGACAACGTATTACGCATAAAGCATCATGTAGAGACCTTTCTGCCTCTGCCAAAACAAGTTTATTCGAGCCTCGGACTAACAACGTAATGGTTTTTCCTCCACTTTGAGCGCCTGTCATTTTCACCATACGGCTACCTCCAACACCTATCTCTTCAACAAGTTCAGCTGTAACAAGGTTTTCGGCTGTGAAATGATCTAGAGAAGCGATGGGGCGACAACCAAGTGATTTACAAACGAATTCGACATCTTCACGTTCAACATCTTTGATAACCATACATTTGATTTTATCCAGGAAGTGAAGGGCCAGGTCGGAGACGGCATCACGAAGGATTGATTTCTGAATCTGTTAAAGAATGTAACTGTAGTGATTGTAAAGAAAGAGAAAAAAAATTACCAAAAGAACATTACAACCAGCTTTCTTAATCTGTTTGACTATATTTAAAATATATGTTCTTTCTTCTTTAAGGACTCTATCCATTGCGGCATAATCAGAAACAATGACGTTATGATCCATGTCAGTTTTAGGAGGTGAAATACAAAATTGAATGAAACCAATTTTAGCTTTTTCCACACGTTTTGGACCGTTTGTATTTGCAATTCTTTGAGGGAAAACCAAACCTTCTATTAATTGAGTATCTTCAACTGTGCCTCCAATTTGTTTAATTACTTTAATATCAGACAGAGAAACAACTTGTTCACGACCTGGTTCAACAACTTTCAAAACTGCATCAACAGCTAAAGGTGCCAAAAGACTGGACTGTTGAGACACAACTTTTGAATTTAGAGAAGTTGACGCGCTTTTAATCATCTGTTCACGATTATCTAGCTTAATTGGAGTTGAGATATTAGTCAAAATCTAAAAGGAAACAGAGAAATGTTACACTGTTTCGACTTTATGTATTTCTGGAAGACTAATAAAAATCAGAGAAATGTTTATAACAGAAGTGCTACTCTCTAAACTACTAGAATCGCAAAAGACAAAACTCTCATCAGATTTTCTTCCAGAAATACGTCAACTACACTGTTCTTACTTCAACTGCGTGTTTAGCAGCTCTCTGAAACGACTCAGAAATAGCAGTCGGGTGAATCCCACGAGACAGTAATTTTTCAGCAGCATCAAGTAAAGCCCCAGCAATGACAACAACTGTTGTGGTCCCATCGCCAGCTTCAATATCCTGAGCATGTGATAATTCAACCAACTACAAAACAAACTTATTCAACAATTCAGACATTCAAAAAAATACCATTTTAGCTGCTGGGTGTATAACATTCATTTGTTTCAAGATTGTAGCCCCATCATTGGTTATAGTGACCTCGCCGTTGCTTGCCTGAATCTAATTAAACGACAGTTAAGAAAACATAATTTTGAACGTATTTTGAGTTAAATTACCATTTTATCCATACCCCTGGGCCCCAAACTTGTCCGAATCGCATCGCAAACAGCTGAAATTTCAAACGTCGATATTAGACGAATTAAGCAAAATAACCAGACAAAACTGGTACTAATCGTTGTGTTTTTATGTAAAATTCAAGAAGAGGTCACAAATTTAAGGAATTAAGGCGTATTTTTATGAAATTTTTGTTTACCTTTTGCGGCATTTATGTTGCTGGTACGGACATCAGTCGGCTTGCTTTTATCCTTGTAGACAACCCCTCGGGACTTATTTCCGTCACCCATCGATGCCTGAATCGTCATTTTATCAAATTCTTGTAAAAAACACACACTTTAATGTATAATTCAACGGATGATTAAGGATTTTTCAGGAGTTTTGTATTTTCAGGAGTATAACATGAAATGACAGATGACAGGTCACATGACAGGTTTTGACAAATGTCAGAATTGACAGTTGTTTTTGAGGTTAGGTCAAATTTGAATTTTAATTGTTTTTGAATGATAACAGTGATAACACCAGACAATTATTGAATTACATTGAAACAGATAAAAATGTAGGAGTTTTGGGTGAGTTATAATGTTTGTTATCAAAATTTTGGTAATTTTCTGATTGATGACATAACCTCAAAAAATTTTCAAGAATGGTTATCAGGCGATAAAACATGCTATTTCCACTCGTACAATTATGTAAATCGTGATTTCACACGTCGAGAGCTATGTGAAAATGTCGACGTTTTTATGGACTGAATTATTTCCATCAAAACTCAGTTTTGGGATTTTTGTCGCTTATATTTTACTCTTTGTAGGACAAGGTAAATCTGCTTTATTCCTCTTCTGCCCCTAATTATTCAATTGTAGGAATACTAGTAACAGCGTCCCAAAAGTCAGACAATCAATATGATTACAATATTATCACTGTTGTTCTACTAACTGAAGTTCTTAAATTAATTGTATCAACACTGTTGTACTGCAAGGAGTAAGTCTAATTTATTTTAAACTCGTGTAATACGTGGCTTGTAGCAACAGCCCCAAATCTCTAGTCGGCAATATAATTGAAAATAGAAAAGTATTAGGTCTTTATTTTGTACCTGCACTTTTATACTGTTTCTACAACAATCTTTCCTTTGTTAACTTATCAGTATTTGACCCCACAACTTATTATTTATTGCTACAATTGAGAGTTGTAGTCACTGGAATTTTATTTCAAGTGAGTATCTCTGTGAAGGCCAGGATTCCTGACTTTCAGACGATAAATCAATAACTTCCTCAATTCCAGGTCATTTTTAGTAAAACATTAAGCAAGAAGCAATGGTTGTCATTACTTATTTTAACTTTTGGCTGTATGTTAAAACAGATTAATTTCACTGATGTCTCACAAGAAAAAAAATCTCTCTCACTTGGTGTTGGTATAAACAGCATTTTAATACTTTTACAAATTTTTTGCTCTTGTCTTGCCGGAGTCTACAACGAATATCTATTAAAAAAACAAGGCGCTGATGTAAACATATTTATTCAAAATGTTTTTATGTACTTAGACTCAATTGTATGTAATGTTGTTTTATTAGGTGTAAGAGGTCACTTATCTACTGCTTTTGATTATGAAAATATTACCAAAGTATTCAATTATAAAGTATTACTCGTAATGTTTAATAATGCTGCTATTGGTATTGTCACCAGTTTTTTTCTCAAGACTTTAAATTCGATTTTAAAAACTTTTGCCAGTGCCTTGGAATTAATTTTGACGGCTGTGTTAAGTTATCTGTTTTTTAGTATTCCTATTTATTTGAATACTGTTCTTGCTATTGCCACTGTACTATTTGCTGTGTATTTGTATTCGCAAAATCCTGTATCAAACCCACCAAAGGCCAGTAAACAACGAGATGAAATCGCCCTAATCAAATCAGAGGAAGTCTAATATAAATTTATGTATTATTGGTTCCATAACCAACACTGAACGAATTATTTTTTTTAAATTTAATTTTTATATGATTCAGGTTAATAAAATGTAGATATTACGTGAATTATGATTGTTTACTTTTCCTTTATTATATACATGATCTAACAAGGGTGTGACAATTTTAAGCACTGATTGCATAATCTCAAAAAAACACTGAACAATACTAGAGTTCCTGAATGCCATTTTGACGTTTCTTATTTTCTATGACACTTTATTTAAATTAAAAAGATATTAACAGTATTTTACATATTAAAAGAAATAAGAAAGAATAGTGAGCTTCTAAAACGTCAAAATGGCATCCAAAGTCTCTAAACAAAGCTAAAAGTTTTTAAATTTTCTTTGCTCCTACATAAAATAAATATTTTGAGCGTTTTTAATGAGTTTCTTCTTTTCGAGCAATATATACAGAGTCGCCAACGCTAATCAAACCTGTTCTAGTAACTTCCAGATTGATACCAAATCTTGGTCCATGATCAGGACCGGAATGTTTGCGATATCTGTAAAAAAAATATATAAATAGGTCTTGAAAGGGTATCATAACTCTTTAAAGATGTCAGTTGAAAAATTCTAGAAAAAAGAGATTCTAGAAGAATTTGAGGAACGAAGACAGAAGAGCGGAGGAAGACTTATGGAGAACGAAAGACAATTCTAAAGAAGCTTGAAAAATTAAGGAAGATTGAAGAACAAAGAAAAATTCTGAAAGAACAAAAGGAGATTCTAAAGATGTTGAAAAACAGCGTTTGGAAGTGAAAAGAAGAATTTGAAAAACTATTATTGATAGAAAGCAAAGAGTAAAACAAAACTATTTATTTAAAAATTCTAGAAAAATCAAGTTTCTAGAAGAATTTGGGAAAGGAAGATAGAAGAGTGAAGGAGAACGAAAGACAATTCTAGAGAAGTTTGAAAAACAACGATTTGAGAAGAATAGCAGACAAAAAATTAAGGAAGATTCTAGAAGAATAAAGGAAAATTCTGAAAGAACAGAAGGAGATTGTAGAAGAGCTTGAAAAACGGTGTTTGGAGGTAAAAAGAAGAATTAAAAAACGATTATTGATAGAAGATGAAGACTAAAAGAAACTGTTAAACAAGTTAAAAAATGTCTGTTCATAATTCTAGGAAAGAGCAGTTTCTAGAAGAATTTGTGAAACAAAGATAAAAGTGCAAAAGAAGACTTAAGGAGAACAAAAGACTTTTCTAGAGGAGCTTTGAAAAACAACGAGTTGAAAAGAAAAAGTAAGGAAGATTCGAGAAGAACAAAGGAAAATTCTGGAGGAATAGAAGAATGTGCTGACGGAAGAAGAAAGAATAGTAAAAAAATTCTAAAGGGAAATTGTTGGTTGGAAGAAGAAAAGAAGTTTCTAAGAATATGAGAAAGACGATTTGAAGAGATAGAAGTTATACTAACTTTTCTAGAGTTTTCAACGGCTCTCTTGTAATATCCCTGATTCCATTTTCGGGTCCAATAGTTGTAAAAATGCATCTGGTGCAGTCTTTAACATTTCGCAAAATAACTTTCTCTCCAATTTTAATCCATTCCCAGTTGTCTTCATCATAAGCCTCCAAATCAGATCCATCAACCACAATATTATGTCGGAAATGCTCAACTGTTACATCAGTTTTACCAATTCTCTTATTCAAATCAGCCACTGATTTAGTATTGATTAGGCTAACACTCGACAAATCTGCAAACAAACCCTAAAAAACACGAATTATTTCTGTGAAATGCTAAAGAAGAGACTAACAGTCGAGCGATTACTAAGATTCTTGTAGTAATCTAACAGTTTCTTCTGGGCTTGGGTGATATCTCGACGATGGGCAGCATCATTGTAGCCCAATCTCAAGTCGAAATCGCGGTCGGTTATGTAGCGAGAAAACCAGCTAGCTGCCTCTTCACCACAATCAATCGCTTCAATTTGCTCATTTTTCCAGCATCTAAATAAACTCAATTAATGCCAAACACCAATCACAGCTTTAGTATGGAAACGAAGACGTTTCTATGGTAGCCATAAATAGAAACCAAGACGTTTCTATAGCAACTATATCACCAATCACAGAAACGAAGATGTTTCTATAGCAATCAGCAAGCACAGCTTTAGTATAGAAGCGAAAACTTTTCTATGGTGAGCACCAATAGAAACGAAGACGTTTCTGTAGCAACTACCAAGCATTAGTATGGAAAGGAAGACTTTTCTATGGTAACCACCAATCAAAGCTAATAATTGTCCGCTATTGGTATGGAAAAGAAGTTGCTACCAATAGAAACGAAGACGTTTCTGTAGCAACCACCAAGCATAGCATTAGTATGGAAAGGAAGACATTTCTATGGTAATTGGTAACCAATAGAAAAGAAGACGTTTCTCTAGTAACGGCTAAAGGCATTACTTGATTTTGACGACTCCGTTTTCTTGTCGGCTGGGTATTTTGACATAGAGTGTCCTCATAGTGGGTGCATCAATGGCAAGATGGTTCTCATCATGGACGGAGACGTCTATGAAGACCATTTTCGGATGGGTGCGTGCGGTGCGAAATTCATGGTCTTTCGCTCCGTAGACTACTAGCGTTCTTAAATAAATAATTTATATAACCTTGAGATGATTTATTAGGGCTTATGTAAGGTTCTACCTGTCTCTTAATTGGAAAGCCTTTTCGTCGTCTTTTGTTTGTTTGATTCCAACATCAGTAACTTCGGCCTTTTGTAATTCGATTCGATGTCCGCTCTTAAGGGGATATAAATGGATTTTTTTAACGCTTCCAACTCGTTCCCATTCTGTTGGTATTTTAACGTTGGTCCATTTTTTGTAAATGTAAGAACCAACAACGGTAACGGCCGCTACTATACTTGTAAAGACGACAGTTTGTGTCACACTGGTGAGACCCATTTTTAGAGACTAAAAAAGCTAATTTTATAGAATTACGTTTGCTTTAATTCTCTTATCATAATTGGTTGTAAATTAATATAGTCAGACGGTTATAGCTAACAAACATTTGTGATTTATTTAGATACAGTTGCGTCATTTCGCTCGACTGAATAAATTTTTTTTTTTGATAACGGTACATGCATTAAAAAATGAGAATTATGTTTAAAAAAATAATTACTATTATTTATTTACTTACACAATTGTCATTAAAAAATAATTAGGAAACATTTAAGAGCTCATCACAGCTCGACTTCGATGGGTTAAATTACTAGTAAAAAGATGACAAACAAAAATATTATCTTTATTTGTGATAACCACTAAGTGATAAAAGACACCAGTTGTGAACTCTTTATTTATTAATAATAAATATTTGTTTATAGCTTACCGTTTAGCGATTTGTTGGATTGCTTCGAAAACGAGTTTTAAACATGTGACACAGTTTAGAAAAAAAATATTATGCGGTTTAGACCAGGCAACCCACTATACAATGACCTTTGAATGCGTTTTAAAAAATTGAAATGCTCTACTGGTTACAAAATTATGAACTCAATTAAAATCGGAATTTATTTACCTAAGAAACAAAAAACGAGGACACCAATAGGGGTCTCTGGGTTTTAAATTAGTTGAAGTACGCTTCTGGATTTAAAAATAAGGCTCTCAAAATTATTTTGGGTTTCTAAAACTGGAAGAGAAGAAAGTTGTTGTTATTAATTAAAATAAAATGAATTAAGTCGCCTGCGGCTCCCAAAATTGTTAAATTAACGCCTCCGGCTTTCAAAATTACTGAAATGCTCTTAACGCTCCAAAAAACTGCTTCGCTTTTTTAAAATTTGAATAGTGTTTTTGACTCCAAAAATTATTAGAATAGCCCCCCCGGCTTGAAAGAATAGTAAAATGTTATTTCTAGCTCTCAAAAATTGCCGTCTTTGCCGTTATTAATTTAGAAATGTCGCTTTCAGCTCCAAAAATTATTAAAATATCCACTCCAGTTTTCAAAATTAGTAAAATGTTGTTGAGAACACCGAATATAAAAGCCTCGGACTCTTTAAATTGAAAGAACTTACCGATTTTGTCATTAATAACCGAAAAATTTATAAGAAATGTCGTTTTATTGCTCCAAAATTTATTAACATAGCGTCTCCGGGCGCTTCCGGATTTCAAAGTTAGTAAAATCTTGTTGCAAGATCTGGAAAAGTGCCTCAGGTTCGTAAAATTTAAAAAAAAATATCGTCTTCGTCGTTATTAATTTAAAAATTGATAAGAATGTCGCTTTCGGCTACAAAAATTATTAAAGTATCTCCTACAGCTTCCAAATTAGTAAAATGTTGTTGATAATTTCGGAAAAGGGTTTCGGACTCTTTAAATTGAAAGAACACATTGCTTTTGTCATTAATAATCGAAAAATTTATAAGAAATGTTGTTTTGGACTCCAAAAATTATTAAAATAGCGCTTTCGGCTTACAAAATTAGTAAAATGTTGTTGCTAGCTCTGAAAAATTGCCTCAGGTTCGTAAAATTAAAAGAACATATCGTCTCTGTCGTTATTAATTTAAAAATTAGTAAGAAATGTCCCTTTCGCTTCCATAAATTGTTGAAACATCGCCTCCGGCTCTCAAATTAGTAAAATATTGACTCTAACTTCTAACATTGGTAAAATATTGCCTTCACCTTTCACAACAACAAAAAATGTATCTCCTGTGTCTTTATTGTTTTCACTTTCAACGAGGAATGTCATTTTCGTCTCTAAAATTGTTAAATTATCTCTTTCAGCTTTCAAAATTAGTAAAATGTTGTTGCGAACTCCAAAAAACGGCCTCAGACTCCTTAAATTCAAAGAAAATATCAATTTTGTTATTAATTATCGAAAAATTTATAAAAAATGTTTTTTAGACTCCAAGAATTATTAAAATAGTGCGTCCGACTTTTAAAATTAGTAAAATATTGTTGCTAGCTCTGAAAAAGTCCTCAGGTTCATAAAATTTGAAGAACATCTCGTCTTTGTCCTTATTAATTTAAAATTTGGTAAAAGTCTAGCTTTCGGCTCAAAAAATTGCTAAAATATCTCTTTCAACTTTCAAAATTAGTAAAATCTTGTTGTGAGGTCTCAAAATGTGCCTCGTATTCGTAAAATTTGAAGAACATATCGTCTTTGACTCTTTCTCGTTATTAACTTGATTTATTAACTTCTCGTTATTAATAAATTTCGCTTTCGGCACAAGAATTGCTAAAATATCTACTCCAGCTCACAAAATTAGTAAAATGTTGTTGCTAACTCCAAAAGAGGGTCTCATATGTTCGTGAAATTACAAGAACTTACTGACTTTGCTGTTACTAATTTAAAATTTAATAAGAGATGTCTCTTTCGGCTCCAAAAATTGTTAAAACATCGCCTCCGGCTCTCAAATTAGTAAAATGGTGACTTTAGCTTCCAGCGTTTGTAAAATATTGCCTTCACCTTCCACAGCTACAAAAAGTGTATCTTCTATGTCTTTATTGTTTTAAAAATTAATAAGAAATGTAATCTCTGGCTTTTAAATTAGTAAAATTACATCTACAGATTTCAAAGTTAGTAAAGTCTTAGCTTAAGCTCTCAAAATTCGCTCAGGTTCGTAAAAATTAGAAGAAAATATCCCGTTTGATGTTATTAATGTCAAAATTTTAAAAATTACTAAAAAAATTTATAAGAAATGTCCCTTTCGGCTTCTAAAATTGTTAAAACATCGTCTCTAGCTTCTGGTATTAGCAAAAAGGCGTTCTTTGGATTACAAAATTGTACAAGTATTTATAATTAAATAAATTAATTAAATAATTTAAAAAAACAAATTTGTATTAATAATTTATTAGAATTTAGCTCTGTTGTTAGATTTCTTAGCTCTTGGTTTGATCTTTTCATATTTTTAAACTCGAGCTATAATCTGTTATTTTAGCCCCTTGAATAATAAATTATAACAATTAATAAAAATTTCATAAGACAAGCAAATATTAATTCATATTTAACTGTTTTACAACCGCAATTTCACTGCTCAATGATCAATTTGAAGTAGAATTTCATAAACCGTTTTAAGACTCTCGACATAATAATCCGCTTTATATTCTTTAGGAAACCTCCAATTTTCCAGCCAATCCCTTTTCGTAATTCCACTCAAAACAAGCAATTTTTTGTAGCCGCAATTACTCGCAAACGCCATATCATCATCAATTCTAAAAAACAAATTTCAAAATTGTTTTTTACATCGTTTAAAAAGCGTCTTACGAGTCTCCAATAAACAAAACCCTTGAAGGATCCCCCAATTCATGCCTTTCCATGATAAAATCCCTATATTCAGTGTGAGGTTTTGCCAGACACAGCGCTTTTCGGCCCGTGAACCTCTCCAAAATCTCGGTGAAATATCCAGGCCCGAAAAGGACACGATCCGGGCCCGAATAAATATTTTTACTGCCGTTTGTTGTAATAAAAACAGTTTCTGGCTGTTTTAAAAACGTAGCGGCTTTTTCTAATTTCAGAAAATTTAAATTCACGTCAGTGTCACAAATAACGGCTCCAATTTCATGATTCTCTTCTAAAGCCAAGTCGAAAAAATTTGTAACCGACTCTGGGATTATTTCAGGCCCGGAATTCGCAATTTCAAACCCTGCCTTTTCCAATTCAACTCGCAAACCAGTCATTCCAAGCAAATAAATTTTTTTAGTAAAATTAATTTTCTTCAAGTGGGAAATAATAGCGAGTTGGGGCATAATAAGCTCCTTTTGGTACAAATCAAATCCTGCATTTATGAGATTTTCGAAGACTTCAATATGAGGTTTTGTGGTTTTATTTGAAACAAAAATAATTTTCTTGTTTTTCTTTTTAAGTAATCTTAGGGCTGGCTCAGCTCCTGGGATTACTTCAGGAAAATGCCACAAAACTCCTAAAATAGGATTGCAATATTTGGATTAGGACTCGCAGACTTACCGTCAACATCGCATAGAATTTGATCAAACGAGTCAAAAAAATTCTTTTGTTCAGATAGAGGGACACGACTTAAGTCTTTCATTGCAGTTTGTTTTTTGTACACGTGTTGCATCATGAAGTAGCATAAAAAATAAAACAAAGGAAAATTTATTTGCATTGTTTTATTAATCCTGTCAGTCTTATTATTAAATAATGTAAAAGTAAAAGCTGTTTGTTCACCAGAAGGTCACTTCAGTTTCAGTAAAAAATCACTCAAAATCTCTAAAATTGATAGAAATGTCGCTTCCGGCTCCAAAAATTTAAAAAGTAGTCACTCTTGTCTTTATCAAAGTCAAAATCGCTTAATAAATGCCGCATGAGGCTGCCAAAATTGTTAAAAAGTTGCCTTCGGCTTTCAAAATTAATAAAATATTGCCTTTGACTGATAAAATGGCGAAAACAGTGTATTTTTTGTGTTTATTGATTAGACACATCACTTCCGGCCCTTAAAATTAGTAAAATTACGTTTTCGAACTTCACAAGCAGTAAAATGTTGTCTTGAACTCTCACAATTGTCTCGGATTCGTAAAATTTAAAATTAATTTAAAAATTGATAGAAATGTCAGTTCTGGTTCCAGAAAAAGAAAAATATGTCTTATTAAGCCAGAAATGGCGCCTTCGGCTCTCAAAATTGTCAAAATATTGCCTCTGAATTTCAAATTAGTAAAATGTTGACTCTGTTTCCAAATTCGAAAAATATTGCCTTCAGTTTCCAAAATAACAAGAATAAAGTCATCTGTGTCTTCGTGCTTTTTTGAAATTCTCAAAATTTTAAGGTTTAAATTGGAGAAACAAAGCAAAATTTAAATTTTGAGTTAGATAAAGTTGTAAAATAAGACAAAACTAATGAACGATTATAATTATTGTTATTTTTATCAGCGATTGTGCGGACTGACGTCACAAATATTGCTGGTAGGTAACAAATATAGGCAGAGAGTAATATCAAACTATCAAAGAAATTATTCTTCTAGAAGACTGAGAAATGCTTTTTACCAATTATATGAAAGAAACAAAACTGTAGCTTTCTAGAGGATTTTTTTGTCTATACTGTAGAGAAGAGACATAAGTCTATCTTCTATTTTTTGCACAAAAAAGAAAGAATAGATTCTGTTCTAAATTTCTGTTCAAAATGTTTATACAGATGAGGTATTAGACCAGTAGTTTTAAACTTACAACACTGTAACAAACTATTCGAGAGAGATACACCGCTGATTACTTCCTGGAAATGTAAATCGCACTATGACTCGCAATATAGTGCGTGATTCTGAGAAATATTAGTCACAGCATTACTAGATCCGAGGAATGCTAGCGCATCGTTTTACAGGAATGAAGAGTGTCTGAGTATTTACTAGGAAGCGGCCTATCTGTATATAAACAAGTGAGAGGACAACGATCAGTCAATCCAAGCCGAATAGTTGAATGAGTTGAGTTTAGTGGTTCAACAGAGCGGCAATCTCGGAGCAAATCGCTGATATTGAGCGGTACACTGTGTTATTGAATTATTGTTGTGTTGTTCGTGTAAATAGTAGTTTTAAATAAATTACTCGTTAAGAATCCAACTTTTTAAATTATATAAACCTGAATTTGAAAGAAAAAACAAAAGAAAAACTTATTTGCATTATTTTATTATTTCTGTCAGTATTGTTGTCCAACAGAAGGTCACTTCAATTTCAGTAATAAATCCTTCAAAGTCTCTAAAGTATTGACGTAATAATTTGGTTTAAGTCTTTGGGAAAAACTCCAATTTGTTAGTACTTCTTGACCAGTCCAGCCACTCAAAACCAGCAATTTCTGATAACCACAATTACTAGCAAAAGCCATATCTTCATCAATTGAATCACCAATTACTAAAACTCGTGAAGGACTTCCAATATCGTGCTTCTCTTTTAAAAATTTATTGAAATCTAGGCTCGGCTTAGCTAGACATATCCCTTTTCGTCCTGTTTGATCCTCCAGAATACGGTGTAAATATCCAGGACCAAAAACAACAATATTTGGAGCTAGATTTACACGATTAAAAATACTTCCGGTAATAAAAATAACATCCGGTTTATTTAAATAATTAACTGCTTTTTGTAATTTTAAAACGTTGGTATTTAAGTCAATATCTAAAATCACAGCACCGACTTTTTGGTTGCAGTTTAGACAACCTTTAATAAAATCATCAATTGATCCAACTTCAGAAATTTCTTCTGTTATTTTAAAACCAGATTGTTGTAAATCTCTTCGTAGAGAGGACATCCCAATCAGGTAGATTTCCTTCGAGAAATTCTGTTTTTTCAAATAGGAAATCATCGCACATGTTGGTGTAAACAAATCAAATTCTGTTTCAGAAATTTCTGATTTTAGTTTCTCATAGTAGTCACGATGAGTCTTTTGTGTATTGTTAGACACAAAAATGATTTTTTTACCCACTTTTTTTAAAAGTTTAATTGTTTTAATAGCACCAGAAATTTTTTTCTCGTGAGTGTATAAAACACCTAAGATTTGATCTATAATAAATATTTTTTTCTGAAAAACTCACCATTTACGTCACATAAAACCTGGTCAAATGAATTTAGGAAATTTTTTTGTTCATCGAATGAAACATAAGACAGATTTTTCATTGTTCGACTTGGAATTACATAAGAAATTATATTTCGAAGCTTTTGCACTCGTAACATTTTAAAATAAGAATAAAAGATTCAGAAATATAGTTTTTGATTATAAGTAATTAACAGTAAGTTAAAATACATGTTTTATTTGATTTTTCAAGTTTTGTACGTCTTGAAAAAAAAAATTAATTAAAATATGTTAATTGTTTCTATTGGAAAGAGGTCGGTGTTACAAGCTGTTGATAATATTCGTAATCATAACTGTATAAAACTCGTGAATTATATTTAAATAATAAAGATTGATTTTTAATTAATAATTTATTCCGAATTTAACAGTACAATAGTTGGGTAAGGAATAATTATTTAATTTTTTTTTAACTGTACAATGCACTGATGCTCTATGCTGGCTCAGTGTCTTGTCCATCAGGGTTAGTACACTTGTATCCTCATGTTTTACATCATGAGAAGACGAATAGTATTTGCTGTTCAAATACTTAATAGCTTAAAAGTCCACGAGAATACAAATAATTGGATTGAGCATGTTTCGAGGGGTGTAACAGGATTTAATCTGAATTTGTTTATTTAATATATAAATTATAAACTCTACAAATCAATTCATAAATAGTTTTTAAACTCTCAACGTAAAATTCCGTCTTGAACTCCTCTTCAAATTTCCAGTCTTGGAGATCACCCATTTTTGTCAATCCACTCAAAACCAGCAATTTCTTGTACCCAGATTTAGTCGTAAATCCCATATCGGCTAAAATCCTGACCCCAAATTAATAGTTATTTACGTATGGGCTAATTTCAAGTTGAAAGACTACTGGTAGTATCACAAATTTTAATACTTTTTCAAATTCTGTTTCAGAAATTTCTGATTTTAGTTTCTCATAATAGTCTTGATGAGTCTTTAGTGTATTGTTCAACACAAAAATGATTTTTTTACCCAATTTTTTTTAAAGTTTAATTGTGTCACTAGCACCAGAATTTTTTCTCGTGAGTATATAAAACATTTAAGATTTGATCATTAGTAAATATTTTTTTCTGAAAAACTCACTATCTACGTCACATAAAGACCTAGTCAAGTGAATTTAGGAAATTTTTTGTTTCTCTGATGAAACGTAAGAAAGATTTTTAATAAGAAAAATAAGAATGCCATTCAGCCATCCAATCAAAGCGTGTCTTTCTTTTGTGGATTGTACACCGTGGGTATTAAGCAGGTCTACTACATTATTTGACCTTCGCCAAATCACCACAATACTCGTAGAAGATAAGACAAGGAGCCTAATTAGCAATCAAAATGCATTCCGAATTTCGACCGTGACAAAGATTTCTTCAAGAGTACAAAAGGATGCAGCTATTTTGAATTTGAACCCTTGTGCTGAGTTATTTCTCTATCTTGTACTGTAACTTTGTAAACGAAGAACTACCTAAATCTACTTAATTATTTTTTTATTTTATTGGGAATAACCCAATTTACAGAATAAACAGCTTCGTTCAAAAATGGCGCTTTCTTCCTTATTTATCATAATGCAACTCACCTTATGTCTACTATTCATAGTAAAACAAACAGAATTCTCTAAAAAAAAATGTGATAAGAGAATAAAATTGCATTTCATGTAAATCCATTACTTAATTTAAGTGAATCCACCATGAAGGACTTATCTACACTTAGTGATAAAGAACTGCTAGAATTTTTTAATTCCTTCGACATAATTCTATCAGACATCAACGGTAAATATTTTTTTACCATTTTAGAAAAAAATACCAGAATTTGTAGGAGTTCTCTGGAATATTCTTGACACCATTCCTGGAGCCGCCGATGGTCTAAATTCCTTGAAAAAAATCGGGAAAAAAGTCGCAGTCGTATCAAACAACACAACCGAATCTCTAACTTCCTGCCACCAACAATTAAAATCATCCGGAATTGATTTAACCAAAGACGATATAATCACACCAACTTTAGCAATGATTTCGTATTTAAAAAATCGTAATTTCACCAAAAGTATTTTCATTCTGGGAATGCCGCCCCTCAAGGAAGCTTTCGCAAACGCCGGTTTTCACGTTGTCAAAAACGACAACAACCCTCCTGTAAAATCCCTGAAAGAATTCGGCGAGAACACAATTGCTGATGACAAAATCGGCGCTGTGATTGCCGAAATTGATCTGAACGTTGATTTTGTCAATTTGCAGAAAGCTGTGGCTTTGATTAAAAAACCAGAAGTGATTTTTCTCGCCGGTCCTAGAGATATGGTCATTCCTTTGGGGCTGGATAGGGTCATGTTGGGGCCTGGGAATTATCTGAGGATTCTGGAAGAGGCAACAGGAAGGACCGGCTTGCAAATGGCGAAACCAAGTCTGAATTTGAGGGATTACATTATAGAGAAACTCAAAATTAAAGACGCGGCCCGGGTTTTGTTTATTGGAGATTCGTAAGTTTGAGGATTTTTTTTTTTTTTGACAAGTTGCATTAATAATATTTTTAATATTCTTCATCTAGTAGATTACGTAAATAATTATTAATTTGTGGTCAGAATTTTAGCCGATATGGGATTTGCGACTAAATCTGGGTACAAGAAATTGCTGGTTTTGAGTGGATTGACAAAAATGGGTGATCTCCAAGACTGGAAATTTGAAGAGGAGTTCAAGCCGGAATTTTACGTTGAGAGTTTAAAAACTGTTTATGAATTGATTTGTAGAGTATATAATTTATAAATTAAATAAACAAATTCAGATTAAATCCTGATGCACCCTTCAGAAGATCCTCAATCCATTTATTCGTATTTTCCTGGGCTCTTAAGCTGTGAGTATTTGAACAGCAAATACTATTCGTCTTCTCATGATGTAAAACATGAGGATACAAGTGCACTAACCCTGATGGACAAGACGCTGGGTCAGCATAGAGCATCAGTGCATTGTACAGTTAAAAAAAAATTAAATAATTAGTCCTTACCCAACTATTGTACTGTTAAATTCGGAATAAATTATTAATTAAAAATCAATCCTTATTATTTAAATATAATTCACGAGTTTTATACAGTTATGATTACGAGTATTATCAACAACTTGTAACACCCACCTCTTTCCAATAGAAACAATTAAAATATTTTAATTAATTTTTTTTTCCAAGACGTACAAAACTTGAAAAACCACTCGAAACATGTATTCTAACTTACTGTTAATTACTTCTAATCAAAAACTATTTTTCTGTATCCTTCATTCCTACTTTTAAAATGTTACGAGTGCAAAAGCTTCGAAATACAATTTCTTATGTAATTCCAAGTCGTACAATGAAAAATCTGTCTTATGTTTCATTAGATGAACAAAAAAAATTCCTAAATTCATTTGACCAGGTCTTATGTGACGTAGATGGTGAGTTTTTTAAGAAAAAAAAAATTATTAATGATCAAATCTTAGGTGTTTTATATACTCACGAGAAAAAAATTTCTGGTGCTAGTGAGACAATTAAACTTTTAAAAAAATTAGGTAAAAAAATCATTTTTGTGTCGAACAATACACTAAAGACTCATCGCGACTACTATGAGAAACTAAAATCAGAAATTTCTGAAACAGAATTTGATTTGTTTACACCAACAAGTGCGATGATTTCCTATTTGAAAAAACAGAATTTCTCGAAGGAAATCTACCTGATTGGGATGTCCTCTCTACGAAGAGATTTACAACAATCTGGTTTTACAATAACAGAAGAAATTTCTGAAGTTGGATCACTTGATGACTTTATTAAAGGTTGTCTAAACTGTAACCGAAATGTCGGTGCTGTGATTTTAGATATTGACCTAAATACCAACGTTTTAACATTACAAAAAGCAATTAATTATTTAAATAAACCGGATGTTATTTTTATTACCGGAAGTATTTTTAATCGTGTAAATCTAGCTCCAAATAGTGTTGTTTTCGGTCCTGGATATCTACACTATATTCTGGAGGATCTAACAGGACGAAAAGGGTTATGTCTAGCTAAGCCGAGCTTAGATTTCAATAAATTTTTAAAAGAGAAACACGATATTGGAAGTCCTTCACGAGTTTTAGTAATTGGTGATTCAATTGATGAAGATATGGCTTTTGCTAGTAATTGTGGCTACCAGAAATTGCTGGTTTTGAGTGGCTGGACTGGTCAAGAAGTACTAACAAATTGGAGTTTTTCCCAAAGATTTAAACCTAATTATTACGTCAATACTTTAGAGACTTTGAAGGACTTACTACTGAAATTGAAGTGACCTTCTGTTGGACAACAATACTGGCAGGATTAATAAAATAATGCAAATAAGTTTTTCTTTTGTTTTTTCTTTCAAATTCAGGTTTATACAATTTAAAGAGTTGGATTCTTAGCGAGTAATTTATTTAAAACTACTATTTACACGAACAACACAACAATAACTCAATTACACAGTGTATCGCTCAGTATCAGCGATTCGCTCCGAGATTGCCGCTCTGTTGAACCACTAAACTCAACTCATTCAACTATTCAACTGGTCGTTGTCCTCTCACTTGCTTATAATATACAGATAGGCCGCTTCCTAGTAAATACTCAGACACTCTTCATTCCTGTAAAACGATGCGCTAGCATTCCTCGGATCTAGTAATGCCGTGACTAATATTTCTCAGAATCACGCACTATATTGCGAGTCATAGTGCGATGTTACATTTCCAGGAAGTAATCAGCGGTGTATCTCTCTCGAATAGTTTGTGACAGTGTTATAAATTTAAAACTACTGGACTAATACCTCATCTTTATAAACATTTTGAACAGAAATTTAGGACAGAATTTATTCTTTCTTGTTTGTGCAAAAAATAGAAAATAGATTTATGTCTCTTCTCTACAATATAGACAAAAAAATCCTCTAAAAAGCTACAGTTTTGTTTCTTTCATATAATTGGTAAAAAGCATTTCTCAGTCTTCTAGAAGAATAATTTCTTTGATCGTTTGGTATTACTCTCTGCCTATATTTGTTACCTACCAGCGATTTCTGTGATGTCAATGCCCACAATCGCTGATAAAGATAACAATAATTATAATCGTTCATTAGTTTTGTCTTATTTTACGACTTTATCTAACTTAAAATTTAAATTTTTGCTTTGTTTCTCCAATTTTTTTAAAACTTAAAATTTTGAGAATTTCAAAAAAAGCACGAAGACACAGATGACTTTATTCTTGTTATTTTGGAAACTGAAGCCAATATTTTTCGAATTTTGGAAACAGAGTCAACATTTTACTAATTTTGAAATTCAGAGGCAATATTTTGACAATTTTGAGAGCCGAAGGCGCCATTTCTGGCTTAATGAGACATATTTTTCTTTTTCTGGGACTCCGAGCTGAGATTTCTATCAATTTTTAGATTAATTTTAAATTTTACGAACCCGAGACAATTGTAGGAATTGAAAACAATATTTTACTGAATGTAAAATCCAAAAACGTAATTTTATAAATTTTAAACGCTGGAAGCGATGTCTATGATCAATATTTTAGTTAATGAACACAAAGAGTACATTCTTTTTGTAATTTTATAAGTCGAAGTCAATATTTTACTAATTTTGAAGCCAGAGTTTTTTTTATCAACTTTTATTACTGCAGTGACACATTTCTGCTAACAGTTAGTAAACAGTGTAACAGTCGCTTTGCAAAATGTCCCAATAAAAACAATAATAAACAGAAAATAATTTATTAAAACAATCTCAATTAAACACTGAAGTCCTTTTTCCCAAAAGCTCTCAAAATAAGATCATGAATATCTTTCAAACTGTCGACATAAAAATCCGGTTTTAGTTCCTCCGGAAAGCTCCAATTTTCCACTTCCTCTCTCTTCGTCAATCCACTTAAAACCAGCAACTTCTGGTACTCACCCTTCGTTGCAAATCCCATATCTATTGGGACACTACCAAGAAATTAAATTAGATCAATTCCCCAACTTACGAATCTCCAATAAACAAAACTCTCTTAGGATCAGTGATTCCACACTTCTTCACTAGAAAATCATTCATAAACGAACTCGGTTTACACATTTCCATCCCTTTCCGTCCTGTGATTTGTTCCAAAATTTTATGAAAACACCCCGGCCCTATTATAATTTTATCCAATCCGATTGGTACCTGCACGTCCATTGCCCCAGTCAAGAAAATCACATCCGGCCGTTTTAATAAACTCGCAGCTGTTTGTAATTTCGTGTAATTCAAATTGAGATCAACATCCGAAATCACAGCTCCGATATTGCCATTTTCGGGGCTTGTAACTGTGGCAAATTCATGCAGTGTCGTGATGGTACGCTCCGACTGAATTAGGGTAAATTTCTGAAGAAACTCACTAAACTTACCTCAATTTCAGCGATTTTAAAACCGGCGCTTTTGAGAGATTCAACCAGAGGCGGCATACTAAGCACAAAAATTTCTTTGGAGAAATTCCGGGAATGGAGATAGGAAATCATGACTTGGGAAGGAGTCACGATTTCGTCTCTCCCTAAATCAATTCCGGAAAATTTAAATTGCTGTTCGAATGCTTCGAGGGATTTTGTTGTGTTGTTTGACACTGCTGTGATTTTTTTGCCTATTTTTTTTAATGATTTGATTGCTGAATCAGTTCCCGGTATACGTTCAAGGATATTCGATAGGACTCCTAGAATTTTGATTATTTTTTGGAGGACTACAAAAATTTATACCATCAACGTCTGTTAGAATTTGGTCAAAAGAATTAAAAAATTCTTGAAGTTCGTTATCACTGAGTGTTATTAAGTCTTTCATGTTTTTTAGACTAAGCTCAACTAAGATAACAATTTGAGTTATCACTGTTGTAATATTGTAAGGACCTTGGATAATTGAAAGTTTTTATGTAAATACAAGATAAACTCATGCATAAATTACTGCAATTTATAAAAATTTTATAATTTATTGAAAATCTCATAAATATCCTTTAAGCTATCAACATAATAATCTGGTTTTAGTTCTTCTGGAAACGTCCAGTTATCTAATACTTCTTTTCGAGTAAGTCCGCTAAAAACCAGCAATTTTTTAAAACCGGAAATACTCGCAAAACCCATATCCTCAGTAATCCTGAAACATATACTGATCTTTGTTTTTGTTATTAATGTAATACATTTCTAATTTTATTTTTATGATAGTTTTTATGATACGTTGTTAATGAGATTATAACGAATAATAGATCCACCGGAAAAAAATCAGCAAAAATCCGGGTTCAGTGCGATTTTTGCTGAGCACAAAAAAATGTATCTTAAATATTACTCAAAACTATAAAAACCACATCAGAAACATATTACTTTAAGTCACTTACGTATCACCAATAAACAAAACACGCCCCGGTTCCTTAATATTATACTTTTCCTTTATAAAATCCCTCAAATACGGTCCTGGTTTCGCCATAGGAATCGCCTTCCGCCCTGTTAGATCCTCCAAAACTCTGTGAAAATTCCCCGGTCCGATTATGGTTTTCCCAGGGGCGTAATGCAACTCTCTATCAGAGCCCCCCGTCAGGAAAAGAACCTGGGGGTCTCTCAAATACAACCCTGCTTTTTGCAACTTAATCATATTCAAATTGACATCAAGATCTGCAATAACAGCCCCGACATTCTCGTTTTTAGTGACACAAGCCCTAACAAATTTCGGGACGTTTTCTTCGATTTTGTCAGGAGCGTATTCTGCAATTTTAAAGCCGGATTTTTGCAAATCTGATCTGAGAGCTGTCATTCCAATCAGGTATATCTCTTTCGAGAAATTGTTTTTTTGAAGGTAGTCTATCATTGCAAGGGTTGGTTGGACTAAATCAGATTCAATTCCTGCTGATTTTAGTTGTTGGTAGTAGTCGTTGTGGGTTTTTGTTGCATTGTTTGAGACGTAAATTATTTTTTTCTTCAGGGTTTTTAGGGTTTTTATTGTGTCTATTGAGCCGGGGATTTCTTTACCAAAAAGCCAGATTACACCTAATTTGGTATATCTATAAATGGAGGTGACTTAAGGCTGAGTTACTTACCATCAACGTCGCATAAAACGTGATCAAAAGAATTTAAAAAAATTGTTATTTCGTTTTTAGTTGCTTTAGTCAAGTCTTTCATGATGAGAATTGAGGAAAACAGTGTTATCTCAGTGACCTTCCTGAGCACTTAAGTAGACTAATATGACTTAAGTAGGGATTGTTGATAGACAACACTTAATACGTAAAAAAGTTTATTAAAAAATAAATTTGCACAGCAATTATTACAATTTAAAGCAAAAACTGTTGTAAATCCCCATTTCTAATATATGCATTTTATAAAAAAATGTTTCTAGAATGATTGTTTACAAAAAATTGAGATAAACTACAGCCCCCGTCCCAAAATTCTATTAAAAGACATTTTTGGAAGTCACAAACAAAAAATATTGTAAATTGCTTCTTTTCTACTAAAACTTTTATTTATATCCGGCTCGAAGGACCATAAAATTTTTAAATCTGTGTCCCGAAGGAAAAAAAATTAGAATACAACTGTCACCGACGCCAAAATTCTATTAAAAATTTTAAAATCCATTTTTGTGAGTTGGAATTGAAAATTTTATGAATTTGTCCTTTCTTTGATACTCAAACCTTCCTCTGCCTCCAGCTCAACAAACAATAAAATTTTTAAATATAATTTTGAAGTCAAAAACGGCAATTATTGTTTTTAAAAAATGGTTTAGCAGCGTAAACAGTAAGGGCTCATCATAAACGTAATATTATTATTTTTCCATAATTGTAGTTCTGAAGAAGAAGATAATAAATCTGAATACGTTTTTCCCTCAATAACGCACGTGTTTTTTAGTTCTAAACCTTGTAAAATGTTATTTAAGGGGGTATTCTGGTGTAGATGCATGAATTTGAGGTGTTTTTTCGGGTGCTATAAATAAAAAACAAAAAATATTTTTACTATCTATTTTTGACAAGATATTTACTAATATTTTTAGAATACATAAAAAAATAAAAAATGACAAAAAATTAAAAACTCAAAATGTTATAAGTTGTTGAAGTAAGGGATTGAAAAAAAAAATGGCGCGCCAAGTTTATTACGATTGCAACCCTTCTAATGATCCGAAACAAAAAAATAACAAAGATTAGTAATTTAGATGAATGCTGCTATTGTAGTAACTAAAAAAAAGTGAGGAAAAATTTTTTTTTGCTAAATTCCGGCTGTCCGAAAAAAATAAAAATGTTTCTACTATTTTTTTCCCTTTTCGGAGGTTTTTAAAAATAGTAAAAATTTGTATTTTGTTATAATAATAGTTAGTAGGATAGAGACATGTATTGAGAACACTCACACCAAATTTAAAGTAAATTGGTTAAGTAGAACCTGAGAAATCATGAGAAACTCTTTGAAAAATGTAGTTTTCGGGTAAAATTAGGTAGACGGGTGATCCCAACGTCTTTTATTCGATTCGTTCCGGTCTAAAATGACTATATCTCTGAAAATAATTCAAATTTTAACAAATCCTTTTAAGGAGATATTCTTGAAAGATTAAGCTTTGAAAATACAAAAAAAAAAGATTTTTTCAAATTTCTAGACCAGAATACCCCCTTAAGGTTTTAAAATTGTCTACAACTCTCAATTTTACTAAAACTGTCGCCTGCGGCTCCTAATCTTCTTACGATTTTATTGATTTTAGACGTAGTGCCATCTATGAATATCATTTTAAACGTATTAACCACACCGCCTTAATTGTTACTTGTAGGTCAATGACTTCAATTTGGCGCCAAAAACTTAAGTTATTTTATGTCCTTGAATAATAAATAACATATTTCTCCTCAACAGTAACAAATATTAAACCAATTCTGTAAAAAAAACACCTAATATATATATATCAGTAAAAGCAGAAAATAGGCCATGACACGCCATTTATAACGGTACATTTTTTTTCAAAGGTGATACAGCAGAATTGCGAACGCAGTTTTGTTGTTAAAAATGAGTTTGAATAATTTCTAAAACAGAAAATTCAGCTCTTGAATTATGTAAAGATTAGTTCAAGGTTGAGTAGATAACAATTTTTCTTTGTAAATACGTGAAAAGACCGATAACAATCAGTTACTTAAAAAGTGTTGTTTGTTGTTATTTGTGTCAATTGAAACTCGCCATGAAAGATTTAAAGTCGCTTAGTAAGCCCGAATTTGAAGAATTTTTGAATTCTTTTGATCGAATTTTATCCGATGTTGACGGTAAGTCCACTCATTTATACAGAATTTGCCCAAATTTTAAAAATTTAAGGCGTGTTATGGCTATCACTCGAGAGCATCCCTGGAACGGAAACCGCAATGAGATCATTAAAAAAATTAGGCAAAGAAGTTGTTTTTGTTTCAAATAATTGTACAAAAAGTCTAGATGATTACATCAAACAACTCAAAAAAGGCGGTTTTGATATTGAAAAAGACCATCTTGTAACACCAGCACTTGCTACAGTTTCGTATTTGAAGAAACAGAATTTCAATAAAGAAATCTTCGTTATTGGAATGTCTTGCTTGAAGCAAGATTTCAAAAATGCGGGATTGAAAATCGCCCAAGATGCGGTACAATTTTGACTTTTTGGAAACTCTTTCTACTTTATTTTTTTGGTCTTCCATAAAACTTTATAAAGCTTCTTAAAACACGTGTGATTAATACCGAGTTTTTTAAAAAAATTGATAAGCAATAACTACTCCGACCTGTTAAATATACACAATACTAAACCGAAATTTAATGTCTGTTTTTGACTTGAAGCTCTCATAAATCAACGTTTAATAATGATAATTTAATCACTGTGATTTACAAGAAGTCCATAAAACTGTTATGGTAGACCGAAACAATCAGAAAGAGTATAACTCTCTTAATTATACCAAATTTCAGCCGGACCGAATCGACGAAACTATCCAAGCTCTAGTCAAAAACGCAATAACCGATAATGAAAATATCGGTGCTGTAATTGCAGACGCTGATATTAATTTAAATTACGTAAGACTGCAAAAGGCTGCAACGTATTTAAAACGACCGGAAGTTATTTTCATTACTGGAGCAACAGATACTAAGGTTCCAGTAGGCTTGAATAACGTCCTCATAGGACCTGGGTATTTCCACAAGATTTTGGAAGACCTCACCGGGAGAAAGGCAATCGCAATGGCGAAACCTAGCCCAAATTTGAATGAGTTTATAGTTGAAAAGTTTCAGATTAGGGATAAATCGCGAGTTTTGTTTATTGGAGATTCGTAAGTCGGTTCGGTTTGGTTGTAACCGAGTGAAAATTACGGTTTTAGGGTTATGGAAGATATGGGATTTGGGACGAAATGTGGGTACAAAAAGTTGTTGGTTTTGAGTGGTTTAACTCAAAAAGAAGCGATTGAAAATTGGAAGTTTCCTGAGGAGTACAAGCCGGATTTTTACGTAGATAATTTAAAAAGCGTGCATGATTTAATTGAGCGCCATTTTGGTAATAAATTGTAATAAGTGCTGTGCAAATTTATTTTTTTAATAAAGTTTTTTACATATCAAGTGTTGTCTAGCAAAAATCCTGACCTAAGCAGAATTAATCCGTGTTCAAGAAGGTCACTGAGATAACAATATTTTTCTCGATTCACACTATCAAGACTTGATTTATGTGCGAGTTTAAAGGGCCTTATGGAGGTTTTTCAAATAATGAAAAGGTTTGGTCTTGTAATGTTCATAGAATGCTAAAAAAAATTATATTTTTTTAAGTTTAGAATATAAAACTGTCATTTTTTTTATTTTTTTGAAATCAGGACTTTAATATTACACACCCATATCCGTTATTTATTTACCAAAAAAATCTTTTTATGACACTTTAAATTAGACACTCTATTCCTCATGTCTAAGCATCCTGCTATTAAATGTCTAACTTTTATTTTTAATAAAAAAAATATAGTAAAATAAAAATCGCTTTTAATTTAAATGATTGTGAACGGGCCTTAAGTTTTTGGCGCCAAATTGCGGTCATTGACCCACCAATAACAATTAAGGGGGCGTGGCTAATACATTTAAAATGACATCCACAGATGTCGCTACTTTACCTAAAGTCACAAGACTAAAAAATAAACACCATTTAAATAAAATTTATTCAATAATACTCATACAAAAATTACATAATAGTACATAAAGATAAAATCTAACCTAATCGACTTTTTCTTCTGGTTTTGTCCCACCCTCAAAGTACGCTTTATAAAGAAACATTCCTAAAGCTACATGTAAAACAATTACAGCCATAACGGCCGACCACACATTACTTGCTAAGTTTCCTGTACCAATTAGACCTAAAACGTGAAAAATTACAAAAAAATGTGAATTTTAACCCGGAATTGGGGTACCTTCGAAAAAGAAATATTTCATACCAAAGAACGTTGTTATTGGTGCAAATAAAATAAGAGCACAATAAAAGAAAACAGTCTTAAAAAGATTATAAGGCGTTGTTTCAATCATTTTTGTGGAATAAATTTTGCAAAATTAATTGAGGTTAGGTTTTTAAGTGTGACAGCTGTCAATTTGTTTAGGGATTTTTGTTTTTGTAGGTTATTTGTGAATTATTAACTGAACACAAACAAATTTGTTTAAATTTAAATAAATTTGATTGATTTATGTATTTATAACGTTTTAATTGCATAAAACGTTTTTAAAGTGTGTAGGTTATAAAAGAGGTCATGTTTTCCATGTCGGTTGGTACCTCTGAAGCGCGCAAATTTAAATTATCAAAACGAAATGACGCATAACTGTCACAAGTGTTTGTTTATTTACGTTCTTTTGCGTTTTAATTTGTCTGAATTACGATATTTTGATGATTTGTTGGAATGTATTCGCGGAAAGATAGTTTACAGCACTCTGTGCCAAAATCACACTTGTGGAAAATTACTCGTGTCTGTTCGTTTGATCTCGAGTAAATCCGAAGTTCAAAAATTGACTTTTTGAAAATTTCTGAATTACTAATAGCCCCCTTGTGTAATCAAACCGTTCCACTTTATATCTCTCATCATTAATGCAGTCTGAAAAGTTCCCATTCCGTTGAACTTATCAAAAGTGAAAGTTGGGGTTACCGGCAACCGGAATTATTTAGCGTATGCTACGCAATCTCACTAGGAAGCGAGCAGCTGACGCTTGAACACGGTTAGAAAATGCGAGACAACTTTAATTTCAACATGTTACCAATTGTACAAGAAAATATGAACTACATACCGAATGTAAGAAGTCTGACGAATCTCTCCTCCAACGGCTACTACGGCTACCAACCCCCTTTGTTAGAAAAACAAGAGCCCCCCGCGTGCTTTATGGAAGTACAGTTTGAAAGCCCCCAAGCCGCAACCGGAAACAGGAAACGCGCCTGGGAGTACAACAACGACTTTCGGGAGTTCAAAAAGAAGCGCCAAAATGGTGAGTTGTACCCGCGAGGGCTTTTTTTAGTTACATGACAAGTGGGTTTGTTTGATTCACACCCCCCTGGATATTTATTAGTTAATCGATTGGCAAACAAACACTCCTTGCTTTTTTTAACTTATCTTCATTCGGCTTTGCTAACTACTGGGTACAGCTTGGTGCAGAAACAATGGTGCGTAATGCTGGTTGCATACCTTACTGGTGAAATGCAAAATGATAAATTTGTTGGTTGTATTTCACTGATAAATAGCCTCTTCACTGAAGTAAAATCGCCGCTTCTAATATATTTCTTAAAAACTATAAACAAATGAGACCTTTACAGTCTAATTAAAATTTTAGAGGTATTCGTAATTAGGTATACATATAACCTGAAATCTGTAGGTATTATGCATAATACAAATAATTAATTAACTATTTATTTAAAAACTTATCAAAATTAAATTACATTCTATTAAAAAACTAATTATCAAACTGAAATTACATTTTATTAGTCAATCTCAATGACACTCGGCTTGCAAGCCCACTGTTCTGTGTTCTCATAATAATTAATAACAATTTGAGGACACCTGACATTGACTTGGCTTGCTGGTACCAAATCAGCCTCTTTACAATCCTTCCACATCATTAAAAACATAAGTTCACCACTTGCATCAGTAGCTCCAACAATTTTATCCGGTTCGAGGCCACGATCAAAGCCACGTGCTCTATTATCTTCAGTAATATTTTTCCTTTTATTCGCTTTATCACTGTCCTCATCTACTGCTTTAGGTACAACTTCAAATTGTGCTTCATATGCTGCTATTAAATCCGGACAGTCGAGATTCTCTTCCGGTTCCCAGGTATTGTCCTGATCTGAATATCCTTTCCATTTTAGAAGATACTCGATCTTTCCACCTCGTGATCGTTTATCTAGGATTTTTTCAACAGAGAATTCTTCATTGGTTTCTTTATCTTTGCCGTTCTCGATTATAACATCGAAATCGTCTTCACTTAGTTTATAGCGACATTGTGATCTTCTTTCACTTCTTCTCGTGTGGGTAGAGTTATCATCGTCATCATCACTTTCACCACCTCTTTTCGGACGATCACCAGCTCTTTCCGGAAGCTCCTCATTGGGAATAAGAATCAGTTTACTGTTTCCTAACTCATCTTTTAATTCTTTTCCATTTGTGACTGGTTTTAACATAAATATTCTCTTAGTTCGGTCGCATTTTGCCATTTTAAAACCAACTGATTTTAAAGGAACATCAGGATATAAGGAGTAGATATACTTATTTGTCTCATCAATACTCCAATTTATGTTAAATACTGGGACTTCCTCAGTGAAACCATAGCCCATTGAATTCAATATTTCAATTTCGGTACGAGATGGATAAACATCAACTTTTGTATGCCGGAGAAGAAGTACCGGTCTTTTAATATCCATTGTCTACTTCTCCCAAAACTAAAACCAACACTATTAGATAAATTGTATATTTTTCAATTGTGAAAATACAAAAAATCCGGTGAAAAGTGAAATTAAAGACGCCACAACAAATGAGGTTATGTTTTTTGACATTTGACAGAACTTTGAACATGCGCAAAGAGCAAGTGGTTCACAAACAGTCCATTTTTTTGCCCAAAATTGAATAATACGGCAGTAATTTGTTAATGATACTTTATAAAGACTGTAAAAGTCCCATTTGGTTATTTAAATATATAATTAATTGGCATTTTAATCCATCTTCGGCTTTAATTGCGAGTACAGCTTGATGCAGATGTAATGTCGCGTAATGCTGGTTGCATACTTTTAATTCTGTAACTGTCTTCCAGACTGTAGTCCTTTCGTCTATCAGCAACCTACTCCACCAATTAGAAATGATGCAAAGTTACGAAAACCAACCCATAATATCCCCGACATGCCACGGTGCATCATGGGTCATTATATATAAATTAGTTGATTAGTTTTTTTAGTAGATTTGCACATTTCAATTTCGGTTTTTCTTTCCTCAGAAAAAATAATTGCCAGAAAAAAAACCGATCCAAACGAGGAATTATTAGAAGAATTACTTAAAGAAACACACGGTTCTAACCTCTACAATTGGAATAGTGATGATTTGTAAAAATTCATTTTTTGTGAGGAAATTAACACAAATGTTGTATAAGTCATTTTTTTTTTGTACACATTTTCACGCCAAATGAGGCAGAAACTTGAACGATGACTGTAAATACATGACCAATAAGTTTCTTTCTCTGGTTTGGGAAATGTCACTGAGCTTTTCTATGTACAGTTTTGTATTGGGTTTGAATTAAATAAAACTTTTTTATTCATTTATTTTTATTTAAAATAATCTATTGAATATAATATAACGGTAGAAATAAATTAAAACAGATCAGGATGATCGGAACGTGACGAAGTCGACCGATCTAAAAAAAAAATATTTTTTTCGCAATGAAAATTAAGACGTAACGACTTTTTTTAGTTGACTACTCTACAGGGGTCTTTATTAAGCATTGCCAAGTAAAAGAAAATAATCAACAATTTTATTGAAGTGATTTAAAAAATCTAACCACCCCGTTTGTACATACCGTTAATAAAAAATCTGTATAGTAGACAACCAAAAATACAGTGAAAAATAGAAAATCTAGTAATCCGCCAACATACCTTTACTAGGAGTATTAGAACGTGACTTTGTCGGCAAACGAGTCGGCACTTGATCCAAACCTTGTTTAATAAACTGTGTTTGCACTTCGGCATTACTCTGATATTCAATAGATGGCACTTCAGCCTCTTCCGCATTCACCTACAAAAAAGTTATTTCGTTTCTTTATTTATGTATATTCTGAAAACACCCACAGTCACTGTAGGAGTTTCCAACTGCAAATCCCAGAATCCTCCAACTGCTCCTTCTTCCTCCCCTTCATCATCATCCACTCTCCCTTGATCAGCCTCTGCCAAATCCCCATTTTGAATCTGCTGCACATCTTGACTATTCATTGCAGTACTCGGCGACGCCTCGAAAGTTTCAATTTCGGTACTATCACAATTTTCCGGACACGTGTCTTGAATCAACTGAATAAACGACAATTCGCCTCTTAATAAATCGTTAATTGTTTGAATTAGGTGCATTTTTACGTCTCGAACCCTAAAAATAAATTTAAAATATTCTTTAAAAATTAGATAAGTACATGACTTACTTTTTGCCATGGTATTGCACTAAAACTTCGTCTAAAACGTTAGAGAAATGCTTTTTAAAAACGGAATCTCGGACTGTCTCTTGAAATGATTCAGATTCTAATAGAACTTGTTTGAGAGTCAGTAGAAAGGGTTGAGTGATTGCGTCATCCTCGTGGTCGTTAAGAAACGGAATTATTTCTTTTATTACAGAGACACTTTCAGGAATCTCATTTTCCTATTCGGGAAAAAAAAATTAGTGTCAAAATGTGAAAAAAGATGGGTTGTGTAGTCACGTGATACATGGCAAAACCCGAAGAAATAATTTGTTACATTTCCACCTGTTTTTTTATGTTGACAACGCTTTTTAACGGTTTCACAGTTTTTGCTAAATGTCATTCTGAAGAAGAATGGAACATCTGAATATAAAAAAATATTTATTTGAGAAAATAGATGGAAAGGGAGTGTCCGAACTCTTTTATTTAATTATTTTGATTTCCATAATTTGAACTAGAGTCCCTAAATGTCATTTTGACGCAATAAATTGACAGCAAGTGTCTCAACTCTTTTATAACTAAAAGACATCAAAATAACATCCTGGGACCCTCATTTTTGTCACAATCATACCATATGCAAGGTGTTTCGTGACGTCACTGTGGGATTTTTGTGCGACTTGGACCAAACAGTTGACTGTAAAGAAAAATCGGTTATAACCGGTTCACTTTGTTGCGGTTCAGGGACCTAAAAAACACAATCAAACCAAAAAAAATTTTTTTTTAAATACTTGTCTATTGGTGTGATTTGATGCAATTAATGAATGCGTAATTATTGTTTGAATCGATTGTAATATTTTAAGTCTGAGTGGATCTGAACTAATCATTTGTAAATCACGAAACAACTGAATTAAAAAATGTGGTCTTGTTTCATTTGCTGAAATTAACGTAACAACTTCTTTATAGACATTTTCACGTAGTTCATCAAATAATTTAGATCTGAAACTTGTTTTTTTATAAGAAATTTGTAAAATTTTAAGTTGAAGTACTTGGTATGTGGTTCTTCTGCTTGTTCTTCATGCCATTCATTTCGCCGACTTGCTGTTTCCGATATACACTCTTTAAAAATTTGTTCTTCGGAAATATTTGAGTTGGTTGAACTGATTTCATTATAGGCGTAATCACTTTCATTTAAGTTCCGTTGATTCGTCGATAGATCGACTTTGTTAACATTGTGGTTGACATTTAGGACATCTGGTGGAACAGCTGAATTATTTCTATCTGAATTTCGTGAAAATTGTGCTCTTCTTCGTGGCGTATTTTCTTGTGATGATGTTTGCTCTGAATTACTTTTGGTTGTTACTAACGTGAATGGATTATTACAGATATTTTGAAAACCTTCATTACTTTTCGTCGAGAGGAGATTTTGACGGGAATAGCTGGAAGAAAAGAGTGGCTATCGGCAAAAATTGGGTTAGTATATGAGAATCAGTAGGTTAGCTAATCGATCCTCAAAAAAAAAGAAAATCAACTAAATTAAAAGGGCAAAACAAAAACTAAAAAAAAACTTGTTATGAAATTACCTTCTAAAATTATCCCAATAATTATTAGCTCTATTTCCTGGCGCAACTTGGTTATTTAGAGCTTGTCCATTCCAGATTTGACTTGGCATTGGATTAATATTAGCATTAACGGCATGCAACACACTATTATTATGATCACTTGATAAATTTGCGTTATTTAAACAATGATCTAGTAATCGAGCATTTTGCATGTTATTCTGATAAGAAGGATCAAGATTAACGGAAGGAATATTATATTGATTTAAATTTGGCATTGAACAAGCTGCTGCCACTTGATTTATTTTCTGATTTGATCTTGACCTGCCCTCAGCTTGCATTCCAAATTCACGTTCTTGTAACTGATTTACTGTTTGTCTCAATGCTATTAATTCACGTTGTTGCAACCATAACATTTGACAACACTGATTGAGTGTATTCATCATGAATGCTTGAGTTTGAAGAGTATTTGTAGCCAACCTATTAAAACAAAAACCTAGATTTGAAAAACTTCAAAGAAATACCGACCATCCTTGATAACTTGCAGGATCTGGAGCACCCCATTGTGGTGACTCCACTAACGCATTCATCGGTGACGCGAATCGCCTCGGTTCGGAGTACAACGAACTTGGTGTTAAATTATTTCGAACGTTGACTCCTTGTTGTTGCTCCAACATCGAATCGCAGACACTTCTGATCAATTCTAATTGTTTCTGTACTTGATTCTTGCCCGCTTGATCACTATTAGGACGTGGACGTTCACGAGGAGTACGTTCAGGAGTTCGAGGAATACTTGACAAGCGATCAGTGTCTTGAAGGTGGACATAATTAGGTTGCTCTGGTTTTGATTGGGGGTAATTTAAAGTCGGGAGAACAAATTGGTGGTTAGGGTCAGAGTATTCATTGATGTCTTCAGGACACTCTTCACTATATTTTTAAAATAAATAAATATATTTTGAGCTGAGTTAAAGTTACCTGTCACTTGAATCAAATCGGTTATGATCAGACATAATTGGAGCCCAACCTGAAGTAGTGTCAAAGTAAGCGTTACTTGAACAACTGAATTCTGATTTGTTGTCAGTGCCTACGTCGTGGTTTAAGTTAGAAGTACCCGCTTAAAAGAAAAATAAGACAACACTTTGATAACAAAGTCCCTGACTTAGTTACTTCTAAAAATTTTTTTTAAAGACAAACCTTTATGTTTCCCCATGATTTCTTCAAGCTCTCTTTTTTTCGCTTCTAATTCCGCTTGTAGTGCCACTTTATTACTATTTCTACTTTTAGGTTTAGCCCCTCCAAAGCCCCCTTGCCGGTCATACGAATTTTTATTGACTTGTTTATTCAAAGCTCCTGTATTATCATACCGCAAGGGTACATTACTTTCATGAGAGACAGGAGTTCGCCTTTTTTCTCCATCTTTTTGTAAAAAATTCTCTGCTTTTGTACAAATATCACACGCTAGATCTTGTTCTTCTTGACTTCCATTTGAATTCTGCATTACTGTTTCTGTTGTTTTAACAATTTCTAACATATCTTTCAGTTTCGCTAATTGCTCTTTCATTGTCATAATTCTTCTAACTTGGGTCCCAACATCATCTTCATCTGTTTCTTCTAATATTTGCAACTGTGCTACCAATTGATCAACTTGAGATTTCTTATTTTGAAGTTCACTTAATTTATTTTGCAATTCCAAATGTTGTGTTCTTAATTCAGTATCACGATTATCCAAAACTTGAATCAACTGATTTCTGTCGTCATTTATATTATGCATATTAATAATTTGGTTCTGCAAACTATCCATTTCTGCCATAAGTTTATCCTGGAGATTTGAATTCGAGCCGCGAGGTTCATTCAGTCTTTTCGTTCTCTCTTCCAATTCACGAATTGCTGCATCAAAATCTTGGGCACTCGTGAAGTTCTTGTCACGCTGGTTGGTACTACTGTTCACATCATCTGAACAAAGAGAAGCAAACTATAGTACCTGAGAAAAACTCTTGAGGTCTTGGAAATTCGAAATACTCACTTGTGATTTGTTCATTTTTGAAATTAACCAATCACAAATCAGTATTTCAAATAATTAGTTCTCTTCACAGCCTACTTACATTGCGAAGCTGTTATTAATTTTTCCTGAATTTGACGTGCATCTTTCAGTTTATTTTCAGCTTTTTGTTGTAAACTCAATAATGACATTTGTTGATCTCGTAACAGTTCCATTTCACGATTTGTGTGATCAATTTTTTCATCAAGATCATTTCGATGTGATGTTCCAGCTTCAGAATAATTGTCATTTCGGTCGGTCTGTGAAAAATTAATTTTGGATCAAATCCAATGTTGAATCAGACAAAAATTTAATTTTACTAAAAACAGTCACTTGATTCAAGGTCAATTTCGACATGAGCTGATGACAAACAAATTGTGTATCACAGCCAACTGCGTTAAGGGGGTACATTACATATTAAATGCAATTTTTTGTATTAAATTTTTGTGATTATAAGGTTTGATCTAACAAAAGTTTAAAATCAGTTCAAAACTGCGGTTTGAAACTATACTGAGCATGCGCAGATAAGCTTTAGGTCTGTTAAATTGTTACTGCGCATGGACAGTCCAATTCCGAACTGTTCTAACTGTTAAAATTATTAGCTGCGTTGAGCTTTGCCACTCCAAGTGCACCGCTTCTTTCCTTATCTACTTCATTGAGTCCATATATCACTATCTTTTGTGACCAAACCTGATGCTTTTTGACACTGTATCCAAAACAAAACAAGCTCTTTGTGCATTCAGTTATTAGATGAGACAGAAAGAACGTACGTTGTCATGAAAACAGTTTTTAAATTAGTAAATCCTGAATTCAAATAATGCGACGGATTTATCTGCCCTGAATGAGACAAATAAAGACAGAGTAGGTGCACTCGGAGTGGCAAAGTCAAACGCATCTGATGTAATATTTGGAAAAACACTGTAGTGTCCCCTTGGTTTCATTAAAAACCGTCACTTGATTGTTTAAATTATGTCTCACAGCATTAAATAAAGCAATAAATTTGTGTTACAAGCTGGACAGAACGTTAGCCCACAACATAAAACACACCATCACCTGTTCCCCCTCTTCAATATTCCCTAAAATGCCGACTAATTTCGTTTCACTGTCTTTCAAATCATTAATCATTTGCGCCAAATTATTTCTCTCAGTGGTGTCCCCCAGCTGAATACACGAAATTTTCATCAACTAATTAATCTCGTTTAGGGTCCCCCCTTAAAACTCACCTGGTCGTCTGTGTTTTTCATACTGGACATAAGCGAGGTGGTGATTTGGAGATACTCCCTGATCTGGCTGAGCTTATCTTCGATTTGTTTCTTATCGGGGTACTTAGTGATGTTATCACACTTGGGCACCGTCCCCGAAGAGTTCCGGCGTGATGCTGACGAGCTGGTGTTGGGGGTGATAGAGCCGTTAACTGTGAATTTCAGTTAGAAAGTTAACTCGTGAAGGGGGCACTCACCGGTGGGTGTTATGTGGCGCTGCTCCTCTACGGTACCGACATTCATGGCGCAATGAGGCGGCAGATTCCGCCTGGAATTCCTCAAGTAGTCTGATAAATTGAGACGGTGGAAATCGCCCGCCTAGAATAGGGAACAACTATATATAAAGTTTATTTTTAGATTGGGAAGGACAGTGATGTGGGGACTTTGACGCATTTACCAAGTTATTGGTCCAGCTTCGAGGACTGTCGCGCTCATTCACGTATGACGTGTTATTCCGGCATTTTATTTTGGGCACTGTTCCAGTACTTGAACGGTTCATTTTTCTACGGTCTTCAGACATTCTACTGATGACAGTCGCCAACGTATGGGGGCTGATTTATCGCGATATTGACACAGAACAAACACGTTGTATACACATTTTTACTGCCATTTCGGTTTACAACTCAATTAAACAAAACAATACGAATAAATTGTATTTATTATTATTTATTTTTTATTCTTAAATTCAGTTTTGACAGTTGACAGATGTGACGTTTCGTCGGATAAACAAAATCCCTAAATTTGTCACTAATTATCAAAGAAATGAACTAGGGACAGAATATTGGTAGAATATACGCAATTACGCCATTTTGATACTCACAAGCGCGGTAAATTTAAAATTCAACTTATAAAAATGAATTATTACGAATCCGGTTGTGAAATAAAATTATTTCCGTGATCACAACGTTTTATTAGATCCGTCTTATCTGCACACTTCGAATCAACTAACTGCTCGAGGGTTTTAACACTAATGACTATTGAATATAATACGTAACGTGCCGTTTTTACATATAAAACACAAAAAATAAGCGCAAAAGCGCTTTGTTTATATGATTCATGTCATTATATAATCTATGAGTAATTCAATAATTTGCCTAAAAAAATAACAGTCAAGTTAAAGCAAGTACACCAAATAAATGCCTGAAGATGGCCACAATTGATAAAAACAGCCGAAACATGTAGCAAAATACAAACAATAAAAGTGGATTTGTGAGAAAAAGGACCACCCTGATTGGGGCTACGCACTAGACTCCCCTTAACCGACTGTTTCACGACACTTATTCTTTTTTTTTGCTAATTACGTAGTTGTTCCACATTTAAACACTTTTTTTTTTAATTCTATGCAAATCTCCACCCTAAAATTAATTTTTTATGCAACGAGTTGATTACGTAATTCAATTCAGGCCTGGTTGCAAGATTCATATTTTCTAACGGATCTATAAGATGATCATATAATTCTTTTCCAAAAACTTTTGACCAATCAGGCAAAAACGATGTGTGATTAAATTTGATCCACTCTATATATCTATATCTTCTAGTTCTTATAGAATATCCCATTATATTAATATCTTTGAGTTTAGGTCTATCACTATCTGGATTTTGAGAAGGAAAAGCTCCAGGTCTTGGATATTGCGTAAAAATAGCTGTTTTTCCTCCAGTTGCTTGTTTTCTTTGATTTGCTACCATTAAAGGTACTAAACTACGTCCTTCTGTACACAATTTTGAGTTAGTACCGTTTTTACTACAGATTTCTAGAGCTGAAGTAACTTGGGTTAAATCAACTAAAGTTGGGAAAAGATCAACCAATTCAACTAATTGATCTATTATGACTTCCATATGGTTTAATCCTGGTACGTGTATGATTAAAGGAACTCTGGTTGCAATATCAAAATTGCTAAATTTTGAAAACTCCCCATGTTCACCTCTAGACCAACCTAAAATAACTATTTAAAATTGTGTCGTTCTTCAGAAATGATTTTTTTACCATGATCACTGGTTAAAATAATGATAGTTTTGTTTTTAGCAATTTTTTCAAGCAAAGAACCTATTAAATCGTCAATATAACTAGTGGCAGCATTATAATTTCGAATAATTTCTGTAGTTACATTATCTGGGAGAACTCCAAATGGGAAAGAAATGTTTAATTTTGCAATATCATCTCGATCTTTTACATCTAACCAAGGGTTCCATGCCACTGCTGGCATAAGAGGAGGCCGCCATCGGTTAGTCGGCAAAGACACATCACCCCGATGATAATCTATTTAAAAAATAATTATAAACAGCATTACCTAATAAAGAGAATGACGTATCGATCATGATTCTTTTTCTTTAATTATTATTTTTGTATAATACTACATGTTTTGGCTACTTTTACATTTCTATAGCCACTTTTAAAAAGACCTTGATATGTCACTCCCTTTACCAAAAAAATAAAGTGATTTCTCACAAAAATAAATCAATCAAATAACTACCTAAGTATTCCACAGGAAATTTGAGCGGCACATGCGGTTTATGAAACCCCACAGCTAGAAAAAACGGTTTTTCGTCTCTACGCCCATTTAGAAATTTTTTAGCAGCGTCAAGTGACTCCAAATCGGGTAAAGTTCCTCCAGGTTGAGCGTTAACAATAACTGGACAAATTAAATTTCGCTGGAATTGCCCTTCTGGTGTTATGCATACTTTAGCTTCTTTATAAATTTCGGTTTTAGGATGGAAAGGTATGCCGCTCCAGCTGTATGGAGAATCGTCGGAAAAATTAGACGAGATCCCTGGATGAAAAATCTTGCCAATAGATTGGGTAAAGTACCCATTTTCTTTGAAAATTTGAGGCAAAGTTGTGAAATTCCCCACAGTGTCTCGCCAATAGCTGTAGAAATCGTAAAGGTGGAGGCTGTCGGGACGGCGGCTTGTTAGGAGGGAGTTGCGGCTAGGGGCGCAAAGGGCTTGCTAAAATAAATTTGTATTTACTGTTATTTAAAATACCAAACTAAAATTTATTTAAATGTTTTTATTTCAATCAAGTTGTGTTTGACTCCTAAAGAGTATTTAAAAATTCAATGGCTCGTCTTTAGGTGAATGTAAACAAAAATCTGAGTGCAAAAGGGGTAATTTACAATAATTTCTTTTTCAGTCCTTTGAGCCGGATACTCAAGAGAAGGAGGTATTTATGGGGTGGGAGATGTGCCAGATCGGGTGTACCTCAACGAAATTTCGTTTACACCCGGTATAGACTTTGTAAAAAAAAAACTCAAGCCTCAAAAGCAATCTCTTGGATAAATAAATAAAAAAATGTTGTTAAAGATCAGGCTGGTTGCAATTTATGGTAGAAGATAGCTCTATACCAGACTCACTTTTATTTAATTTACTATGGTGCAAATGACTGACCCGTTACTATGGCAACTCATAAGTAATAGGACAGTTATTTGCACCACGGTACCATTGTATAGAAGTTAGACTTTTCAAAATGACAGAATAGTGTATTACTGGTTGCAGCAATCCAGGAATACAAAAATAATTTTCGTGATAAATATTTAATCATAGATTTTAATTATAGCCTCATATTTCACATGATAACACGAGAATGCGTTGAAATAAAAACATTATGTTTTATGGGTTATGGTATGCCGTATGGTCGATATTTTGTGGATGATTTATGACCTGGGTGTCCCTTTTTACATACTTGTGCAAAAGCATTGGTGAAAACAAAGCTTTTAGCAGCCAGTTTATCAATATTTGGGGTATATGCATTTTGATCCCCATAAATCCCAAGTGCTGGTCTCAAGTCATCGACCATTACCATCAAAATATTGGGCTTCAAGGCAACACTAAGGTGGGCTACCAGTACAAGTCCGATTAAATTAGTCATAATCATGACAGTATAAATGCACAACTGTTAATATTTATAATAATAATAATAAAAGTAAATGTTTACAATATCAGTAACTGTTTATTGTGTATACACGCCCCACCATTTGCTAAAATTAAATCGACCGCTAGGACTCAGCCAATGTTGTCCAATCAGCTGATTTCTGTTGTTGTGACAGTGACAGTTCGAGGAGTTCTTTGTACTGATGCATATTGATTTATAGTGATTTGAAACCGTCTAAAGCCCCTCTTTGCAAGTATTTCGGTAAGTTCCAGCCCTTGTGGGGGCTTCAATTCCGTTATTTCGCTAAATTACCCTCAAGTTCTGACGTCATCTTCTGTTTAGATCTTCAGCAGCGAAATGACGCAGTTCGTGAGTTGAAATGTTGATTTGCATCGAAAACAAGGTAAGACCCCCAAATTAACTCGAAAACTCGTGCTATTTATAGCCGATTTTATAAATAATCACCTGGTGTGGTTGTCAATGGGCGCTTCATGCCGTAACCCTTTGTCCTTCATCGTTTACCCACACCCTTTGTCCACCACTGCTCAATGTCGCCAATGTTGTTTTTTTCAGCCAGGAAAACGTTGCAATTATGTCTGCTGAATCGCCGCGACGGTCCAGGTCTCAGACGAGAGGGGGCGGAGGTACCACCACTGTCACACCTCAACAAGTCACAGACCCCACAATTTTGGACAGTGTCGCTGGATTTATCAACGAAGTTGTACCAACTGCTTATAATGTGCCCAACGAAATCGACGATAAGATACAATGGGCACATTTTGAACAACTTGAACAGGATGAGGCCACATGGGGGCCAGCCTATGACGGAGATAATGTCATACCGCCGCCACTTATACTCGTCTTGGGGTACACCACAGGGATTCAGGCACGTCACAGAAATGACACTAATTTTAAATAATCGACAAAGACACAAGATTTTTTTTTTGACATAATCAGACTTCTCTTTTTATAAACAAGTGAATATCGCTTTTGTTTTTTTTGAAAAAAACCAGAACCAGAAAAAAATGTTTATTCAAACATTTCGAAAAAAATATAAACAAAACAAAGAAATTATGTAATAATTAGATTACAAAACAAGAACAAGTTTGCATCAAGTTACCGTATGTAACATAGTGACGTGACATTTTTTAATTAACCTTCAAATTAATTTACGTAAAGCAATCTTTATCAGTGTATATTGATATTGATAAGAATTTAACATTAATTTTAATTGCATAACATCACTTTCTAATGGTGAGGAGCAGGCAACCTTTAAAACAACTTAAAATAAGGATCAAGTTGCGTGATGTCAATTAGAATTGACATTGACATCTTGATAACTTTGACATTTCTCGTTTGCTCCAATTTTGGTTAAATTATGCAAAATAATAAAAAAAGTTAATTTGAGGTTATACCAGATCATGTCTATACGAAATTATAACAATACAAACACTTTATCGGTTTTATAAATTGGATAGTCGTATAAACACCTCTGAAAGTTGTTTGAAAACGTGCACAAGACCCGCCAAAAAATGACATCGTCAAAATTAAATATTGCCACACCAAAATTAATCAGTGTTGCCAACTTAAATTTGAATTTTCACAGCCGCCTGCGAGGACACTTTTTTGAAAAGTCTTTGAGTGAAAAATTTCTTTTATGGGTACTAAACGAATAGAAAATTAAAAAAAGTCGTATTTGGTAAGCCTATTTAGCACGAAAATACTTTTGAATAAGTCGATTTTTTAGTGCGCATGTCTAGAGTCCGTAAAATTTCAGAACAGCATGTTGGGTCATCAGTGTCATTACAATCTGTCAGCGAACGACACTAAACAGAATGACCAAGAATGACGAACGCTGCTGACCTTTCGCTGACCACGTGCCGCTTGGCTTCCTCCCCTTCAATTTGCAAATGGGACTGGCCCGACACTATTTTATCATCTGCACACAAGGAGGTTAGATAGGACGGAGAGAGTACAACTTGAAATAAATGGACTTGCCGCCTTCACTGCGCAAAGCTATAAACTGGTACTGAAAGCAGGCGCATCACGAGGTTGAAGTCAGTACCGTCACACAATGTAGTGTAAAAACAAAGGATATAAACACAACAAAATGACAACAACAATAACAAAAAATATTAACAATCAATTCACACAGACCAAAAAAAATCAGTAAAAAAAACAAAACAACGTTTGTTTGTAAACAACCAAACAAAAACTAGCATCCTGCGTCAGCTACGCCAATGTGCGAGACCAGACACAGCCAAACAGGATCTGTCGATTCTGCGCTTCATTTGAAACCTGTCATAAACTGGTACCAAGCTGGTACCAAACTGTTTACACGGGAAGTATAGGGCGTACTCTCTCCTTTCTATCTAACCTCCTTGTCTGCACACTATTATTGGTGTGCTGTTCTGAAAGTGTACGGACTCTATCAAATTCAAGTAGTTTTGACCAGAGAAATAAAGGTGGGGAGAGAATGAATTGATTCTGTGCGTAGGGAAAATGGAAAATTAATAATAAATTTTATAAAATAGTAACACATATTTTGGTAATACCGAGATACTAAAAATGATTTTTTTCTTGGGTTGGTAACAGATTAGAATTTTTCTATTGGTACTACATACTAAATGTCATAATAAAATTCAAATTTGACAAGTTTGTCAAAAAGTCAATATTTTTTTTAGCTTCCCACACTGAAAAATTGGTACCTAGGCATTTTTCAAAAATGCTTTTTAAAGATGAGCTTTTAATTTTAATATGAATGACTCTCTCATCTCAGTTTTCTATTTTTTCTGTTGTTCTATTTGGCAAAATCGTAGGAAAAAATTTTATTTACATTATTTGTAGAAAATTAAACGCTCTAAAAAAGGTATTTTACAATTTTTTTTAGCTTTTAGCGTTTTGAAAATATCAGAAGTCAAAGTTTGAGGAATTTAACAAAAATCTCATTTTTACTTTTAAATTTTATAACTTGTAGATAAATAAATATTAGAAAATGTAAAATACACAGTTTTATAGAAAATTGAACGCTCTACAAAAAAGGTCTTATGTGGTTAATCGATTACTCTAACCACTTAGAAGATATTCGCATTTTAAAAACCAAAATTTGAGAGTAAATCCTCAATTTTTATTAAATGGTTGGAGAAATCGATTAGCCGCTGAAGCCGCCACTGTCGCATCAAGCAGCTGTTTTAGAAGAGAGTCATTCATTCTTAAATAGGCTACTCTTTTACACGGTTATTTATTCTTCTTGACGCTTTCACGTTTAGCAATGATAAAAACTAAGTAAAAATAATATTAAATACTAAATTTCTTGTGCCTTGATCAGCTGTACAATCGTATTGTGCAAAAAAGTGTAAAAATAACACCGTGTTCTTGATTTAAATAAGTTTTTCGTAACTGTTACTTGAAATATAGTGAATGAGTGTTACGTTTTTGGTTTTAAACATTGTTTTTTTGTTACTTGTAAAAATTTATGATTTTACAGCAATTTATAGTCAATTTTATCAGTTTTTTACTTGTCTGGAAAGCGATTATTGTGATTAAAAATGATCTATCAACAAACTCTAGCAGTTCTATCTAGAATATCTTTAAGACAACACAGTAAAAGTGTCTGGTTTATTCTAATTCATAATTTTACATAATCAAAAGCTGTCAGCTGTCATAATAATTTTGGAGCTTCTTAAAGACAAAGAAGGTGATACAAGTCGCTTTTTTCTGATATTTTTTTATATTTTTATTATTATTTTATTTCAATACTTTAAAATTCTAACCGTTGGTTACATTGCACAGGAAATCAAAAGTGTATTACTGGTTGCCTGCTTAGTAATTTTTCATTCTCTATCTTCAATTTTGGGCTGCCAAAAGTCCAAAAAGTGTCTGTAAATTGCACAATATGGAGAATACATATTTTAGAGACTGATTTCAAGTTGAGATAATACCGGTAGTAGCGCAAATTTTAATATTTTTCCATGACAACAGCAAATGACAGCTCCGAATTGGTTATTTTTCTATGGAAACGAAGATACTACCGGTATTATCTCAACTTGAATCTTTTTATTGCTAAGAGTTAGAATCTTATTTTTTTTTGAGAAACGTAGTACTTGACATAACAAACTGATTCTAGTACGAATTGTAACAGTTTTTTTGTTTTAATGGTTTTTTAGTGTTATATTATTGCCCCTTTTACAGATTTGGGCGATTCCAGCAACAGGCGAAGCCACTGAGATCCTTTCATGGCGTCATAGTACTGTTCGTGTCCTCCGATTAATTCCCACACCTTTTAAAACCGGTACAGATCATGTCGATCTTTTTGCATCGTCTCGACCCTTAATAGCACTTTGTGACTCTATTTCTAACTATAGTACTTTAACTTTTCGATCACTTAAAGGAGGAGTTGTAGATCCGGTAATAATAATTCAAAAAGTAGTCACTACTGTCTTATTTATAAAATTTCAGGTAAAACAAATCCAATTTAAAACGTCAATCTTGAACGTTTTAGCAAATCGTCATTCAATTGTTGTAACATTTGCTGAAAAAATTGCCGTTTTTGATGCATTTACGTTAGAAAATCGCGTCAGTGTTACTACTTGTTATTTAAGTCCTGGAATTCAACCAAATCCGGTTGCTTTAGGTGCGAGATGGTTGGCGTATGCTGAGAAAAGACTAGTTGCAAGTAATCGTAGCGGAGGTGGAAACGAAGGAGAAGGAGTACAAGTAATTAATAAATAGCAGCTACCAATGAATACATTGATGTAGTGATGACGTCAATGTATTCATTGGTGTCAGCTACTTGTACTCTATAGTAATATTTTTCAGAGTTACACTGCGACTGTTTTACACGCTGCCAAGTCTTTAGGTCGCGGTATTAGAGAATTTACTGAATCTGTAGCAGGTAGTTTAACTGGAAATCCTAATTTTAAACCAGGTTCGTCAACAAGTAGTCCCCAAGCTGGAGGTGTCTCTGACGTTCCCCAAAAGGGCATAGTGACAATTTTAGATATAGAAAGTAAAAGTATAAACCCGGAAGAAAATCTAATTCCACCAGATGCTGTGATAGCTCATTTTATAGCCCATACTGAAGCAATTGTTGGTTTATCATTTGATCCAAGTGGAATGTTACTTCTAACAAGTGATAAACGAGGTCATGATTTTCATGTATTTCGAATACAATCACATCCTGGTGGTCCTGCTTTAGCTGCCGTCCATCACTTGTATATCCTTCATAGAGGCGATACGTCTGCTAAAGTTCAGGATATGTGTTTCTCTCCTGATTCACGATGGGTGACAGTATCGACATTACGTGGAACTACTCATGTATTTCCTGTAACGCCATATGGAGGACCGATTAGTGTGAGAACACATGCCACTGCTCACGTTGTTAATAAAATGTCGCGGTATCAAAGATCAGCAGGATTAACACTAGAAGGAAGATCGAGTAGTCCAGTATCTTTAACAGAAACTCCAGTTAATTCACTTTACCCATATCGTAATCCGAGATTTCCATCGTATCCTCAACCGACTATAGTCAATCCACTTGCTCAAATTAGACAACCTGTTTATGTACAAAACACGGGGGCTTTACCTCAACGAACACATCCGGGAAGACAGAGATTGACATCGGCATCGGAAGAAAATATCACGTTGAGGGTTGTTGCGTGTTTTGCACAAGCTAGAGCCTGGATGGATGTTCCCAAAGGACCAAGAGAGACACCACTTAAACCACAAGTCAAACCGGTAAGTATGCAACAACAAAAAGCGGCCTTGATAGTGATAAATAATTGAGATCTTTCCGGTCAATTTATCATTGATAAATTCATCTAGCTACTTATCAAAATTTACTTCAAAAACACTTGATAATACCCCTCTTCTAGTTAATTGTCTAAAATCAATGTCTTTGTTTGACAGGTTGAGTCACTCTTCGTGATGTCATGTTACGGTACATTGATTCAATACGACTTGGAGCCCCATCCATCATCTTCAATTCCAAAAGAGCGTGTTTGTAATGACACTCCAATTGAGTTAAAAGTGTGCGCAAAAGCACAATGGTCTCTTCATCGACGTCTTCATACGGCCGATATACCTTTACCTATGTCTGAAGAGAATCTTAATTTTATAGCTCAAAGTGTGCCTCTTTATAAAAAGACAAAACCGGATCATAATGATGACCATTGGTTATCTCAAGTTGAGATTGTCACACATTTAGGACCCCATAGGAGGCTTTGGATGGGACCCCAATTCACTTTCAAGACCTATACCATTACGAACGGGTAGGTTTCCAAGTTAGGTCACGTCAGGTCCAAGTCGTGGTTAATTTCGAGTTCATAAAACTTGTAGAAATTTTTTAAGTAACGTGGTTTAGAAGTTAGAAAAGATTCATCAATAAAGCAAAGTCGAGGGGTGGACACGTCTTAAAAAATGTACAACAGAAATCCTTTTGATCAAAGGAATTCCTCGAAAATCCCAGGAAATCCGCTCAGAATTTATTGAAATATATAAAATTCACATTATTTGTTGAATTCATTTTTGCGCAAGTGCGGACAATGAGCAAATCTGAAGCAAATGTATGCGAATTTCCTGGAAATCCTCAAATCTAATAAGAACTCCTAGGAAATCTACGTAAAAACATAGAAATTCCTGGGAAATCTTGCTTTTTCCACACTAGAAACCCCAGTGTGTTCACCCCTTGAGCAAATTGCTATTTGATGTTAGGTGGCTATGGTTCCAAGTCTTGGAAACAAGTGACTGTTTGTTTTTAGGACGGTTTTAGAAACAAAATCAGTCGATGTCAGACGTTCTAAACCTGTCAATATGCCAGTAAGTAAAGCCAACGCGATTTTAATAGAATCTGGGTCTGCGAGCAGTTGTGAGCAATTGTTCCTGGACACATATCATAAGGCGTGTGAAGAAGTAGGGAGTGCAGGTGAAACACGACTTAAAGAAGATCTTGCTGATGCTATGTTAGAATCTCCTGGAATAAAGGATACAGGTAATATGCATCCCAGTGACTAAAAAAAAAATATGCCAGTCATGTAATTTGTGTTTTTTTATTTATATTTTTTTTGAGCGGTCCCTTTGCACTTTGCTTTGTTTGAAGGTTTGACAGTGGTTGAATTTTCCTTGACACAAATTACATAAGGTTTGTTTCAACAATTCAGTTCAGAATTAGACTGTACATGTGTAGTAGAGTTCTGAACTTGTTTTAAAGTGTTGTTGAAACGAACCTACACTATTAATTCAGGACAAAAATAAACTAACATTAAATCAGAAATTGTGGTGATTGGTCACAAGGCGGCGGTGCCTTTGTGCTTTTTCATTTTTCATGTGCTTCCGGTCTTTCCCACGTCATCAGAACTAGCCAAAGGCAGGAAAACTGACCACTTAAATTAACCTAATAGTTGAGAAAAACTGCACAATTTAACCCTCGCATTCATTTCCTTTTATTTTATTTTTTTCATTTCCGGTTGAGGTGCATGTATGCATGCTTTACTTCCTTCTTATTATGCAATTCAGTAATACCTGCCATTGGCTTTTTCTGTTCAGGTGGCCATTGCGTGATTGTTTCAATGAAACCAACCGCGACAGTTGCCAAAGTTGTGAATCCGTTAGGCACTGTTGTGACAGTTCAATCTGATGATGACACCGAAGAAGTCGTCGAAGATGCTGTCATACATGAAAATTGCGATGAAGCTCTATTTAGACCGGTGGTGGCACCTAAAGCCATTTTTTATTCAGAAACCAAACCGAAACCTTGTCCTCCAGATCACATACTCACCAAAAGTCTGGAAGCCAATACTGAAGTTGCTGTTAAAATTATCAATTATAAAACCAATGAGAAAAATAATAGACTATCTTCCAAACATATCAAGTCCAGAGAATGCTCACCCAAGACTAAAATTAAAGATAATAAAATTATTAAAACCAATCAGGATATGGTACAAAGCAAAAGTGAACTAAGAAGCAAAACTAAGGAAAAGAAAAAGGAAGAAAAGGCACAAGGTGAATATTTTAATATACAAGTCCCAGAAAAACGCTACCATAGAGCATGCTAAAATTTTACGAAGTTAAAGAGCGCCAAAATTAGAAATTAAATAGATCAACGGTTTTAGTATTTCCAGTTTTATTAGAAGCGAAAATTAATTATAACACATAAATATTTTAATAGTTGTATTGCAGCTTGGGTTTTGAAATAAAACTATACCTGTAATCACAACATTGATCCGTTTTGTTTGGAGATTTCGATCAGACTGTCTGAAAAGAGGTCTTAACACTTATAAAGTGATAAATATAATACGTAAAACACAACGTACACACAAAAAATTGACGCAAAAAAAACAGACTTCGGGTTGTTCATGCATGATTCACGCCGTTACATAATTAATAACAATGATAAATCTGTGGAATATCCACGTAACGACCATAAATCACTTTTTTTTTGTTAAATGACTTTTTTTGAAACTGTTTTCAGTTTTTGAAAAAACTGAAAACAGTTGAAGATGTTCAATTTGACAATTACAATGCCTGTAATTTGCTAATCCCAAATTTTACGCATTACAAATTTGGAAAAAACACTCATATCTGGCATTTGTCGAATATTAATTTCTAATTTTGGCGCCCTCTATCTTTGTTTTATCCTTAACAATCTCAGGTTGCTCTGTAGTACCAATTTTCTGGGACACTTTGTGATACAAATCTGCAATATATGTTTTTCAGATGTTTTAGATTGTATCGACTTGCCTCCACTTGAAGACCCTCTGAAGAAGAGTCCCGACTCTCCCTTATTTGAAAGCATTTTGAAATTTGAAGATGCTGAGGACTGCACCAGCAACGAAAAAATGACAAACGCTTTAAACAAAACCGAATCGGAGATAACTTGTTCTTCCGAAGAAGAGAAGATAACAACTCGAAAAACTCGAAAACCTAAACCAAAACTCGGAGTGAAAATAACAAAAGAAAAGGAGAATGCCAGTTTGGTTGAAAGCGAGTTGAATCCACCGAAACGTTCGTGGAATATTGTTGCGGCCTCGAAACCACCTAAAGAGAGAATCATCGATTTGGATCTTCCCGAAATTGAATGTGTTGAAACTTTTACTTTAAAGTTACCGAAGAAAGAGAATTTGATTGATATCGACGTGGAGGAAAATACGAAAAATGAAGAAGTCGCTGAGGATTTTAATTTGTTGAAGATTGATAAATCTTCGGATGAGAACGGCTCACCTACGGATACAACCGAAAGTGACGATTCGAGTAAAATCCCGGCGATTGTCGAGGACGAGAACACTGCGCCGGCGCAGAACTTACAAAGTTCTTCGAAAAACTCTCGGAGGAAGTCGAAGAAAAAACGTAAATAAGTGGGGGGTGAGGGAAATACGGCGGCAAAATGCTCTCGTTTAAAATTTTTTAGATGTGTTGGGGTCAGGCATAACGTATAAGTATTAAATGTGTTCACCTCAATTTCGACAAAATTCTGTAAAATTGTACATAATCCTAATTATTTTAAGGAACTTTTATTGTGAATCTGTATTTCATTACACTAAAAAATAGGAAATAAAAAAGATCTCATGTGGAGTTGCGTTTTTGATTAAATCACAGTTTTTGGCCGATTTTTTGACTAGTTTTAATATTAAAACAGTTTTTCTCCCCGGGGACCGGTTTCGAGCTTTCAACCCGCAAAACTTCAAATCACAAAATCCGAAACCGGTCCTCCGAAAAAATTAGATTGAAAAAGTGTTTGTTTTAATACAAAATCCAATCTCTGGTGGTAGAAAATCCAAGTTTTAATATGTTTGAGTGGTTTCAGGAGGAGAGCAATCAGCAGAACTGAACAGCAAAGACGTTGAAGATATAAGTTCAGCAAGTAGCTTCAGTTCAGCAAGTCGAGCATCACCGACTCCCTCCTACAGTGATAATCTTTTACATTTTCCAGGTGATTCCAGTAGCAGCATGTAACTTTTTGTGAGATAAAAGCAGAAGGAAGTGCCACGTTTTGCAGTGATTTTTAGTTTAATTTAAGAGAGGAGCAATATTTTTTGAACTGATTGTTAAAGATTGTGATAATGGAGAATGAGAGTTTATTTTTGAATTGCATTTGAACTCCATCAACGCAATTTTCTTTTTCATTTTGTCAATTCTTCCATTTTGGTGCCCGTAGATTAGAATCAAAAAATTTTTTTCTAGCATTAAGAGTATAGCTAGTCGTTTATTTAAGTTCTAGATAACTCAAGGGAAAAGTGATAGGCTAGTTAGACGAAATGTGATGTTATACAGTTTAATCAACTAAAATTTAATACTAATGTTGGATGTTTAGGAAATTGTTTTGTCGGAAGACACTTTGCTACATATTTTTATATACAATTACGACAAAAAAGTTAGTTTTTCAACTTATTTTGTACGATTCGTTCTTATATTTATACTCCCTATTAATACCATAATTACATTGGAATAAATGATAATCAAAAACACTAATCCTTCTTTATTACCATTATCTGTGATTGGTAGTTGTCATGGCAACAAAAAAATCGTCATAATGACTAATAACTGACAATTTGTTGTCAGATGACCGATGGACTTCTGCGCATCTGCACCATATGACGTCACAATGTGTGAAAGAACTGTGATTTATTTAGAAACTACGTTATTGCTAGTCCCTTATAATAATAATAAAACAATCGTTTAATATCTGTGTACAACCCGTCAAAGACAGCTTATTCTGTGTACAACCCGTCAAAGACAAAGACAGCTTATTCTGTGTACAACCCGTCAAAGACAAAGACAGCTTATTCTGTGTACAACCCGTCAAAGACAAAGACAGCTTATTCTGTGTACAACCCGTCAAAGACAAAGACAGCTTATTCTGTGTACAACCCGTCAAAGACAGCTTATTCTCTGTACAACCCGTCAAAGACAGCTTATTCTGTGTACAACCCGTCAAAGACAGCTTATTCTGTGTACAACCCGTCAAAGACAGCTTATTCTGTGTACAACCCGTCAAAGACAGCTTATTCTGTGTACAACCCGTCAAAGACAAAGACAGCTTATTCTGTGTACAACCCGTCAAAGACAGCTTATTCTGTGTACAACCCGTCAAAGTCAGCTTATTCAGTGTACAACCCGTCAAAGACAGCTTATTCTGTGTACAACCCGTCAAAGACAGTTTATTTTGGACCAGCTGGTATACTAGCACCACCTCATCCATCCAGGTGAGGTCATCACGTGACTTCCACCTGTCAAATCGTTACTCACCCATAAAAAATGCAGAATTAACCCAAGTGCCAAAACCATGTCGGGTCCCAACACTCTGGCCCAAGAAAGTTCAATTACTGATAATTTTTCAGGCCCCGAATCTCGTTTTGAGTGTCCCATATGTCTAGCATGGCTTCGTGACCCCGTTTTGACCTCTTGTGGGCACCGATTCTGCCGGACTTGCATGGACTCATGGCTCGAGTAAGTCGTCTTTTTCGCCCAATTTCGGGGAATTCACGGGGAAATTCCAGACGGGAGAACCCTTCATGTCCCATTGATAACACAAAACTGGAGAAAGGTGTAGATATCTTCCCTGATAATTTCACTCGAAGGGAGATTTCACAGCAGAAAACGAAATGTCCGAATTTAGTTCGGGGCTGTTTGGAGGAGTTGTCGCCTCTGGATGTTGAGATGCATTTATTAACGTGTAAATATAAGCCACCGGAACTTCCGGAAAACGAAAAGTTGAGGTGCGCTTTTGTGGAGTTTGGATGCGAGGATAAATTCGAGGATGAGCCAGAAGTGCAAAGGCATTTAGAGCAGTACATTCACAAGCATTTAAATGTAAATAATATCCTGAGATCGAAATGTAACTGAATCAGAGCAAGCCGTGGAACTGGGTATTATTAGACACATCATTAGAGTTACGCTGGCACAGGCTGCTCTGATTCAATTACATTTCGATCTCACTTTATTATTGTTTTTACATTTTATATCGGGTGATCAAAAAAACAACAAAAAACGATGAATCGCAGCAGGCTTTTATAGCAAGAGATCGATATACATGTCATTTTAAATGTCAAAATGGACAAATCTTATTTTTCTCTTGGTCTGCCTTGATTCCACCTATTTTGGTTCAATTTTTATTAAAAAGACAATGTTTTAATTGTTATCTCAAGAGGATAGTAGATTTAGGAATATTAAATTTTGATATTTTATATTGGGTGATCAAAAAAAAGGTGGAATCACGCAGGTTTTAACAAATGTCACATTTCTCTTGGCCTGCTTTAATTCCACACGTTTTGAATCTCTTTTAATTTAAAAAATGTTTTAGTTGTTATCTCAAGCGTATAGTAGATTTACGATAAGTAACCAAAATGGGGCTTCTTCGTCTGCAATTGCCCAACAAGCGAATTTTTGGGACCCACCCTCGAAAAATGAAGCTTCAGTACCAAGTAATGATAACGTAAATGGATTACTAAAGTAAGTTTTTATTTATTTTGAAACCCAACTCGGGCTGACGCTACTGATTGCCTTTTTATGGTATTGTAGGGCTCTGTATGAGAAAGCAGTCTTACTAGAACAAAAAACACGAGAACAAGATATAATTATAGCAAATATGTCGGAACAAATCTCTTCTTTGAATTTATCAATGTCGAAAATGCATTTACGTTACTGCAATGGTTGTTATTTATGGTATTTTAATGAATTTAAGAATAAAATTAATGCAATGAGGAATGATTCACATGTTATGCATTATAGTCCTGGTTTTTACACATCTGCTAATGGATATAGGTAAGAAAATCAATTTGCAAGTAATAGACCTTTTCAAAGACTGTTCTCTCTCTTGTATAATGACGTCACGTCCATGATGCGCACCAGCTTACCGGTCATCTTCGAAAAAATTGCTGTCATCATTAATTTGGCAAGATTTCTTTCAAAAATGCATGACAAACCCGAAATTCGGAGCCTCTCGGCAACTTAAAGCAGGTTTGCAACTGAAAGAGTCAGTGAAACATTCTAAAAGAAGCTGATACCGTTTAGTGAATGTCGAAAAACTCGCAGAGCTCTTCTTACTGGCACATCAACGACAAAAATCCCTCTCAAACGACAACGACAATAGCTGAGACTCAAAGTCGCTTATTTATACTCGTTTTTTTTTTCACTCCGTTACGTCAGGAGTGGGATGCGTCAGCTTCTACAAGTTTATATTGTACAAAAGTGTTTTTTGTTTCACTTAGACATGCGCTTTTACTTTTTTTCGGTTAAGTGATAGTATAATAATCGTTTTTGTCCTTTGAAGTAATTTCTTTGTTTTGAAAATTTGACCTTTGCAATATGAAGGTCAGTAGCTTACAATCTATACATTTTTATATTAGGCCAGACCAAGTAAAAGCTTCTTTTGACAAAGCAACCTTTTAAAGCAGTGGAATTGCTCTTCAACATGGAATCTGTACCAAATGAATATGCACCATTAGAGGTGTCACCAGGAAACTGTCTACACTTCTACAGGGTGGACTCGTATCCTAGATTGACTAGATTCTCCAGAATCCTTCCTAAAAAAATTTGTTGACGTTATTGTAGCCAAGAACTGGCTCCTGTTGAAAAGGTCTATTACAAAGATTCATTCTCATTTTGTAAATTTCATTCAAAAATGAAAGTAATATTTTGTTGTACCTACTTTAAGGTTGTGTATTCGCCTTAATTTATCTCCCAAAGACCCTAATTATATAGCAATATTGATTCACGTAATGAAAACAGAGCACGACCACGCATTAGACTGGCCGTTTAGTGGCAGATTAACCATCACTCTTATCCATCCACTGTAAGTATTTTTTAAGTTGTGTACAGACTTATTAGACTTACTTAAACCCTAGACTATGCCTTTTTTAATGTTTTTTTAGTCAGCCTTTTCGTAATATAAAAGAAACAATGATGACCCGTCCTGAATTGGAAGCATTTAAAAAACCTGTCCAAGAAATGAACCCTAAAGGATTCGGTTATACTGAATTTGCCTTAATTGAAGAACTCTTCGCTCAAGGTTATGTCGATAACAATCAATTGTTGATAAAAGTTCAAGCTCAACCTGTTTGAAATGAATAAAATTTTTATTTAACTTTGGCAGTTATTTCACATTGCATATTTAAGCTAAGGAAATATACTTTTGAGATGTGTTAACGTAAGTAAAGAACCTAAACAATTAACAATATATCACAAATATAACAGCGACTCCATCTAGGCTATGTGCGATATTTTGGGCCATTGTTAATAACACGGAATGTAGTATACACACTGAATAAATGATATGTAAACAATAACTTAACAAAGAGTTCCCGACATTTAAAACATTGATATGCTTGTGCGATATTAGAGAGCTCTGTAATGAGAGAAAAAAAAATTGAGCCACGTTCCTAAAATACACTTAGCAAACTAAACACATTATTGTGCGTTAAATAATAAACATTTTGCTTTATATAAAAATATAAATAATGACTAAAATAATCCAACATTTATTGTCACCTATGAGTAAGGTTTTGTGACTAAAAAATAACTTTGGGTAAGAGTATTATTGTAAACAAGCTTGTAGCTTCTCAATCCATTCTTGTGCAGATGCAGCATCAGCTGCACAGAAATTATAAGTGCGACGACTAGTGCGCAACTAAAACAAACCGAAATAATCAAATATTCACTCGGAGACTCTACTCACATCAAAGAATGACTTATCATCAGTCTTCTTCGGCGGTCCTGGAGCCGGACTGGCTGAAGTAACCGACATAACTTCAGCTAAATCTAGAAAAAAAATTTAACACACATTCTAAAACCATAAGCAACTCACCAATATAACCCTTAAAATGTGAATCTTCCATCGCATCATAATACCTCAACTGATGTTTAATCGAATCCAAAACAAACCACCTCTGTTTCCACCCTTTTAACAAGGCACCCCGTTTATACAAATACCCTTCATGTGTCCTATTCTCAGCTACGTTTGACGAAAACTGATCGTAGTATTGTTGACTAGAGGTTTGTCTTGCGCTACCTGAAACTCGGAATTTTAATTTGCCCATCACAATAACTCCCTCTCACCTGAACTAACTGACCCGTTATCACCACCCGTACCCGAAATTGTCTGTGATGCATTATTGTCAGTGATTGCTTTGTATTTTGTACAGTTTTTAGGTACACCTTCCATACATTTATCGTGGCAACTGTAACCACAGTCCATGCATCGCATACCCGTCTGAAAACCACTCAAATTACAACGATTTTTCAGAATGTTAAAAATACACCTTCACTGGTCCCCATAATAAATTCGTACAATAATCACAATAAGTCGGCGTTGTGTAATTATATTTATCGAAACGGTGAGGATGGGAATACACCAATGAGGTTTCAGCTGCCCCCACCATTTTACCTCGCATTAATATTTCGAGAGTTGAGCGTTTGTGGACTAATCTACCGTGAGAACGGACTAGAGCTGTACTAAATGAAGCGTGTCTCTGGAGAAATAAAAATAAATGAGGATTAAGAGAAGGGTATTGAGACATACAGTGAGCGAATCTGTCGTAGGTAATTCGAGTTTGTCCCACAGGACTTTCCATTTTTGGGGTAAATGACCGAGTTCAGTTTCTAATCGGTGAATTTCCTCCAATAAATGGCTAAATGCATCCGGAACACATTTATTTACACAATCATAACTGTAATAAAGTCAGTTAAACTAGATTTAAATAAAAAAAATTAAAAGAAATACCCTAAAGTGATAACTTTTCGATTACTTTTGTTTGTTATACCATCAGCAGCTTCAGCTTCTTCTTCCTGTTGTGTATCTAACTGGATAATTTCAAGGTCATACTCAGGACCATGATGCAGATTTTCGTCGAGATAATACTGCCATATTTCTAGACAGGGAAGGTGTGACTGGGGCCGCAAAACCTTAAAAAAAATTAAATCAGCAACATCTGATGATTGCTGACTTTTCAAGTGCAACATCATAATTTGAGATTCCGCAATATTTACCGGGTGTTCAAAATCCGGCGTATACATAAAATTGAAGAAGAGCGGTGTTCTCGCATGTTGCTTTTCAATATAATCAAACACACTTTGTCCTAAATTTGTTCCTGAAGTGGTCCCAGCTACTCTTCCTCCTGGATAAATATTCTCATCATCTGAGATCGTATCAACACTTTTATGATGCGAAGTAAGTGACCCTCTCTTATCTTCAACTGCTGCAACTCCACTCTCAACCCTTTCTAACTCACAATCAAACAGAAAAGTACGAAATCGGCATGAAACTGAATGATATGCCAAAAATCTTAAATAAAAATCACTAAATTCAAACGCCATTGGAAATTGTTTTTGAATCTGGTGGACTACATCAAGGAATTGAAGGAAAGTAGGAGCAAAACCAGATGCTTGAGAATTTGCATTGAGGTTACTACGATGACTAAATCGATGACCAAATCCAATCCATTCTTTTTCAACTAAAACACGGAAACCTTCAAGAGTACGGTAGTAAGGATCGAGGCAGAGTTGAGCTACAGAAGAGACTTGAGCTGTTGTATCCCAACCGTCTTCGAGACATATTGCCACGGAGGAACCCTGCAAGTCGAGGAGGTCTACCACAGCACCAGCGAGCTGCATTATATTCTGGATTTGTTGCAGCCATTCAGAGTTTTCGATGAGTCTATAAACGAAATATTGTTATCGGCAATTAACAAAAGAACTTGGTACGATTTTGACAAAAAAAAAACAAAGTTAAATTGTGTTTTTTGACAATTATGACAGTTTTCTTACTTGTGGAAGCTCTGTTCAGGTGCATCATTCGCCGAACTAGGTATACACGCCCTCATTAGTTTCTTAAACGCTGTTTTCGTATGCCTCACATCATAATACTCCACTGGAATAAAATCAGTCTTTGGTGCAGACTCAACTTTAACACCTTTCATCTGCGCCTTCTCTCCTAAAATATACAACGCTGCTCTTTGCAATGTATGTACACCATATATTGCACTATCAGCATCAGTCGAATGCCTTATATTCCCTCGATTTTGTTGAACATTCGCTAGAGATGCTTGTGAGCTCTGTCTTCTGTCTTTAAGTGAACCCCACCGGCCGAAATTCTTCGGACCTTTACCACCAGAAGACCTCGGGAACATCCTAAACCACAAAAATAGTTTGTTACACCACCCCTCTTCACAAAAGAAAAAATAATTACGCTAAAGTCCCCATTCCTTTGAGTGGTTTCGATCTTCGTGCCACTTCTGGTGTTAACGTAGCACCACCTAGTGGATCATCAGCAGCCAAAAATAACGAATTAACACTTAGAGAACTATCAGACATGCCCCAAGCTGAACCATGACGTAGAGAAAAAATCGGAGTGGCTGAAACAAGTGACGAGAGATATTTTTCTTGTTCAAATGATGATGTTGTTTCAGTTGAGGCGTTTGGAGTTGGATGACTTTTCAACATTCCCATTACACTTTTACCATGATGACCGGCTCCTCGTAGGAGAAGAGCTTTAGTTCGAGGATGTCTCCAAGTTGTAGCTGGAATTCTTCCCTGGCGGTAACAACGACAAAACCGACGGATACTTTCGTCAGTTACACTTGCCGGTACTACCAATAGAGCTGGATAACTGAAATAAATGAACCGTGATTAGTGTGTCAAAAATCATAGAAGATATCGTTACCTTCGACACATCATATACATGGAGTTAACTGTAGTTAACCTGAACTGATCTGGTGCTGGTTTCGAATTTGTAGGTGATGAATTATCATTACACAGCCCCAATCTTTGCCAATCTCTCACATAACTACGTTCAACTAGTCGTTCTAAAGTTTTGGCATCAGTTGGTGCTGGAGGTACTGATGAAGGTCCCGTTTCAAAATCATCAATCGATAAATCATCATCATGACTATATTCGTCAGTATTTGGTAAACTCATCCTTCCAGGACTCGTCATATATTTATTACTATTATAAATCGTAGAATTTGGCAAAACATATTTTTGTCTTTTCGACGAAGATTTCTGTTTAAACCCAGCTTTTCGTGCCGTTTTTAACAAAGTCTTTTTCGCGAAACCTCTCAAAGTTGCATTTTTCTCTTTACCTTTATGTAACGGTGTCTGACTCACTACAACTTGACCCGTAAATGCAAAATGATGAAACACATCAGGCGGATGTCGGATTTTATGTATAAATTTCCGGAGTGTTTCAACATTTTCTGCTGTAACTTCCTCATCAAATGCTAATTTCATTAATTGAAACGTACAGGAGCGTAATTGTAGCCCTTCTTGTAACCACTGATCTAAATGAGCTAAATACTGCACTGCTACTTTTTTTTCTTTTGTTAGAGAAGTTACAGGAAATGACCGAACAACAACTTGTTCGCATGCAAATGAATCACAAGGGATTCCCTTGAAGATAATCCGGTAATTCGTGAGGAAAATAGCACCTTCTGCTGGTAGTAAAGGCGGGCCTCCGAGTAATCCCGGACTGCTTTCTTCTCTCCCATCTGGAAGTAGATAAACACGTAAACCGTCCATGATAGGTTCTTCTCCTGCCAACATGTTGGGTGTAAGTATTTTAGGTTTTTGAATGGGAGGAAGACGTTTGGATTCACGATGAACTGCTTCAAGTGTTTCTATATGCATATGGACGACGCCTGGAATCATCTGGTGCAGATTTCGGATGTGTTCACGTGTGACACCACCTTCGTTGCATACTTTATCGATAAAACGGGAAACTAGACGGATTACTGTCATTCCAGTTTCGCCTGGATCTTGATCTTCAAATCCAGATTCGGCATCGGCGCTGTCGCTCTCAGCAACACTGAAATAACTTCAGGATTAATTAATTCTGTCACGAAAGCGAAAAACTGTTAAAAATAAACAGTTATCTCTTTCTTTTAGATATTTTTATGTGAGTCAAGGGCTCCTTTTTAAGTAAAATACCTGTCAGAAGACTCACCTGTTGGCCATACTATTGCTGGCCCTCTCATCATCATACAACTCCTGTTTACTTGTCTTATTCCCAATATCTAAAGGAATCAATAAATACACCATCCGATTTGCATAATGAATCGCTTGACTATACATTGTATTCTCCTCACACGTGATTAACTCCTTCTGTTTTTCTGGATCAATCGAATTCCAGATTCTCATTTGTTCAGCTGCAATTTCTAAAGCAGTCGGTTCATGAACTCGGTTTAAAATACTCCTTCTATTACTCCAATTATACTCTTTACTTTCTCTCGGCGAAGTCGGACTCGCTAACAACTCCCCTCTTACACTTTCACACCGTGCCGTATACAGCGCCTTGACGTCCTTCTGGACATCCTGATAGAATGCAGCTTCCCAAAATTGCTGATTTTGCCAAACTGCATGCTCTTGAATACAAGTATAAGCAAATTGTATAATTCCTGTACATAATTTCCTGCAGAAAATTGTAGAGAGTGGTAAGAGAGCTGCTGCAACTCCATGTTCATCCATTGAAGAGTCATCTTGAAGTCCACAATTCATTAAACGCACAACCAGATCGAATTGCTGGTGTTCTAGCATAGCTTTAGTACCGCTCACATGTTGAGCGAGTTCGTTGCAAAGGGCGAGACGAGCTTGTTTGGATTGGAGTGCTCGCAGGACAGCAGGGAAGGTTTTACGAGCATCAGAGATTTTATTTTCGAAAATACAATTGATACAGTTGCGGAGGACTTCGAGACGACGTGCTGAGTTACTGACAATGTTTTTGTTTTCGTTTAAGTTGGATATGTGGGGGCCTGATGGTACAATTCGGGGCTGGATGGGGCGCAATGAAGCTAGCCTTAAAGGTTGAGAAAAAAAAATTAATAGTTTAGCAAACGATATATGAGAATATTCATAAATACAATTAGAAGGTATTATGCAAAGAAATTTAGTTTGTTTTTTATTAATGAAGGAAATATGAATTTAAATTATTTAAAAAAACATTGATACAACAAAATACAGGAAGCGAAATGCGTAATCAAGCAAATATTTCAATACGTAATTGTAAAACTATTTTTTACTTGATTAACGAATATAAATGTTTTTGTTGATAAGATGTGTTATCTAATATATTCAGTCAAGGTGAATAAAACAATACAAGACCCAATATTAAAAAAAAAAAATCCCCCTAGTTTTGTCACTCAAATACAGCAAACACAAATGATAAAAAAAAAATACTTATGTATTTTAATAATATAAATTATGTGTTCTTAAAGCAAGGTATAAGGTGATTAAGAGTGCCTACCTAAATTAAGAATTTATTTGCTCCCTCAGTGTTTAAGCAATTATGTACAAGATATGAATATATGTTTTTTGAAAACTGGAATACCGCTTTTTATAGCGTCCCAAAGCTGTCACAAATATACAAAAAGCACACCAAACTTACCAAGCATAATCCCCACTAATGCAATCAAAAAACAATAAATTAATACCACAATCATAAAATACCAATACTCACCTCGATTTAAGATTATTTTTCGACAGCCCTTCATCAATAATCGCCTGTACTTGCTCCCCATTAATCAACGGCAAAACCGGTTGGTGTATCCTCGCAAAGGCTCCCTCAGGAGGCACCAAAATTTTCTGCGAGTACGACTGAGGATTCGGATTTTCATTTGTATACAACTGAGTTGCTAACTCCTGTATGTGTATTAAAACCAGTCTGGAATCCTGACTTTCTGCCTTCATCAACTCCCCTAAAGTCGAATAGAGCTCATCCCAAACATCGCACGGTCTCCATGGTGGCCCCCTTTCCGCCACAAAACTCGTAAAAAACATACAATCGAGAACTCGCGTTGTAAATTCGCATTCTTTCAAATTGCGTTCACCCAAAAACGCCGCTTTGTGGAATGTTATCACCGGTTTTGGGTGGATTCGAATCAAAGTGAGACAGCTGCGGTAGCCTTGGAGGAGTTGAGCAAAGCAGCGCATAAAAACAGCTCGGATTTCTTTGTCTAACATTGCGGCTTGGGGAGCTCGAACAGCTAATGGAGGGAAGGCATGGTCCGCGCAGCTGAGCTCTGGTTGCAGGATCAAACTGAGATTTTCCTGAGTCTGGTTCAGGAGAGGTTCGGGAAGTAGAGGAAGGGAAATACCGTCTGGAATTGTAATTGAGCCTCCATCTAAATCTGCAATAATTACATCCATCTGTAAATAAAAAAATAAGAGTTTTGTGGTGGTTTTAGTAAAGTAGATACCAATTCGGCGACTTCATATTTGAGTGATGAGTGTACCCCCATGATAAAAGGGGTCGGTGTTGATAAAAATTCGACTAAAGCGGCAGGTAAAAGTGGAATATACACGTGAGAGTACCTAAATGGGTACATTAAAGCTGTTAAAGCTCGACAAGCTTCAGTCAATCGGTTATAACTTTTAGAATGGAACAAAATTTTATGTTCGGTCATTATGGCACAAAATAAAACTAAAACATTGCGAATTCCTAATTGGTGAAACAATAAATTAACAGAAGTGTGCGTGACTGGCAGTGAGGGACTCAATGGGGGCTGTAACGCTTGTCGGTCACCGGCCCCAATGCTAAATCTCACTTGTGGACCCCCAGGTGGTGGTACTTGTATACAACCGAGGATATTCCCGACTAAATTTTCTAACGGCACTGGCATACTTTCTACATAAACTGAATAAATAATTCCTAAACAATTTCTAAATGTTTCTATATAATCCAGTCTTGAAACCAATACTAGACATTTAGGGGCATACATGATGCTGTGATGGGAAATAGCAGGAATAGGGCGGACGAGAGGAGCCTCACTTTCAACAGTATCCTCCTCCTGAAAAAATAAAGATTTGAAAAAGCTTGACATGGGGGTAACTAACCTCATCCACTGGCTTGCTAGGCGTAATTGAGACAGTTTCATTAAAACAAAGACAAGCACAATAGTAGCGATTTGCGTCGATATCTGTAAGTACAGAGACGAAGAATTTCGGCTCTTGGCGTTCGGTAGACAAAGCCCATCCTTGTGGTTGACAAAACTAGAAAAAGTTGCGTTATTTTAGCAAAAAATTGGGACAAAAGTCGATGCAATTCGGGAAGAAAACGTGACTAAAATTGTAAACAGACCGAGCTCTAAGTAGGGAGAGATTTTAGTCGCTTCTAATACGACTAAATCTGCACTGAAGGGTTTCCAATTATTGTTATAATCATTTAAAACATATTTTTTGCATACGACGCGTGTTTTGGCAACGATGTTGCCGACCTCAAGTGAAACTTAAGAAGACTGAATTTACAAACTGCTTCGTCTTATATACCAGTCGATTACATAAAGAATTTTTATTCTAATTTATTTACAAGAAGTGTTATCAGTAAAAAACTGTGAGCTGTCATAATAAATCATAAACTATATTTTATTTCTAAGCTATTATGTAATCGATTAACATACAGAATGTCCCAAAATTGGCAAAAAATTATCTCTATTTTGACAGTTACAACTCTGAAATAAGAGAAATCTTAATATGGCTAAAATGACAATTTTAAAAGATTATATTGTCAAATAGTTTTCTTTAAACAAAATTAACAACAAAACCATTTCTAAAAGTGTAATAAACTGTAACCTAAATGCTGCAATAGAAGAGTCTTAATATAATTTTTTTTAGATGTAAAAATAAAATAAATTGGAAACCTTTCAAGTGCATACCTTTTAGTCAGATCCTTGACTATCATAATAACTACAAAAGGACTGTCAAAACGGTTATTGTTTCAAGTAATCCTGACAGTATCTACAAGCTTAGTCAAATTTTCTTGCAGGAATGCCTCAAGTATAAGACAAAGTACCCATTCAATTCCGTCTATAAAAGGGGTATCTGGCCAGTCCTTTTCTGGAAATCTTTGCAAAATTATACCGCTACTAATTCCACTCCCTGGAATTGATATTCACAGCCTTGCCTTGAAGTTATTAAAGACTACTTACGTTCTTTTTCATGATCATAACCAACAACGACGAAATAATCAGCTAAACGTGACATTTTTTAATTGAAAATAGTAAATATTAGTATGGCGTTTATGAGTATTCTTGTTTTACAGAAAATTAACATTTTCGTTAGTCACAATTCGAAAATAATGATGAGCAAGTTGTATAACCTGGGGGCTAAAAATGAACTAAAATTGGGGCAACTTCTTGGAAAGCCACAAATAACTGGTAATCACTGTTTTACTTGTTTATAATACTTTTAATAATAATTATTAATGCCACACCCAAATAATATTCATCTAAACAAATCTTTACGCCATTTTATACATAATGCAACTTTGAACTTCCTTTTTGACAATCAGATGGTGACAAATGGGACACTTGAACTACACTGAAAAAAATAGCAATATTTAAATGAAATTTAAACAAGTGTTTAAATTTTTTAAATTTTACAATAATATTCTATGAAACATTTACATTTTTTGGTTAAAACCTCAAACAATTTGTGAAATTTTCAAAAAATGTTTCAATTTTAGGTTAGTAGTTCGTTTGCTTTGGAAAGTTCCGAGTCGGCGTGATGTCTAAAATGGCTGAAAATTAAAAAGAAAATAGAGCGGAAATATGTAACATATTTTCTAAGACGCATAAAGTACAAATTGTAATTTTTAAGTAACAATGTCTTGTGATAAAACCGATTAAATCCAGCTCTCTGCCAGACAATTTCTCTAAAAAATAGGTTAAGTGAAAATGACAAAATTTGCTGATTATTTCGTTATTTGTGGCTTGGACCTAAGTTCAGGCCTTGAACCTGACAAACTTGCAGGTAATTCATCAATCTGTAACAAGTTCAACTCACAAAACATTGATTTCCTTCCAGAAGACAATCTACACGTCTCTCCCCTTGAACGCTCATATAAAGGCAAAGTTTTGGCTCACTATCCCGAAAACGTGCCCCATAATCCGTTTGACGCGTCTGCTGTTTGCATGGTGGGCTTTTCTCTCTTAAAAACTCTGATAACAGCTCTTTTCTAGTTCTGTTTGCCTCAAGGACTCAAATTCAGGACACAAAAACATTCAGTCACACAAGCTCCTCTTTTTCACTCGTTTCTCATAACCAGAGAAGATGGGAAGAGGTGTTATGGTTTCAGTTTGATCTTCTATGAAGAAGTGAGGAATAGGGATATTTGTAACGCAATGCAGACGCTCCAGGTAGATAATTAACTGTTGTTTGAATAGAAGGTGTAATCTCTATTTTCAGGCAATGTACATCACGGAATTATCAAGCGGATTAAAAGTCAAGGCGATCCAAAACGCGCAAAACCAAGGCCCCCAATCACGCTCCCTTCCTCGTCATTTCAAACTCAGCACACACAATCCCAGTGGAGCAGCTTTAACCTACTATGATATCTCAAAAGACAAGCTTTTCGTCTCGAAAAGCATCAGTTTAATATGCCAGACAGCTTACGTTCAAGCAGCTAAAATTTTTCTCGAGAATCTATTTCGTTGTGTACCTAAACGTGCCGTTTCTTCAGCAGGTCTAAGCCTTGAAAGTTACGTATTTAATTTAATTTACGAAGTGCAATTGCCAAGTCCAGGAAAGAGTCTTTTAGTGTCTCTTCCTCCAAGTGACCCTCATTTACCCCCAGTAACCGCAGTTTTGCAATCTCCTGCACCACCGCTTGAACTCCCCCATCTCGATTACTCTCTAAGACTGATGTTTCTCTGGCTGGGGGTAGATATCGTCGTGCAAATCTTCACTTGTCTTCTTTTAGAAAATCAAGTTTTGTTACGAAGTACTGATTGTCAGAGATTAATGGTGGTGGCAGAAGGAATCACCTCATTGTTATTCCCATTTACGTGGCCACATGTTTATGTCCCGATCTTGCCAGCGTCTTTACATCATTTTTTAGATGCTCCTGTACCTTTCTTAATGGGACTTTATGCCTCTTCTGAAAATATCAAAGTGGTATCGGAAGCTACTCTCTGTTATGTTGATATTGATAAATGTAAAGTACAAAGACCGGAAGAAACGGCGACTTTTCCACATTTGGAAGCTTTTACAGCTGAAATATGGTCAGCGTTGGATAAATATGGGGTACATGTTCCCAATTCTGAAAACAGTCGGAATAGTCAGGTAATTATACTTCTTGTCAATATAAATACGTCAAGCCTGAATTTCAATTTTTATTGTGGGATTTTTTTCAGGAGATTATGTCCCGCAGCTGTACCTTACCAGGGCGTCCCCAAAACCGGCGTAAACTCTCAATTCATGATACTCTCGACGGGGATCGCCCTCCGTCACCTCCAGGCTCAGCCAGGTCTGAAGCTTTACAAAGAATTGCTGATATTGTCCGACGTACAGGTGTAGCACTTGACCAAAACGAGTCAACTCAACCTACAGATTCCTACATTGAAGATTTGCGCTTTAATAATTCAATTCGCGAGATTTTTCTTAACCGTTTTGTCCACATTTTCCAGTCATACGAGAATTTTGTAATTTTCCCTAATCAGGATAAGGAAGATTGGTTTAATAACCGCGATTCGATGCAAAATTTTGATAAAGCATCGTTTTTATCAGATCAACCTGAGCAACACCGACAGTTTCTTTGGAGGTTTCTTGAGTCGCAAATGTTTGCGACTCTAATTGATAATAAAATTTTATTAATGTGGGGTGAACTTGATAATAATCTTTTAATTTTTGATAACCGAATTAAATTGCTTAAACAACGTTATGGTGGTGAGAATTTAATCAGGTCTTTGAGCTACGAGCCTTGTACAAGTGCTCACGACACTCAGAGACTTCTAGAGAGAAGACTAACTAATCCGGATTTTGAAGCACCCCCTCCGAGAGAAATAATGAACGTCAAGCCAAATCCAACTCGATATTTTCCTCTCTTAGACAAAGAAATCCTCAACAAAACTCCTGTTGTTAACAAAGGAAGTATACCACGAGCAAGTGCTCTTCGTAAAGGTTTATCATTTTCGCGACATACCAATTTACCAACTGATAAAACAAAAAATCAAGACATGTCACCAGCTTTAATAGCACAAGCAAATTGGACTTTTGTTGAAAAATTACTCAAAGATTGTAAAGCAAAAACTAAAAGAATGTTATTAGCGAAATTAGGTGCAGAAGGTGTTACTCTTTCTAGTAATAATGCCAGTGATAATTTTGGAGCAGTTGAAGAAAATACTCTAGTAGCATCACTTTGTGAATTTTTGGAACGAGTTTGGTCACATGGACTTCAAAGAAAGAGAGGAAAATCGGCACTTTGGTCACATTTAATGATTTATCAGGAGACACATCAGGGTCGGAATAAGTATTTGAGCCCGAATGATGTCGAGAATTGGAGAGGAGGAGAGAATAAAAATGGAAAAGGGGATTTACCGCCGCTTCCAGATTCGCTTCTCTTCGATGTTGCGTAAGTAAACATTTTAAATGTCTTTGATAAATTCATCTATCTTGTTAAAATGAAAAGCAATTATTTGACAATTTAGTAGAATTTTAAATATCTTTGTTTCTATAGTAACAGCACAAAATTCAGTTCTGTGATAGATGGTTGCTATAGCAATGTCGTAATAATTTTTTTTGGGGAATTCCAGGAACGTACAAGCAATGACTGATGTAAAAACCGGTATTGGTATGGCAAAAGCATGGGTTCGTTTAGCTCTCGAGAAAAAACAGTTATCAAGACACCTCCGTACCCTCCTATCTGACCAATCTATCCTTCGCAGCCAATACAAACGTTCAGCATTTCTTCGTTGTGAAGAAGAAAAAGAACAATTTCTCTACCATCTTTTATCACTTAATGCTGTCGATTACTTTTGTTTTACCAGCACTTACGCCACTACTGTGATACCCTACCATATTGTGATAGTACCGAATAAAAAGGGTGCAAATACTTCTGCTAATGCATGGGTTGTACTCTCTGGTACTCTTTCTGAAACTCGTCGAATTCCTGTCCCAAAATCTGCTCTTAATTTTGAATATAAACATCAAAATTTGGGTGTTTTAACTACACTAAGGATAGGTCATGATAATACTGGGTTATATGCCAAATGGATGATTGATTACGTTTTGGTCCGAAACGAAATATCTGGTCACACTTACAAGTAATTATTTCGAGTTTTATACCATTGGGGTTATTTTGTCGGTTTTAGATTTCCGTGTGGTCGTTGGTTAGGTCGTGGGGTTGATGATGGGTCAACAGAACGACTTTTAGTCGGGAATTTAATGCCAATGAAAGTCGAAGGAGACGAAAGTAATCAAAGTGGAAGCATGGGAAGGACACCTCCTAGGTGTAGGTCACCAGGACCTCCACGAACTGAATTAAAACAATCCCAGATTCAGCATATGTTAGGTGACTGTGTTAATAATATTGTCAAGTGGCATTATAGAAGAAATTCGGAGCGAAATACGACTCTAGCTGCTTTATTATGTGGGGAAAATGGGTTAGTGTATTGTTTGGAAAACGTGTTCTTGTTGGGGTTCAAATCTGCGAGGTATTTTGTTGGGAAAAACTATCTTTGGGATTATTTTGGTAATTTTTTTTTTTACTGGAGGGGAAAGAGATTTAATTGTAATTTCTAGTGCGGGTTAAGGAGCAATTCGAGTCAGATTTATTGGAGGAAAGTTCAGGAAATCGAACGGCAAGTCTAGAACGTAATCATCAAGAAACTGTAGCTGTTTGGAGATGTTATTGTCATTTAGTTGACGAGATTATGTGTACAAGTAAAGCACTGGGGAAAGATGGGAAATTTCAGTTGTTTATTTGCCTCAGTGTCAGGTGATTAGCTACACTCTCTAATTTTTATTAATAATTGCAATACGAACTCTATTGGTGTAATTTAGAAGTAGTGTGGATACACAGGAAAAATCAGTGAAGTACTGTTTGTTATTTCTGATGTTAATTCTAAAATTTACGATAATTTCAACATTGACCTCGAATAACTCTTAAAAAAATTCTTTCTGTAGTAAATTTTGTATGGCCATTTCAGTAAAAAAAAGGTCTTGGACTAAGAATGCAACTGACCGGTTAAATACATTTCCAGCTAAGACTACTCACCTTATTTTGCTCGGCAGAACTATCGTCACGTGACAGTATAGAGGAATATAGAGAAAGTCCTCTGAAAACTTAATGGGTTTTATTTCACCTCCGCACTCGGTGGTGCTACATTTATAACTAACTTGAATTGTATAATAACTTCCAAATGTTTAAATCGTATTAACAAAAACTCAATACGTAATACTAAAGAACAAATGAATTTAATAGTAAACAGAAGTGAATCATTGGTTATATAATGTCCGCTGCGGAGCAATCACCCTTTTTTACTAGTATTTTTTAAAGTAAAATAACGAAATTCGAGGAAGCTTAAAAAACTGTCATTGTGTAAGTCCTAAAATTCTTGAAATGAATGTGAGATTATGTACTTATAGCTGTCAAAGTTATTACAAATTTTTGTTTAAAACACGTATCAAATTATTAATTTTCCCACTGAATGAGGATTTTTGCTAAAAATGTGACTTAAAATTGTTTGAAAATAAATAAATAAAAATAAAACTTAATAAATATAAATTTTGTGTTGCCAACTTCAACTGTCAATAATCTAGAGGACAGTGCACATGTTAACTAGTTTTACACTTCACCAACAGAGGGCGTATCGCTTCTTGTTAATTGTCAATAGTAGCATAATTTTTTTATTGTTGTTTTTTAAGGGAACACTTGTTGCACCGTATGCTAGTACCCATGGCTGGATGTAAAGTGACTCAAGAAATGTACGAAGAAGGTTCTTTTTTAAGAAATCGTGGTTTATTGACGTTTCTCCGACAAATTTTATTGCCGTTAGACGAACTTGATGTTGTTCTTGAAAATTCAGTAACTCATGGAATTTCATCGCCTTCATCTCATGTTTAATTTCTAGTCTTTTTTCGTTTTACCTTGTTGATATTATTTTCATTTTCAGAAGTGATATTGTATATATTTTTGTAAGTTTGTATATATTGTTTAAAGTGGCCTAAATCATTTAGAAAAAAAGACAATTCCTGTAACCTTGCCAAAGTTGAGTCTAGTAAACAGATTTTATTTTTATTTTTACATAATTTGCATATCAGTGTATAAATTTTATGGCGTCACGTGACTGAGCCGATTGTCTTCCTTTTGGATCAAAGTTACCTTTGTTATTTTTTTGACACTGCTGTCATTTTTGTGATTTATTTTTTTCGGTCTCAATGTTTGAAAAAGAATTTTGTGAGTTAATTGTGATACTGTAAGAAAATTGTGAAATTATTTTGATGTTGGCACTATTATTATGTGTTTGGGGTAATTGTCCCTGTAGAATCTGAAAAGCCAAAGTAGTTTCGCAAATTAGAATAAGAGAAATTCCGTTAGATGAGATTGTAATTAAATTAAGTAATTAAAATGAAATAAATTCCATGTAAATTTTGTGTTTGAATTTGGCGGTCATTTTGAAGGTTATCAAAGATGGCGCTTCTCTATTGTTAGTAAAATTAAAATGGTGGAATAAAGTTTGGTGGCTAAATGATGTCGTAAATACGCAAATAATCGAATTAATTATGAATGTTTTTAGTTTTTCGGGTTATAACTCACGTGTACAATACACTAGAGTTCAAACTGTGCTACATTAATAATTTTGTGTCATTTGTTTTGGTAATACGTGCTCGGTAGGACTTCAAAAACATGGAGCCATATTTCCAAAAACTGACAAAGCAAAATAATTAGTGAATCCGTCATTTTCTCAATGAGAAGTAAGTGTTAGGTTTTGAGCCCCCTCAGTTCTACTTACTGTGGTTTTCCCCGGCGCGTCTTGGCCCATGTCATAGGTCACAAAGCGGCCCTCAGACAGGAATTTCCGGCTGTCAAGGTTACCAACGGCTTTATTTACAGATGGGATGGCTAAACCACTGCTGAAACCCAGTCATGGATCCTGTGGGACCATGGTCGGCTTATGCCTCTTATAACCGTCTCACTGGAGTGCAGGGGGAACACCACCTGCCCACAACAGGCGCGCCGCCCACAACTTTACCCGGAGGCTTTCTCTCTCCTACACCTGTGGGCTACGACACCGTCTTCAGTCCTCTCTTCCATCACGCCGGTACCAAACCTGCTGCACACTATGTCACCCAACACCGAGCTCTTGCCTCCAAACAGCCCGAGGCGGATTACCACCAACAGCCCTTTTTTGAACAAGGCGCCGGTTGGCAACAAAACAGCCCTTTTGGAATTCTACCGCACGAGAGTGTGGTACCGACCACCACGACGAAGGCGGCAGCGTATGAAAATTTCAACGCACATTTTGCCGCCGCCCAGAGTCTCAATCATTTGAACTCACAATTGGCGGCGGTTAAAAATGCCGCCACACGTGCTCAAAGTCCTGCCGCCACAACTAAACCCTCGCAATCTTCAGCAGGGTTCTTTCCTGAAACTGCTATTACGAAATCTTTTAGTGCTTCTAATTCGTGTATAGTGTCATCTCCGTCGAATTCAACTGTTTCAAAAGAGTATAGAGTACCTCAAGCTCCTAGAGCTTATCTCACTTCACCTAATCCTCAAAGACCTATTAAACAACCAACTCCTCAAATTCAAACAAAAGCTCAAACTAAAATCTATCCTGAATTAAATAATCAAAATGAAAGATCTAGAAACAACGAAGAAACACAAAGTCAGTCTTCACCTATCAGTTTTTCTATTATGGATACTCCAGGACGGATTAATTATTCCAATAAACGACCTCCACAATTTCAAAATTCTAATTATCGTCATTATCCACAAAACACACCTGAACAAGATTTTCAAAGACCTAAAAGTGGCTCAGATTATTCAAACGGTCCTGATTGTAATGTAGTTGTTCCACGTAGACCAAGCCCTCTTCAAGCTCATTCTCAAGCTTCACCAATAGGTCATGCCCCAAGCCCTGCTTATCCTATGTATAACAGCCCAATGAACTCAATTTCTTCACCTCAACAAACTTCAAATCAAGTCACACCTCCTTCACCATTAGATGTTTCAGTTCCAAGACCAACTTCTCAACCAACTAATGTTGCTTATCCATCTGTCATAACACGAGCTTTAACTACTGAAAAAACTTTCCCTGAAAGATATGAAAGACAACAAAATAATCAAAATTGTTGGGAGGAACGTCAACAAGCCACCCGAAAGTTTCCACCAACAAATCAACCAAACAGTTATAATTCAGTAACCGGACAACAAGGATATTTTGATTCAAACAGTGGTCACCAAGTGTCACTTCAAGATTTATCAAGTTGTCGTGGTGATCCTATGAGTATAGTAAAAAATTTACAACAGCAACAAAGTTGTCAAGTGTCTCAAGTTGAAGTTAAACAAGAAGTTAAACCACCGGTTAAAAGACGAAAAAGTACCGAAAAAACCTCCAGTTGAAGTTCCACGAATACCTCCTCCAGCACACAGTTCAGGTGCTCAAGGACAACAACAAAACGGTGCTTATTTCGATTTTGACAGATGGAATTTACCTCCACCTAGTTCAAAAATTTTTTCAACTCAAACAATTCATCAACAACATCAAGGTTTGATGGTACCACACCCACACGGTCATCATCCACCACCACCATTGCCATATTTCCCACCTTTTCATTTACCTCCACATCCTCCTGAATTTCCCTCAACTGTTGAACTAGCCCCAATTAATAATTACTCAGAACAAAACGTTCAACCATCTTCATCTCCGTTCCAACAACAAGAAGAACAACCAAAAGTTGTTGTTCCAAATATTGAAGAAGAATTAAATTTTCTGTCTCAAGGTTCAACAAGAACTTCAAATTCGGTTAAGCCGCCGAAAACGGAAAAACCAGCAGGACCTGGATCAGGTTTCATGAGTAGCTATCTTAAGTTTCTCCAAGGAGAACGTGACAGTTCTCCACCTCCGGTTGCTCGAGGTAACCGGAAACAATCAACGTGGACGCGTTCTAAACAAAACGAGGAAAAACCAGACAGTAATGGAACAACACCAGTACCACCACCACCTCCAGTTGTCAAAAGATTGTCTCAAGGAGATCCCCAAGACGATCCGAGATATTTTCCTCTACCTAAAGAACGAAAAAGGAATAGTTTTGAGAGTGATAGTGACGGAATGACTTCTGATGATGATTTCTTCAATAAGAAACTTACACAAAGTGATAGGAAAGATAAGGGGAAGAAACGGACGAAAAGTACTACAGAAAGGAAAAAAACGAAAAAGAAAGATAAGAAAGAAACTAAACTGGAAGAGGTTATACCGAGAAGAGAGTCAACGAAACGAGCCGCTAAAGAAAAATCGAACTTACAACATCTTATTAAAGCTGATGATGATTTAGAAGAACCTGCAGAGTTTCAAGATTCGGATTCGGATCCGGCATGGACGCCACAAGCAACAGAGGATGGAGACGATATTATTCCAATTTCGAAAAAATTACGGAAATGTAAATATTTTTTATTGACTTATGAACTAATTTCAAGTTGAAATACTATCGGTAGTATCGCAAATTTTAATAGTTTTTCGTAGCAACAAACAATCACAATTTTAAATTTTATTAATTTTCTATGGAAACAAAGATACTACCGGTATTATCTCAACTTGAAATTAGCCCATCTGAAGTGCCTGTTTTTTTTATTAATTTATTTTTAAAAAAGTTGCACTTTTAATAAATAAATCGGTCAGTTTCTTAACCTTCTTGGTGTAGATGAAACCGGTCATTGTCTAAATAACTACTTGTGTTACAGCCAATACGAAAAAACGTAGAAATCTTATTACGGCAGCAGCGCAAGGTGCCGGCATACAAGAAGTTGATGGTTATGCCAGTGATAATACGAAAAAGAATAAAGGTTTGTGTCAATAATAGATGTTTATTTTTTATTGTTAAAATAATTTGTTTAATAGGTAGTAAAAGTAAACAAACCACACCTCCTACACTTGAAGATAATATTGCGGCTTCGTTATCAAATACTACACTTATTACCAATGACGACAATCCGTTTAAGGTAGGAAATTGTGATTTCTATCAGGTGATATTTAATTGTAATTTTTAGCCGGGAGAATTTGTTGTAATTCGGTCTGAACTTAATCAAGAGTGGCCTGCCATATGGAGGGTAGATGGAAAGACTTTACTTCAAAAATATGAACCGTTTGAACAGAATGGTGTCACTTTGTATAGGAATATTTCAACGGTTGGTATAATATTTGGAGTTTTATAAACAAGGTTTAGCGTTAACGAGCTTTTTGCAGTTTTTCAAGCGGCTTGTTAGCGCCTAAACCTGTTTATAAAATGTCTCTTTTATCTATAATTTACTTAAATTATTATTTAATCTGATAAATTATTTTTTATTGTAGTATACGTCATGGACACCTGAAAGTAAAAAGCAATATATCTCAATACCAATCGCCTATAAATTACAAACTCCAACAGAAACAATCGTAGAATTTTTACGTAATGCAATGACTTTCATTGACGATGATTACCAACAGAAATGTATGAAAAACTGCGAGTGTTATCAGGATAATTTCGAAGTGTATATACAGACGTTAATTTCCCAAGCTTTAGATAGTAATTTCCTTACCGAAATTTTCCAGGAGAAAGGTAAAATATTTAAATACAGTTTGATTTACTTACTTTTTTTTCTTCTCTAATACATAGATGAATACTTTTTGTCGAATGTCAAAACGATAGATGACATTACTGACAATAAAAAGAAGAAACTTCTTTCAATGTTGCGATGGCCTCCAGCGGTTCAAGCAGCAGTTTGTACGTGGCCATGTTTTAACGTTATACGTGAAGTTAATCCGTCAGATATTCAAACGAAAGCTTGTGCAGCTTGTGGACGTTTAGAAGTTGCCGTTAGGGTATTAATGTATGGACAACCTTATAATTCAACAACTTTAGAAGGTTGTCAACCGGATCCGAAAGCGATGAATGAAAAAGTAAGTATGGATTAAAGATGGTATCTACAGATAAGAGGATTGCTCAATCTTTTTTCTCAAAAATATGACGGCATTAATAAGACACAAAGATTCTAGTATGAAGTTACTAAAAATGTTGATTTAAAATGTATTAAATCGACGAATCTTTTCACTGAAATTAGTTAAAATGAGGATATTTGCTAATATTCTGACTAAAAACTATAATTGAAACAAATTAATGTACCAAAAATACAGTGAATTTACAAAAATTAAAATTACGTTCGTGAGTGTGATCTTGGAATCAGCTCTAACTTGCTACAGTTAATCTGAAATGTGCGAATTTAATAAATAAAATTAGTAATTTTAACCAATGGTTTTACTAGCGTCTGTTCGTTACAATGATAAGCAACAAACTGAATAAATTGTGTATTTAGAATATTAATTAATAAAAAAAAGGAAATTATATAAATTAGGTAACAACAATAAAAAACAATGAATCATACAAAGATGACACTGTTTGTATAAAATGGTGAATTCGTAACAGTGTTCTAGAAAATACAGTAGAACTTCGATAACTCGAACCAAATTATGACAGGAGACAAGCAAATTCCTTGTTGTAGTTCTTTGATAAGTCAAATCTCTCGATTACTCGAACTTTTTTGTGGCAGGTGCCTGTTCGAGTTATTGAAGTTCGACTGTAGTACAATTCAAATACCTTATAAATAATAATAATAAAAATTTATATTATAAGGTATTTGAGTACAATTACATAATAATTATTTTTGAATCATAGTGAGCTATTGGCTAAGCTTTTTTTTAAAAAAGGGCGCTGTAGTAAGTAAAACTATTACCAACAGTGTAGCAGAAAAATTCTAATGTCATTCTTTTTTAGAGGTTATTACGTTGTCAAAACTGACATTGGAGTATTAAAAAAAAGAAAATCAAAGAAAAAGCCATAATAATACAAAATGATTGTTATTTCTATAGAAACATTCTTTAAAAAAACAAATATCTGCATTTTGATTTGACAGAAACAGTATAATTTCTGACAGTTAGTTGAGAAATGTTTGACACTGATTTATCAGATTATACATATGATAATTCATAGATTATGCAAATAGCAAAAATGACATCTTGTATAGTTTAACGAAAGATAAGTGAGCTGACTTTTAAGCTCTCCCAATAAACAGAAGCATAAAAATAATTACAGTTACCGCAAATCTCAAATAAACTAATCATAAAACTTGATTTATGAGGGTACACACTTGCACATTTAACAACGAATTTGGCAGACTTTGCTTACATCTTTTAATGGTTCCTAGAAATGGCTACTTTATTTTACCTGATATTTTCAGTGCGCTTCTTGTTTTTATCGGTTTAAAGTCGTTTTATGCTAAAGAGAAGCGCACTGGAAATGTCAAGTACAATAAAATAAAGTTTCCATTTCTTGGAACCATTAAATGATGTAAGCAAACTTTGCCAACGTCGTTGTTAGATGTGCATTATCTTTGTTGAACTATAGTGTAGCTTCTTCTGAGAAACGGAAAAATTCGGGTTATGTTACATATTTCATCGTTTTTTTTAACGTCTACTGAGAGAAAAAAAATTGCAAATCAAAGAAAAATTATCTGATTTTTTACTTATCTGTTTATCTGATAAAGGAAGGCGCAGACATATGCTTAATCTTTTTAAAACTTGAATTAAGAATACGATTAGCCGGATAATCACCTCTTTTATACTATAATCTAGGCGGCCGTGGTTTTTATCTTTTATACAAAAGCATTCAACTCACTTTGAATAAGAATTTTTTGTATTTTGGATACGACAAATCAGTTATTTAATTAATTATTGTGAAAAATTATAATAAAGCATTGTATTGTCTCATTTTTTTTTAACAAGAAAGAAACCAGTCATTGGTTAATCTATAAAATTGACTAATCGCAAACGCGTATTAAAATTTCTAACGTTTACTGGTTTTTGTTTCGGTAAAAACCGACTTTATACGGCTAAATCTTGATTACAAGTATTATAATTTGTGATGTTTCATCTTGACAATTTTTTTTTATATATCTATATTGTTTTCCCTGTTAGAAAGTGACTCAAAGGTCAGCTATTTCGTTGATTTCTCTTGACAATGCTGTTGTGTAGTAAGAATAAAGTATTAAAGTGATTTAGGTGTGTGGTCGTCAGCACAAAGATAAAAAGTAAGAAGCCAGGTTGAGCAAACCTTGTCCTACCAATTTTGAACCGGACCGCAGACTAAACAATACCTTTTTTTTGTTTCAGAATTTCTTAATGTGTAGGATATGTGCAGCACGTGTTGAACTTTCAAATAAAGTGACACATCAGAAATATTTGATGTATATTGAATGTGCGAAACGTGTCAGTGAAAAACGGACTAGTGATCCTAATAAGGATACAACTTGTATATTAAATGAATTGTTAGCGGATGAGAATTGGTTAAATCAGGTAATCATTTGAATTTTTGTTGTTGTAAAATTAATAATGTTTGTTTCAGTTATTTTTTGAGGTACGTACGAATTGGACGGAGATTGACTGTATAGAATACAGTTTAAGAATGAAAAATTCAGTGTACACGCAGTGAATAAGACTTATAAAATTTAAGGACTAAAATATCAAAATTGTGTACATTAATTAATGAGAGTTTATATAAGAATTGTATTGTTTTATTATGTAATGAATATAGTTTAGACAAGATTAGGTCGATATTTTTTTATTAGTAATGGTCATTTTGCCATTTTGTGCATTTATTTGCGCTCGATTTTTTTTTTGTAAAAAGTGATATTGTTTTATTACATTGTGACGAAACAAGAATCGTGGTTTTTCAATCAAATGCCACTCAAATAAATCGTTTTTGACATTTTGAGCTTGAGTTTGAATTTCCCGCTTGTTGTGTCTTTCCGATTCCGTCGCAGTCAGCCAATAGGGTTCAAGCAATGGCGGTTTCCGTCAGTGTCGGCTTTTTGATGGCTTAGTGCTGTCAATCTCGACTGTTTCTTGTGTTATTTCGTTAGAAGAACTCCCAAAACCTGTCTCAAAGTGCGGAAATTGACTCTAGAGTGCAGTTCTAGCTTAAGAACATTCAAAATGCCGTCAGCTTCGAACGTTAAAATTGATAAGCAAGTGTCTCCAGAGGCTAGTCTTCCGGACTCGAATTCAACGCCCTTGAGACAAGTCATAACCCTCGTAGAACATAAGATTAGGAACCTCGAAAAACGAAAGGTGAGTGAAATGTCCTCGAATACTCTCAAACTGTAAATCGGGGCGTGATTTTCCAGTCGAAATTAGAATCGTATAGGGATCTACAAAATGCCGGAAAAGAACTCAATGCTGACCAGAAGACTGCCGTAGCTAAGTATAATGAAGTGATTCAGACGCTGGAATTTGCCAGAGATATCTACAAACAGTTCCTAAGTATTGCGGTTGTCTCAGAAAAGGAGGCTAAAAAGCAGGCGAAGAAGGAAGCGGCGGCTAAAAATCAAGCGGAATTAGCCAGACTTAGGGAGATTCTTTTGGTACAAGATGCGCTCAATCAAATGGGAAATGAAGAAGTCAGGGAGGATTTTTTACACGGGAAAAATGGGGCTGCACAACTCACAGAAGCCGACCTCAAGTACGTATAACGTGACACCGGAAAAATTATTTTTTTGGGAGGGCACACAAGCTTATTGTCACGTGATTAGTTTTTCAAAATGGCGGTTCAAACGTTATGCTTTACAAATAATTATTTTAACGGTTTTACTGATATTAAAAAAAGGTATAAATAACAACAAAAACCGGTTATATAAAAGTATAATGAACGAAATGTAGTCAGAGTTGACTAGTCAAAATTTTAATTTGTGCCATATTGAGGCTAGTGTCAATGGAAAATTTCAAGTATTTTATTTAATGAATAAACGTTAAAAACTACGCAAATACTATGTTTTATAAACAATTGTAAATTACTATTTATTTATACAGACAGATGTTTCATGGAAGTATATTTATAAAGTTAAAATGACATTTGAACTTTATTGATTTCAACACCACTCAGATTTAGCAGTTTAACAATAGTTATTTTTATAATTTGCGTCTTTAAGAAATCTGTTATTATTTAAATATCTGCATTATAACCGAATTTAATATTTTCTCTTGGGACTCAAATTTTAAGATTTTTATTTGAGAAATGTCAACTGTGTAAACGTCGCATTAAAGAAACGTAACCAAATTAAATTAATTCTGCCTTTAAATCGTTGTATCTACAGTCTAACTTTCACAATTTAAACAGCCCCTTGTCACAAAAAAATCGAATAATTGAGAGATTCGACTTACTGACGAAGAGGCAAGGAATGTGCCTGGTTCTTGCCATAAATTTGATCTAAGTTATCACAAATTCAAGTTATCAACGGTTCGATTTCTAGAAGTTCCACTGTATATACATTCCTGAGATGTTATCAACTTAACACATTTTTTTGCAGCTCAGTTATTACGTATACATTTTTTATAAGCGGTATCACATTGTTTAAATACCAATAAAATACCAATCAACAAAGCTACGTGCAAAAGGCTGTGCATTGCTAATTAACCCTCCCTTAGTCGCGGCCATCTAATGCTATATTTGGTCGCGCTGTTTCTGTCAGATACATGCTTTATAATTTATATTTTTAAAATTTTTATAATTACTATCGTATTTTGTTTCAGTGAGTATTATTAGTTCAAAAAAAGCATATTACTTCAAGAATTTATTAAATTTATTCAAATGAATCTTGTGTATCCAAATCTTTTCAACATCTTCTAGTCTAGATTATATAAATATTTTTTTTTTGCTATTCATTGTAATAAGATCAAAAAATTATATTTTTCACAGACGATAAACACTTAACAATAGATGAATATGGTTCTATGACAGAAAGTAAGTAAAGCAGGTAGTGAAACACGAGATAATGCATACAAGCGCGCTAAATCTGTTAAATAACAGTGTCAAAAATAAAAATTTTAACTTGTTTTTCCAGAAACATAATTAAAATACATTGGCCAAGGAATACTCTTCATCAAAAGTTCTGGATATTGGCAGTTTTGAAAATATTCACAAAAAAATGAGGCATGTATCTGTGAGATACATGCGCGATTAACGGAGGGTTCAAAATTATTTTTTTGAAAAAATATCATTGCAAAGTACACAAAAGAAATTGATTCGTATTTTTTCTTCTTACGATTAGGACACGGTAACTAGAGAGAAGAAATTGTTAAAATATTATTTTTTCGGGTTGACGTATCGTTGTTAATAACTAGGGATATGCAGAAACGTGGAGTTTTTGCCGCTCTATAATATACTAAATATAAACTAAATGTCTGTCAATAGCGTAGGGATTTTACGGGAAACGCAAGGGTGTTTAGAAAAGGATTTTTTTCTAGCAACTGTCTGAGTAATGCTCGCTGTGATTTTATAACATTTTACCAACTAGTTTTGTACGCTTGGTGAGTACTATACATACAGGCAATATCCCGTATAGATTAAACAACCGTATAGATTAAACAATCCACACGCTTGCAATTCCTGTAAAATTTCTACGCCACTGACGGACATTTAGCTCATGTTTAGTATATTAGCGAGCGGCAAAAACTCCACGTTTCTGCATAGCCCAGTTATTACGTATATATTTTTTATAAGCGGTATCACATTGTTTAAATACCAATAAAATACCAATCAACAAAGGTACGTTCAAAAGGCTGTGCATTGCTAATTAACCCTCCCTTATCAATGATAACGATTGACAATAATGATTTACAAATGTTAAACTGTCAATAGCACCTTGGTTGTTAAGAAAGCTTTACAGCCTGTTGTCATGTAAAATCACAATAGGCTTTTACACAATGAAATGAAATAAAAAAAATATTTATAGCAGGAAACCCTATGACACAATTGGTTATGTCAAAATGGCATGTGATTTTGAATTACGGAAATTAGAAATGTAAACGAGCCCGCTTAAAATGGTGGCCTTACGGCCACCCTTTACGCGGGCCCGCGTTTTCGCCCTCCGGGCGAAAGGCGCAAGCGCCAGGGCGCTAATGGCGCCCGCCTTCGGTTGACACCGAAGGCGATATTGCGCTACCAGCGCCGCCTTCGGTTGACACCGAAGGCGATATTGCGCTACCAGCGCCACCTTCAGCCTTAAGCAAGCGTTTGCGCCTGCGGCGCAATAGATATTCGTCCTTTGGTCAAGCGTTTGCGCCTGCGGCGCGACAGATACTCGACTTTTGGCCAAATATTCGCGCCTGCGGCGCGATAAATATTCAGCTTTTTGCAGAAGTTTGCGCCTGCGGCGCGATAGATATTCAGCTTTTTACAGGAATTCGCGCCTGCGGCGCGATAGACATTCAGCTTTGGATAGGCGTTTGCGCCTGCGGCGCAATAGATATTCATCCTTTGGTCAAACATTCGCGCCTGCGGCGCAACAGATACTCGACTATTGGCCAAATGTTCGCACCTGCGGCGCGATAGATATTCAGCTTTAGGCAGGCGTTCGCGCCTGCGGCGCAATAGATATTGGTCCTTTGGTTCTTTGACCATAAAATATATATAAAATTGACCATAAAATATTCTATTTCTATTGTTACACATTTATAGTGTATAAGAATTTTACTGAAACCCTTAGTATGCATATATTTCTTCATTTATGGGACACTTATCCTATAAAATTATTCTAACGTGTATAAAGTAATATATCATATTAGAAACTTTATTTTATACAATTTAAAAAAACGTATTCTTGGTTGCCTACCTTATTTATTTTTCTTTAATTAATTTTTAATTGCGTGTTTTAATTAAAATTTCATTATTTTGCAAAAAACAATTACTTATCAACTGTAAGATAGTTATTAATTAAACAACTTTGGCCTCTAACTGGTATTTACCTTGCTACTGATAAAAAAATTCTAGTTAGATATTTTTTTTATTTTTCGCACATTTTTTTTTTTTTTTTGTTGTGGTGGCAAGAAATGGATATTTTAGGTCAAATACTTATTAAATCGTCTCTATTCATTGAAATCTCCTTATCGTATTGCTAAAAACTTTTTATAGAGAAGAAATTTTATAAACTTTAAATAATGTTGAAAAGAGTCCTTTCAGTCAGGAATAAATTGAATATTTAATGATTTTGTGATTTTTCCTTAATTTTGCTACAAAATATCTTGTATTCAGCGTTCCATTTTTTGCTAAATGTTAGTTTTCAACAACTTCAAAATGGAAGACTTTTTTTAGTTATTGGGGCTCATTCCTTCTTGAATTACTCCAAGAAAGTCGAAGGGTTTTAGAGTCTTCTTACTGTTGTAATTTTTAGATTAGGTAGTTATTACTTATTGCACTTTTTTTTGTGATAGCAACAAAGCAATTATATTAAGTCAAAAAACAAAGCGATTATATTAGGTCAAAACAAAAACTCGGTGTAGTTTTTAGTAGACACGGATAATTGAAAACACACACACACACACATCTGTTATTTAATTGTGGGAGCAACAAAGGGGCCCCATAGTTAAATTAGTTTTTAGGCCGACCCTGTTTGTTGTTATCAAAAACTCACTGTGAAGCAAAAATAACATTTTAAATCACGTTTAATTAAATTTAACTTAATTATTTCAAGTCACTTTTAATTGACTAAAATTTGAGGTTATGTTTTTATGAAATGCAAAGAATAAATTTTTATTTATTAACAAATTATAATTTCTTTCAAAATGCACGTACTGGTTTTCAGTCTTTACATTATAAAAAAGGGCCCCCTTGATCAGGAATAAATAGAATTTTGACCAATTTTCTGTCACTTTTTCTCTGTTTTTGTTAAAAAATGTCCCATATTCAGCGTTCCATTTTTGTTTTATCTGAAAGGTCACTTTTATTTGTCATTAAAATGTAGGACTTTTTTTATTTATGGAGGCTAATCATTTCTCCCTGAATCACCTTCTTGGAAAAAGTCGAAGGGTTTTAGAGGGTGTTTACTGTTAGAATTTTTTTTAGGTTAGGAAATTAAAGTGATGATTTTTTTTCGTTTTGGTGATAACCAAAAGGGATTATATTGGGTCACAACGAAAACTCAGTGTTGTTTTTAGTCGACACGGCCAATAAATAACATAGACACCTGTTTCTGTTTTTTTATCGTTCTTGGGCCTCGGGGGGGCAACAAAGAGCCCCCATAGTGAAGTAAGTTCTTGGGCCGACCCTGTTTGTTGAAATTATTTTGATCTTATTATAAACAATCCTATGTGAAACAGAAATAACATTTTAAATCACGTTTAATTAAATTTAAAATCACTTTTATTCGACAACAAAAATTTGAGGTTATGTTTACATCTGTCATCTGTCATATGTCACAAGGCGTTTTGTCGCGAGGAACCGTTGACTCAACGGTAAGCGCCCGCAACGTTGTCGCGACTGGTCGGTACACAGCTTTTGGCAGTGAGTGTACTTCAACGGTAGCTGAAATCGAGGACCGTATTGAATAGGATGGTTACTTCGTGCGGTTCTTCCAAGTTCTAAGGTTGTACAACCTAACCTAAAAAGTGGCGTTCTTTGTTATATTATTATTATTATTATTATTGTAGATTGTTGGTGTTCTGAATTGTCTTATTAAAAAAACTGTTAGAAATGGAGGAATCTGTACCTGAAAACGAACTAGTGGAGATATCAATTAACCATAAAGGGGTTGATCTGACAGCTATCGTCACCCTCGAAGAAGCTAATGTACTGATGAATGGTGAGTGTTTTCATAAAAAACATTTTATCAATTCAATTTATAAATAATCTTGGATAAAACATGTGAATGAAACTCGTTTTTTTTGTATTCATAGATGAAACAGCTGCACAGAATTACGCTGAAGCTCTTGTGGCCCAGCACACAGCTGAAGACTTTCATGATACGCCTAAAGTAGTGAAGAAAGAATCTGATTGTTTGAGTACCAAAGAAGCTACTACAGTATTTTTAGATTTAAGAACCGAATATATGGAAAAATTTAACGATCGAAAAACAGCAAAATGTGTCCTGTGGCAGAAATTAGCTGCTGATATGAAAAATAAAGGGTATGACATTCCCCAAGGGAAAGAAGGTGCAGAAAAATGCCGGCAAAAATTTGCCAACCTTCAAAGGGTATATGTCAACTACATAAAGCATATAAGAACAACTGGAGAAGAAAAAAGAGACCCACCGCCATATTTTGACCAAATGAACAAAATTTTAGGCGATAAAGATAAAATAACTCCCCCCTATCTCGAAGATTCTCTAGATACCACCAACATTAATGAAGCCATAGCACACTCCTCAGCAAGTTCAAGTTCATCAAGTGATCATCAAAATTCCTGTTCATCAGGCTTTACCAATAAACAAAAAAAAATAGCAAACAGGTATATGTTATTATTGTTTTATTGAACGTCTAATATGAAATGTTAATTTAGATTCAGTGCTTCTCATACATCTGTTCGGCCAACAACAAATTTTAATAAAGTAATTGAGTTATTCAAAGAACAACATGAGCAGTCGAGAGCAGATAGGGAGAGGCATATAAAAATTTTTGAAGAGGCCATGAAAGTACAAAATGAACAGAGAGCAAGATTTTTGGACTTTTTACAGAACACTAAAAAGCGCAAGAGGTGTAGTAGCAGCTCCTCTGATGAATAATTGTCGAGCGTTGTCCACTGTTAATTATTTAAAGTTATTTTATTTCTGTTACAGGAAGTTTATTTTTATATTTGGAATAAAACGCTTTGTTTTTTTATAAAGTTTTATTATCTCAAATTTTCGGCAATTCGATCCCTTTTAATTGCCCCAAAATTCATGTCCAATCTCGGGTTATATTCTTCTTGGTAATTATCGTCATAATCAAAAATTTCGCCTTCCCACACATCATTATTTAAATAACAATAATTGTGCAATATGCAAGCCGCCGTTGTAATTTCAATAGCTTTCGACACAGAGTAAGTATTTATAAATTGAAGGCGTCTCCATCGTCCTAATAAAATGCCAAAAGTGTGTTCTATACAAACTCTATCCGCACTTAAGATATAATTATGATGTCTTTGAATCTGTGTTCTTGCATTTCTATATGGTTTCATGAGCCAACTAGATAATGGAAAAGCACTATCTCCAAGTATATGATAGTCATCATTTGGAAAATATTTTTGTTTTCCAAAGCGCTCTATTCCCCTTACAAATAAAGAATTGGAAAACACCTACATCATAAACAGAACATATGTTAATTAAATGTACATAAGATATCAATATTATTAATCTTACCCTTGCATCATGGGCAGAACCGGGAAAACCAATGAACACGTAGGTGAAAATTTTCTTGGCATTACAAATAGCCATTAGATTTATGGAATGTCTCAAATATCTATCAGCATAACTATCATGTTGAGCTACTGGTACTTTAATGTTGATGTGACATCCATCGACAGCCCCTATAGCACCTAAAATTAGTTCAATAGTTACAATATGTTACACATCGATATATATTTACCAGGATAACGAGCGAAACCTCTCCTTAACTCTTCAAATTCTTCCTCTGTTTTTGGCCAAAATATGTACTTTGCTTTCATGTTTTTAATTATATATAAAAAGGCGTTAGTCAGTCTCATTACTGTTGATGGAAGTACTCGAAATGCTTCAGCAATGCAATTTAAAGCATCTGGTTTTGATAGAAACCATATGAATATTAATAATCCTTTTTCTGGATGTATAGGAAAATTGCCACCTCTGTATTTTTTTTTAATTAAGTTGTAGGTATCGTTTTCGAGAACTACCCTTAATAATTTTTCAAAAGTTTGTTTTTGCAATCTGAATATTTGGAAAAAAACTGTTTCATTATATTTATCAAGCCAATTAACATTGAAGTCTCTAATAGTATAAGAATGATATGGAGTTCGAATGGTTTTTAAAATCAGTAAGAATTTATGGAGTCTCACTTCTTCATCGTTGATAAGACAAGATGTAATTTCGTTAAACAAAAAATCGTCAAACAATATAAAACTAATCGCAAATATATTAAATTCACTTTCCAATAATTTATCCATTTGAATAATTCTTATACAATAATTTCTAACGTTTATACAATAATTAAGTGACTAAAATAAATATTTTATTATGATCTGTACAACAAAAATATTTCTATACTCACTGTATGATAATTTAGGAAATTTATAACCTCAAAACAACCACAACCTATCTAATAAACCAAAAATAAATAAACCGGTGCGTTTTCATGACAATAGCGGTACGACAAAGATAGAAACATGTTAGGAAGAGACGAGGCTAATACCGTTTTGGTTCATTCGGTACGTCAACGGTTCCTCGCGACAAAACGCCTACAGTCACTTAAATAGCCAATCAAATGCAAAGAATAAATTTTTAATTATTATTAATAAATTATAATATTTCTTTCAAAATGTACGTACTTGTTTTCAGTCTTTATGTAATAAAAAATAACAGGGGCCCCTTGGGCAGAAATAAATGTAATTTTGAATAAATTTTAGTGTTTTTCCTCTCATTTTGCTAAAAAATGTCCTATATTTATCGTGCCATTATGCTAAATGTTAAGTTGATTTTTTAATGGTTCATGGGAGCGATTTCCTTCGTGGTTAACCCTTTTGGAGAAACTGTAATTTTCTTAATGTTGTAATGTATACATAACCTAAAGATTCTAAAGAGGCTTTTTTATTGTTATTATTAGAATTTAAACGTTTAAAATAGTTTTTATTTAGGCACTCACTGCACTCACTGAAAGTAAAAGTTTCGTAAAATTTTTAGGTTAGGTAATCTTTGTATGAATTTTTTTCGTTGTAGCAACAACAAAGAGGATGATTTTGAGTTAAATACTTACTAAATCGCTCCTATTAATAAAAAATAATTGTTACGTTTAATCAAATCACTTTTAATTGATGATTAATACAATTTTTTTACTATTATGTCATATGTCACTTGTGAAATATCAAGCAATTTTAAATCAACCAATCAAATAAAATGAATTTAAAATGAACCAATCAGATAAAAGAATTTAAATAAAAATAATTGATTTTCTATCTCTTTTTTTGAAATTTTTGCTAAAAACAATGAAAAACATCAAATGTTTAAAAATAAATTTCATTAGTATTTCGTTACAATTAGTAAATAAAAACCTTTCTACGACATAAAAAAAAGATGAAATAAAAAAAAGAAAATATTGAAATGATAAAAAAGTATGTTAAAAATTTTTGTATAAGGGCGCACTTTTATCAATTTTTTAGAGTGAATAAGACTGTACATGAATTATAATAGTATAATAATCTAGAGGCCATGACGTCAGTTCCCTTAATGACTATATCAACCAATCACGTTACACATCTATTACTAACATAAATCGAATATTTAAGCTGTGTTCGGCTTTGCCACTCCGAGTAGAACTGCCTCTTTCCTTATCTACATCATTGAGTCTATATATCACTATCTCTATCCGGTAAACAAAAGTTGATTCTTTTTGACACTGTATCCAAAACAACACACGCTTTTTGTGCATCCATTTATTAGATTGAACAGAAAGAGCGTACGTTGTCATGAAAACAGTCTTCAGTAAATCCTGAATTCGAATAATGAGACAAACAAAGCCAGAGTAGGGAAGACTGGGAATGGCAAAGACGAACGCATCTTTGTAACTAATGCAGTAAGGTAAACACAGGGAGCTGACGTTACAAGTACAATTTGAAATTAAAGATTCTTTTTTGTTTTAATAACAACGTCAATTGTGTTAAAGCCCATTTCGGACATTGCTGATATATATTTTTTTAATATCGTAATTTTCTTCTATAATAATAATTTGGTATGACGAAAAACGTTGTACACACCACGGGCTGTTAAGGGTTTTCGTTGGATTTCTTAACAATTTTTAATATGTAAATAACTATTTTGATGAAACAGTTGTTTAACAAACTTATTAACAGTCAAATAAACCATTGTTTAAATGGCAAAATTGAATAAAAAATTATTGACTATGAAAAATTTGTTTATGTATTTTTTATGGCTCATTACATTTGATAAGTTTTGTACTGTAAAAGGCGCATTTTATAAAAAAAAATAGTGGAGCTGTGGTACGTATAGTATAGGTTTGTTCCAACAATGGTTCAGAATTAAACTGCAAATGCGCAGTAGCGTTTTAGCGATATAAAATCTCTATTTTGAATATAACACTTCCGCTGTCTAAAAAATGACTTTTTTAAATTTTGTATCTCTAGGAAGCCATGGTTATATCCATATTTATTTGCTATTGCGCGTTTCTGCTTTATTTATCGTCTTCATTAACTGTCTTTGCTTATGAGTGAGTGTCTTTAAAAGTCGATATTATTAGTCTTCAATTAACGAGTTTATTACTTTTGATTACAGTGAAATCCTCTTATAATGGATGATATATAAAGCAGAGTATATTAAACTAAACGGGGCCAATATAACTGAATTTGACTGTATTTGTTCGTTTAAAAATGACTTATAGTGACTCTAGTTTTGTAATTAAAAATTCTTTAGAGAAAATAACTTACTGTAATTATTTAAAAACTTAGATTACTGGATGATCTATACCCAGCAGTGACTCCAAAACACGAAGCTGGTAACCCAACTGCATTCACAAACGAAGTTCAAGCAGCTGCTGAACATCTTTTAGCCGTAGTCGATGGCAAACCCAAGGAGGTATTCGGAGGAACCTACAGTCAAGTAAAAGAAATTCTTGGCAAAATCCATGAAAGTGGTTATTTTGACCAAGTTCCTGTAAGTTACCTCCACGTTGTAATTTGTCTATAATAATTTGAAATAATCAAAAGGTATATGAGAATTTCGTTGAGAGCGAACAACCCCAGGAAGCTCCAGTAGCCGATGAGACCATCAGTCATGATACTGTGGTTCAACCAGAGGCACCTCAACAGCTTCCTCAAATGGAAATGTTATCGATTGAGTCAATACCACCTCAAATGATCCAACCTCCATCTGAGCAGCCCCCTATGGAGCAACCTTTAACGCAAGAACAGCAAATATACTTCCAGCAGCAACAGCCACCACGACCTATAACAGAAATGTTAGGCACCGGAAGTTTTTTCTTTTTACAGGAGTCTGAAATTGATACTCCGCCCGAACAGATTCCGAGCCAAACATTTACGAATCAAAGTTTTGTAACTGCACCACCACCACCAATTCCTTTGCCGCCCTTATCTCAGTATTTACCGCCTCAACCAATTCCAGTGACGGGAAATAACGGGATTGAAGAAGTTCATAAAGAGGAAGTGCATAAACAACAAAATACAGGAGGGAATCGACCACCAAGACCTAACAACCAATCGTATTATCAGAATAATAACGGATACAGTAACAGACCGAGACAAAACCGGAACGGACCTAAACCAGGAAATAGGCACTAAAATGACGGAATTTTACTCAATATTAGTCTTTTATTTTATTTAATTATGAGTTAATTCACCAATTGTATAAGTCACTAAAGTCAATTTGGAGCGGTGGGTTTTTTAATTAATGTGAAGAGAAAAATCGGAAAGGAGCTTCTATGTATATAGGTTAAGTCGTTACACCCACCTAAATCGGAATATCTATGCTTTAATATTTAGTGTTTAAAAATAATTTAAAAACAGCACAATTGTGTCTCTTATTAAATTTAATTTTTACAATGGAATTGCATTTTCAGTTTATACTACTTTTTTTTTACTATACCTTTTCAGTATCTCTTTAGGATCTAGGACCTTCGGAAATTTTTAGTATTGGCTTCGTTTATAAATTCTTTTATCATTACTTATACTTGGATTAATAAAAGCTGGTATACAAATATAACCTTGTTTCATTTTTTTCACACACATGACTCAAATTCATTATCACTTGTTTCGTTTAATCTTATCGGTGTGAGAGTTGTGAAATGTTTGCAGTTGAGGTGTTGACCTGAAATTATGGACCGTCACAAAAATCCTTTTACGTGTTATTTTTGTCACGAGAAAATACAAAACGACACTGAAATGGTTCGTATTACAGTTTTTTTCTCAACGGCCCTATAGACAGGGATATTCACGGAATCTAACAGTCCTGACGAATTAAAAATGCAACAAACCAAAATCCTGGAAACTAAGACATGTTTTATCTCTTTTCAACGAATGTTAACCAGATTTTTAAACTCTCTCATGCAGAAAATTATTAAAATTTGAAACAGCAAAATGTTAATTCTAGAGAGGTTTGTGAAGTTAGAATTCAAAATTTTAAGTTAAAATTTGTAAATTAATGCAGAGTTTAACAAATGATGGGTGCCGAATCCCCTCTTGCTTCTTTCGGACCTACCTTTAATCCGGGTTTCTAACGATGTGTTTGGATAACCCAACAAAATTGTTTATCTCAGTGTTATTCTTGCAGTTTTAAAGTTTGTAGGTAAAAAATAATTTAAACAAATCTGAGATGTCTTCTTAAATAACTAACAATGAAAGTATTTACCTCTAGAGTGGCCTGATGTGTCCTCTTCTCGAGTTAGTACAAGACTGACTAATACAAAGCGAAATCAATAAATTTCCAGAATAAAAAACACGCAAAAAGTATCCTACGTTATACCACCGTTACGTTAAGTCACCTTTGTTTGTGACAAAGGAAATACAAAATGTTTTTCCTCAATGAATCATTGTATTATGTAAACTGCTACTTCAATTATAACAATAAAAATATATAATTTTTTTGTTAGAATCTTTTTCTGCCACAAGTGATGGGTGGCGAATCCTCTTCTTCTGCTATCTCCTGTGTTGCATTTTTAAAAGTCAGGATTATTACGTAACGTGACGTTACAGTTGAGTTATTTTAGGGCCACACATCAATTTGTGGCAATGTCCTAGTCCCATGCCCAAATAAATGCGGTTCTTACGTCCCACGAATGGAAATGTCTCTACATAAAAAAGAATGTTTGAATCGACCAAGCCGTTCAATGACAAGACTTACCTCAACAACTGATTGTCTTGAAACTTTTGACGACGGAAATTATACAACTTCACTTGATAGAAGATCAAATGTGGCAATTAAAGACTTAATAGAGCGGCTACAACGCGATTTTCAGAAACTTTCAACGAGATTAGCAAATTATGAATTGAACTCGGGTTCAGACGGGGCGAAAACTCAGGATTTTGAGAAATTTAAATACCAAAACCAGTTGCTTTTCGAGTGGAAGAAAGCAGCAGATTTTAAGCTGGATACTCTAACACAGTCGATAAGTGCATTAGAGAAGAGCCGGAACGAAAGTGAGTATCACTGGATGAGCTTACAGCAGAAAATGATGAATTTGGATAAACTCAAAATGGATATAAACCTCGCAACGGATTCGTTTCTCAAAGAACAGAATTACAACCGATCAGCTAATCTCGAATTTGCTAAAAATCTCGACGAGTTTAAGGAGCTATTCGAGCACGAAAATGCCACTTTTACTGCCTTGTTTAACGACCAAAAACGCTCAATTTCGGATATTCAAGACGACATCAATTTCCTAAAACAGAATTTAGAAGAACAGAAAACTAAACACGTGAGTGTCATTTTTGATATTAAGACAATCAGTCAAATCGCGTCAGAAACCGCCGAAAAACTCGAAATTCAAGACAGGGAATTTGCGAAATTTCGGCAGCAGTTCGACCAACTTAAACTCGATTTAGAAATTTTGGAGAACCTAGCTTCTGCTGATGCTCGTACCTCTCGTCCCGGACACCTAATTTGGAAAATAACAGATTTTGAGACAAAAATGACCAAATCCAAAGAGGCAAATACAGTGCTTAAAAGTCCCGTGTTTTATACTCACGATTTCGGTTATAAAATTAGGGTGAGTCCTTAAAAATTTTGTGCAAAAATAAGAATTTCGTCAGGTTTTAGTTTACTTAAACGGTTTGAAGAAATGGAAGGACCGGTACGCTTTAGTGTCAATTCATGTTCTCAAAGGAGATTTTGATGCTCTTTTGAAGTGGCCGTGTTATATCGAAGGAACTGTGACACTCAGAGATCAGGAAAATATGGAAAATGTTTGTAGAATTTGCTGAGTATTTTGTGTAATTTTTAAATTTTTAGCCGAGAAATTTTTCGAAACATATCGTGGCGAAAAGACATACAGGAGATGAAGAAAATGAGGAGCCTCAAGAATCGTCCTTTTCGTATATTTTTATACCTCACTCGACTTTGACAAAGATGCAATATTTGAAGAATAATGAAATCTATCTCGAAATAAAAATTGAACAGAATAGGAGATTACTGACAGAAACTACTTTATAATATTTATTTATTTAGAATTTGAAAAAATACTGCCAATTTGTAGATTTTTTATTAAATAAATATGAAATTTTATTTTTCTTTTTTATTCTCTTCGTCTGGAAAACAAATTTTGTTATTAAATTTATTTAAAATATTACTTTCTCACCTCCTAAAATGTATTTATCAATAGTAAGAATTGGATATTCAAAAGCTAAAACCCAAAAAACCGCAAGTATCATTGTGACGATTATATGGCCACACCAGTTATAAAACTGAAAAATATAATTAATAATTAGACTTATTACAGTGTTTTTTTATCCAAAACCGGCAAAAAATCTAACTTTGTATGATTACTTTTTACAAGTCACGAAAGTACTATTCCTGACCTGTCAGCGAAATAATAATTATTATTTAAGTGCGTTTGAGCTGAGGCCGAAGCCTGTTAAGCAAGGATAATAATAACGATAAAAATCGTATTCTAGGCATGTTAGGAAAGTGTTTTTACTAGACTCAGTTTATTAAAATACACGGCTTAATGCCCTACTTGTATATAATGATTGTCTCATTATGTAAAGTTCTACTTTCCTGCCTTGTTATGTAATATTCTATTACTTACTAATACGTAATTGCTAAAATAGGTTGGTGTCATTACAACAGCTCCAGCGTATAATTCTACTGCCAGATGCAAAATATACATACAATAAGACAATTTTCCTAAAATTTGAAAAGTTGGTCTTGTTAGGAACCATTGTACCACACCTCCTTGATTATGGTAACAAGAATATACCATAAAAACTAAACACAAGCACCAAACTGGTCGGTAAAGACCATAAAACAGTGTGTATTTCAGAAGTTCATAATTCGTTGAAACATCAAACCAGTAAATATTAAAAGATAAAGAAACAACAAGAACAATAATCCAAAGTGTGAAATTGGTCCACTAGAATCCTAAATGAATTTAATTTCTAATTATTTTGAGTACTTACAGGACCAAAAATGTACGGTTCTTGTTTTTTCATTCGCATTACAGCACCAAAAGTAATTCCAATTAGATAATTATTGAACCTCGTGTGAGTCGCATTTATGCTACGAAATCTGTTAAAATACGTACAAAAAACGGTTTACTTACTTTCCGGGTCCTTTATCTAGAAAATATTTCAGGAAAATTGGTACCAAAATTGAGATAGTTGTTACAATTACGAGTCCTTGAACAACATTTTTGAACCGTTTTTTAATAAAAATTGCAGTTGGTATAAGGACTAAAGGTGCTAAAATAAACATCTGCATTTCGGCTGAGAGATACCACATGGGTGCTACACACTAAAACTACCGTTTTAATTTTTTTTTATTTTGTAAGTGTCTTTTTTACCATTTCATCAGGATCGGTGTAATTCTGGACGTAAAGGAAGAACTTCCACCATTTACTTCTACAAACTCTTTTCATTAAATCCGCAAGGAGAGTCCATGTGGGTCCTGTTCCCAAATATCGGTAAATTGTGATCATAACAATATACATTGCACCCATACTGGGTGTAAGTCTTAAATACCGATGAAGATACATTTTCGGTACTTTTCGTATTTGATCAAGGAGTTTCTCACTTGATTTATTTAAATAAATGAAAGCTAATAAAAATCCTGACATAAAAAAGAAAGTATCGACTGAAAGAACACCAGAATGTATATACTGTGAAGTCCATTTTTTATTCCATGCTTTAACATCTGGGAAATTTTCTAATGCGATAAGTCCTTTTTCATAGGGAGTTGTAGAATGTAGTGCCACTACCCACATCATACTAATAAATCTCATTCCGTTAAAACACTGGATTTGTTCAGTTGTGTTGTTGCTGATGTAAAGCAGCTTTTTTCCGTTTGAAATAATTGAAAATGAGAGAAGAATCGGGTGATACGGTTCTGAAAATTACATTATTTTTTTCAAAAAATGATTTTAAAATATACCTGTTTCAAAATTTTGACACCAAGCTTCGTAAATTGTACTACAAGTCATTAGTAACGCAATTACAGCAAAAAACACACTAAAAACAGAATTTTAGCGAAGGTGAAGTCCTAAAATCTGGACTTACATTGCCGCAATATCCCCACTATCAAAATCCGGCGTTTTAAGAGTTTCACACGGCAAATCAGTGTAAGAAATCAATGAAAAATTTAATCGATTTGTTATTACGTCATTAAAGTGGTCATACAAGTGATAATACCCCACTTCTCGAGGAGTGCAAGCATCCGGTACACAACTTGAGTATTTTGACAGGATAACAGAAGCATCGTTATTTTTCAATTGTGCTTCCAGAATTTTTGCCACTTTTAAAGAAACCTTTAAAAAAATTAGAAGTGGCTAGTCGTGTGGCTTAAGACATACCACTTGTGGCGACTTTCTTGTACTAATCTTGTAGCTTTTTAGAATTTTTTTGACTTGTGGCGTCATAGAAAAATGGAGGATCATAACAGACAGGCCACAATATTTCCCGATAATTTCTCCTTCATTGTAATTTATTGACAGACATTCGGGAAAATTGCCATAATCTATGACGTTAGTGTACGTCATACCCGGAATAAGTAATTTTGACGATGCATCAAACACTGAAAAATTAATTTATTGCTGCACGAGGGCGGAAAGTTACTTACTTTTCCATACCAGTTCAGTGTTATTACATACAACGTTGAGTTGGTTTAAACACGGTTTATTGATATTGTAAGACATTCTGTTAAAAAAATCGCAACGATTTTTGGCATTGTTTAAAAATATGAAATTATAAAAGAAAAATAATGTTTGTAGTAGTGTTATGCTTGTCATGGTCTCATTAAAATGTTTGGAACTAAATAGTAATACTTGTTTAGTGATAACAGTAATTTTAATAACATTTTGTTTTTTTATCATAATATTTTCGACTTGTGGTGAAAAATGACCCTCTAGATATTGTTTTTGTCATGAAATTTGCGTATTTTTTAAATAAATAAATAAGTAAATACAAGTTTCTTAGATTTCACTCAATTATAATAAAATTACAGTTAAAATTGCCTAAAGAACCAAAAACGTAACACTCATTCACTGTATTTAAAGTAACTGTTATAAATACGCATTTAAAACATGAACACAGTGTTATTTTTACACTTGTTTTACTTTATTTTTAGCACAATACGGTAGCACAGCTGATCAAGGTAGACAGAATTCAGTATTTAATATTATTCTTAATTTGTTTTTTTTATTGCTAAACGTGAAAGCATGAAGGAGAATAAATAATTGTGTAAAATAGAAGGAAGTTAGAGTGAACTATTGTCTTATAAAACAGTTCTTTGACGCGACAATGGCGGTCTCATAACTCATACTCATAGGCTATCTCAGTCGCTAAGAATTTTGATGAGGAATTTGGAATAATAATACAACTTTTCTAGTTTTTTTTATTAAACAATTAATGATGTGATGTTACTTTGCTTTCTTATTATTCCCATCTTGAAAACACATTTATTTAATAAATTATCTAATTAAAAAAATAATTAACTTACCTCCTAAAATGTATTTATCAATAGTAAGCATTGGATATTCAAAAGCTAAAACCCAAATAACAGCAAACATCATTGTTACCATTATGTGGCCACAGCAGTTATAAAACTGAAAATAATATATAAATAATAATAAATAACAATTTATAATTATGTAATCCAGTCATTATACGAGGAAATCAATATTTTCGGGCTTTTTTTTGAAGTGGATTAAATAAATAGGCAGATGTAACGAGTACAAATGAACTCGGGCTTCGCCCTCGTAGTATTATAATAATGCTTCTATCCTATTACTTACCAAAACATAATTGCTGAAATACGTTGGTGTGTTAAGAGTCGCTTGAGCATATAATTCTACCATTTCGTGCAAAATATACATACAATAAGACAACCTTCCTAAAACTTGAAAAACTGGTCTAGTAAGGAACCATTGTACAACACCTCCTTGATTATAGTAACAAGAATATACCATAAAAACTAAACACAAGCTCCAAATTGGTCTATGCAATCCGTAGAATAGTGTATATTTCAGTAATTCATAATTATTTAAAACATCTGACCAGAAGATATTAATAACTAAAGAAACAATAAAAACAAGAATCCAAAGTCCAAAATTGGTCCACTGAAATTAAAAATAAAGTTATCTATTGCAAAGTTTCAAAATGAGCACAAAATTGTCAGAAAATTAGTTACTAGCAAGTTTAGCACAATTTTTTGTCAGTTGCGAGACTTGATGAGTCAGGGAGATCTAATGAAAATGTTGCCTTAGTAGGTGCAAGTTTTTATGCGTTTTTCGAGTATAGTATATTAAGTATGGAGAACGGTAAGGAATGCTTACCGTTCGAAGACAATTGTTTGGAGGAGGAGCGAAGCGACGACTCCAATTATTGTCTGAGAACGGTAATCCTTAACGTTCGACATGCTTATAACGTTTTTTGCGCGATTGGAGTTTCTAGAATAATAATAATTTATATCAATACATTTGTGATAATTGGGAAGATTGAAACTGAAAACTTTGGGTGGCTGTTCCATGGTTGCTATGGTTTTGTTCCAAACAAGTAAAATTGTCTTTTTGATACACTCATTCCTACATAGTTCTGTTTTGTGATTCCGTTTTCGAAGCAAATATGAGCGATAGTGATGATCTACCGGATGATTTAGAAGACGCTTGGCAAGAAGGATGTTCGGCAATAATTCCAGAAAAATCTAAAGCCCGATATGAACAGACATACAAGTTGTTTAAGGAATGGCGTGAAGCAAAGAAGATTTCTGTAAATGAAAAGAGCTTGTTAGCGTATTTTGTGCTGAGAAGTGGACACTTGAAGGCCCCAGGCAGTTTATGGGCGGAGTATTCTATGCTGAAGAGTACAATTTTTCTCCATGATGCTATAGATATTTCTAAGTTTGCTACATTAATTGCTTATCTTAAGAGAAAAAATATTGGATATTGCCCTAAGAAGGCTAAAATTTTTACCAAAGAAGACATGGAAAAATTCTTGAATGAAGCACCAAACGAACAATTTTTAATTCAAAAGGTATGTTGTAGATGATGAGGTGGTACATCTGAGTTTTAAGAAAACAATATATTTGCAGGTAGCAATGATATTGGGAGTATCGGGCGCTTGTAGACGAGAGGAATTGTACAATTTTAAAATGAGTGACATAGAAGAACATGAAGAAATGTTTATAGTAAATATTTCAAATACAAAAACGAATATTCAGCGAACGTTCACAGTTATTAATAAAGAAAATGAAGCAGTTCATTATTTGGAAATACTTCGAAAATACATAAGAATTCGACCAAGCAACCCAACGTCAGATCATTTATTTCTGAACTATCGAAATGGCAAATGCACTAGACAAGTCACAGGAAAAGACACAATTGGAGGCTGGCCGTCAAAAACTGCAAATTATTTAAAGTTGCAAGCCCCTGAAGGTTTTACTGGACACTCGTTTCGACGCACATCGGCTACACTTTTGGCGAATAACGGAGTTGATGTGTTGGGACTAAAAAGACATGGTGGGTGGCGTTCATCAACGGTGGCCGAAAGTTACGTGGAAGATTCCCTCCAAAACAAAATTGAATTTGCTCATAAAATTTTACACAGCGATGTTGGTGGACTATTACAACAACCTGGGACTTCTACGTCGGAAAGTTTGTCTATTAACACTAGAAACTCAAATGCAAGTGGTATTACTACTATTAATTATAATAATTGTACATTTAATTTTAATAAATAAATCGCAAAATTGTTTTTTTTAGATTTAATTGCTTACCATTCACTGAACGGTAAGTGAATTACTTACCGTTTTGTTACACGTAGCAACCAGTAACAGCAACCTCCCGTCGTGGAAACAGACACAGTAAACTGATAAAAACACCCGATCGCGCAAAAATTAATCTATTGACAAATTAAATTTTGTGCTTATTTTGAAACAATCGGAATTTTAGTTATAATAATCTACAAATGCTAACATTATAGGGCCTCAAGCCTCAAACATAAACTAAAACCAACTAGAAACAATAAATTAAGGTAATCACAGAGTTTGGATTGTAAATTCTCTTTTTAGAAATTAATTTTTACACAAATGGCGACATAACGTTAGCGTTTTTGGATTACTGTACTTACAGGACTAAATATATACGGTTTATGTTTTTTCATTCGCATTATGGCACCAAAAGTTATTCCAATTAAATAACTACTAAACCTCCCGTTCATTCTACGGATTTGTTACAACTTAAGAACAAAAAAAAAACATCTTTACTTACTGATTAGGTTCTTTGAAAACGAAATATCTTATATACATTGGTACCAAAGTTAAGGTAACTGTCACAAATACGAGTCCTTGTATAACGCATTTGTAGCGTTTTTTAATAAAAATTGCAGTCGGTATAAGGACCAAAGGTGCCAAAATAAACATCTGCATTTCTGCTGATAAATACCACAATGAACTCACACACTAAAATCCTTGTTTTAATTTTTTTGTTTTAGTTAAATGTATTATTTACCATTTCAGCAGGATCGGTGATATTTTGAACGTAAAGGAAGAACTTCCACCATTTGTTTTTACAAGTTGTTTTCGTATTATTCGTAAGGAGAGACCATGTTGGTCCAGTACCAAAATATCGATAAATTGTTATCACAACAATATACAAAGCACCCATACTGGGTGTAAGTCTTAAATACCGATGAAGATACATTTTGGGGACATTTTGTATTTGATTCAAGGCTTTTTTATCAAGTGATTTTTTTAAATAAGTGAAAGATAATAAAAATCCTGACATAAAAAAGAAAGTTTCGACTGCAAGAGGAGCAGAATATATATACTGTGAAGTCAATTTTTTTTTCCATGCTTTAACATCTGGGAAATTTTCTAATGGGATAATTCCTTTTTCAAATGGAATTACAGCATGACGGGCAACTACCCATACCATGCTAATAAATCTCATTCCGTTAAAACACTGGATTTCTTCAGTTGTGTTGTTGCTGATGTAAAGCAGCTTTTTCCCGTTTGTAATAATTGAAAATGAGAGAAGAATCGGGTGGTACGGTTCTTAAAATTACATTATATTTTTCAAAAAACGATTTTCAAATATACCTGTTTCAAAATTTTGACACCAAGCTTCATAAATTGTACTACAAGTCATTAGAAACGCAATTACAGCAAAAAACACACTGAAAACAGAATTTTAGCGAAGGTGAAGTCCTGAAATTTGGACTTACAATGCCGCAATATCTCCACTTTCAAAATCCGGCGTTTCAACAGTTTCACACGGCAAATCAGTGTAAGCAATCAACGAAAAATTTAACCGATTTGTTATTACGTCACTAAAGTGGTCATACAAGTGATAATACCCCACTTCTCGAGGAGTGCAAGCATCCGGTACACAAGTTGAGTATTTTGCTGGGATAACAGAAGCATTGTTATTTCTCAATTGTGCTTCCAGAATTTTTGCCACTTTTAAAGAAACCTTTAAAAAAATTAGAAGTGGCTAGTGGTCTGGCTTAGACATACCACTTGTGGCGACTTTCTTGTATTAATCTTGTAGCTTTTTAGAATTTTTTTGACTTGTGGCGTCAATGAAAAATGAAGAGTCTTAACAGACAGACCGCAATATTTCCCGATAATTTCTCCTTCATTGTAATTTATTGACAGACATTCAGGAAAATTGCCATAATCTATGACATTAGTGTAGGTCATACCCGGAATAAGTAATTTTGACGATGCATCAAACACTGAAAAATTAATTTATTGCTGCACGAGGGTGGAAAGTTACTTACTTTTCCATACCAGTTCAGTGTTATTACATACAACATTGAGTTGGTTTAAACACGGTTTACTAATATTGTAAAATATGCTGTTGAAAGATTCGCAAAGATTTTCGGCATTATTTAAAAATACAAAATTTAGAAAAAAAAGTAATGATAGACAGACTTGTAATGTACTTGCCATGGTCACATTAGAATGCTTGCAAATAAAATCATAGTATATACATTTAGTGATAATAGAAAGTTTAATAACATTCTAATGGCTCTTTATCATAATTTTTTCGAATTGCAGTGTCATAAAAAACCGTTTATGCGTTACATTCTTGTCATGGAAAAATTATAAACTATACTGGAATTCTACTTTTCCAAAAATTTTTTTTATAAAAAAATACTTGATCAGTAGCAAGGCAAACAGCAGTAACACTGCTTTGTGATATTCACCAGAACCTACCATTTCGCTCTCCTTCCTTATTACAGTCGCCAAAATTTAGTCTTAGATGTTAAATTGACATTTTGTCATTCTGAAGATTTCTTAATTATGAGTATTGTGCAGTCAATTATTGTCTTTGTTTCTTTTATCAATTATCTCAAAATTCTTCTTACTGCTGAAGATGCCTTAAAAATACTAAAAAAAATTTTTGGCGGTCAAAATCAGGCCGGACTGGCGCAGAAACTTACCGGAAATTTTCTTGTAGTGGCTTTCGCAATTTTATTTATTGTGGAATTATTTTTTCTACACTTGAATGGGCTGATTTCAAGTTGAGTAATACCGGTAGTTCCGCAAATTTTAATACTTTTCCATGAAAACAGCAAATCACAGCCCCGAATTTGTTGATTTTTCCATGAAAACGAAGATACTACCGGTATTATCTCAACTTGAAATTAGCCCAAAAGCGACTGTTTTATTTTTGCCAAACTTTTGCTTTACTATGTTTTTTAAACGTCTTCAGGTCTTAGATTCGCAATTTTTTTTTACATTTGATAAAAAATTGGGTATCACAAATAGCATTTTATAAAAATCGAAATCAGTAGGAGATATTGTTATAAAAATCGAACTGGGCATTTAAGAATGATTGTTTTAAAAAATAGCTTTTTGTAAAAACACATATTAGAAACTGTAGTGCTCGTTTTATAAAAAATAGGTTATTACAAAAGGCATTTTATAAAAATCGAGATCAACAGAAAACATTTTATTTATAACTTTTTTTATTAAAACCAGAAGCTATAGAAGAAATTTTGACGAGACATGTAAACTTCAGAGGCATTTTTTAAAGATTACAACCAAAAATTTTTTTTTTTTTCAAAAATTGTCTGTCGTAAGAAGCATTTTATAAAAATTGGAATCAACAGGTGACACTTTCTAGCTTCTTTTATATCAAAATCAGAGCCGTAGGTGACATTTTATAAAAACTAGAAGCCACACAATTGACAATTTATTACAGGGCATTTTAAACTGCATTTAAAAATCGTAGGACGGCATTCGTAGGCATAATGTAGGTGGCATTTTACAAAAATGAAACCTGCAATAGGCATTTTATAAATACTGCTATAATAATCGTCTTTTTGTAATAAAATGCCTTCTTTTCTCAAATGGCTGCGATATTTTTATTTATGAATTAGAGAACCTCTCTAAAAACATATTCTAGTGGGGTCCAGATACTCCAAGTCAGTTACTGTCTTTGTTTCTTTCTCAATTAGTTCAAAATTCTTCTTATCGCTGAAGACGTCTTAAAAGTATTCAAAAAATTTAAAAAAAATATTTTTTGACATTTTTACTACCAGAATTTTCTTCTTGTCACTGTGCCAATCAAATCACGATTGTTTTTATTTAAATATGTCTGTTTTATGATAAAAGAAGCGAACTTTGTAATTTAATTTTGAAATACTAGTTGACGTAGAACAGGTAGCGAGTTAAGGACAAGATATATTCTCGATTCAAGACATATAGGGCTAGCTAATTAAATCGTAAAAGTAAAATAGTCTCAAAAACTATGTAAACAGTTATTAAATTAAGTAGCCGTGGCTTTGATACAGTCGACCATCTTTGTTTTCGATGTAACAAAGGGTAAAATAACTAATAATTGTCCAACTGGACAACTATATCAACATTTCGTTTCTAATTGATCACAGAACAGGGTTTATGGGCACAGCTGCACTTCTGTGATCAATTAGTAACGAAATGTTGACATAGTTATCCAGTTGGACAATGATTAGTTATTTTACGCTTTGTTACATCGAAAGCAAAGCTGGTCGACTGTATCAAGGCCACGGCTACTTAATTTAATAACTGTTTACATAGTTTTTAAGACTTTTTTACATTTAGGACTTTTTAATTGGCGAGCCTTTGTCTCTTGAATCAGGAATACTGGAGGAATTTTATAGAAAAGAATCATAACAGTACTAAGCACTACTAGAACCTTGTAGGTTCTAGTAGGACTGCTAGAAAGCATCGAACCTTCTGTTTTATACATACAAGAAGTAATAAAACTAATATGGTTGTATGAACCCTGTGTCGTAGTTCAAAACCAAGAAGAAATAAAAATTTGTGGAAGTTTTTTTATAAATAAAATTAGTACATTTCAAGTGAAGTTTTTTATTGAATTTAATCGAGTTTAATTATTTGATAGGAATGCAAAATTGTGAACATTTTGAAAAGTACATAGAACTTCATGGCAGCAGATAAGCCTAGACTAAACCTGTCTTAACTTCTAAACTAGACACAACATAATAATAGGTTTTGTTTTAACAAAACAACAGTCTAGAACTGTTTATAATTAGACTGCACATGTGTAGTAGCCTTAGAACATGTTTAGTTTAGATCTGAACCAATTCTAAAGTGTTGTTTGAACAAACCTAATACAGCTTGATTCAGTTAAAATAATGAGCCCGATGTTTTGGTGATGCAACCAAATAAACAAATTTCATTTACGTCTTGATCTAACTTAAATTAGATTTTTCAAATTGAATCCAAGTTATCATCTGCTTAGGTCACCCTGACATTAGCACAGAAAACGGTCATATATGTCAGAGAGAGAAAATGAAAAACTTATTTTGATGTATCTAAACTCCAATACAAAATGTATAAGAGAATGAAGCATTAAAGGTAGGGAAACAGATCTATTCTAAATCATAATTTGAAAAAATAAACAAGGAGACATTTATTTAACGAAGAAGGTGCTAAAATGCTGGCCTCCTGCTTGTTCGCAAGCCGCTATTCTTTTGAGGAAAGACCTCTGAACACGCTGTAAAATTTCCGACGAAACATTATGCACTGCGTCGGTTATTCGTTCCTGTAGCTCTTCGAGGGTGTCAAAAGGTGTCGCGTATACTTGCTCCTTAACAGCACCCCATAAAAAAAAGTCTAAAGGAGTCATGTCAGGACTACGAGGTGGCCAAGCATTAAAGGCCCCTCTTCCAATCCAATGCTGATTGTAAATATGCCTAACATGTTTATGGTAATGTGGTGGTGCCCCATCATTTTGAAACCACAAACCACGATAGACGGCTAATGGCAAGTTTTTTAAAATTGGTCTTATGTGTTTCGCAAAAAATTTAGGTAGATTTCTCCCGTCAAATATTCTTGGTAGAAGAAAGGTCTAATTATGCGATCCCCAAAAATGCCACACCAAACGTTCACCGAAACAATTCGTTGAAAATGTGTTTCACGTATCCATCGTGGATTTTCCTGAGCGTAGTAATCGCAGTTGTGCTTGTTAACATTACCGTTCTTAGAAAATTTGGCTTTATCACTAAATAAAATATTTTGTAGGAAGTTATTGTCAATTTGCATTTGAGTTCTGATAAACTGACAAAAATCTAATCTTCGTTCAAAATCAGTTTCCCTAAGTGCTTGTACTAGCTGCACGTGATAGGGATGAAATTTATTTTCCCTAAGAATACGATTAACTGAAGTCTGGCTGATGCCAACTTCTCGGGCTACACTCTTCTGACCGATATGTGGGTTCTGTGTCACGAAAGCTATTACAAAAACTTCATTTTCCAAAGACCTGGCAGTGCGTTGTCTTACTCTATTACGAAGAGGCCAGTTTTGTCGAAGTTCCCTCTCAAGACGTTTAAAAATCATGTCACTGGGATGTCGTCTATTAGGGAAACGTTGAGCATACAAATTCCTTGCACCAACAGTATTTTTTCTGCATTCCCCGTATATTAAAATTAAATCGGTTTTTTCGTTGTTGGTATATGACACCATTTTTAACTAATGTCAAAGCATTGTCAAAGTAACATAAGACAACTTAATTGCAAATCGTAATTAAAAGTAGATCAAGACGTAAATGAAATTTGTTTATTTGGTTGCATCGCCAAAACATCGGGCTCATTATTTTAACTGAATCAGGCTGTATATCAAGATTAAAAAATTCGCAAATTATTATTTTTTTATGCAAGTTTTTTACAACCATAGAGAGTTTTAGATTTTAATTTTGAGAGTTTAATTTAATTAGAATTCGTGCGATTAACACAATTTTGCTTCTTTAAGTTGTCGAAAAAATATATTTATCAATTGTGAGCATTGGATATTCAAAAGCTAACATCCAAATAACTGCAAGTGCCATTGTTACAATTATATGGCCACACCAGTTATAAAACTAGAAGAATTTTTTTTCTAAGAACATAATAAATTATTACTATTTTACTTACTAAAACATAATTACTGAAATACGTTGGTGTGTTTGTTATACCTCCAGCGTATAATTCTACAATCATATGTAAAATATACATACAGTACGACAATTTTCCTAAAATTTGAAAAGCTGGTCTTGTTAGGAACCATTGTACTACACCTCCTTGATTATGGTAACAAGAATATACCATAAAAACTAAACACAAGCACCAAACTGGTCGGTAAAGACCATAAAACAGTGTGTACTTCAGAAGTTCATAATTCGTTGAAACATCAAACCAGTAAATATTAAAAGATAAAGAAACAACAAGAACAATAACCCAAAGTGCGAAATTAGTCCACTAAAATTTTGAAATAAATTCAAATTTTAATTTATTTTGGATACTTACAGGACCAAAAATGTACGGTTTTTGTTTTTTCATTCGCATTACAGCATCAAAAGTCATTCCAATTAGATAATTATTGAACCAGAAATGTGTAGAAAATGTTCTAGGAAATCTATTAAATACAAAAATTATAGTATTACTCACTTTCCCGGTCCTTTATCTACGAAATATCTCAAGAAAATGGGAACTAAAATTGAGATAATTGTCACAATTACGAGTCCTTGAACAACATTTTTGAACCGTTTTTTTATAAAAATTGCAGTCGGTATAAGGACCAAAGGTGCCAAAATAAACATTTGCATTTCGGCTGAGAGATACCACATGGGTGCTACACACTAAAAGTCCGGTTTTTAATTTTTTTATGATTTTTTAAAAGTGTCTTTTACCATTTCATTAGGATCGGTGTAATTCTGGATGTAAAGGAAGAACTTCCACCATTTACTTTTACAAACTCTTTCCATTAAATCCGCAAGGACACTCCATGTGGGTCCTGTTCCCAAAAATCGATATATTGTAATCATAGCAATATACATTGCACCCATGCTGGGTGTAATTCTTAAATACCGATGGAGATACATTTTGGGGACTTTTCGTATTTCATCAACGAGTTTCTCACTTGAATTTTTTAAATACATGAAAGCTAATAAAAATCCTGACATAAAAAAGAAAGTATCGACTGAAAGACCAGCAGAATGTATATATTGTGAAGTCCATTTTTTATTCCATGCTTTAACATGAGGGAAATTTTCTAAAGGGATAAGTCCTTTTTCATAAGGAGTTGTAGCATGTATTGCCACTACCCACATCATACTAATAAATCTCATTCCGTTAAAACACTGGATTTCTTCACTTGTGTTGTTGCTGATGTAAAGCAGCTTTTTTCCGTTTGAAATAATTGAAAATGAGAGAAGAATCGGGTGGTACGGTTCTTAAAATGTCATTATTTTTAAAAAAAAAACAATTTTTTAATATACCTGTTTCAAAATTTTGACACCAAGCTTCGTAAATTGTACTACAAGTCATTAGTAACGCAATTACAGCAAAAAACACACTGAAAACAGAATTTTAGCGAAGGTGAAGACCTAAAATTTGGACTTACATTGCCGCAATATCCCCACTATCAAAATCCGGCGTTTTAACAGTTTCACACGGCAAATCAGTGTAAGCAATCAACGAAAAATTTAACCGATTTGTTATTACGTCACTAAAGTGGTCATACAAGTGATAATATCCTACTTCTCGAGGAGTGCAAGCATCCGGTACACAAGTTGAGTATTTTGCCGGGATAACAGAAGCATCGTTATTTTTCAATTGTGCTTCCAGAACTTTTGCCACTTTTAAAGAAACCTTTAAAAAAATTAGAAGTATCTAGTGGTGTGGCTTAAGACATACCAATTGTGGCGACTTTCTTGTATTAATCTTGTAGCTTTTTAGAATTTTTTTGACTTGTGGCGTCATTGAAAAATGTAGTGTCATAACAGACAGACCGCAATATTTCCCGATAATTTCTCCTTCATTGTAATTTATTGACAGACATTCAGGAAAATTGCCATAATCTATGACATTAGTGTAGGTCATACCCGGAATAAGTAATTTTGACGATGCATCAAACACTGAAAAATTAATTTATTGCTGCACGTGGGCGGAAAATTACTTACTTTTCCATACCAGTTCAGTGTTATTACATACAACGTTGAGTTGGTTTAAACACGGTTTACTGATATTGTAAGACATGCTGTTGAATGATTCGCAAAGATTTTTGGCATTATTTAAAAATACAAAATTTAGAAAAAAAAGTAATGATAGACAGACTTGTAATGTACTTGCCATGGTCGCATTACAATGCTTGCAAATAAAATCATAGTATATACATTTAGTGATAATAGAAAGTTTAATAACATTCTAATGGCTTTTTATCATAATTTTTTCGAATTGCAGTGTCATAAAAAACCGTTTATGCGTTACATTCTTGACATGGAAAAATTAGAAAATATACTGGAATTCTACTTTTCCAAACATTTTTTTTATAAAAAAAAATACTTGATCAGTAGGAAGGCAAACAGCAGTAACACTGCCTTGTGAAATTCACCAGAACCTATCATTTCGCTCTCCTTCCTTATTACAGTCGCCAAAATTTAGTCTTAGATGTTAAATTGACATTTTGTCATTCAGAAGATTTCTTAATTATGAGTATTGTGCAGTCAATTATTGTCTTTGTTTCTTTTATCAATTATCTCAAAATTCTTCTTACTGCTGAAGATGCCTTAAAAATACTCAAATATTTTTTTTTATATATTTTGGCGGCCAAAATCAGGCCGAACTGGCACAGAAACTTACCGGAAATTTTCTGGTACTGGCTTTTGCAATTTTATTTATTGTGGAATTATTTTTTTCACACTTGAATGGGCTGCTTTCAAGTTGAGATAATACCGGTAGTATCGCAAATTTTAATATTTTTTGAAAACAGCAAATCACAGCCCCGAATTTGTTTATTTTTCCATGAAAACGAAGATACTACCGGTATTATCTCAACTTGAAATTAGCCCAAAAGCGACTATTTCTGCCGATTTTTTGCTTTATTTTTTTAATTTTTGTTTTACATTTGATCAAAAATTGGGTATCACAAACAGCATTTTATAAAAATCGCAATCAATAAGAGTTATTTTGTATTTTTTTCTTGTCAATGTTATAAAAATCGAACTGGGCATTTTAGAATGATTGTTTTAAAAAACAGCTTTTTGTAAAAGCATACATTAGAAACTGTAGTGCTCGTTTTATAAAAAATAGGTTATTACAAAAGGCATTTTATAAAAATCGAGATCAACAGAAAACATTTTTTTTATTAAGCCCAGAAGCCATAGAAGAAATTTTGACGAGAAATGTAAACTTCAGAGGCATTTTTTAAAGATTACAACCAAAAATCTTTTATTTTTTCAAAAATTGTCTGTTTTAAGAAGCATTTTATAAAAATTGGAATCAACAGGTGACAGTTTCTAGCTTCTTTTATATCAAAATCAGAGCCGTAGGTGACATTTTATAAAAACTAGAAGCCACACAATTGACAATTTATTACAGGGCATTTTATGAAACTGCATTTAAAAATCGTGGGCGGCATTTTACAAAAATGAAACCTGCAATGGGCATTTTATAAATAATATGCCTTCTTTTCTTAAATGGCTGCGACATTTTTATTTATAAATTGAGTCAGTTACTGTCTTTGTTTCTTTCTCAATTAGTCCAAAATTCTTCTTATCGCTAAAGACGTCTTAAAAGTATTCAAAAAATTTAAAAAAAATATTTTTTGACATTTTTACGACCAGAATTTTCTTCTTGTCACTGTACCAATCAAATCACGATTGTTTTTTTTTTTAAAATACGTCTATTTTATAATAAAAGAAGCGAATTTTGTAACTTAATTTTGAAACACTGGTCACGTAGAACAGGTAGCAAGTTAAGGACAAGATATACTCTCGATTCAAGAGATATAGGACTCGCCAATTAAAAAGTCGTAAAAGTAAAATAGTCTTAAAAACTATGTAAATAGTTATTAAATTAAGTAGCCGTGGCTTTGATACAGTCGGCCATTTTTGTTTTCGATGTAACAAAGGGTAAAATAACTAATCATTGTCCAACTGGACAACTATATCAACATTTCGTTTCTAATTGATCACAGAATAGGGTTTATGGGCACAGCTGCACTTCTGTGATCAATTAGTAACGAAATCTTGACATAGTTGTTCAGTTGGACAATGATTTGTTATTCTACGCTTTGTTACATCTAAAACAAAGCTGGTCGACTGTATCCAAGGCTACGGCTACTTAATTAATGACTGTTTACGTAGTTTTTAAGACTTTTTTTACTTTTAGGACTTTTTAATTGGCGAGCCCTATATCTCTTGAATCAAGAGTACTGGAGGAATTTTATCGAAAACAATCATAACAGTACCAAGCACTACTAGAACCTAGTAGGTTTTTAGTGGGAACCTAGTAGGTTCTAGTAGGACTGTTAGAAAGCAACGAATCCTCTGTTTTATACCTACAAGAAGTAATAAAACTAATATGGTTGTATGAACCCTGTGTCGTAGTTCAAGACCAAGAAGTAATAAAAATTTGTGAAAGTTTTTTTAAAAATAAAATTAGTACATTTTAAGTCAAATTTATTATTGAATTTAATCGATTTTAATTATCTGATAAGAATGCAAACTTGCGAACATTTTGAAAAGTAGATAGAACTCCATGATAGTAGATAAGTCTAGACTAAACCTGTCTTAACTTCTAAACTAGATACAACATAATAATAGGTTTGTTCTAACAAAACAACAGTCTAGAACTGTTTATAATTAGACTACACATGCGTAGTAGCCTTAGAACGTTCTAAAATATTTATTGCACATGTTCAGTTTAGATCTGAACTAATTCTAAAGTGTTGTATGAACAAACCTAATATATCAAGCTTAAAAAATTCGCAAATTACTATTTTTTTACAACCATAGAGTTTTCGTTTTTAATTTTGAGAGTCTAACTTATTTAGAATTCGTGCGATTAACACAATTTTGCTTCTTTAAGTTGTCGAAAAAATATATTTATCAATTGTGAGCATTGGATATTCAAAAGCTAACATCCAAATAACTGCAAGTGCCATTGTTACAATTATATGGCCACACCAGTTATAAAACTAGAAGAATTTTTTTTTCTAAGAACGTAATTAATTATTATTATTTTACTTACTAAAACATAATTGCTAAAATACGTTGGTGTGCTTGTAATACCTCCAGCGTATAATTCTACAATCATATGCAAAATATACATACAGTACGACATTCTTCCTAAAATTTGATATGCTGGTCTTGTTAGGAACCATTGTACCACACCTCCTTGATTATGGTAACAAGAATATACCATAAAAACTAAACACAAGCACCAAACTGGTCGGTAAAGGCCGTAAAACAGTGTGTACTTCAGAAGTTCATAATTTGTTGAAACATCAAACCAGTAAATATTAAAAGACAAAGAAACAACAAGAACAATAACCCACAGTGCGAAATTAGTCCACTAGAATTCTAAATAAATTTAATTTCTAATTATTTTGGATACTTACAGGACCAAAAATGTACGGTTCTTGTTTTTTCATTCGCATTGTGGCCCCAAAAGTAATTCCAATTAGATAATTATTGAACCAGAAATGTGTAGAAAATGTTCTAGGACATCTATTAAATACAATAATTATAATATTACTCACTTTCCCGGTCCTTTATCTACGAAATATCTCAAGAAAATGGGAACTAAAATTGAGATAATTGTCACAATTACGAGTCCTTGAACAACATTTTTGAACCGTTTTTTTATAAAAATTGCAGTCGGTATAAGGACCAAAGGTGCCAAAATAAACATCTGCATTTCGGCTGAGAGATACCACATGGGTGCTACACACTAAAACTACCGTTTTAATTTTTTTTTTTTGATTTTGTAAGTGTCTTTCACCATTTCATCAGGATCAGTGTAATTCTGGACGTAAAGGAAGAACTTCCACCATTTGCTTTTACAAACTCTTTCCATTAAATTCGCAAGGAGAGTCCATGTGGGTCCTGTTCCCAAAAATCGATATATTGTAATCATAGCAATATACATTGCACCCATGCTGGGTGTAATTCTTAAATACCGATGGAGATACATTTTGGGAACTTTTCGTATTTCATCAAGGAGTTTCTCACTTGAATTTTTTAAATAAATAAAAGCTAATAAAAATCCTGACATAAAAAAGAAAGTATCGACTGAAAGACCAGCAGAATTTATATACTGTGAAGTCCATTTTTTATTCCATGCTTTAACGTGAGGGAAATTTTCTAAAGGGATAAGTCCTTTTTCATAAGGAGTTGTAGCATGTATTGCCACTACCCACATCATACTAATAAATCTCATTCCGTTAAAACACTGGATTTGTTCAGTTGTGTTGTTGCTGATGTAAAGCAACTTTTTTCCGTTTGAAATAATTGAAAATGAGAGAAGAATCGGGTGATACGGTTCTTAAAATTACATTATTTTTTTTCAAAAAACGATTTTCAAATATACCTGTTTCAAAATTTTGACACCAAGCTTCATAAATTGTACTACAAGTCATTAGTAACGCAATAACAGCAAAAAACACACTAAAAACAGAAATTTACCGAAGGTGAAGTCCTAAAATCTGGACTTACATTGCCGCAATATCTTCACTTTCAAAATCAGGCGTTTTAACAGTTTCACACGGCAAATCAGTGTAAGCAATCAACGAAAAATTCAACCAATTTGTTATTACGTCACTAAAATGGTCATACAAGTGATAATATCCCACTTCTCGAGGAGTGCAAGCATCCGGTACACAAGTCGAGTATTTTGACAGGATAACAGAAGTATCGTTACTTTTTAATTGTGCTTCCAGAATTTTTGCCACTTTTAAAGAAACCTTTAAAAAAATTAGAAGTGGCTAGTGGTGTGGCTTAAGACATACCACTTGTGGCGACTTTCTTGTATTAATCTTGTAGCTTTTTAGAATTTTTTTGACTTGTGGCGTCATTGAAAAATGTAGTGTCATAACAGACAGGCCACAATATTTCCCGATAATTTCTCCTTCATTGTAATCTATTGACAGACATTCGGGAAAATTGCCATAATCTATGACGTTAGTATAGGTCATACCGGGAATAAATAATTTTGACGATGCATCAAACACTGAAAAATTATTTTATTTCTGCACTAGGGAAGAAAATATTTACGTCTCCAGAGCAGATCTGTGTTGTTGCATGCAACTTTGAGTTGCTTTAAACAGAGTTTACTAATTTTGTAAGGAGAGCTACTGAAAAGATCGCAAAGATTTTCGGCATTAGCATTATTTAAAAATAGAAAATTATAAAGAAGAGACAGTGCTAGAGGTAATGTGCTTGTCATGGTCACGTTTGAAGGTTTTTGAATAAAATTGTAGTTTTACTTTTGTGATAACAGTAATTTTAAACATTTTGATGCGTTATCATAAGTTTGTCGACTTGAAATGTCATTAAAAATGACCTTTTAGATGGTAATTTTGTCATGAAAAATCAGAATCAATAATAAAAACGGTCTTGACATGGTCCTATTATTTTTTAAAATTTATATAAAACGCACAATATGTTCAGGTGTTTATCAGGGGCAGAAACTACGACTTGTACTTTGAAAGAAGTCAGACGTGCGTGATTTAGGCTTATTGAAATTTGCTACAGTTAGAGAATTGAAATAAAGTAGTAACACTGTCTTTGTAATTTTTTTATTAAACAAATAAAAATTAGTACTTCTGTTATTTTTCTTTCTTATTACTTTCGCCTTAAAAAAAATAATTTTGAAAAGTTATTTAACAAAAAATGATTGACTCACCTCCTAAAATATATTTATCAATAGTGAGCATTGGATATTCAAAAGCTAAAACCCAAATAACTGCAAATACCATTGTTACAATAATGTGACCACACCAGTTATAAAACTGAAAAAAAATAGTTTGTTATTTTCTTTTAGTGTTTTTACTTACTAGCATGTAATTGCTAAAATATGTAGTTGTGTTTTGCAATAATCCGATCCATAATTCTACTAGCATATGTAAAATATACATACAATACGACAATCTTCCTAAAATTTGAAAAGCTGGTCTTGTTAGGAACCATTGTACCACACCTCCTTGATTATGGTAACAAGAATATACCATAAAAACTAAACACAAGCACCAAACTGGTCGGTAAAGACCATAAAACAGTGTGTATTTCAGAAGTTCATAATTCGTTGAAACATCAAACCAGTAAATATTAAAAGACAAAGAAACAACAAGAACAACAATCCAAAGTGTGAAATTGGTCCACTAGAATTCTAAATAAATTTAATTTCTAATTATTTTGGGTACTTACAGGACCAAAAATGTACGGTTCTTGTTTTTTCATTCGCATTACAGCACCAAAGGTAATTCCAATTAGGAAATTATTGAATCTCGTGTGTGTTGCATATTCACTACGAAATTAATTCAAAATTTTGAAAAACCAAAATTGTACTCACTTTCCCGGTCCTTCATCTACAAAATATCCGAGGAAAATTGGTACCAAAATTGAGATAATTGTCACAACAACGAGTCCTTGTACAACGTTTTTGAATCGTTTCTTTATAAAAATTGCAGTGGGTAGAAGTACCAAAGGTGCCAAAATAAACATCTGCATGTCGGCTGAGAGATACCACATTGGTGATACACACTAAAACTCTCGTTTTAAATTTTTTTTGTGATTTTTAAGTGTCTTTTTTACCATTTCATCAGGATCGGTGTAATTTTGAATATAGAGGAAAAACTTCCACCATTTGTTTTTACAAGTTGTTTCCATTAAATCCGCAATGACAGTCCATGTAGGTCCTGTACCTAAATATCGGTAAATTGTGATCATAATAATATACATTGCACCCATGCTGGGTGTAAGTCTTAAATACCGATGAAGGTACATTTTTGGGACTTTTCGGATTTGATCCAAGGGTTTCTCATCAGCTGATTTCTTTAAATAAGTGAAAGATAATAAAAATCCTGATATGAAAAAGAAGGTATCAACAGCAAGACGACCAGATTTTATATACTGTGTACTCCATTGTTTATCCCATTTTTTAACATCTGGGAAATTTTCTAAAGCTATAGCACCGTATTCGTATGGTGTTATGGCATGTAGTGACATTACCCACATCATACTAATAAATCTCATTCCATTAAAACACTGGATTTGTTCAGTTGTATTATTACTGATATAAACCAGTTTTTTCCAGTTTGAAAGAACAGAAAATGAAAAAAGAATCGGATGATATGGCTCTTAAAAAATTTCTTTTATTATTATTATTAATTTGATTTATTACTGTCTTACCTGTTTTAAAATTTTGGCATAAAGCTTCGTAAATAGAACTACTAATCAATAAAAGTAAAATTACAACAAAAAACACACTAAAATATCATTTTACAAAAGGTGAAGTCCTAAAATTTGGACTTACATTGCTGCAATATCTCCACCATCAAAATCGGGCGTTTTAGCAGTTTCACACGGCAAATCTGTATACATAATCAACGAGAAATTCAACCAGTTTGCTATGACGTCATTAAAATGGCCATACAAGTAGTAATATCCTACTTCTCGAGGAGTACAAGCATCTGGTACACAAGTTGAGTATTTAGACAGCACAACAGGAACCTCCGGAAGTAAAATATCCCTCAATTGAGCTTCTAAATTTTTAGCCGCATCTAAAGAAACCTACAGAAAATAAGAACCAGCTAGGAGGTGGCTTAAATACATACCACTTGTGGCGACTTCGTTGTATCAATGTTATAGTTTGTTAAGAATTTTTCGGCTTGTGGTGTCATCAAAAAATCGATGATTATAACAGAAAGGCCACAGTATTTTCCGATGATTTCCCCATCGTTGTAATTAATCGAGAGACATTCAGGAAAATTGCCATAATCTATGACGTTACTGTAAGTCATACCGGGGATAAGTAATTTTGACGATGCATCAAACACTGAAAAAGTTATTTGAAAGATGATTAGCTTAGGGCAATTTTTGAAGCAGAAGATGCGGATTCGCCACCCAACAGAAACGTCTTAAAGGCGCGAAATTTAAACAGTAAATTTATAAATTATAAGCAGAGTTTTACTTACTTTTCCAAAGCAGATCTGTGTTGTTGCATACGACATTGAGTTGATTTAAACACGGCTTGCTAATATTGTAAGCCATGTTGTTAAAAAAATCGCAGATATTTTCGGCATTATTTAGATTAACGAAATTAAAAAAGAAAAATAATAGAAGTGATTTTGTTATTGCCATCATCAGATTTGCTTGTAAACTAATGATAACAAAAATTTAATAGCATTTTGGTGTTTTATCAAAATTTTGTCTGGATAATCAGAAAATAACTGATTTACCTATCAAATTTCGATCATTATCACCTACTTCAAAGGTCATACATTTTTAATTAAATTAGATAATTCTGTTTTGAAATTAGTTATAATTTGAATTAATCAAGTAGATGCCAGGTGTTCAGTTAAGTATCTGATGCATTGTTATATCAACGTTAATATAACAAGATAAGATTTTGTCTAATCAATAATTAATCTAACTAAACATAATAAAACCGTCACATTTAATAAATTGCGTCATTAAAACTATATATAAAAAAAATTTATTCAGATATTCTACAAAATAAGTTTTTAAATAATTTCACAATCTTTTCTACTCCTATCCAAAAACATTTCTCTAAAACAATCATTGGAGACTCAAATGCCAAACTCCAGATGTATGACAGTATCATTGTTGTTATAAAATGACCACACCAGAGGTAAAACTAAAAAAAGAGTTTAGCCACGACGCTAAGAAAGTGGCTAATTTTAACAGAGTTTTATCCAAAATCGCTCCTAATTAAATTATTTTGATTGCACGATTTTGGATAAAAAAAATTAAAAATAAAGACACTTACGATCACATAATCTCCCCAATAAGTCGAGGTTCTTACAACCCCTACCCAATACGCTATAACTAAAGCATGTAACAGATACATGCAGTAGGATAATCTCGCCCCAATTTGGAACATCGGGAGTGACAAAATCCAGTTGATAAAACCCCCATATCCATGATGGCATGAATACACCATCCAAGCTAGAGAAAAGCACCAAACTGGCCGATAAAGACCATAAAATAGCGTGTCTTTGGTGTGTTCGTAAATCCGAATGACGTTATGGTAATACAAATTAAATGAAATACAAATTACAAGTACAACACACCAAATTGCGAGATTAACAAGTTTCGAAAATGGGAATTTTTTATATTTTGGTTCTCGCATTATAACACCAAAGAGAATTCCGATGAGGTAATTATTAATTCGGGAATGTGTGTCGTAATTACTGAAAAATAAAGAAATTAAAAATGAGGGGGGTAAATCTGAGGGTTTACTTGTTGTAAGTATCGTCAACGAATCTTATAACCATAGGGAAAATAACTGTGATTCCAATCAAAAATAAAAGACAGATTATTGCTAGTTTTGACCGATTTGCTTTTATGAGAATTGTTAGAGGGATAAGGACCAGAGGTGCTAAAATAAACATCTGCATATCGGCTGATAAGTACCACGTATGGGTCAGACACTAAAAAAAATTTTTAGAAATTGTGTATTTTGGTGTCCCATCGAGATATTTAAAACTGAACACAGGAAAATATTATTATGGCTGTAGTATAACAGTGATAGAAATACAAAATGAAAAAAGCGTCTCTATAGAGGCGCATTTTATGGTAGGAAGAAAATTAAAGCAAATTATCAAAGAAAAATATAAAACAGGGATAGAAAAAACCAGCAACAACAGAAACTACTAGAACAATAGAAAAAAAAATGGGAGGCAATAGAAAGACTAATTAAACAAGCAATCAAAAAACAAATTGAAAATAAAAAAATAGAAGAATGATACATGAAGATTGTAGACTTCAAGAACAGAAGAAAGACACATCAAGGAAAAGGACGCTAAAAGAAAAACGCAGAACAGCCAGAAAGAGTATAAAAAAACAAAGAGTAGAATACAAAAAAATGCAGAAAGAAGAAACGAGAGCACAACACTTAAAAATAGAAGATGTAGAGGAAAATTACAAAAATAAGGAGATAAGAAATTTCTATCAAGGATACAAGGATTTCTAAAACCATGTTTTGACGAGATAAAAATGGCCAATTAGTGGGAAGCGAAGAAGTAGCAGAAAGATAGGCTTTAACAAATCGTCGACCAAAAGAAGAACTGTTGAAAAGGAGGAGAACAACAGAAACGGATGAGAAGAAAGAGAAGACGAGAAACAGAAATACAACAAGAGTTCAAGAAAAGACAACATACAAGGAGAAATAATAAAGTAAGGAGGAGAAACAATGAAGAAACAACAAAGAGAACAGCAATTTTATGTTCAATCTATAAAAAAGGAGACAAAATGTGAAAATTATAGAGGAATAGCGTTACTGAATACTGTATATAAGATAATTTCAACAGTACTAAATAATATATTGAAAGAGCATATGGAGAAAGTAGTAGGAGAATACCAGTGTAGTTTTAGAAAAGAGAGATTGGTAGTAGACCAAATATTTTTATTACAACAGATACAAGAGAGAAGTCACCAACAAAAATTAAAAACATTTTTGCTTTCTATTGACTTCAAGACGGCCTACGACAGCATAAACAGAAAGGAATTATGCCAAGCATTGAGAGATCTTGAAACACCCAATAAAATAGCGAGATTAGTAGAAATGATATTAAAAAAACTACAAATAGAATTCGGGTTAATGGAAAACTGTCAAGAAAGTTTGAAGTGTTTGATGGTTTAAGACTAGGAGATCTACTTTCTTCGACATTGTTTATAATTGTCTTAGAAATATTAAGGCAAAGCAATATCTATAGACAAGATCTACTTTCCCATCAACAACATCAATGCTTTACTTTTGCAGATGACGTAATACTTATAACAAGAACCAAAGAAGAGCTACCAAGAGTAACAAGATGGCTGATTATAATCGCGGAAAGAATGGGACTGAATGAAGAAGAAACTAAGTTTATGATATAGGAAGATGAAGTATTTAAAGAAGACAGATATCTGGAAGTAAAAGTGAACGAAAGTGAGCAATACAAATTTAAAGAAAATAAGAGATTTGTCTACCTAGAGTAATAGAAAAAAAAACAGCAAATACAGAAGAGATAAAAGCAAGAATAGCAGCTGGAAACAAATGCGTCTGTGCATTACACTCTAGACTAATTTCAAAAGCAAGTAGCAAAAGCAACAAAATTTCATATTTACAAGACCATAATACAATCTGTGGTAATATACGCTTACGAGGGATAGAAACTAAGAAAGCAAGAACAGTCCATGCTGAAGATATGGGAAAGAAAAGTTCTAAGGAGAATTTATGGAGAGAAAAAAACAGAAGAGAGTTGGATTAGAACAACAAAAGAAGAATTAAAATCATTATACAAAGACACAGATATTATAGGATCTGTTAAATCGCAAAGAACTAGATGGATAAACCACGTAACAAGAGTGAAAGAAAACAGTTTACCAAAAAGAATATTAGAAAGAAGACTATGACCTAACAGACAAGGAGGCAAGTCAAGGATAGAGTGGAAAAGGAAGTAGAAGACGATTTCTAAAAGTTACAAATAAAACAGTAGAAGAAGAGTGTGAACTATGTTTTAAAACCAACAATTAAAAGCTCATTTACTGTGATTAATTTGTAATAACCGGTGGGACACCTGTGATACCAAAACACTTTTTACAATGTTATCATAATTGTAGTAATTTTGGATGTAGAGAAGAAAGGGCCACCAATATGTTTTACAAGGGCCACTCATAATATGTGCCATGTAGGACCACAAAGGCCCACTTCCCAACATCCTGTATATTGTGATTGTTGCTAAGTATAACATAATCAAAGCTGGTGTTATTCTAAAATTCTTTTTTTATTAACATTTGTTAATATTTGATTTTAGGCAAGTTACCTCAAATATCGATGAATGATCATCATTGGTACTTTAAGTAGTTGTTGCATTGGTGGTCCTATTTTAGCCATACGTTTCAAATAACTAAAACTTAACAAAAATCCTGATAAGAAAAAGAAAGTATCGACGGCTATTGGTGCCGCTGAGGCATATTGTACTCGGACATTATCTGCAAACTGTCTTAAATAATTATTTGAAAATTTTTTTTTTTGAGGTACCTCTTTAACTTCTGCATAATTTACAATAGGGACTTGTTCAACAGCTACAAAATTGTGTCCTGCTATGACCCACATCATGCTGATAAAACGCATACCATTTAAACATTGGATTTGGTCAGGACTTGGATTATAATTGATATTTAGTAGCTTTTTACTGTTTGTTATTAACGAAAATGAGATGTAAAAAGGGTGTTTGGGTTCTGGAAATTGGTTGTTGAAAAAGAATTTTAAAATTGGGACGCTCACCTCGTTTCAGTTTTATTACCATAAGGTCATAAGCCGTACACAGGAAGATAAAAAAGAGAATCAATGCGAGTACTGCCCTGCACAAAAATTGTTTTTTTTTTGTTTAAATATTTTAATTATAGTAAAGAGACTGACTTTTTAAGTACTCATAATAAACAAAAACTGTTACTTTTTTTTAAATAAATTGGTTCCAATTGATTTATGGCGACTGCTTTACATATTGGGAAAAAGGGGGGTGTTACTTCTTACAAACAAAACTGCGTTTTATTTTGACAACTAGATGAATAGATTTATCAAAACATACAAATTCATTGTTTTACAATTCAATAGTACTCAAGATTTTACAAAAAAAAATCTAGAATTAAATAACGACTGAAAGACTACGTTTAGAAGAAAAAGAAAAGAATCATAATAAAAAAAAAGGGAAAAATGGCATTTCCATAAATTAAATAATATTCTTAAACAACTGGAAAAACAGTTTAGAAAGAATGGACAATAGAAACCTAGAAATGCTGGGAAGAAAACAGAAGTTTTTTTTTTTACAAGAGGGGTCCGAGGCGCGAGGCGCACACCGAGGCCTACGCCCATTGTGTGCTGCCTCTCGGTATAATACTACTGCAGTAGTCCTGTGCCTCTGATGAAGCTCAGTACTTTGTCTACAGGAGCCTTCTCGATAGCACTGGGCTTCAAATATCGAGAGCCCAGGTATAAATCTCTGATGCCTGCAAATGCACGGCAGTAACAGAAAATATGAAGAGGAGTTTTCTCATCTTCAGCACAACTTTTGCAAATCTTGTCCTCGCTGAGTCCGATGACGTGCAGGTGTCTTTTTAGTAGGCAATGTCTTGTGTACATGCCTAACTGAAGGTCTCTACGATTGAGACGCATCAGGTTTTCACGGCGTGCCTTGTCCGGTTCTTTAATAAAAAGCCTGGATTGCCGCATGCCATCTTGAAACTGCCATTCAGAGAGATGGCGAGATTCTATACACTTATGAAGTGTGTCTTTCTGTCGTCTTTTGGTAACGCCAAGAGCCGGTTCTGCCCCGATGACCCGTTAGACCACAGTGTCCTGGTAGCCAGCAAAGTACAATCTTTTTGTTGCACTCCCCCAGTTCCTGTAATCTGTTGTGACATTCCCAGACAAGCCTCGATGAGTACCTGCATGATTGCAAGGCCTGCAGCGAAGCCTGACTGTCGGTGCAAATGCAGATTCGTCTGTTTGACAAAGCTCTCTGGACTCACTCAGTCAATAAGCGAGCAAAGCGAAGATTTCCGCTTAAAAAACATCAACATGTTTGCTCAAAGGTACTGAAATTTCAACACCGAGCTCACATATAGATATTCCTGAGCCCGCTCCATTGGGGTGAACTGACCCGTCAGTATAGCAGACGAACCAGTTCCCCGTTCTGAAGCTGCTTGTTTTTTCACACCAGTTGTCACATGGTGGAATGTTCACAAGATACTTGTGATTTGTAGCAATCTTGGGGGTTATACTGTCGTCCCCCATTTCAAAAATAGGGCCCAAATTTAACATCCTAGTGGATATTGTCCAATAACCTTTTCCGGTTGCTGTTTTCCACCGATTTGTACCGCGATGCCGTAGGAAACCCATTGGAGCAGACCAAGGAGGTTAGATAGAAAGGAGAGAGTACGCCCTATACTTCCCGTGTAAACAGTTTGGTACCAGCTTGGTACCAGTTTATGACAGGTTTCAAATGAAGCACAGAATCGACAGATCCTGTTTGGCTATGTCTGGTCTCGCACAGTGACGTAGCTCACGCAGGTTGCTAGTTTTAGTTTGGTTGTTTACAAACAAACGTTGTTTTGTTTTTTTTTTCTGATTTTTTTTGGTCTGTGTGAATTGATTGTTAATACTTTTTGTTATTGTTGTTGTCGTTTTGTTGTGTTTTTATCCTTTGTTTAAACTTTTTACACTACATTGTGTGACGCTACTGACTTCAACCTCGTGATGCGCCTGCTTTCAGTACCAGTTTATAGCTTTGCGCAGTGAAGGCGGCAAGTTCATTTTTTTCAAGTTGTACTCTCTCCGTCCTATCTAACCTCCTTGGAGCAGACTCTTCCACAACAAGATGAAGTGGCCGAATCCCCAGAATAAGCTCTATGGCTGCGGTCGGTGTAGTTCGGAAGGCCCCTATAATTGTCAGGCAGGCCAAACGCTGGACCCGTGCCAAACTCTTTTTGGCCCAGGACGCACTCGATATGGTCCACCAGACAAGGAAGGCGTCGTGATCATTGGTTTAACAACATAGTTGTAGAGCCAAAGCATAACGCGGGGTATAAGACCCTAGGTTCTGCCAACAGCTCTTCTGCACGCCCAGAACGTGCTCGTAGCTATTTGCATCTTTTCTTCTATGTGTGATCTCCAGGTCAAACGGGAGTCTTAAATAACCCCCAAATATTTAACCTTATGATCTACACGTAGCTCTTCGCCGAAAAGCAGAGGGGCCACATAATGGTCCCACCGTTTTCGGGTGAAAATAACATGGCCTGTTCTCTTCGGATTTACCGATAGGCCATGGGAATTACACCATTTCTCAACGAGCCTGAGTGCCCCACCTGTGAGCTCTCCGACCACATTAATAGAATAGCTATGTCATCAGCATAGCCCTGGCAGTATATGCCAAGTTCGTTTAACTTGTGAATAAGATCGTCTACTGTGAGGTCCTATAACAAAGGAGATAGTACACCCCCTTGGGGACACCCTTTAGTAGCAATCACTGTAGCAGAGAATGAGCCTATACTCGCTCTGATAAATCTATTAGAAAGCATTGTGCGAACCCATTTGACCAAGGTTGGGTTCGCATTTCGCTTCTCTAACGTTACATATAGACTCGAAAGGAGCATTGTCAAATGCTCCCTCAATGTCTAGGAAAGTTCCCGAGACATACAGTCTACTGTCTAGCCCGCCTTCAATTGTAGATACAATCTCATGCAGAGCCGTTTCAGTAGACCGTCCCGTCATGTAAGCATGTTGGTTGAAGTGCAGCGGATTACTTCCGAGCACCTTCTCCCTTATGTAAAACAGAAGATGCTTCAGAAAAAAAAAACTTTGAATAGGGGGTAAACTGCACAAGAAATCTAGTGTACAAGTCCTAAGAAATCTTTAGAAACCTTGGAGAAATCCATAAAAATTTGTAGAAATTATTAGAAATCTTGAAGAAACCTTTAGAGACCACTGATAATCCTAAGTTTCCTATTGTACAAGTTTTAAGAAATTCTAGAAATATCTTTAGAAGCTTGTAGAAATTTTTAGAAATCCAGAAATGTTAAAAAATTTTTAAGAATCTTGAAACAAATTATAGAAACAGAAATTAGATAAAAAACCTATTTAAGCCGGTTATGCAGCTCTTTTCTCTTGTATATTTTTATGTGGGTCTAGGCCAGCGATTAATACTCCTTTCTATCGTTTTATTGCAAGCACTTAAAATTCAGCCGTCTTATCTCTCCTACTGTACTTACGTATACGCAATATCACCTCCTTCAAACTCCGTATTCGCGTCTTTCGTCACACAAGGCACATTATCAACAAAATAAACAAGTGAAGTATTCGCAATCCCAAACTGTCCCCACAGGAAGTACTTCCCGACTTCCCGAGGCGTGCACTGATCCGGAATACACAAAGACAGGGCAGTCATTGTCACCGGTGGCGTCTCCTTCAAGTCTCTCATCTCGATTATTTCCACATCGGCCAAACTTTTGGGCTTTACTATAATTTTGAAAGGATCAGGGATTGGGGTCAGAAACGGATTGGCAATTGCCACACTGAGAGGGCAGAATTTTCCTTTAACGTCCCCTTCAAACGACTCGTAATTCACCGTCATGCATTGGTCGAAATTACCCAAATCGCGGTTATTGGAGTAGGACATGCCGGATATGGGGTACTTTGAAGAGGCATCAAACACTTGAAATTTTTGTTTTGAAATAGGGTCAAAGGGTGGGGTGTTTAGTTACTTACTTGTCCAGAGTAAAGAGCCATTATTACATGCGATATTCAGTTGGGTTAAGCAACCCTCAGTTACGTTGTTTTTTGCTAAATCACTTAAATTATCACAGATATTGCACTTGGATTTATTGAAGAGAAATAAAAAGAAAGTTATAAATGTTAGCAATCTCATGGTTGTTATAACAGACAGCTAATAAATCAATAACATACTGTAAATACGAGTTAAAACTAAATCTCAAAATCTGATAAAACAGAAAGGTTTAATAACAAAATCGATTCCAAATTTATTGTTTCTCTTATCGACCACTTGAAATTCTTGTTTTTATCAATCAATTTTGAGAAAAGTGTATCTATTAACGTATTTACAATTCTATAACAACTTTTTTTTTTAAGTGTAAAACTATGATTAGCATTATTTTAATAAACCTGGACAATTATACACTTATCGCTTCGTTTTATGTTATTGTTATCATTTATGCAAAAACCCAAGTAATATTTTAACAACTTAAAAACTATTAGAAAACGTTCCTCAAAATGAATGCCACGTTTGTTTTTTTATTTTTGCTTTTTTCGCAAAATTTTGCCCAATTGATCTCCCCTGATTTAGCTATAGCCTACATAAAAGACAAGCTCTTAAACATAGTAGATGAGACTCTTGATAATGAGTGTGGAACTGATTTAAAACTGCTCGTCTCAGGGCTGGAGAAGAAACAGTTGTGGGCTTTAAAAAGTGAGTTTTGAAAAAACCGGGAATTTTTATTTTGTGTCAGTGATTGATTCTAGTGCCAAACCCGGTTCTGGAATGTTAAAAGGGCATGTCTTTCATGCTGGAGATTACGAGCAGTGTCTTGATGTTAACGAGGTTGTTAACGGACGGGAAATTGTCGGAAAATACTGTAATATGATATTCAAGCCAAATAAAAATTTTCCTTGGGGTCATTCGGGGTTGAGACAAGATGTGAGTAGTGACAAGCGTTGTATAAAGTACAAGAATTTGGGTGTGTGTTCAACTTTAAGGTAAGAACGTTTGGGAGTTCAAATTTCAATTCAAAAAATCAAAGATTTATAGCACATTTCCTTTTTAAATTTCTTAGAATTTTCTTTTTTTTGAACATCCAACACGAGTTGTGATTTTGCATTTATGCAGGGGCGTTAGTTCTTTATTTTAATGCCGACTTTTCGCTTTATTATGTTTTTAAAGCTTCCTCAGGGTTTAATTGTGACAAAAGTCAGTTCATATAAATCGAAATTTATAGGAGAAAAAGCAGAAGCCCTAAATGATATTTTATAAAAACTAATGCTGGAATTCTAAGTCACTACGCTACTCCATCGGGGTAGCGCAAAGTTACGCCATCTAATATAAAAAGTATAGTAAAGTTACGACGTTGCCTTTAGCAACTTAAATTACACCGGCGTAAATTTGATTTAGAATTAGGGCCATAAGCAACAATTTAGTAAAATAAAAATTGCAACTGCAAGAGGCATTTTAAAATATTAGAAATTGTAGACTACATTTTACAAAAATCGGAATTAACAAGTTATTTTGAAGCCTTTTTTTATCAAAATCAGAAGATATAATATATAGAATAGAACCTGGTAATGGGCATTTTATTAAAATTGCTATAAAAATCGCCTTTTATTGTAAATTGTAGTTTGTTTTATAAAAATTGCTGTTACAATAAAATGCATTTAATATAAAAATTATTTTATTTATAAAGACTGGAAGAAGCATTTTATAAAAATTGAAATCAACTGGAGACATTTTATTTCCAAGAATTTTAAAAATGAACAAACCCTTTCGTTAAAAAAACATATTAGATATTGTAAGGTTCATATTATAAAAAATTGGCTGACACAAAGGGCATTTCATAAAAATCAGAATTAAGAGGATACTTACACTTGATTTATAGCTTTTTTTTATCAAAAACCAGAAGCCGTAAGCCATTTTATAAAAACTGGGAGCCAGAGGCGACAATTTATTAAAATGGAAACGGCAAATGGCATTTTAATATATTAGAAATTATGTCTGTCTTCACTTTATAAGAACTGCTCGTCAAAAGAGGCATTTTATAAAAATTAGAATCAATAGAAGGCATTTTATTTATAGTTTTATTTATCAAAACCATTATAAAATTCTGACGAAAAATGGAAAATGCAAAGACATTTTATAAAAATTGCAATTAATTATTGTTTTTTTTTAATTGTCTGCCATAAGAGGCATTGGAAAAAATCTGAATCTACAGAAGACATATTCTAGCTTTTTTTATATTAAAATCAGACGTAGGTGACATTTTATAAAAACTAGAAGGCGACAATTTGTTGTAAAGGGCATTTTATAAAAATTGAAATCAAAAATTGCCCTTTTATAAGAAAATATATCAAAAAATGTAGGCCCATTAAAAAGATTACGAGCCACATAGTTAACAATTTATAAAAATGGAAACTCCAAGAGGCATTTTATAAAATTGCTGTAAAAAGTGGCTTTATGGTAAAAAAAACCAAAAAATTTTAAAATTGTGGAGCTTACTTTATAAAAATAGAAGTTCTAAGAGACACTCTAATATTTTAGAAATTGTAGACCACATTTTATACCAATTGTTATAAGAGGCATTTTATAAATGTGGAAACTGCAAGAGGCAATAAAGATTGCAATCAAAAATCGTTGTTTTTTTGTCAAAATTTGGCTGTCTTAAGAGGCATTTTATAAAAATCTGAATATACAGGTCACAGTTTCTAGCTTTTTTATATCAAAATCAGAAGCCGTACGTGACATTATAAAAACTAGAAAGCGACAATTTGTTACAAAGGGCATTTTATAAAAATCGAAATTAAAAAATGCCTTTTTGTAAAAAATATATTAGAAATTGTAGGCTCACTAAAAAAACTGGAAACCACATGGGCAACAATTTATAAAAATGAAAACTCCAAGAGGCATTTTATAAAATTTACAGTAAAAAGTCGCTTTTTTAATAAAAAAAAACAAAAATTTTAAAATTGTAGGCCTTGTTTTATAAAAATAAAAACTGCAAGGGGCATTTCATGTACTAGAAATTATAGACCAAATGCTATAAAAATTGACTTTAACAAGAGGCATTTTATAAAAATCAGAATCAACGGCAGACATTCTGTTGCTTTGTTTATTAAGATCAGGAATTTAGTGTTTTTTTATAAAAACCGAGTCATAGATGGCGCCATTTATAAAAATGAAAGCTGCAAGGGGCATTTGAACATGTTAGAAATTGTAGACCACATTCTACAAAAATGAATTTGTACAAAAGGCATTTTAAGAAATCCGAATCAATAGAAGGCATTTTATTTAAAGTTTTTGTTTATCAAAAGGAAAAGTCATGATTTTTTTAATAAAAACTGGGATTATGGGCATCTATAATTTATAAAAATAGAAACTGCAAGTGGTATTTTATAAAAATTGAAATCAACAGGAGACATGTTATATTATTTTTGTTATTACAAATTATAAAATGGAAGATGCATTGGGCATTTTATAAAGATTTCTATGAAAAGATTGCTTTTTTGTAATGCAATGCCTCCTTTCTTTAAATTTATGCGACATACATACACTGCTCCAAGAAATTAACGCACCACTTGAAAATAAAGTAAAAAAAATAAAACTATGTACATTTGACAACTTTGGTTGAGAAGGTTTAATCAAGCTATAATCTAGTTACCCATTGTAATAAAAGTTTTGACATTAAAGTCAGAAATTTGAGTTTAATAGTTTTTAAAGCAGAAATTCTAAAATAATTTTCATTTTTAAATTGTGTTAATTTGTAATTTCGTTTTATTGTTATTTGAATTTGCCGTTCTGTGGATAGTTTTTATCATTTGAAACAATAATAAGAACATTATGAGGAATTTGACTCGAGAAGAATGCGCGCAAGCTGTGCTTTTGTTGGAGGAAGGATGGAGCTACAGAAGAATTGGTGAAAGGTTTGGTGTATCTCATACGTCAGTTTCATGTATGATACAAAGGTACAGAGAGACAGGAAGTCACCTCAGAAGACCTGGGCAAGGAAGAAAAAGAAAAACCACTCCTATCCAGGATAGATTTTTAAGAATATCTGCGCTAAGGGAACGTTTTGTAACCGCCAGGAAGCTACAAATTGAGTTCCGTGACGTAGAAGGAATTCAAATCAGTACCGAAACTGTTAGAAAAAGACTTAAGGAGGATAATTTAACACCCCATATTCCTGCTCGTGGTCCTGCATTGACTGCAGAACACCGCAGAGCCCGATTAGAATTTGCTAGAGAGCACATAAATTGGCAAAGAGAGGATTGGGAGTCTGTTCTTTTTACGGATGAGTCAAAATTTTGCCTTTACAATTGCGATAGACGTGTTCGTGTATATCGTAGACCAAATGAGGGGTACGCACAGTGTAACATTCAGAATACCACATTGTTTGGTGGAGGCTCAGTAATGGTTTGGGGTGGTATTTCCTTACAAGCTCGCTCGGAGTTAGTGGTTGTAAATAATGGCTCTATAAATGCGGACCGTTACATAACAGACATTCTTGAAGAGCATGTCGTACCATATGCCCCTTATATTGGTCCAAATTTTTTGTTAATGCAAGATAACGCAAAACCCCACACTGCCCGAATTGTTAAAGATTACTTGAATGAGGCAGAAATCAATGTTTTGGATTGGCCAGCTCGAAGCCCTGACCTGAATCCTATTGAGCATGTTTGGGACATTCTCGGGAAACGTTTAAAAAATCTTCCACATCTTCCTGTCCATCTTCAAGAGGTAGGTCCTCAACTAAATGAAATTTGGAATAACTTAAATCAAGAAGACATAAGTTCGTTAATTTTGAGTATGGAACGAAGATGTGCAGCGGTTATTCAAAGTAGAGGTGGAAATACGCGATATTAAGATGTTTTCTGTAACTTTAATAAAATTTTGTTTTCGGTTTTCTATATTTGGACACATTAGATATTAATTTACTTTAAACAAATGTTTTTGTTAAATTTTTCTTAATTTTGTATCAATTGGTCGAATACATGTTTCAATTTTCAAAAAAATTCTAGTGGTGCGTTAATTTATTGGAGCAGTGTATTTATTAGGGTGGGCCAAAAAAATCGTTTTTTTTTTTAATTTCCGACACCGAAATATTGGTTACTTGGTACTATTAAAAAATAGCTTTTTCAAGATGAGCTCTTAATTTTAATAGGAAAGACTCCCTCATCGCAGTTTTCCATTTTTTTTCAGTTCCATATGGTAAAATCTATATCTCGTCACTACTTGATTGTACAGAAAAAGTTTATTTACTTTTTTTGTAGGAAATTTAACTCTCTAAAAAAGGTAACTTACAATTTTTTTATAACTCTTATCATTTAGAAGATATCAGAGGTCAAAATTTAAAGAATTTAGCAAAATTCCTTTTTTAATTCTAAATTTTATAACTCGTAGACAACTAGATATTATAAAGTGTGCAACATACGGTTTTGTAGGAAATCAAACGCTCTACAAAAAAGTCGTTTGTGGTTATTCGATTACTTCAATCGTTTAAAAAAAAATGGGGATTTATTAGCAAATTTTGTTTTTAAAATGCGAATATCTTCTGAATGGTTAGAATAATCAATTAACCACAAGAGGCCTTTTTTATAGAGCGTTTAATTTTCTACAAGGCTATATGTTGCGCATTTTATAATATCTATTTTTCTCTGAGTTATAAAATTTAGAAGTAAAAAAGGTATTTTTGTTAAATTCTTCAAACTTTGACCTCCGATATCTTCTAAATCGTAAAAGATATAAAAAAATTTTTGTAGAACGTTTAATTTCGTACAAAAAATGTAAATACAAATTTTCTGTACAATTAAGCAATAGCGAGATATGGATTTTACCATAGAGAACTGAAAAAAAAATAAAAAAACTGCGATGAGAGAGTCTCTCCTATTAAAATTAATAGCTCATCTTGAAAAAGCATTCTTTAAAGGTGCCTAGGAATCAATTTTTCAGTGTCGGAAGTTAAAAAAAATAATAGATTTTTTTGGCATACCTAATATTTATACAAATATTTTTTAAAAAACTAAAAACTATATCTAAAAACATATCTCTATGGGCTCCAATTATCCCAGTCTGGCACTGTATTCATAGCAATACATAGCAAAATTACCAAGGTAACGAATTTACTTTAAAATTGAAATACTAAAAATTCTGACTAACATCTTCAAACAATAGACCTCCAGTTTTTCAAAATTTAAAGGGAAACTTTCTACCTGTTTTTCTAAAATAAAAATAATTTATCTAAAATATTTTTTAAATTGGAATCGTTTGCAGTTGTTTCAGTTTAAGTAATACAGTCATTCGAAGATTTTAGTCACAGAGGCCATTTTACACTGTACTCCAAGCTACCTAACTAACCAAACTATAACGTACCTTTACCAAGACTAGCCTTAGTGAAGGTTTTCAGCTTCTAAACGTTCTTAAAAACCTTCTTTAATGTGTACACACTCAAAAATTCTAGCGCTAACTCTTAATATATACAGTTTTTAAAAATTAATAAATTAAAATTGTTTTTAGTTGATTGCTCAGTTGAATACAAGCACTAATCTATTTCGGGGTGTGTTCGATATCTGCATCCCTAAATCGTGTAAAGGCCAAGATTTTATAAATATTTGGAACGATCTTAGTGGCGGCTATCATTTACCAGTAGACGCAACAATTCAAGAGCAACATTGTCACTACAAAAACCAACCAATCGAGACGGATTCTGTCGAGATTTTTATCTTGTAAAATCGCCAATTTTGTCTCTCTAGAATTTCAATAAACAAATTTTAGTTTATTTTTCGCAATTATGGCAATGGTAGTGATAGGTAGCACAGCATATGAGTTTTATTTGGAAAATCACAATGAGAAAATCAGACCTTCACAGAGAATTCTAACAAGTTTTTCTCTTATCACAAACGGAAGAAAATTTCTATCAACGCATTGCGAAAATGAGAATTTGACTTGCTTGTATGGCCTTAAAGTCCTCAGTATGTGTGCTGTTGTTGGCGGGCATATTGGGGTCATGAGAGCTGCGATAAGTGCCAAAAACCCGATTTTATTTTTCTCCAAAGAAGTTATCTTTTTTTGAATCAATTATCTCAATTTTCAGTTATTTGTTTTAGTGGCGAGAACAATGGCATAACAGTATTCTGCTTGGTACTTTTTTTGCCGTTGAAACCTATTTCTGTATGGGAGGGGTCCTTATCAGTTACCTACAGTTAAAATATTCAGACAAATATCAAATTAAGGCATTTATGTTTTATTTTCACAGACTTTTCAGGTACGTAATATTAATTTTTTTGAAAAATTCCTACAAAAGAAGTTTTAGACTTGTCCCGGCCCTTTTTGCCGTCATTTTGTTTTATATCGGTATTCTTAAATATATGGGTGAAGGGCCTTTTTGGACACTAGTTTTGAATCTTTTTGTTGATAATTGTCGCAAATCGTGGTGGGCGACTTTGCTATTTTTTTCAAATTATTTAGACCCTTTTGCACAGGTAATTATAGGTATAATCCAAAAAAATATACATGTGTATTGTTGCAATAGTAAAATGAAAACAAACTTCTTAATGTTGCAAATGAAAAAATATGGAAACCCTTTTTAGAGTCCCCCTTAATATCAAAAATCTCTTTTTCACCATTTTTTGGCAAATTTTGAAAGAAAATCAAACAAAAAAATACTTACCCTTAAAAAAACTGAAAAAAAAAGGAAAAGAAGTATTTGAAAAACGACTGAAGATGTGGAAACAGACATGAGAAAGAAAAACATACAAAAAAACCAGAGAAATAATTTTAAAAAAAGGCAATAATAAAAATGGTCAAAACCTGATTAGGAAGTGAAGTATTAGAAAATGAAACAGACTAGAGAAGAAGAGTGAATGATAAAACAAAAAAAAAGATTTAAATAATTACAATAAAAAGAGAGGTAAACAAAAATGCCAGACGAAGTTTAAAGAAAAAAGGTAGAGAATAATTCTTGAAATATATACAAAAACAAATTAATAACGGGGAAAAATATAGATAGTAGTAATAAGAAAGTTAGAGGAAATATCAAGAAACAAAATCAGAGAAACAGCAGAATTTATGAGACAAGAAAAGAGGTTTTTTGAAAGCAGAAACAAAGAATCAATCAAGAAATAATGTTTGGAACAGAATAAAATTTCTGAAAACGTGAAATAAAAACAGGAATAGGACTATTTAGTAGTAATGAAACGGAAAAAAAAAAGATTTACGAGAAATATTAGAAGAAATGTTAAGAAATATTAGAAGATGAGTTTAGCACTGAAGAAGAAAGGTTAAGCGTTGAAGAAAATTGGGAACACTTTAAAAACTTTGGAAAGAAGAAAGCATGAAACGATTACATAAAAAACAGAATGGTAGACAAATAAAATATGTTAAATAATAAGAAAGACAGATAGAAAAAGAACAGAACTACAAAAATACAAACAGAAACGAAAAGAAGTTAGCAGTAGCAGTTAAACAGACAAAACGAAAATTTTGGTCACAAAATGACAAAGAATTATAGAGATAACTAAAAACTACTTTATAAAGAATAAAAAAAAATTAAAATGACAACATTTTAACAGAGAAAGATAACATAATGGAAAGATAGAAAGAGCTCATTGAAACCAACATAATAAGAATAAGCACAGAAATAGAAAAAAGGAAACAATTAAAAAGATAAAATTTAGGTACCTAAATCATCAAAATCTTCTCTGAAAACGGTCAAATCTCTAGATAAAGAAGAAAAAAAATATACTAATATAAAAAACTGGAAAAATAAAAAGCTGTCATCGTACCACCAATATATAAAAATAAATACAAAATAAACTGTAATAAGAAGATCAGAAATAAAAATGAATAGAAGATACTCTAGACAAATACGTGAAAAACTAATAAACAAAAATAGAGAAATACATAAATGTTTTGTAGACTTAGACAAGCTTTTAATTGATTACGATAAAAAAATATTTAGAAAGTTCTACTGCAAAGGGGAGTGAATAAAAACATCATAGATGTATTGAAGGATATCAAAATATTGTAAAATTATATAATGAGGAATACACAGAATTAGAAACGAAAGAAGACGTAAAACAAGGATGCGTATTAAGGCTACATGCAGTGTGTCAATTTTAAAAGTTGCAATCATCGGCAATATCTCTAGAATTGAAAAAGTTATTGAGAATCACTTAAAACTGTTTCGGTGGTTGCTAGGGGGAATTAAAATGACATGGTAAGTGACGCACCCCCACCTATCCTTTAAGCCACAGCTACTCCAACTTGAAAATTTTAAATGGCACTACCCTACTTGTGATAATCGTTGGAAAGCTCATAACAAGCGCTTTTAAAACTGTTATGCAAAAAAGCCTATTTAGAACAGTCGTTTTCCAAATAGACGACAAAAAAGACTTTAAATTTTCATTTTTGTTATGCGATGTCCTAAAGGAAAAATTGACGTTATTTACAAAATACACAACCAAAAAGGTGATTTAAACCATAAAGACTACTGTCACGGGCTCTGCCTCGTGAGGTGGGGTTGAAATTAAAATCAGGGTTTTAGTACAAAAGGAAATTTAATAATGTTTGCAAAGTATCAATTGCAAAGAATATGCAAAGAAAATCAATTAGACGAATTGGGAAATCCCGGACTAAATGAATATCTACTGCATTTTCAACAAGATGGAGCACCTCCACACTATGTACTTCCAGTAAGACAATGGTTGGATAACCACTACCTAGATCAATGGATAGGAGAAAAGGGTCTATTAAATGGCCCTGTAGGTTACCAGATCTTACACCACTGGATTTTTTTATGGGGTCATTTAAAGTCTGTGGTTTATAAAACAAAAATAGACTCACTTGAACAAATGAGACAAAGAATCATTCAAGAATGTCGAGCTATTCGAGAGAAACTTTTCGATTATTTTTGTTTAATAAACAACGGAAATCATTTTCAACATCTATTATAGCATTTAATAAAAATTAACCACTTAGGCAATGTTTTATTTTAGTTTCAATAAGAATTCATTTACTACAGCGAATAACAAAAATGAAAATTTAGAGTCTTTCTTTTGGAGAATTTGGAAAAGACTTTGTTAAATAGGCTTTTGCATAAGATTTTTGAATAGCGCTTGTTATCAGCTTTCCAACGATGTATCACAAATATGGCTGTGGCTTAAAGTGGGTCCTTTTGAGTCCTCCTAGCAACTACCAAAACGGTTTTAAGTGATTCACAATAACATTTTCAATTTTAGAGATATTGCCGATTGCAACTTTTAAAATTGACACACTGTATATTATCAACGGTAGGTACTCAATGAAACAATAAAAAAAGCCAAAAATATGAAAAACTACAGAGAAAAAAATCGCAAACAGAACAAAAAACCTACGAAATAAGTGTGGATGGCAAAATTCTGGGGGGCTTTTGAAGTAGGTCCCAACTTTTTGCGTTAATGGTGCCAAATTTCATAATTGTTTGAAACACCAATTGTTTTAGATTATTATTATTATTACAGTAAATATTTCAGTGTGTTGCCCATTCGTGGTATATAGCTGTAGATACCCAATTTTACGTTTTTGCACCTTTACTAATTATAAATTTGAAACAACACCCGACTAAAACCATGGCTGTGATGATATTTGCCTGCTTTGTTTGTATGATTTACACATTCATTGTTACCATGAAGTACAATTTTGGTGCCATTTTATTTTTTGAGTGAGTTTTCACAATTATCTTTTTTTTTTAATTTTTTCATTGTAGTGGTGACATGAACTTTATGAAATTCTTTTATCTCACACCGGTAGCTCATCTAGCTCCTTGGTCCTGTGGAGTATTTTTGGGATATGTACTTTACCGCCAAAATCATCAAAAATATTTATTACCGAGAAGAAAATCTCGGACTTTAATGCTTATTTCACTTTCTACAATTTTCACTCTTTATTTACTTTGTACTCTTATGATAAAACACTCAAAAGAGCCGTTTTGGTCTGCTCTTTTTAATTGTTTTATTAGACCTATTTGGTCTCTTGCCATTTGTTTGTTAATTTATATTTGTAGTAGTGGACAAGGAGGTACAAATATTTATTTCAATTTTTTTTATTCTATACATTTTTTTTAGGATTTGTCAACACATTTTTATCAAATCCCTTCTTTATTGTCTTGGGAAAACTCTCTTACAGTGTTTACCTTATACATATAGCAGTCATTTTCATTATTTTTCAGGGAATAAGACAAGATACTAGTTACATAAGTGATATGATATTGGTAAGTTACAAAATTTAATTTTTGATTTATTTAAATGTTTTTTTAGTTTCTTGATTTTTGTGGAACAATTTTTGTAACTGTAATATTTGGAATAATTTTGACTCTTGTTTTTGAATCACCCTTTATAACTTTATTACAACTTTTAGAAAGAAGTGACTATTCGAAAAAAAAAATTATTAGATAAGAGTTTATTTTGGCATATAAATTATTTATTTCCATAATATCTACAAAAAATTTGTGAATTAAATAACCTTGTTGTTATCAGCAAAGTTTTGTAAAACTATTTTCCCTTCATTGTTATCTATGATAATAAAAAAACAAGTATAAACAATTTTGTTTAATTTATGTAATTTAGTGTACCTACCCAAATTTAGATTTTTTATTACCCAGAAATTTTACAATACTGAATTAGATATTATATAAAACATGTAATAAAAAGTAAAAAATGCCTCTGGTTTTCCCTCTTTGCAAAACTTATACAGAGTGTCTCAACTAAAATTTGCACCCTCTTAAATCTCCGATTTTGTCCAAGTTTCAAAAAAATAGGATAATTTTAGCTTAAAGAGAGATCAAATTTTAAATAGCAAGTGGGATCGAGTGACACATCATTTTAAAGCTGCTTTCATTGTCTATGCAACCACGTATCTTTTATAAATATTGAACGTTTTTTTTTTTTTGAGAATAACAAAATTGTTATAGGCTTGTTAGAATTTTTTAAATTGTCAATTCGGAAGACTCGTTCAAATTGTGAACAAGCTTTTTGGTATGGATGGACTTAGAAACGTTATCTTATTTGCTCTAATGTTTTTCTTTTTTAAAGTAACAAGAAATTTTGGCTGTAGGTGGTCAAAATTATCATCTTTTACACAGTTTCTACTTGATTTTCATGCAGAATGTGGCGTGGCGTCTGCTGTATGGCACGTAGCCCCGTCCTGCTGGAACCACATGTCCTCTACCTCCATATCGTTTAATTTAGGGCAAAATAAATCAGTTAGCATCGTTCTGTAGCGCTCGCCGTTGTTTCAAAGTCGGTCACCAAACGCTGCAGAGTCAATTTTGAAGGACCACCGTGTCTTCCATAAAATGGGCGCAACGAGCGCAATGCTCGAACTAACGAACAGTCATTTTGATAATAAAGTTTTATCATTTGGATGTGTTGCTCAATTGTGTAATTTGCCATGGTAATTTGGCATCAGTGACTGAACAATAAACACCAGATTACACAGACACTACCAAAAAAACATGGCCGCCACAGGGTGCCAACATCAGCCCATCCTTATTGAAAAACCCTTTAGAATTCTGCATTCATGTCGCATTCTTAGATTTTCCTCGAATCTCACAGCTCTTTTTCCTGTTTCTACTCTCAACTTTTCTCTCGTTGTTTCTTCTCTTACTATATATTCTGGCGTTTGTTTATTTAACCCAAAAACCCTTTTTATATACTTTTCTTACGCCTTCTATCTTCATACTCCTGCTCCATACATTACAATACTTTTCACCAAACTGTCAAACATCATCATTCTTCTTTTAAAATTTTCACCAAATTTACGTTCTCCCAAACTCCAGACACTTCTCATTACATTGTTTGCTTTTTTGACCACTTCCTTTATTTGTCCTTTGTCTGTCACACTAATATTTAATACATATCCCAAATATTTCAACTCTTTCACTTGTTCTATATTTTTTTCTTCTCATTTTTATTCATCTTCTTTTTCAATTTTTATTTCTTTCCAAACACCCTAATGCCTTTGTTATATACACTCAGATATCAAAATCACGCTGCTAAAATGCCTCTTTTCTGTTCTTGCGACGTAATAAAATATTGTATTACCGTTTACAACTTGTGTTCAATAGAAACCTTCTACAAGTGCAAGAGATCTTTAAAATGAAGATCCTAGAATATTTAGAAAAAAAGAGTAAGGAGAAACAATAATAGTTAAAGAAAAAAATTAGCAACTTGCGAACATATGAAATTACTAACTTGAGACGATGAATCCTTTAGTTATTTTCTTAGTCGTGTAACGAAGCGTTCTAATAATTCCTAATAATTTAGTAAACAAAACCAGATAACGCCCAGCAGCTGATTCGGACCGCGTGACCGCGACGTCATACGTATACGTCAGGCCAGTAGTGGTGGTATAATTCCCACCACACCGAAAACCACCACCAACGCTTCGCTACGATACTCCTCCCATACCCCTCGCCTACAAACGAAGCCCATATATTGCGCCTACCGCCTCCGATATTTTCATACTTGCGGAAGCATTATCCTCGTAAGTAGCCACCCCCAGACCCGTCCACCCCTGGAGCATTATCCTAGGGGCTTCCTCTCCGATACCGCTACCCACGGAGCATTATCCCGTTGGTAGAGTCCTACCTCCCCTCCATTACAAGTGCGAGCCACCGAAGCCGACACGTCGAGGACGAGGAGCCGAGGGCGAGGAGACGAGGACGAGAAGCCGACGACGAGGAGTCGAGGACGAGGGACCGCCGGGGACGAGGCCGTGCTATACTAGTAGAAGATTCGTTTTGTTTTGTTTAGAAGTATTATTTTATTTTATTTTTATTTTGTACATAGCTATTATTGTCAATAAAACCCCATCAAAGCCGCTCTTCTCTCTCTCTACGATACCCAGAACCCGACACGGAAACAACCGTTACAGTCGCTAAAAAGCCTTTTACTTTGCAGGACTCTGGATTGTTAGATATTGAATAGATAGCAAATTGAGTCAAGGGTGCCCTTGCAGCTTCTTTTTAAAATGTCCTATAATACTACAATATACACTGTAGGGTGGCTATCTAATACAGAAAGCGTATCCCCAGTTTCATCAAAATTGAGCAAGTACTTTATTACATAAAAAATAAAGTGTATTGTCACGAAGCGGAAGTTCGTTAGCCTGCTAGGTCGAAGGCCTGCCGATGCGGATGGGCTATTGCTGATATCGACTAAATCACCGTCGGTTGAGGCAATAGCTGGCTCAGCATTTGGGAGGTTGGCGAACTAGCGGGTTAATCGGGAGTCGGTTGGTAGAGTTCAACGAAGAGAGTTGAGTTAGGTGGAGTGTGAAATATGTCTAGACCCTTCGATTGTGTGAGAATGCCTATGTAAGTAGCCTTATTGTATTATGTATAACTGGATTTCCGTATCATGTAAACTTTGCAAACATTATTAAATTTCCTTTTGTATTAAAACCCTGTTTTTAATCTTAACCCCACCTCACGAGGCAGAGCCCGTGACAGTATTTTTGGAGCGACTTTTGGGGGCTAATAATTCTGCAGATATTTTTTTTTTTTGAAAAAAAAATGGAAAATATGTATCAATTAATTTTTACTTCTTAACTTTGGTTAAATTATGTGCACTCGTTCGTGAGACATCCTGTATAATCTACATAAATATTTTAATAAAAAAAAATATAATAACATACGTTTTGCGATTTTTGCGAGTGTTTGAATAATGACCCAGGTTTACTCTACACGATTTATTTCTCTGATGAAAAGACGTTTATGTTGAACGGTGAAGAAAATAGGCATAATTGTCGTTACTGGAATGACACAAATCCGAACATTTTTTTTGAAATGCATAACTAAACGCTCGAAAAATTGAACGTTTGGGTAGGCATTTTGGGTGATTACATTACCGGACCACTTTTTGTAGAAGACAATTTGAGTGGAGACAGGTATTTGCAGTTGTTAGAAGACTTTATTAACCCCTTAATCACTCAAGCACTTGAAGAAGACAAATCTTCACGAAAACTAACTTTTGTTTCAACAAGATGGAGCGCCTTCTTATTATCATGTATAAGACGCGTCTTAACAATGACTGCACTTTAAAAAACAAATTTAAGAAATAAAGGCCATTCTTTTAATAAAACAAGCACTATTATTTTAATTAAGCTAAATTGTCTATAAGCTTATCGCTATTTCATGTTATTGCTGGTTTATCAAAGAAAACAACTTCTACGTTTTATAAATTAAAAATTATTACAAAACAGTCAAAATGTACACTACTTGTGTTTTTCTATTTTTGTTTTTTTCGCAAAGTTTTGGACAATTTATTCCTAAATTAGCTGTGAGCTTTGTAAAAAACAAGCTTTTGACTGCAATCAATAAGATTCTTGATAATGAGTGTGGAGCAGATTTGAAACTGTTCCTCTCAGGGCTGGAAAATAGACAATTGTGGGCTTTAAAAAGTGAGTTTTTGTTTTCAACTCGGTAATTATTATTATTTTGTATCAGTGTTTGATTCTAGTGCAAAAGTTGGTTCAGGACTTTTGAAAGGAAACGTTTTTCAAGTTGGGGATTATGAGCAATGTCTTGACATCAACGACATTGTAAATGGACGTGAAATAATAGGAAAATATTGTAATATTTTACTAAAACCTAACTTTTCTTGGAGTTCACTGAATTTGCCTCAACATGTTAGTAAATCTGCTTTAAAAACAAAATAACTTAAATTGCTTGTAGATGATTACTCAGTTAAAGTCAAGTTCTGATGTATTTCGAAGTGTTTTCGATATTTGCGTACCAAAATCTTGTAAAGGAGAGGATATTATTAGTTTTTGGGGAAAACTTAGTGGCGGATATGAATTACCAATAAATGTAACAATAAATGAAGAACATTGTCATTATAAAAATAAACCAATCGGAGTGAATTCTACCGACATTTTCGTATTGTAAAACCAACAAATTACCTTTTTTAAAACTCTAATTTTACAAATTTTTAGCTCATTTTTCGCTATTATGATAATAGTAGTGATAAGCAGTACAGTATATGAGTACTATTTGAAACAAATCAATGCAAAAATCAAACCTTCACAGAGAATTTTCACAAGTTTTTCTCTTATCACAAACGGAAAAAAAATTCTCTCGCCCCATTGTGAAAATGGGAAATTTACTTGCTTGTATGGCCTTAAAGTAATCAGTATGTGTTTCATTATTGATGGTCATATTCTTGTTATGAGAGCTGCCATAAGTGCCAAAAATCCAAGTCTATTTTTTTCGGAAGAGGTTACAAATTTTTTAATGCTATAGCCGCAGTTATTTTCAGTGCATTACGTCAAAACTACTCAAAATTTTCAAATAAAACATGACTAAATACACAATGAAACAGGAGGTTCATTTACAGAATTACAACTAAAATAAATAATTCGACTGAAAGCTTAATTAAATATAGAGAGGACAGGAATTGTAACAAAGGTGTGATCGTCCTGTGTCCAAATTTAGTGTCAAAAACTTAGTGGATTTGGTTGAGCAATTCGCGTAATGATCAGGGACTCTTAGTATTTTGTGCCTTTATTACGTTATTTGTTAATTCGTGTTTTAGTTTTTTCAATGACGACAACGCACTGAACGCTATCCGCGCCTATTTAACCCCAATTTCTAAAAATTATTATTTTAGTGGCAAGAGCAATGGCATAACAGTATTTTCCTGGGGATGTTTTTTGGCGTTGAGACATATTTTTGTATTGGGGGGATTCTTATAAGTTATCTACAGTTAAAATATTCTGACAAACATCAAATTAATATATTAAAGTTTTATTTTCACCGACTATTTAGGTAATTTTTGTTTTCTTTGAAGGGGTGTTATACAAGAAGTTTTAGGCTTGTCCCGGCTCTTTTTGCTGTTATTTTATTTTATCTCAGTGTTATCAAGTATTTAGGCGAAGGACCGTTTTGGTCTATCGCGTTGAATCTTTTTGTCGACAATTGCCAAAAGACATGGTGGGCGACTTTGCTGTTTTTTTCAAATTATTTAGACCCTCTAGCACAGGTAATTTAAGAGAACAATTTTCAATAATTATTATTTAAGAAAATAATTTAGTGTCCTATTCATGCGTGGTATATAGCTGTAGATACACAATTTTACGTGGTTGCACCTTTACTAATTATTAATTTGAAACAACATCCGTCTAGAACCATTTCTGGAATGATATGTGCTTGCTTCATTTGTATGATTTATACTTTCATTATCAGCGTAAAAAAAAATTTTGGTGCTGTTTTGTTTTTCGAGTAAGTTTTGAAAGATTGCTATTAACAGTTTTTTAAATATTTTTTTTTAGTACTGACGTAAATTTCATGAAATTCTTTTATCTCACACCAATAGCTCATCTAGCTCCTTGGGCTTGTGGAGTGTTTTTGGGATATGTACTTCACCGTCAAAATCATCAAAAATATTTATTACAGAAAAGAAAATCTCGGATTTTAATGCTTGTTTCACTTTCTACAATTATCTCTCTTTATTTACTTTGTACTGTTATGATAAGACACTCAAAACAACCATTTTATTCTGCGATTTTTAATTGTCTTGTTAGACTTATTTGGTCTCTTGCTGTATGTTTGTTGATCTATATTTGCAGTACTGGACATGGAGGTAAAAAATTTTATTTCAATTTTTGTTTATTCTACACTTTTTTTTAGGTTTTGTTAACACATTTTTATCAAATCCCGTATTTATTGTTTTGGGAAAACTCTCTTACAGTGTTTATCTTGTCCATGTCCCAGTCATTTTAATTATTTTTCAGGGAATTCGGCAAGATACCAGTTATATGAGTGATATGATTTTAGTAAGTTTTCGAAAGTTATTTTTTAATATTTAATGTATTTTTTAGTTTCTTGATTTTTGTGGAATTTTTGTTGTAACTTTGTTTTTTGCAATAATTCTAACTCTTTTTTTTGAAACACCTTTTATAAATTTATTGCAGTCTTCGCAAAGAAGCGATCATTCAAAAGAGAAGTTAATTATTTAGATAAAACTTTATTCTGACGTTTTCCATTTATTGACATAATTTTACAATAAAATATAAATTATAAAACTGTTTTTCTCTTAATTATCATTTATTGTAAATTACTTTAAACCTTTCTTTGTCGACAAGACGACGTCTTTACCTCCCTGAGCTGTATTGATTTGATTATGTCACTGTCTTTTGCGCCGTCTTTCATTTAACAACAAAATATTGGTAACGTTGTACTAGAAAATCCAAAAACGAACTTTTAGTATCAGTTTCTTTAGAGGAATACAGAAAATTTTATTTTTACTAGCTTGGCTTCAGTAGGAGGTTGGGTCCGGCTATCGGTGCAATTTTGTTTTGATTTGGAAATTTGGAATGTGGTGAATTTAATTAAAAATTTAGGATAGGGAATTCAATTTAATTAACAGGGGAATAATTAAATTGTTAAAACGCAGAAAATAAAACACATATATTAAATTTAAAACGGCACTGTCAGGCGAGTGAGTTCCAAAAAGGGTAAAAAGGGTTGAGAGAGAGATGGCGCTGTGATGCGAGTGAGTAACGCGCTGTTACTCCGCAAAGTGGCGCGCGAACGAACAGAGAGAGAAAGAGAGCGAGGTGAGAAAGTGAAAGAAGCACGGATGAAGACAAGTTTTGTCTTCATGAACTTGCAATCGACTGCCGACTCACAACTCACGATTACGACTAAGTGCCGAAGAGCTTCAGCAAGGATCGAGGGGTCAAATTGTTTGTCTGAGCGAATCTAGATCGCGAGAAAATTAAATCGCGAGAATGAGATAAAGCTTGGGAGGACCAGAATTGAAAAAGGAGTTGAACAGCGTTTGAATCACAATTTTACGACAACCCGTTCATGAGATATGAACGAATGAAGCTTAATTAACACAATTAACGGTTTAATAATTAGTCCGCAACATGCGAGAGGGCTGAGTGATGCGAGGTAGGTCGCGAGAAGCCTACCTGACGAAATGAAAGCGAGATTGAGCATGTTGCGGTCCTAATTATCGAGAAATGCGTGAGATGAGTTAATTGGTTAATTAATTGCGGTTTTTGATAGGGTTGCCGTAGGAATTACGAGATGAAATTTATACGAAAAGACTCGGATTAAAAAGAGCTTTCCGGTGTGGGGTTCTACTTGTGGATACCTGTGCAGGTGAGCACAGGAGACGAGATTTCTCGCTTTCTTTTGTTTGATGAAAGTCAGGTAGAAACTTTGAGGGATGAAGCATCCGGCCGAGGGGTAAGTTAGCAATGAAAGCGACTTTTAACGTTGGAATTTTTCTAAAATACTGTTCAATTCTAATTTTACCGATTTGATGGAGTTTGTTAATTCAGGCAACACAGAGAATTTGTGAAAACCTAATTACATAAAAATCGGACTATGATGGTGGTAACAGTTGTTATAAACAAAAAGCAATTATTAAAAGCAATAAAGCACTTAAAAATAACTTTATCTCTCTCATTTTCTGCTATTTTGCCTTATCATTTATATAAAAAAATCATCTTTTTCATTTTAACAATGTAAAAATGTTAATCAAAATGTACGCGACGTGTGTTTTTGTATTTTTGCTTTTTTCGCAAGGTTTTGCCCAATTTTTGGGTAATAAATTAGCTGTAGCTTATGTAAAAAACAAAATTTTGACTGCAATTGATGAAACTGTTGATAATGATTGTAGAACAGATTTAAAACTGCTTCTCTCAGGATGGAAAAATAAAGAAACGTGGGCTTTAAAAAGTGAGTTATTTTTCAAAATAAAAACAGAGAATCTTGTTTTATCTACTAAGTGAGAAAAAAATTAACATTTGAAATGCTTGTCTGTCACTCAAGAAAGTTATCTACTCGCTTTTCAAGCTAATCTTCACGAATAATTAACTATTTTTTTGGTAGTGTTGGATTCTAGTGCAAAAATTGGTCCAGAATTTCTGAAAGGAGACATTTTTCAAGTTGGGAACTTCGACCAGTGCCTTGATATTAACGAAATTGTAGAAGGACATGAAATGATTGGAAAATATTGTAATTCATTTCTCAAACCAAAAAAAAATATTTCGTGGAACACTTTAGGATTGTCTCAAGATGTTAGTAATTACAGTTTTTACAAATTAACTACTCCTAATTGTTTTCAGTTAATTAATCAATTAAATTCAAGCTCTGATCAACTTCAAGGTGTGTTCGACATTTGCCTGCCACAATCTTGCAAAGAACAGGATTTTGTGAATTTTTGGAAGAATCTTAATACCAAAATTAGTTTACCAGTTAATGCAACAATTAGTGAAGAACATTGTCAGTACAAAAATAAACCAATCGGAGCGAACTCTACTGATATTTTCGTATTGTAAAAGAGAAAATTTGGGTGTTGGTCACAAGCGCGCGATGGTTATTTTACAGATGTAAAAAACAAAATGGCTGCATATTTATGTCAAACTCACTTGCATTGCAGAATTAAGACCACCATTTTTCTAACCGCGGCGCGCAAATGTCCCATGCTCAAATACTTTAACTCTCCAAAAATTCTAAAAAACTAGTTTTAGCTTATTTTTTGCAATTATGGCACTGCTAGTGATTTGTAGTACAGCATATGAGTTTTATTTAGAACAAATTAATGCTAAAATTAAGCCTTCACACAGAATTCTTACAAATTTTTCTCTTATTACAAACGGAAAAAAATTTCTGGGGACTCATTGTGAAAATGAAAAATTGTTTTATACGGCATTAAAGTAATTAGTATGAGTTTTATAATTAGTGGGCATACTATGGTTATAAAATCTGTTGTAAGCGCCAGAAATCTCACATTTTTTCCTCAAGAAGTTAGATTTTTTTTGGTAAAAAAGAACAATAAACAGTTATTTGTTCTAGTGGCTTGAGCAATGACACAACAGTGTCTTCCTTGGGACTTTTTTCGGCACTGAAACGTATTTTTGTATCGGAGGAATCCTTCTAAGTTACCAACAGTTAAAATATTCTGACAGTTATCAGATTAAGGCATTTATGGTCTACTTTCATCGACTATTTAGGTAAAACGACAATCCCGCATTTTTTTAAACTGAATTTCATGAAACTGTCTTTTGTTCATGTGAGGTCAAGTGACGTCAATAAACCTAATGCGTTTGATTGGTTGTGTGTGCGTAGTAGGGTGTGGTGGAAAACGTACGCGACTCATTGCTTCATTATTATTGGTTGTGACGTTCCTAAAGTCGTGTATTATTGAAGCAGACTAGTGATTAGGCGTGGTTGAAGTTTTAACGTCATGAGAAATTTAATTTCAATTTTGAATCTTTTTTAATATTATTTTTGTATTTTGATGTAGTAAATTGCAAATTAAAATTTTTCAGGCTTATTCCGGCCCTTTTTGCTGTCATTTTATTTTACCTCAGCGTTCTTAAATATTTGGGCAAGGGGCCATTTTGGCCTCTCATGTTAAATCTTCTTGTAGACAACTGTCGCAAGACATGGTGGGTGACTTTACTGTTTTTGTCAAATTATTTGCCCCCATTTGCACAGGTAATTACAAAAAAATGTACACTTATTACAGGAAATATTTCAGTGTGTTGTCCAATCGTGGTATATAGCTGTAGAAACACAGTTTTACGTGGTTGCACCTTTACTAATTATTAATTTGAAACAACGCCCGTCTAGAACTATAACTGTGATGATATTTGCCTGCTTTCTTTGTATGATTTACACTTTTAATATTACCGTGAAACACAATTTTGGTGCAATTTTATTTTTTGAGTGAGTTTTCTCGAGTTTTCTTCTTAAAAAAAATAATAAAACTTGTTCTAGTGGTGAAATAAACTTTATGAGATTATTTTATCTCACACCGGTAGCTCATCTAGCTCCTTGATCTTGTGGAGTATTTTTGGGATATGTACTTTACCGCCAAAATCATCAAAAATATTTATTATCGAAAAGAAAATCTCGGACTTTAATGCTTATTTCACTTTTTACGATTTTCACTCTTTTTTTGCTTTGTACTGTGATGATAAAACACTCAAAAGAGCCGTTATATTCTGCTCTTTTTAATTGTTTTGTTAGACCTATTTGGTCTCTTGCTATTTGTTTGTTAATTTATATTTGCAGTAGTGGACATGGAGGTACAAATATTTATTTCAATTTTTGTTTATTTACATTTTTTTAGGATTTATTAACACATTTTTATCAAATCCTGTATTTACTGTTTTGGGAAAACTGTCTTACAGTGTTTATCTTATACATGTACCTGTAATTTTCATTATTTTTCAAGGAATTAGACAAAATACTAGTTATAATACTTCATTAGTAAGTCTGATTAACTAATTTCAAGTTGAGATAATACCGTTTCTAAAGAAAATTAATAGAATTCGGGGTTGTTATTGGTTGTTGTTACAGAAAAGTATTAAAATTTGTGAGACAACCGGTAGCATCTCAACTTGAAATTAGCTCATAAAAAAGTAATATTTTGAATATACTTATTTTAATTTATTTTTTAGATTTTTGATTTTATTGGAATTGGTGCTTTAACTTTAATTTTTGCTGTAATCCTAACCCTTGTGTTTGAAACACCTTTTATAAATTTACTGAAACTTTCAGAAAACTATTCAAAAATAGAAATTACTTAGATAAAACATTTATTATTTATTAATATAATTTTACCAAAAAATTACAATTTTTACAAGACTGAGAGTAAAAATAGAGAGAGAAATAATTTGCTTCTGTTGCTAGAAATATTTGCTCCCGGCGACAAGATTTGTGTAGGCAACACTGTTATAAGACAGAAATGGTAATTTTATTGCCGATAACCCTCAGATTTTTGCCGTCTGCCTATAAACTGCATTACATGTCTCTCTCTTGATATACAAAAATTTTGTCTACAGATTTATAAAATTAGGGTCGTAACTGTTTATTTGTAAGACCAATTTTACTTAAAATTAAAAGAGGGATAAAAACACTAAATCAAGTAGACCTCTGATATAAACAATTTAAATTTGCTCTGAGTTCTGACTGGAGTTTTAGTCGTGATGTTGAAAAGACCTCGAGATTATCGTATTATTTATCGTTTTTTTGAAATTTCTGCTAAATTAAACGTTTAATAGAACAGTTTTTTACATAGAATTGTAGAGTATTAAATTCTGTGTTGATTGAACACCAATTTCTTGCAATTTAATGAAATGTTTTGTTAGAAAAGCTTTTTAAAAAAAATGGCAATACTTGTTTAGAAAAACTCATAAAACACGCCGGAAATATTAAGAAACAGATATAACATAACATATTAAGGAATTGTTATTGTAGAGCATCAAATTTTGTTTTTAAAAATTCGAAAAAAGTGCTCAAAAGCATAGCTAGTAAGCAAAAAAATTGGTTATTACAGTGTGTAGGTTTAGACCTTGAGTTTAACCTTGCTGTCCCTTTACTGTTATCTGTAATAATAAAAAAATAACAACTATAGACAAGGCTATTTATTTTATGCAATTCAGTGTTATTGTTATCCAAATTATATATTTCAATAATTAAAAAAAAAAGTTTTTTAACAAATTGTGTATGCAACCAGTAAAACACTTAAATTTCAAATTTTGGTAAAATAGCGCGCTGTAAGCTGTCACTGGATGTCGACTGTCAAACCCGTTACATAACCTCACTTTGATAAATAACCAAAAAGATAAGATTTTAGCGTGTGTGTCTCAAAGAAAACAGTAATAGTATAAATAAATGGCCTCATCTAACAGTACAAGTGGCTCATCGATCCCCAAATGGCAAATAGCTCTAGGAATAGGTGCGGCAAGTGCTCTCGGTCTCAGCTACTGGTATTTAAAAGCCGGCCGAAAACCCGATTTGAAAGACACCAGCGATACAGTCTCACTCGATGAATCAATAAAAGAGCCCGCTAAAGAACCTACCCCTTTAGAGCTTGCCCAACAGTATAAAACCGACGGAAATGACATGTTTAAAAAAGGCAAATTTGATGAGGCCATACAGTTCTATAACCAAGCCATAGAGACATGTCCTGAGGATTTTAAAACGGAACTAGCAACGTATTATCAAAACCGAGCTGCAGCATACGAAAATCTCAAAAAATGGAGCAGTGTTATCGCAGATTGTACCAAAGCAATTGAACTTAATTCGAAATACGAAAAAGCATTGATGAGGAGAGCCAAGGCTGAAGAAGTTGTTAAAGACTGGGAGAATTGTTTGGATGATGTTACTTGTGTGTGTTTACTCCAGCAATTCCAGAACCAAACTGCCCTTTTAATGGCAGATCGAGTATTAAAAGAACTTGGCAAGAAACATGCACAAGAAGCAATGTCAAGTCGACAACCAGTCATACCTTCAAAAACTTTCATAAAAACTTACTTTTCCTCGTTTTCTGAAGACGTCGTCTATAAGAAATTAATCGAAGTCGGGGACCCCTTAGGTCAAGGCGAACTTACTGGTTTTCTCAAAGCAAAACTCGCGTTTGCTACCGAAAAATACGACGAGATTATTTCAGCCTGTACTGAAGAAATTAATTCAAGCGAGGCTGAATCACCATTCAAAATCGAAGCTTTATCCCTTCGAGCTTCGTTTTATTTCCTCACTGGATGTCTAGATAAAGCCCTTGAGGATTTAACAACAATCGTAAACACCGAAAATTGCGATGTTAAAATCAAAGTTAATTCACTTATTAAAAGAGCTTCGATTTACATGCAAAATGAGAAACTCACAGAGTGCCTTGCAGATTTTGATAAAGCAGCTGAAATTGGTCCTGATATCTCTGATGTCTTCCACCATAGAGGTCAAGTGAAACTTCTGATGGAAAACACAAATGAAGCAATTGTTGATTTTAAAAAAGCTGTTGATTTAAATCCAGATTTCTCAGTTGCTTATGTACAGAAATGTTATTCTGATTATAGACATGCTATGCAAGTACAAGACGTACAACTTCTAATGGAAAGTTTGGCAAATTTCCGAAAAGGCATTGAGAAATTCCCAACGTGTGTCGAAACTTATGTTTTGTATGCACAAGTTTTAACTGAGAAACAAGACTTTCAAGAAGCTGAAGATCTATATAAAAAGGCAGTAGAGATTGATCCTAATAATGCCTCAATTTACATCCATAGAGGTCTTCTTACTTTACAATGGAAAGGAGATATAGAACAAGCAGTTCAAATGATGAAAGACGGGATTAAAATTGACGATAAATGTGAATTTGCATATGAGACACTTGGAACAGTTGAAGTGCAACGGTAATTACTCATTTTTGTGTGTTTATTCTTCTTTAATTTATATTTTTTTAGAGGGAATTTAGTTGTGGCAATAGACCTTTTCAATAAAGCTATAACACTAGCACGATCTGAAATGGAATTAACACATTTATTTTCATTAAGAGACGCAGCGACTTCACAATTAAAAGTAACAACACGATTGGGAATTGATTCACAACACAATATGGGCAAATAATGTTCCTCGGGCTTTTTTTTTAACTGACCTACAATTGTGGGTATTGTTAGTTGTTGAATGTATTATTACATAACTCAAATTTTTTAGTGTAAATACGGCATTCCAGAAAAATCATAAAATTATAGTGTATTCATTTCAAACTGGTGCTTAATAAACCATTTCTATGCGATGAAGTTCTTAATTTAAGTGTTTATGACGTTACACTAGATTTAAAGGACATGTGTGTTATTGAGGGAGAAACAATCTCATGTCAATACTTTGATTTTCTCCCTCAATAACGTACCTTATTCACCGGTTCTAAATTTTCACCACTAGAAAGCGTATCGTTTCTTGTTAAATTTTAATAGACTTGATGTTTTCTGTAAATTTTAATGATTTTATGAAAAATTAGAGAAGAAAAACAGAGCGGAGGTAAGATTTGGAACACAACATTAAGTTTTACTAAAGTTTATTCAATGAAAAATATACAATCTAAAAGAGAAATAATTAATTAATCAATAAAACCTAAAAGAGAAAAATTAATTGATGAATGAAACCTAAAAGAAAAATTAATTAATGAAACCTAAAAGAGAAATATTAGTTGAAAGTGAAATGGAGTAAACAGCAAATTCCAGAAAAAGAATCATTCAATAAATTAAATTCAACTTAAAAACTTTTAATCCAAAAATTTAGCAATTAAAGCCGAAATTAACAATTTGGAATCTGTATTTTTTGACTCATAAAAAGTCCTATTAAGGACCTACCTTTTTGGCATCATCTTCTGCCACAACTGTTGGGTGGCGAATCCCCTCGTTCTGCTTCTTTCAGACTTACCTTTAATCCAGTTTTCTAGCGATGTCCTTGATCCCTCCCACCTACCCCAATAAAACGAAGGGAACACTTTGGAAACATTTATTTATTTTTTAAGGGGGTACGGAATGGAATTATAAATAAAATACAAGTAACTAAAATTAAATGCAACTTAAAACTTTTAAGCCAAAAAATTAGCAAATAAAGCCGAGATCAACAATTTGGAAAAATCTGTAATTTTGTTCACTCATAAGAGGCCCTATTAAGGACCTACCTTTTTGGCATCAACTTCTGCCACAACTGTTGGGTGGCGATACCCTTCCTTCTGCTTCTTTCGGACTTACCTTTAATCCGGATTTCCAGCGATGTCCTTGATCCCTCCCACCTACCCCAATAAAACGCAAGGAACACTGGAAATATTTATTTATTTTTTAAAGGGGTACTGAAAGGAATTATAAATAAATCTCAAGTAATGTTGTACTAATTTCAAAAAATGATATATATGTTCCGCCACAGATCAGTGTATTTATATCATAATATTCTGATATAAATATTTATTTAGGTTTTTTGATGAATATTGTGTCAAAAGTAAGTGCATAAAAATCATTGCGAAACAAAATGTATGTTTTATTTGCATCGTTTTGTGTTTTATTTTGCATCGTCTGTCGATATTTCATTTTGTGAAGCCTGTAAATGATTGAGTCTGTTGGCAATTCTGAATATGAAAATTAGTTGAATTTTTTGATAAAGAAAAATCAAATGAGACAATTTTTTTAACTACAGGACTTAACCATTAACAGTCAGATTATTAAATAAACAAATCCGAAACTTGTTGATCTCCGCTTCCATTAATTTATTTTTAAAACATTTAAATTCGAAAATAATTTTTTTGTGAAAAAAATAATTTAATATAATGCATTTTGCATTATTGTTTTTATCAGACGCAATAAAATTAATAAAAAGTCTGACCTTGAGAGTTTGAGACCAGGAGTTGTTGCGGTGCACTCTGAAGTAGGTAGTTTGAAGTAACAAAATCTGAAAATAAAAAAAATTATTAATAAAAATTGAAATAATTAATTGAAATCTAACTAAAGCAACACACACTCTCTCGGGGGAATTCATAAGTAATGAAGACGTGTGTTAATGAGAACAATGAATGACTTGTAAAAAAATTCGAGTTTTATCCCTCAATAAGCCACGTGTTCTCTACTGAGTGCGTATAGCTTCTTGTTAATTATCAATAAATAAGCTGAAAGAAAAATCTAATATTTGTAACAGTCTGAGACAATAAATTATAACACGCCGATTGAAAAATAGATATAAACAATTTTTTACAACAAAATAGCAATACAGTAATTATCGAAAATATTTGGCATCTTCTTCTGCCACAACTGTTGGGTGGCGAATCCCCTCCTTCTGCTTCTCTCGAACTTACCTTTAATCCAGTTTTCTAGCGATGTCCTTGGCCCCCCTAACCCCAATAAAACACAAGGAATACTTTTATTTTAAGGGAGGTGAAAAGCGATTACAAAAAACAAGAAACTAAAATTGTTTATCTCAGTGATATTTTGAAATGTAAAAATGTAAATACGTTTAAAAATGTAAAAATAATAAAATTGAGACCGATCAAAATTCAGTTTTATAGAAAATAAAAGGACTTATTTTATTTAAAGTGGCTCTGCCTGTTGTTGCTCCTCTTTTTACGCTCGTTTAACACTGACTGCAGCAAGAAACCGATAAGAATATTTGTAAAATAAAAAATGCACAAAAAGTGGCTTTTCTTATGTGACGACACCACAACTTTCTCTTTGATAACGAGAAAAATTAATTTATAAATGAATCATGGTATTATGTAAATTATTATTTGAAGTAATAATTTTTTTTAATTATTGTCTCGAATCTGAGCTACAAGAATGTGCAAGAGAATTCGACTAATCGATTCAAATCAATTGAGTTTTTGTTTTATTTAAATTAAATTAACAAAGAGAGATTGTTACTTATACTAATTTGGAATAAATCAGTAAGTTTATTTGATTGAATTATAAAAAAAATACAAATTTCAATCGTTTGAAACGTTGAATCAAAATCAATTTTACATAATTTTTGTTTAATCGATAATTGCACAAAATCGACAATTTGGCGAATCAAAAATCGATTTATCCGTATTAAATAGCTCGTTTTTACGTTTATTTAAAAAATTATTTGTTTAAAATTAATATATAAATAAACTTACTTTTAATACACATTCACTGAGAAACACTGCACTAGTTTCACTCCCGAAAACGCGAGAATTTAATTTGTTTAAATAAATTAGACCGATCTGCATTTACACACGTCTTTATCACCCGACCGATTGGCGATAACTGAACAAAAGGTGAAGTGAAGAGGCGCTCGAAAAAGTCTTACACAACCCCAAAAAAATGAGACAAAAAAGTGTTTATCTAGCAGTTTCATGATTAACACTAAAAGTAATTTTTTTTTAAACAAAACTACCTACATTGTTACACCTTGTTGACTCGGAATTTAATGGTCTGGAAGTTTTTTTTTATTGTAGTTAATCCTTAATTAATTAGTATTTATAGGATATTTTTTAAATCAAAGATACATCTCTGTATATTTTTTTATACCATTATTGGTAACTGAACTGACCAGTGAGGGCGCCACAGTTAAATTGCGAGAGGAATAACCATTTCAAAGCTAAAAACTGCGCATGTGTAGTTCAATTCTGAGCAGTTCTTTAAACAAACCTATTAATAAGTTATTAAGACAATAAATGAAAGTCTAATAATTAGATTTTTTATTTGTAGAATACAAATGTAATACTATTAATTATTAAAACTTAATAAATTGAGACCTATTTCGTTATCTTGTAATAACAATTTGTACTTATTCTTAGGAATTCTTTTCCGTTTTATACAGTGAAGAAGCTTTTTTAACCAAGATCGGTCAGCTATAGCTACCTAAAAAAATTATTAAAACAGTTATTACCAAAAAAAAAATTTTTTTTCTTTATATATTTACCTCAATAAACATAGCAACTAATAAATGCCCAAGTGGTATTAACAACAATTTATACCTAAAAACAATCTGTTCTTTTGCTTTATGTGGCAAATAGATAATTTCAAAAAACTCAGCAATTTTTTTTGTCGGTGCTACCAACAACCAAATTTGAAAACAAGTTAAAGAAATAAAACAAAGTAAAAACCAAAAATTTCGAATTAACATTTGTCGATAAGGTCTTCCTTTTGAATAAACAAAAGCTAAAATTAGATATTGGAAAGAGGAGACGGAAAAAAGAACTGTATTTTCCCAACACTCGACTACTTCATGATCTGTATTACTTGGTACAGGTTTAAACCATTCCTGTTGGTACAAATAAAACATTGTACCAACTTGAACCCCAACACATATCACCACTTGCAGTAAAAGTGGTATTAATGTAGTGGCAGCAACTAAAGATCCTGGAGGCCTACTCGGTCCTAATTTACTCGAAGGACCTAAATTTTTAAATGAAGAAAATTACAAAAATCTGTTTTACTAACCTTGTTTTCCAATTGTTACAGCTAGACTTGTTGTTATTATTAAATCAATAAAGAGAAATTGGACGTCACTCAAGACTGAATTTTGCTAAATTAAATTAATTAGATGAAAGAGGTATCTAGGACTTAACTTACCCTATACAAAATTAAAACTGAGGTAAATTGAATTAAACTATACAGCGCCATGTATTTAAAAACGGCAAAACTTGTAACTAACGCACATCTCCCTTCTAAGATTAAATGAACTATACATGAAATATCCTGAATTGATGAGGTAAAAGGAGCTGCAACACTTGCCTCAGCTTGGGAGAGAGAAACACCGACATGTGCTGCTTTCAAAGCCTGAATTAACCGAAATTAAATTTGTGAGACATACTTAAGTATTTTTTATACCCCACAGTCATTAGCACCATCTCCTACCATAGAAACAACATAATCAAGACTCTGTAAATGCGTTATAACTTGTGTTTTTTGATCGGGTTGAAATCGGGCAAATACAGTGGTCCTGACTAGAAGACTCGGAAGCAAATCGGGATAAAAAGTCCTGATTTTTGTCCAAGTTTTACCATCAATAGCTAAATGACAGTGCTACAAACACTATAAAAAAAAAATCAAAAAAACATAACAACATACCGAAAAATCAAAATCGACTGAAATACTGGTTTGACTGTTAGCTGAACCGAGATTTTGTAGAATTAACTCAGGGGCGGAGTTAGGATCTGAACTTTTGGTTTCTAAAATAAAAATTTCGTCGTGCATTTTCACCATTTCACAATCGCGGGCCACTGAAATCGCCGTTAAAATATTGTCTCCTAAAAGGGGGAAAAAATAGTTAGGATTTTAGAATTTTTGGGGATCACCTGTTATCATAACAGTCCGAATTTTGGCGTTTTGCAAAATTCGAATTATTGGGGTCGTTTCCGGTTTTAGTGTGTTTTGCATGACGAGGAGGCCCAGAAATGTTAAATCGCATTCAACCTACAAAAAAACCGGGCGAATCAAGTTTTATCCGCACTTTTAAAAACAAAAATGGGCATAATTCTCATGAATTATGGCAGAATCTTTAAAAAAGCACTCTTTTTGCTTTAGTTGTTATAGAAAATTTGTGACACGACTATTGTTGATGAGGCTTGAAGGTTGGTACAGGTATTTTTTAATTTTTTTTTCGAAGGTGTAAACCTGTTAATAACTGGAAAAATACACTTACGATATCCCTTTTAACCCTTTGTGCTTCTTTCCACTTAAATTTCGTCGGCATTTCTTTCCACGCCAATGCTATAACTCGAAATCCTTGTGCTGCTAATTCTGATAACCGATTTGAGAAATTTTCAGGTAATGTTTCTGGAAAACACATCCCTGAAACCTTCTCTGGAGCACCTTTAGTAAAAGCAACCATATTTCGTGCACTCAATTCCTTACAAATCACAGACATACATTGCAAAGTCGAGGAAAACGGAAATTGTCGAATAATACCTAATTGATACGGAAACTAAAACAGAAAAATCAAAATTTGAGGAAATCCCCTAAAAACTACCTCGGGTGCATCCCCGATTTCTTCCACTTTCGGTACTTTACTCGGCTTTACTATACTAGGAGCTAATAAGTCAAATCGGGCAGTTTCGTCATCACCCGGTTCTTCTAAAATCTGAAATTTTTTGTTATAATATCACAAGAGGATTGGTTCTTTCCAGAAATTTTTTCGAGTGCATTACAATAATTATCTATTAAATAGACGTTTTTTAAATGCAGAAAAAAATCTTCTGGAAATAAACCAATATTCGTGTGATAATCAACAAGAAAATCGCATGACAACTAATTTTTTTGCACTAAAAAAATAAATTAGTTTTCCAAAAAATATGTCCTGCAATTCTCGATAAAACACCTAAATATAGTCCAACCTACCCATTTCGTAAATTGAAACATACTTAAATCTAGAGGATCACCTGTCAATTCACCGTCAATTTGCGTCAACGAATGACAGGTAGCCATGGCTTGTACAAGTTTGTCATGACAATCAAGTGTGTGACTTTCTGTAATTGGTTGAATAAATTTTGATTTGACACAAGGCAATACTGAATGCATGTCAAGACCGTCATGTGTCAAAGTACCAGTCTAAAACAACATATTTTCATTTTTTTGAGTGTCAAGATTGTCAAGTCACCTTGTCAAAACAAGCCAATTTTAATCGGCCACAAACGTTGATTTTGGGCGGACTTATACAAAAGATTTTCAGTTTTTTAAGCCGGCTTTGACTGTAGACTATACCTACAGTCATGGCGGCTGGTAAAGCAGGGGGCACCACTATGGTTATCACATCGAGGCTTCTTATAACAATTTCACGAATTTCGGCCTAAAATAGTGAGGTTTTGTGATGGCGTTTTGCTTTCTTGGGGAGTTTCCCAGGTTAAACATCAAATTTTATTTGGGTGACAACGTTTCTCCAAGTTATTTCTAGCTTCATCAGGTCCACTAACTCGACCTTTAGAGAGATAGAGAAAGAATAACATTAGATCAAGCAAAAACGTGTTGTTCTTTCTGACTTTTGAGCTTCTGATAAAGGCAAAAAAACCGCCGAAACGTTTATCACCTAAATAAATATTTTTTTTTTGATGTCAAACCTAAAAAACGTTTCTCTAAATAAATCCAGACCTGTCTGTGGGTGTATAAATAGAGACAGTAGGCAGTTCCAGCGCCTGCTATAATAAACAAAGCTAAAACAAATTTGAGACTATCTTTGTAGAATTGAAGACCGACTGGTGTAGGGAATAAAATACTCTTGACTAGAGCCCCTTTTGTCGTATTAAAACCAGTCGTAACGACTCTAGCAAGGACATGTTCGCCCCCATAATACCGACTTTGTATCATATGAGTTCCTGAGAATAAAGTATGCCGTTTGTGCGTTGTTGGACTATAAATTTCGTTGCTTGTATGTAGGGCTGTTTTAGTCACTGGGACACTTTCACCTAATTAAAATAATAAAACTGAGAGGAAAAACACTAAATTTGAATAATTACCAGTTAGTACACTCTCGTTAACAATACATTGTCCAGTTAGTAATACTACATCACAGGGTAAGACAAAATTAGCTTTTGGAAGAACAATTAAATCTCCAGGGACTAACTCAGAGGGATCAGCATCTTGAAGGATATTCTCTGAGAGGAGATTTTGTCGCAAGACTTTGACATCATGGCACTTGGAGGATTCTACTAAATCATGCAAAGCTTCGCTTTGCTTAATTTAATTAAATTATTTAAGAACTGTTTTACTTCAAGATAAATCAGAGTAGGGTTTGAATATTTGAAATACTCATTTGTGATTGGTTAATTTTCGTAAATGAATCAATCACAAGTGAGTATTTTAAATTTCCAAAGCCTTCTTTGAAACAAAACCGAAAATACTTACTTTTCGTGTCTGTCTTAAAGCAGTAATTATAGAGAACAAAGTCAGGATAAAAACACAACAAGCATAAATGAAATAATGATCAAAACACCATAAAGTAATAGAAAATGCTTGAAAGACATAAAATGGGTTAAAAACCTCGTCGATAAACAGTCTCCAATAAGACTTAACCTCAATTTCGATTTTATTTTGTCCGTAGAGTTTGAGCCTTAAAACTACATTTTAAACAATGGAAATTCGCAAAATTAGCTTACAAATCAACATAATCAGTATAAAACAACCCGTCAGTGTTATTAGTATAACTGTCAACTGTTTGTGGGGGTATTAGAAGGTCTAAAGTACCAAAAACTTCCTGATGGGGTACCCACACATATTTGGCGTGTTGGTAGAGAAAATAACGTAAAGGCACGTGCCCATAATTAGGCAATTTGGTATTTTCAGTCTTAATTTTAAGAAAATCACTATTACCGTGTACGTCCCTTACTGGAAAAAAATAAATAAGAGGGTTAAAATTATATGACATAACCTCACTTAACACGATGCTCGCTTGTTTTAGACTACATTTTTGGTATTTGAAGGATTTTATGAGTGAAAACCAACTAGAAATTAAATAAGGGACTCCTAAAAATAGTATTCCTAAAAAATGGTAGATAAAAGTCCGTGTTGGGCTTGTTTGGTAACCGTAAAGATCACATTGGAGGTCTTCTAGATTTAAATCTAAGACTTGGTGGCAGGAATCACCGATTAATTCATATTCTAAAGTAAATAATTTAATATAATTTCGTTTTTATACAGAAGACTTACCAGAATTGTTGCGTGACATTTTTTGTTTACATTATTATACAATGAGAAATAAAAAGTCGAGTAACTTAATTGTTAAATAACTGGAGGTTATCTCATTTCTGTTTTTGTGCGCACTTGAATGGAACAAAAACAAGGAAGTGGTGAATTGGTGATTCACTCATGTCTTGGACAAAGAAAAGAGGGGAGTCACACGTTTCAACACTTTTCTTATCAAATGATAAACAAATTTATATTTTTTAAGATTAAGCATGTACTCTGACGTTAATCAAACACGTGACTGACGTAATGACGTCATCACTACTTTAGGTCTACTATTGGTGCAAACATGCACGTGACTTTGACTTAACCAATAACATTGCTGCGTGACGTCAAGTAACATGGCTGCCGGGGGAATACGGACTAAATATGAATTTTCGCTTATTATTACCTTTTGTGTAATGTTTTTTGAGGATTAATTAAAAACGTGTGTTTAGTTTGTGACAATTGCCGATGAAGTAATAGTGAATTACAGGTGAGAAACGCATTTGTTGGAGAACGAAATTAAGTGAGGTTATGTGTATTAGAGGTATATACAGGTTGTCCTAGAAAGATGTTATTATAATTTTATTATTAACTTTATTGTTAAGTAAGTTGTGTAACAAAAGTACCTTATTATAAGACAACATAAAAAAAATTGGAATTAATCCGTTATTGTCTTTTTTTTTAAATAAAGGGTAAAACAAGCTTTTTTTTAAAAAAATGTTACTTTTAATTTAATTTAATAGAACATTTTCTTTAAAAAAACCGACTAGATTATGTTAAATTACCACGGTAACCGACGTTTTTGGGAATTTCTGTAATTACCATAAATTACCAGGAATTACAATAAGTTACAATCAATTACCATAAAGTACAGTAAACTGCTGACTGTCAAATTTTATGTAGACAATGTTTTTTTTTACTAGTTAGTTTTTACGTATACGTTGATGATCACTTTTTGGGATTTTAGCTGTAATTGCCATAAATTACCATGAATTACGATAAATTACCATCTCTCAATTTGTCTAGATAATGATTTTACGAACACTACTGATTAATAAATTTTTTTGGGCTTTTACCTCTAATTACCATAAATTACTATCCATAAATTACCAGGAATTACAATAAATTACAATGAATTATCATGAATTATTACCATGTACTATGATAAACCATTATGGACTGTCAAATTTTTTAAGTAATATTTTTATTAACACTCTAATGATTAGATAATGTTTTTGGAGATTTTACCTGTAATTATACTATAAATTACCAGGAATTACAATAAATTACAATGAATTATTACCATGAACTACGATAAATTACTGTCAAATTGTCTAGGTAATCATTTTACTATACTATTATGTTTAGAACGGCGAGTCAGTAATAAAAGTGCGCCCTGGCAAATCGAGTATTTTTCTATTGGGTCGAGTATTTGACGATAGGTGGTAACCCAGTCCAGCTTACACCGACGAAATTTCTCAATCATTTCATTTCAGTTATTCGTTATTTGTTCTTTACACAGTAACAATGAATTATCGTATTGCTTATACCAACGGATGTGACCACCAAAGAAAAGAGGCAAAAATTGCTAATGTTGAATTAAGGTGAATATTTCAAAGCTCGTTTTAAGCTCTGTGAAACAGTCTTAAAGCCGTATAGCTCCTCCTACTACCTGCCTCTGCGCGCGTTACTGACTATAAATTATTACTATGAACTACAATAAATTACTATGACTATCAAATTGTCTAGGTAATGTTTTTACTAGATAGTTCATTTTTACATTAATGCCCCATTTTTTGGGATTTTTACCTTTAATTATACCATAACTTACCACCTATAAATTACCAGAAATTACAATAAATTACGATAACTGTCAAATTACTAACACTAATGATTAAATTTTTTGGGATTTTACCTGTATTTATACTATGAATTACCATCTATACTACTAGGAATTACAATAAATCAATTAATTGATTATACTAAACGATGAATTACTATGACTATCAAATTGTTTAAGTAATGTTTTTACTAGTGAGTTCTTGTATTGATGCCCCATTTTTTGGGATTTTACTTTAATTATATTATAACTTACCATCCATAAATTGCTAGAAATTACAATAAATTACCATAACAGTCAAATTGTCTTAATATTATTTTACTAACACTAATGATTAAATTCTTAGGGATTTTACCTATAAATTACGATCCATATTACCAGTAATTACAATAAATTACGATGAATTATTGCCATGAACAATGGTAATTACTATAACTGTCAAATTATCTAAGTAATGTTTTTACTACTTAGTTTTTACATTAATGCCCAATTTTTTGGAGTTTTACCTGTAATTACCATAAATCACCATGAATTATGATGAACTACCATGAGTTTATATGGTACACATATACATGCTAATAATTAAATTTTTAGGATTTTACCTGTAATTGTACTATAAATTACCATCCATATTACCAGGGATTACAATAAATAAATTAATTAATGATAATAAACGTTGAATTATTACGAATGAACAAAACAAAAACGAACGAAAGTAGAATTAAATAAAATGTAGGACCAGATCAAAGGAGAAATTAATCGCAAATTGTAATAGAAAACTGTCCAGAAAACAACAGTTTAGTATGACGCTAAAGACGTTTTAATACAATTAATTAATTAATCCAAGCCCTACGTTTATGACACCAAAGGTAAGTTGACTCCGAAACTTTTGGTCCACTCGTTATAAACTACAATAAATTACTATGACTGGCAAATTGTCTAGGTAATGTTTTTACTAGTTGGTTATTACATTAATGACTGATTTTCTGGGATTTTAACTGTAATTACCATAATATGTATGTACCAAATACAATTATTTGGTATTGTATATACGAAATTTACCTGTAATTACCATCTATAAATTACCAGAAATTACAATAAATTATAAAGAATTACATGAACTACTATAAATTACCACAAAATATCACAAATTACAATAAGTTACGATAAATTACAATAACAAATACATACAATAATATCATAAAGTTCACAAGACAGTTGAGAAGGATAACAGGTGCTCTACTTCAAAATGCCCTTTTTTCAGTGATTTTAAATTGTTATTTTGTTTATAAATAGTAAAATAGTTTTTAGATTTTTAATATAGAAGAGTTGATCATAAATTACAGCCTTTGTTTGATTGCGCTGTTGTTGATTCAGATCGATATTAGTACTTAAAAACGAAGGACCAATATCTCTCTTTTTGTGGAGAACAAACGTGCGTTGAGGTTACTGACCCAGATCGATCCGGCTCGAAGGACCGGTTTCTCTTTTTTTGTAAACAATAAACATGAGTTGTATTTAAATAATTTTTAAATACTCCTAATGTTTATTTTTGAGCAATTTTTGTTTTCTCACTTTTTGTTAAAAAATCTCCTTTACTGCACCAGATGTAAAAAAGATAACAAAATAGGTCTCAATAATTATTGATAGTATTAACGTTTATTCCACAAATAAAAAACCTAATCACAATCAGACTTTTATTTATCACCTTATCAGTTCCCAATTTAAGATCGGTGAAACAACACTGATATGGTTAACGAGTAAAATGGCGCCGCCTTTTGATGTAGACAACATAATAAAAACCCTCCTTGCTGGTACGTACCCTTAAAAAAATCCAGAAAAACTCACTAAAACTTCCAGCAAAAGAAGGCAATAAAACGAAAAAAGTCAATTTGAAAGAAAGCGATATCGTTACATTATGTCACAAAGTAATGCAAATTTTTCTCGAACAACCAATGCTTTTGGAATTAGAAGCTCCGTTAAAAATTTGTGGCGACATCCATGGACAGTATAGTGACTTATTAAAACTGTTCGGATTTGGGGGATTCCCACCCGACGCGAATTATTTATTTTTAGGGGATTACGTCGACAGGGGAAAGCAATCCCTGGAATGTATCTGCTTACTCTTTGCTTATAAAATAAAATATCCCGAAAATTTCTTTTTGTTGAGAGGGAATCACGAAGTGGCTGCTGTTTGTAAAATTTACGGATTTTTTGACGAATGTAAGTCCTAAATAGCTTGATTCTCACCCGAGGATGACAACAAAAAGTTTGATTCTCACCTGAAAATGACAATTTTTTTAGGCAAACGGAGGTACAACGTTAAATTATTTAAAACCTTCACTGACGTGTTTAATACATTACCAGTGGCGGCGGTTATCGACGACAAAATTTTCTGTTGTCATGGTGGTATCAGTCCTGATTTATTACATATCGGACAAATTAGAAATATTCAGAGGCCATGTGATGTCCCAAATTCTGGTAAACACATTTTTTCTAATTCGAAGTAACTAAAAAAAAATTTTTAGGCCTTCTGTGCGATCTATTATGGGCTGACCCAATCCCACAAATGGGCTGGCATGTTAATGACCGCGGTGTTTCGTTCTCTTTTGGTCCTGATGTTGTAACAAAATTTTTAAATAAACACGATTTTGATTTAGTTTGTCGTGGGCATCAGGTCCGTACTTAATTATTTAAAGCAGTTTCTTAATTAGAATTTCAGGTAGTTGAGGATGGTTATGAATTTTTTGCTCAAAGAAAATTAATAACTGTGTTTTCTGCTCCTAATTATTGTGGTACTTTTGATAATGCAGGTGCTCTAATGTCTGTCAATGGAGAATTACTTTGCTCTTTCCAGGTAAAAGATAAGTTATTATCAAATCATTTAATTCAAATTAAACTTCGATGATTATGTTATTAGGCAAGGATTAATTATAATTGATAAACAAGTTTTTGTGCAACACAGTTTTATTGATAAAAATTTTTTTTACAGATTTTAAAACCAGCTCAGAGGAATCTCAGTTGACACACTGAAATTAAAATTGTATTTACTTAGTTTTATCTGTTTACACACCAAGTGTTTTTTATCTAGGCAATTTGACATTTAAAACTTGATTTTCACAGCCAACTCAGACACCAAATTTAAAACAAACACATTTATTGTAATTTAAAACTTTATTTTTCTTCAGTTGCCGTTCTGAAGTCCGCCATTTGGTTTGAAAAGAATACATTTAATTGTATAGGACTTTTATTTTTCTCCAGTTGTCGGTCCGCCATTTTATTTTATATTTATATAGAAAACGAGTGTACATTTAGTTTAAAAATATTTTTAAGTGCTTAGATGGTCGGGCACTAGTGCAATTAAATATGAACATCATTTAAAAATTCCTCATCATGCAATTGTGCATATTTTGGGAAATCAAACGTTTCATTTTCTTCATCATCGTCATCATCATGAAAAACTTTTCGTATTATTATCACAAGTACTATTATTCCAATTATTGAAAAAACAATTACAATGTAAGATATTGTGTCATCTTAAAAAAATAATTATTTAAATAGAAATATATTAAATACGTACAATTTGTCTTATTGTTTTCATTTAAAAACTTCCCTAAAGTTTGATTTGAGGGTTTTTCAGTGGTTGGTGCTGTTGGTAACACTGTCGAAGAACTTGTTTCTTGATGTTGGTGCTCCAGACTGGGATTTAACAATTACAAATTTGTAAAAAATTATTAAAATGACTTACTAGTAGTATCCCAGGTATTTACAGGAACATTTTACAAAATTTGCAATATTTTGAACAATTTTACAGTTAGTCCAACTCTCATTGTGATAAACCAGACACTAAAAACAGTTATTTACGTAATAAGTGCGGTAAACGACCTGTTACAGTACACACAGTTTAGAAATTACCGCACGAGGCGACTGTAATATTAGTTTACCAGACATATAACGAACAATATTTTATTCTGTTTGTATTTCTTGATTTATTAAAATTTATTTATTTAGTTTACCGGTTTAGTATTGTAATAGATAAACGTCAAAAAATACAAAAATATGTAAAAACCCCAGAAAATCTACTAAAACTACAAAAAATCTAAAATACGCTTAAGGAAGGGCAAAGAACTCATAAAAAATTATCGGTAAATCGAAACCAAAAAATAAAATTTGTTTTTGTCCGGTTGGTATTAACCGTTATGCCCGCCAACTTCTATAAATTAAATTACCCCAGATTTTGGAAACTCACATTTGCTACACTCCCAGCTGAGTTATTTTTGGGCAAATAAACCGAAATTTCTGCCTCTTCCCTAACTTCATTCCCGTTTAAAACCGTAGCGAAATAAACAATCCCATTTTTGTCTAGATAATTCCTGAAAATCGCTTTCCCTACACACTTCCCTTTTGTTTCCTTCACCCCATTTCCCATTTTAATCCTAGCACTAGTTTGCCACGAATTCCCTTCGAAAGGTATCGAAATAAAATTATTTGGCGAACTTTTGGTCATTTTTTCAATTGCAAAAATCACTGTTTTTAGTTCCAAACTCAGTTGAGGCTTTTTCAAAGTAGAGCAAAGCTTTTCCATGTAATTCCTCAACTGTTTTCGCAGTTTTTCCTTCTCGAATTTGATTTTATTTGGATCACTTGTAGTCGTGATAATTAATTCAGAAATTTCGAGGTAACTTTTGACGTCATATAGAGTCATAGTAGCTCTTTTTGCTCGAAGTGAGAGGAGTTTTCTTTGAGTGTATGATTCGGGTTCGTCGGAAAATTTGTTTCGTAGTTCTAAAACTTTCTAAAACAAAAATTCCCAAGAGTTAAAGACGGAACGTGAGATAATGCCGGAGCGCCATTAACGCGGAATTCGCAACGGCTAAAACGAAAATAACTACTCCACAATAGCGCTACGGTATCATCTCTCATCTAAATACTTTATAAAAGTGTTTAAGCCAGGTACAGCGCCAGGATATGCCGTACAACAATCTTGAAACCGGTCTGCAGCTTCCTGGTGCTGTATTTAGCTTCAACTTTTTTTTATTACATTTAAAGTTGTTTCAGGGAGCTCCAATTCTGTACTAAAACTGTTGATATTCTTTAATAGATTGTCCACACTGTATTTTATTGAAGCGTCTCCTAAATCCTCCATTTTCAGATATTTATCAAGTGTTTCATCAATTTTTTGCGTGATAATCTCACTTGTTGTGTTATCAATGAATTTATAACTGTGTAAAATACCAAAAGCTTCAATAAAGGCTTTAGTATAGTCGCCCCCTAACATTTTATTCCCAAATTTTTGTAAAACAACCCTGAAAGAAATTTTTGTGAGACGGAAAACAAAAATAAAGTTTTACGTATTATCAGTGTTTTCTGGTAGTTTTGTTGTGATTAAAGGGCCTAAAAGACGTTCACAAGAATTAAAATTGTCACAAGCTTCTACAAAAGTCTGAATTCCGTCATCTAGGAAAAAAATTTCAGGAAAAAAAAATAATTTCGTGTTGTTACCAGAAAAAGGTAAATTCGCTTCACAAGTCGTGACGCCACTCAAACTCCATAACATGACGTCACGATTTCCCAAAACATAACCAAATTTATACAAAATCGGGTCACCGTCTTTATCCTCGGCTTTAGATGTTTTAAAAACAAAATTTGTTGAAAATGCTTCACCCTCACGTGGAGTAACATCAAATTGTTGAATTTTTGGCGGCGCATTTGTTTCAATAATGACGTCATTTGCTGAAGTAACCTCAGTTTCGTTAAATTCCTCTAAATTTTCATCCAAAGTAAAGATCGGACATTTTATAATTAAACGAAACAAGTATTTGGTGTCGCCTATTAAGCCGTCCCAAATTTCTGTTAATTATTAATTAAAAAACGTTTTTTTAAGCGCAAAAAATTACCGGAAGGGGGCGGTATTACTAAATTGAATTTCCGATCAACTGTGCCATTACTGTATTCTTCTAATTCGTTTAAAAATAAATCTTCTTTCAGTGTGACATTGATAACGTCAGCGACACTTCCAGGCTAGAAATCGCTTGACTTAAGGCAACAAAATTGACTGATTCACCAAAGCAAAGTAAAATATTAGAAAGGAGTATTCACTCACTGAGTCACACCCACATAAAAATATCAAAGAAAGAGAGAGTCAACTACTTAATCAACTCGGGTTATTTAATTCTTTCCAATGTTTAAATGTCTCTAGAACCTAAACCAGAAGAGATAAAAAATAACTTTAAGGACTTTTTTATACGGAATTAAATTCTCTACTTTTTTTTCCAAATAAAGCCAGTGCCGCACAATTTTTATTTTGCATTTTGAGGTATTTTATTGCGTCTTTCTTTTCAATATAGGCCCACATTCACGCAAGCGGTTGGTTCTGAGAGTGAATAGTCCTGTGTTAATTTACTAGTCCGTGCTTACCACAGATGTCAAATCTAAAAACTCATAACCTGGAAGTTCCGGTGCCGTCCATTGTAAAGAACAAAAAGTCTTTAATTCGTAAATTGTTGCATGAATTTCTACACCCATTGCTGGGTTTATGGGACACTCAATTTCCTCAAATTCAACAACAGGAACATCATTTTTAACCTCAACAATACACGAATCATTTTCCGTGAATTCACTTTTTGAAATTTCAACCGAAATTTTGTATCTGAAATTCATAAAATGACTTCAAAAAAATTTGATTCTTGTTTAATATACAAGCCAGGTTTTGTAAATCCCGATTCCATCACTAACTCACTGGTGTCACTCTCAAAATCACACTTTTCCCCAGTGACTGACTCTAGACAATCCCAAGTCGCCCGTATCTCTCCATCTAGATTATCTAAATCACGCATAAAAGCCCTAATTCGTAGACTCTGACTTATTTTAGTCGTCAAATACTTAACCGGAAGTCTCAACAATAAACCCTTGCTTAAAACATTTAAATTATGCTGACTCTAAAAAGCTGATTTAAGTGACTTGACTTGACTTAAATTACGTACTTTAGCAACACTGGCGCCGTCTACAACACTAATTAAATCGCACCGGATTGTGTAATTCTGAAAAGCCTGAAACGTGTCAGGAGGCACAACTAATTCAGAACTTCGTGAAGGAAACTCAGTGCCTAAAAGCTCCCAAATAAACTAAAAATTGGAAGTTACTGGAAGTCAGTCAAGTCAGAGAACAATAGAGAAGCGACAAAATTACGTTGAACAGAATTTTAGTAAATTTCCTACATCAAAAAACAATTAAACACGTTTTGGAATCTGTTAGGTTTGAACAAAGCGTGTGACCGCCATAAACTGATTCTCTGAAGTAACAAGCACCCAATTTTTGTGTTTCTCTATCGTTCTCTGGTTAAGTCATCTCGCGTTACGTAATAAGCTGAAACATTTGAGCACTTGATTTCGGCATTTATGACGTAAGTGGAGTACGCGTAGCACGTATCAGACGCTGATAAAATCAGTGAAATCATTGGTCTTGTGACTGTTTCCACGTCTTCGTTGACGTCTAGAGTTAGGGTTTTTTCATCTACTGGGTTACCGGCACTTAGGATTTTTACTTTGAGGATGTACTTAATCCCGGGGATTAACTGAAATGTCATGTCAGATGTGATTTTGCTTTCTTATTGTTACCATTGTGTTGTTAATTTCGAGAAAACCGGTTTGTAATTTAACTAAAGGATATTTTTTTAAATAACTGTCTAACTCTCTGACTGACTTCCAGTTCATAAGAGTACATCTTTGTTTATTTTTACATTTTGAGCTTGTTGTTTGAAAATTAACATCGAATTTGTAGTCTGTATTTTGCGCGTTTTTACCCAAAAGTCTGTAATAATATTTTCGTTTTTTTATTTTTATTTTTTTTATTTTACCTTATTGTAGTGATATCGTTACTAATCTCTTTAACACCGCCATCTTTATCACAAACATATTCAGGCAAACCAATCCTAATTTTGATTTCCTACATATAAAAAATCTTAAAACGAGTTCAAATCTTTATTAAATTTTTACCTCTTGACATTGTACAGCAAATATAATACAGAAAAATATATTTAGTGCGTTCATTGCGTGCTTGAGTGGTGAAGATACCCTACTAACCCACCAGAATTCAATAAATTCAGTGATATTGACCTAATTGTGTTTGTGTTCGGAAAGGTTACTATAACGACTATTCATTTATCCTCGCATGTTGAGTAAACTTATTTTGAATTGCAATAAAACAATTAAATATATAGCTATAGTAGCGACGCTCTAAAAATAAAATTCTTTAAAAAATTGGAGATATAAAGTGCTCACTTTAAAATTTCTCGAGAGTGCCATGATTCAACAACATTCTAAAGGATTTGTTATTTAAATTTGCTAGTCTCAGAGCAGTATTCTTAACAAAAATGACGTTTCGCGACCTTTTTCCACTCTTTTTCTTATTGTTTTTTCAAAATGTCTTAACAATACATACATCGTTCTTTAGTTCGGCTAGTTTCTTTTTCTTCTCTCTTTGCCTATATATATTCAACAATTTCTGAGACAATATTTTCCTTATTTCCTGGAATTTTATTTTATTGCTTCCTCTATTTCTCCTTCTTCTAGAGCTTCTATTTCGTGTTTATCTTTTGCTTTTATCTCCTCTTCTTCTTTATGTTGGTTTTTATTTCGTCACACATTTCCTCCATAAAATGCTTTTTATATCTTTCCACTGTTTTGAATCCCTCTACTTTTCTATATTTATCATATTTTTTTCTTTTTTATTCCTGCTGTTTTAGTAAGCTATAAAATAGTCTTTGCTTATCTCTATAACTCTCTGTCATTTCTTTTTCTTCATTTCCCTTTACTACAGCTTTAACCTTCTTTTGTTTGTCTTTGTATGTTTCGGAGTCTAATTCTTTTCTTGTAGCTAGATACTCTTTCCATTTGTTTTTCACATATTTGGTATATTTTGAAGCTCATTTTCCAGTATTTCTTAATATTTCTTGTGATATTTTACTTTGCTTAGTTTGTAGCTCTTTATTTTTCCTTTTCTTTTCTTTTTTCTTTTACCTATTATTCCCGTTCCTTTTCTTCTTAGCTTCATTATTACTAGATGGTGGTCGCATCCTATTTTTGCATTCTTTTCTATTTTTACTTCCCTTTTCCTGTTCCAAACACCTTTGCTTACTTGAAAGTAAATTAAAATTAATTTATCGTTCCTGCTTTTATAAATCTTTATGTATTTATGTTTATCTTCATATTTTAATTTAATTTTCGCTTTTAATAGCTCATTATCTATGGATATAATGATTCTTTCATTATTATTACTATTTGAGATCTATTCAGCTTCGTGTCCCATAAATTCTACAATGGTTACTGTATTTCTTGTTTTCTATTTTTAAATTTCTCCTTCATTATTATATTTCTTTCTCCGTTAGCTAGTTTTTAGTATCTCTTCAAAATACGTTTATGTTTCGTTGTCTACCAATTTATTAGTCCAATTTCTTCCTTTGCCTTCTTTTTTTCATTTATTCTTGACCAAATTGTCCAATACCTTTTTTGTATTTTATTAAACCCAATACCTTTTTTATTATTTTATTATTATTCTTTTGTTATTTATTTCTGTCATTGTTATCATTTCTTCTTCTAGCTCTTCTTATCTTCGAATACTAGCTTATTACGTTGCGAGTGCCAATTTTTAACTCGTTTTGTTGATGTTTCAATTTTTGTTTCAATTTTTTCTCTTTTCATTTTATTATTTATCAAGTGTCTTTCTCAACTGATTGTTGATTTGTTTTCTTTTTAGATTTCCCGTTTTCTGTGCCTTCTCTATTATTTTCCTTCATTCGTGATCTTCTGATACTCTATTCTCACAATTTTTCCATAGTATCTCTTTTCATCCGCTTTTGTTATTCTTTTTTGTGTATCTTCCTCGTCTTTTTTTTTCACATTTTATGTATATTCTTTCTTATTATTTTTTTTGTATATTAAGTTTTCCTTCTTTGTCTAGTGGATTATCTAATAGCAATAATAACCTGTCACAGGCTTAACTCATTCCTTTTCCATGATTACAACTTGTAAAAAATCTCACAGCACTCTCGAGAGCTTTTTTAAGTGAACACTCGATACCAAATTTATAACCTACAGCTGTGACCAACTCCCGATTGACTACTGTATATCCCTTTAGTGAAACTTTGGGAGGATTCATCTGTATAGCAATCAGAAAAATATCAATCTGTAAAAAACTGTCACAAAACTGTGAAAATTTTCCGAAAAAAATACTTCTTTCCGTGTGGCTGGATCAACCTGTCCCAAATTAACCTTAAGCAAAGTAACTTGAACTTTCCGGGCTATATTTAAAGAAGCTTGATGCGAACAATCACAAAACACAAAAAGTAAAAAAAGACAGTAAGTGGAGTCTACCAAAAGTCCAATTTCTTTAAAACTGAACCGAATTCCATGGTCGACAATTTCGGACGTAAAACCATACACCTGTTATATTCACTTTATACTAATTTTGTGTTTTTTGTGTGTTATTTACCGCAACTGTGATATTTGCCATCATAAAAAGCGAATAAGTCGAGTAAGTCCTTGCATAAGCGTTACCGAGTTTTTGCAAAAGCTCGCTCAAAGACAGCCATAAAACCCTATAGTGGGATATTATATAAGAGCTACAGTTTTGGTCAACATCCTAAAAAAAAATTTTTTTAAGATGTAACACCTTGCGACTTATTACTTCCTCAAAACTTTGCGCCAAAGCCGTACTTGCATTCCCAATTGCCCGACAGTTGATGTACCACAAAGCACAATTCATATTAATCATTGTAATGATATGTAAGTAGGCTGTGGTGTGATACAGGGTGAAACCTTCAAGAAGGGCACTCAATGTCATAAGAAACACTACAGCGAGAAGCAAACATCCTATACTTATTATAATAATTAGGGTACTCAAAAGGGGAAATTGCAGATTTTTTCCTGGAAAAAACAGTAGCTTATATCACTGAGAGTGTTTGATTTTTTTACCGGTAACTTTGTAGTATTGCAGTTGGAAGCGCCCCCAGCTGTTCTTATAGTCGCATACTTCGTAAGCCACGCCCCAGCCCACAAAAGGGATGAAAAAATGTGGGATTAGGTATATTATAAAAATGATGGAGTAGATATACTCGTCGAATTTTTTGCTCTTGTTGAGTAAAATATCGAATCGTTCGTAACCAACGAGGATAACAAGGACTGTAGTAACAACGTAGAAGACGTAAGCGTAGATCATGGGAATGCTGGTCCAGCCGAAAGTAATACGGCCGATTTCGCCTCTTTGGATTGGCATAACTCCAAGGACCTTATCAGGAGATTTGATAAAAAAAATTAATAAGTAAAAATATTAATAAAATTGGGTTTGAAAAAAGGTGGATGCGCCGGGTCTAAAATTTATTTAAAAAATTATTGTGGTTATATTAATGCAGCTAGAAAGCTGAAACAAGCATCAGTTCTAGAGCAGACAATTTACAGACTAGTACCAGTATAATATTGACAAATTAAAATAAAAGAAATGTAGAAAAATAAAATAAATTGTTTTGAAAAATGGTGGATGCGCCGGGTCTACAAATTTATTTAAAAAATTATTCTGGTTAGATTAATGCAGCTAGAAAGCTGAAACAAGTGTCAGTGCTAGATCGGAGAATTTACAGACTAGTACCAGTATAATATTGACATATTAAAATTTAAAAAATGTGAAAAAAAATATTTAAACTACTTTGGTAAAATGGTGGATGCGCCGGGTTCATAAATTTATTTAAAAAATTATTGCAGTTATATTAATACTGGTAGAAGACTGAAACAAGCACCAGTGCAAGAGCAGACAATTTAAAGGCAAGCAGCAGTATAATAATAACAATTTAAAGTAAAAGAAATGAGAAAAAAATTAATAAAGTTAATGTTAAAAATGGTCGGTCCACAAATTTATTAAAAAAAATATTGTGGCTATATTAATACAGGTAAAAAGCTGAAACAAGCATCAGTCCTAGATCAGACAATTTACAGACTAGTACCAGTATAATATTGACAAATTAAAATAAAAAAATGTGAAAAAAATATTTAAACTGTTTTGGGAAAATGGTGGATGCGCCGGGTCTATAAATTTATTTAAAAAATTATTGCAGTTATATTAATACAGGTAGAAGACTGAAACAAGCACCAGTGCAAGAGCATACAAATTAAAAGCAAGCAGCTGTATAATAATGACAAATTAAAGTGAAAGAAATGAGAAGAAAATTAATAAAGTTAATGTGAAAAATGGTCGGTCTACAAATATATTAAAAAAAATATTGTGGCTATATTAATACAGGTAAGAAGCTGAAACAAGCATCAGTCCTAGAGCAGACAATTCACAGACTAGCACTAGTATAATATTAACAAATTAAAATAAAAGAAATGTAGAAAAATAAAATAAATTGTTTCAAAAAATGGTGGATGCGCCGGGTCTACAAATTTATTTAAAAAATTATTGTGGTTATATTAATGCAGCTAGAAAGCTGAAAGAAGTGTCAGTGCTAGATCAGACAATTTACAGACTAGTACCAGTATCATATTGACAAATTAAAATTAAAAAAATGTGAAAAAAAATATTTAAACTGTTTTGGGAAAATGGTGGATGCGCCGGGTCTATAAATTTATATAAAAAATTATTACAGTTATATTAATACAGGTAGAAGACTGAAAAAAGCACCAATGCTACAGCAGACAATTTAAAGACAAGTAGCAGTATAATAATGACAATTTAAAGTAAAAGAAATGAGAAAAAAATTAATAAAGTTAATGTTAAAAATAGTCGGTCTACAAATTTATTAAAAAAATTACTGTGGCTATATTAATACAGGTAAAAAGCTGAAACAAACACCAGTGCTAGAGCAGACAATTTACAAATTAGCACTGGTATAATATTGACAAATTAAAATAAAAGAAATGTAAAAAAAATTAATTAAATTGTTTAAGAATGGTGGATGCGCCAGGTCCAAAAATTTATTTAAAACGTTATTGTGGCTGTATTAATACAGATAGATAACTGAAACAAGTATCAGTGCTATATTAGACAATTTACAGACTAGCACCAGTATAATATTCACAAATTAAAATAAAAGAAATGTAAAAAAAATAATAAAATCGTTTTGCATGCGCCGAATCAAAAATTTATTTAAAAAATTGTGGTTATATTAATATAGGTAGAAAGCTAAAACAAGAATCAGTGCTACAACTGATAATTTAAAGACAAGCAGCAGTATAATATTGACAAATTAAAATAAATAAAAAATGTGGAAAAAATAGTTTTGGAAAACTGGTGGATGCGCCGGGTCTAAAATATTTAAAAAATTATTGCAGTTATATTAATACTGGTAGAAGACTGAAACAAGCACAAGTGCTAGAGTAGATTACTTAAAGACAAGTAGCAGTATAACAATGACAATTTAAAAGAAATGAAAAAATAATAATAAAGTAATTGTTAAAAATGGTGGATGCGCCGGGTCTAACAATTCATTAAAAAAAGTATTGCAGTTGTATTAATACAGGTACACGGCTAAAACAAATGCTAGAGCAGACGGTTTAAAGACAAGTTTAAAGACCAGAATAATATTGACAAATTTATTTGTTTCATGATTTATTTAAGAAATTACTGTGGTTATATTAGTATAGGTAGAAGGTTGAAACTAGCCCTAGTGCTAAAGTGGACCATTTAGAAACAAGTACCAGCATAATATTGATAAATTAAAACAAAAGAAATGCGTTTTAAAAAAATGTTAAAATTGGTGGATGCGCCGGGTCTAAAAGTTTATTTAAAAAAAATATTGTGGTTATATTAATGGAGATAGAAAGTTGAAACAAGCACCAGTGCTAGAGCAGCTAATTTATAGACGAACACCAGCATAATATTGACTCATTAAATATATTTAAAAAATTAATAACATTATTGTTAAAATGGTGGATGCGCCGTGTCAATTTTAAAAAATGGTAGTAAACCTAGAAGAGTTTTCTTGAACTAACAACGTAACTTTGTTAAATAAAGTATATATAAAATTAAAAAAATATTTTTGGGGAAAACTTACCCTAAATAAAACAAGGAGTAATTTATGATCTCGGAAAAACTGGTCATGTATATCTATTACATTACCATCTGAAGAATCAAGTTCGGATCGTTTTGCAATTTCTTGGGCTCGGGCACTGCCTCTCAGCCATTTTGAAATTTGTTTAATATGCAATTCTTTGCCGTATAACTCAGCCAAGTCGGATATTTCCATCTTGGAGGAGAGTTAGCGACTGGTTGTGGGGTAATTGCTAATCAATTGCTCTGTTGACTGGATGATTAATTAAGCGTTTCTTAAGAAAGAGATCGATCTGACATAAATTCGGAAAAATTGGACAAATACTGTGGGGAGAATTTAACTAGGATTTTCAGAACACAAGAGCTAAAGATTGTCAAAAAAAAAATAAAATTAGCAAATAGTTTTTTAGAAAAAATCTAGTGATGAAATGTCATTAACTACCAAAAATATGTCAACAAAGTAATATTTTTTTCATTTTCATGGCCCATTTCATGGAATATTTTTTAAATTTGTTGTTTTTACGGGGGAAAATAATAACAGCAACCGCAGCGGAAACATTACATGAAGCCATTAAAAAATGTCTGCAATACAAGCGAGAAATCTCAACCGATTACAAAAACGCGACCCAGATGGTACCACCCTTCGAAAACATGATGGACGCTATTAACTACAACGCGAAGAAATACACTTCCGAAGGAGAAAATTCAGTCGTAACAAGCGATCTTCGGCACCTGCTGAGTAAAGAACAAAACCACGAAGAAGGGGCGTATTTCAAAAATGTACAAGAAGCGACAACACCAAAAACTGCTGGAAGAACACATCTGGAAGATTTGAATGCGGATTGGCTTCACCGTGACCAGCCACAAATTGACGGATTGCATGATAACAGAAATAATGAGAATATTGTTGATAACATACACGCAATACTCAGATCGCAAGAGTTTCTTCTAAAAAATGTCATTAAACTGATAAATCTTCTGGAAAAAGACAGAGGAAGAAACAGAAATTTAGAAGAAATTAAAAAGAAACTTAAAGCTTGCACTGACATCTTATCAAATAGAGCACAACAGAAATTTTCAAATTTGATAAACAGTCTGATTCAAGAGGAGATTCCGCGTTGTAGGTTCAGACATGGCGAGAGGAAAACAAGTGCAGAAATTGATCTGAAAAGTAGAAGACTTGAAGGAATTGAAGCTGCGTTAGATACTTCACATAAGAAACATGATGGAAGAGAAACAAAGAAGCATTTTGTTAAGAAATCTAAACAAAAAGACGAAAATTTGATCAATTCCCAAATTATCAAAACAGAAACGAAAAGAAGATCGCTGAAACAAGCAAATTCAGAACTTGATTTCAGGAGTAAAAATTTAGAAACAATTCTGAAACAAACTAAATCTGTTATTGAAGAAGCGGAAAAATTAATTCAAGAAAATCAAAATCATTTCAACAATTTTGAAAAAAACCTTTGGCATAAATTAACATCCCTGAAATTTATGTCTTTAAAAAATGATCAAATGAATATGTCGAAATGTGCGATTTATAACAAAAAACAGTTTGTGGTGACTGAAGAAACAATTCTGAAAAAAATCAATATCGAACAAGAAGATTTTAAGAAGATTGGTGAAGTCAGCAATTCTGCATTTCGAATTTTAGAAAGACATTTATTAGCTGATAAAGACCCACAACTATTCGAAAGGCAAAACCAAGAAAAGAAGGTCGTGAAAGAAGTTTTTCCAGCTGAGGAAAAGCGACGCTTAGAAATAGAAGTGATAAAGAAGAGCTTTCCAAAAGAAGAAATAAAAACAGTGAAAAAGAACAATCAACAAGAAATAAAATCAGTGAAAAATGTATTTCCTGCTGAAAGAGATCGACAAGAAAAAAAGTTGGTGAAGAAGATCTTCCCGTGGAAAGACAATAAACTACAAATGAAGACAGTGAATGCTCCCCCTGTGTTTATAGGAAACGAAAAAAAGAAGATTTTAGAAGATCAAGGGAATAATAAAGCTATAAATGCTAATGATGTCAATAGAATTACGGAGAGTCACACTGAAAATGGTCCGCTGGCGTTTGTTATAGAAAATAAGACCCAAACTGTTTTGAAATCAAGACAAATTTTGCCAACATTGCAAAATAACAAAGAAATTAATACCGTTATTAAGGCACAAACAATAAATTCTGAGAAAAATTTGGTAAAAGGTACTCCTGAAACAAAACTTAAATTACAAAATTCTCAGGAAAATAAGCTAACATTAGAAGTTTTTGGTAATGTTGTGAAGGTAGTCAAACATGTTGATAAGCAGAAAAATTTTGATAAGATGCCAGAGAACAGAATTGAGCAAGCTACAAACAAATATTTTATAGAAACGTTAAGAAAATCCGATTTGACAGAAAAACCAACAATTTTAAAGAACAAGAAAATAAAGACTATAAAACCTGAAACACCGAGAGTTATCGAAAAGAAACTTTCATCAAACGATGCTCAGCTCATCTACACAAACAAAAAAGCTTTTGATGAGCTTAAAACAACGCTTAGAACAGTTCATCTTGTCGATAGAAATCCGCCCCAAGCAACTCTGGAAAAAGACCCTAACTCCAAAAGAAAACCTGATGTTTCTTCACGAGGGAGCGGGGATGAAAGACGAGATTTTCACACAGATGTTAAAAAGTCTAATACCTTTCTGAAAAATTCTAAATCGTTGGAAAAATCTGAAAAACCGTCGCTTATAAAAGTGCCTAGAAGTGCGCCTAATATGAGAAGGACAACTAAGAATGCAATCAAAAGGGAACAAATGGTCACAATTCTGCCTAAAATTGTGAAGAACGCTGCAGAAAAGAAGAAACCCCGAGTATGTTTGGTTGAAATTGACAAAATTGCGTGTGCCAAAACGAAATATGAAAAAGAAGTTGGGGTGGATAAGAAAAAGAGTTTTGTTAAATTTTCGGACAAGGTTTTAAATAAATCATTTGTGACTAAATTTGTCCAGAAATCGTCGAAGAATGTTCATTGTGGCGACTGGAAAGAAGGGGAGACTAATGTCGAACCTATTTTCGAAGATTAAAGGAAGATTCGAAGTCCTGTTGTTGTTCCATAATCTATTATGTGCCAGTGAAATAAATCATGTCTATTAAAACGCAACAAGCTTTTTATTTTTTAATTAAGAAAAACAGAATACATTTTAATTTGTTCTTAAATATCGGGGTTTTTATAGAAGATACTCAGTCTACTTGAAAGAGGCCTAATTTTAAATAAGTGAGAGGGCGATGACCAATAAATTAAGTTCAGAAGTTCAACAGAGCGGCGATCTCGGAGTGATAATCGTGGGCGATATACTGTGTGTTAATGAGAGTTAGTTTTAAATAAAATATTCGTTGAGAAAATCCAACTTTCTCAATTGAAAAAATGAGCAATCCCCTCTTGAAAACAAGATATGATCAGATAAGATAATGCCATTCAATCATTTGCAGAAACTAGTTCAAACTAAGTACGTATTTGTTGTTATTGACAAAATAAAAAACAGTTCTTTAAACATTTATTTAAATTAAAAAAATATTTCAGGGTTTAACGTGGTTAATTTAAGTGGATTTGCGTTTAACATGGAGACAAAATTTTTCTCTTTAGATGAAATAGCAAAAAACGACGGCAAAGAAGGTCACAAAACTTGGATAATAGTTAAAGATAACGTTTATGACGTCACTGATTATATGGACGAGGTAAAAGTGACCTAAATATTTATGTTATTCTTATTTTTTTGAGGTCATGTCAAACGATAAGATTTTATCATTAATTTATTGATTAGAATAAATGTTATTAGCATCCTGGTGGCAAGGAAGTTATAGAGGAATGGGCAGGAAAAAATGCTACCAAGGCTTTCGAAGATGTTGGACATTCAAGTGAAGCTAAAAAGGAACTGAAACAAAGAAAAATCGGCGAACTTAGAGAGGTAAATCACAAGAAAACAAACGGTGAAACATACAAATAAACGTTTTTTAATAAAATATGTAGCTTAAAAGTGAAAAAAAAAAACTGTTATAGTATAAAACGCTGCGCAAACAGCCAATGCCACAAAAAAATTGTAGAGAATTATATTTCTATCTGAAATTTAATTTCTTGCAGGAAGATCGGCAACAGAATTCGAAAACTAATTCAAAGGAAGTAAAAACAGGAAATTCAAGGTACAACCCAAATTTCTTATTGTTTTTATTGATTTTTTTTTTGTAGGGGATTTTGTAGTTACGTGACTTGTGGATTGTACAATTAAATAAAAATTTGTTTCCTTTTATTTTTTTATTACAAAGAAACTTTGAAATTTACAAAAATATGTATACATAATAAGTTAACCCTGAAAAATTTAAAACACAAGCGAAAAAAATATAAAAAAAATCGAGATGAGTGCGGTGCTAAAATATCGAAACGTGTTAAATCTTGATAAAAAATGGACGTCAACGATTGAGCCTCATAATTTCGCCGTGATTTCAAAAAAACAAAAAACAAACTTAAACACTTACGAAATGCACATTGGTCCTAAACTACTGTACAAAATCTACTATTATTGTATGCTTACGTCGTCATAATTTCACAAAACATCCAAAGGCAAGATTGTTCCATTTATTACTAATTACCCAATTGTCCGAATAAAAAAAATTTCCGAATCGCGCTTGATGTCCTTACGAAACTCCTTCGTTAAGTACATACTGCTCTGACTGGAATGCGATCACGCGTGTCTTTCCCCTAAATCACAGTCTTTTATGCGCGATTTAATTCTATAAACTCGCATTACCCTAATCTGTCACAGGTATAACCTGACCAGACAGATTAGATATGCGAGAACGGAGCGCTAGTAAATCAAATAACTGCAATAATGATAAGCTGCTTGGAATATCTGCAAATGAATATACGTCGAAACGATGAAAAATAGATGCAAAATGACGTAACGTAAGTAGTCTTGTTCGACTAGATGGCCATCACCAGAAACACCAGGAAATTCTCCAGTTTGGTAAAACGTTTCTAACATTCTCTCTTTCTCCTGCCACCGATCAAATAACCACGTTGTTAAATTCTGAGTGTCTTGAGGTAAATCTTTACACTGATATAAACGATAAAAGAGAAATGTCTTGCAAGGAGGGCGATGACCGAACACTATCGACGCCAAATCAATCGGCTCACCCTTTGGATACGCTATCGTAATATCCAGGATCCATCTCAAAGTTGAAACTACAAGAGTTATTCAGATTAAAAAATCGGAAACGGTCAAGCAAGCCACAAAAAGACTCGCAAAATTGTTTCCGAACGTGTAATACACAAGATTTTTGCGCTGACGTGTACAAAGCGTTATATCAGCTTATCTCGATAAGACAAACCATTTAAGGCCAGGTATACTCAATGAAGTAATACATTCGAAATCAGTAAACGTGCGTCCGGATAGATGTATTGTTTTGAGAAAATGAGAAATCGGGATAAGCGGGTAGAACAATCTGTACAATATGATATTTTAAGACCTACTTTCCGTCCCTGATGAATTATTATTAGCCACTGTTTTAGGTCCCACCGTTTCCATAATAGCATGCATTGCCCCAACTCTCGGCAATGAAACATTATGTAATAAAGGCAACCCATTTTTTTGGGCATATTTTTGTGAAACAGCTTTTCGTTTTCGTAAAAATCCACCTTCTGGAAATAATACCATCCATTTTCTACTACGTGGTAAATACGATTCTTGTAGATGTTTGATGAGGGCTTGTAATGACTTGTCTCGTTTGCTTTTACCCTTTAAATTTATAATATTACATTGAGTTATACACAAAATTTTTTTTACTAACCGACATTATAAAAAAATCTTGATGAAGGACACTAACAATGCCGAAATTTGTATATTTAAATAAACTATCCATTATCCACATAATATTTGGTAAGATTTGTTTACGAGAATTAAAAGTTGCCATTAAAAGTGGGACATCACCTGTTGATTGGTGATTTGCTATGACTAATGTTCGGTCGTCTATGCATTTTGCTATGTCGTCACCCATTTCAACAACTAGAAATAAAACAGTTTTTTTTTATTTGGTAAAATTTGGGTTATTTTAGGTATTGCCAACCGTATTTTATTTTTTTACAAAAAAGTTTCTCTATCTAAGGAAATCAAAGTACAAGATTTGAGGGTGGAAAGAGTGGTATTACGTTCCTGGGAAAAAATTATGAAAAATACGTATTTAAGAAAAAAAAATTATTACTCTTATCACACAAATTAAATTTTGAGAATTGGGTATTTAGTGGGATAAACTAGTAATAAAAAAAATACAAAGGCGCAAAAAATGAATAATTAACGTAACAAATCTATGAATAATAATGTACCATACATTAAAAACAAAGAAAGGCGTAATCAAATTTATCGATTGCAATGATGTAATCAATTTTGTGTTTTAATTAGTAGATTAAGTACCTACATTGATCTTTAATATCAACAAATAAAAAAAATGTTTTTATGTATAATTATGATTAATAAAGGAAATTACATATTAGAGCGACAGTTTTTCTCTATTTTCTGAAATTATGTTGAGTCATAATGATTAAATGGTGTTATTATGTATAGTTTCACTGAATAAATAGATAAACAAACATTATATTTTACATTCTTTAAATGTGTCGTTCGTATACAGGGTGAATCAAGTTTTATCCGCACCACAAAAACAGCAATTTCTAATTAAACAAAATTTAAAAAAAAATCAAATAATTTAGATATGATCTTCATCTAACTAAAATATTTTTAAAATGGAGGCACTTCCAATTATACTGTCATTAATTATATTTGTACGAATTTGGTAAAATATTTTAATAAATCATAAATATCTCTAAAACGAATCGACACAAAACATTTTCGTAAAAGACGAGCCAAATTTTTTTCTATTTACAATTTTTTGAGATAAAAATAATCCGAATTGTTCCTTTAAATTTACAGTAAAAAATTAAAATTCACGTTCTATACGATTTGAACACTTTATAATTTTATTTCACGTTTCCCAATTATTTTTTCTAGTTAAGTGAGTTAGAATTTTTTATTAAAGTGTGCATTATTGTTACCATTTCAGGAACACTCTGTATAACGTAATAAATAGTAATGTCACAGTTTTTTCGTAAAACACAGTAAATATTTAACTTGTTTCGCTCATCCAAACAAGTTTACAATAATTTAAATCTGACAGTTTAAATAAACTAAAATTGAATATACTATATTCTCAGATATAACTGTCGCTCTTGTTTTCATAGCTTACCTAAATTCAATATTTTTCGATCACTCGATATTTATTTGTAGGTCAAGCTTGATTCAGCTTGAACTTATTAACGACTTTTTTATTAAAAAATAAATAAATAAACAAACAAAAATGTGTGTTTTATTACTGTGTTAATTTCAAATAACTACTTAATTATATAATTCATTGAAAAAAAAATAAACAAAAAATTCTTGTTAGAAAGACTAAATAAAAAATATTTGCATCACAGGTCAAGGTCAAATCTTTAGCAAACAACATTATTTTTTATAAACAAACACTTTCATTTATTGCTTCGTTAATTTTAAAAATCCTGATAATAAAAATTTGAAAAAAATTAAAAAAATAGATAAGAGACTAATCTTGTATTTTATAAATTTTTCCATCGAACATCCTGTATAATTTAAGTTTAGCAAACAATACCAAGTCGAGACAATTCATAAATAAAGTAAATAATTCAAAACAATTCTTATCTTGGCATTCAAATTTAATTAAATTGGGCTAATTATCAAACAATTGAAATTTCGGAATTACGTCCTTAATCCCTTTCCCACTGAATTTAGCAGGACTCATCGATATTCCTGCATTAAATATTGACGTAATAAAACCACCTTCACATAGATTCAAACCTGCTAACCTTGTACATTGGATATCATCCTATATAAAAATGATTCTTTTACGATTTGACCCAAAATAGTTAAGTTATTATCAGGGATTAAGTTTTCCGTTCGTGAATTCTCTTATCACAAATATCAGATGTTTCTATCAGGTTTTAATGTATGATTTGATAACGTTTCCCGTAATTTACGTAACATATGACCTTGTCTATTATGACAAACATTACCATCATATCCTGCTGACCAACTCCACATTGAGACCATTGCAAGTAACCAATGAAAAAAATACCCTTCTATTTTCCAATAAACATCAGGATTGACTTTACGAAGGGGTGACAACAATACCATCCATACAACATATGTAGGAATACAATAAACATTGTTAACTAGAATAAAACACAGCCTGAATAACGCTTTCGGTATCTTATACCAGTTCCTGAAAGGGAGCATTTAATTAATTAAAATCAATAATTTCGAATTAAATTTTTACAAAAGATAAGTCGGTTTAAACAAGGGGGCCCAACCAAAATCGGTTGGAATTTCAAAACGACGCATCTTTACAACGAAATTACTACAACTGGACTAATTTAATAATACGATTTAAATCAAGAGTGGGTGTAATCGGTCTTTTGTTGGCCAATTCGCCATGAAGCAATAAATCTGTATTATTTGGGGACTATAAGTTAGGTTATGTTTTTATTATGTTGAAACAGTGTTATGTAACAAATGTAAAAAATACTTACTGCGTTAAATATCGTATATTATCCATTTTTTTCCACTACCTTTGTCTCATACCTTCAGATTAGGCTCTGAAATGCCGAAAGCTTGCACCTTGTATAAAAATAAAATAATCGATGGTTTAAGCACGCTAATACTTTAAATAAATAAAGAAGTTGCAATTGCACCACTAGACGATAAATTTGCAATTTTATTTATACACTGGAGCGATAATTATAGACTTCGAATTGTCCATTATTTAGTTTCAAAATTCGAATTGTGGTTAGAACTGACATAAACATAGTTTGAAATTTTTACGTAAATTTAGATTTTTTAATCAAGTTTTGAGTACTTTTTCGGTTTCACATTACGATTTCACCTGCGTTTATCAATGAAAATAGAAAAATGATCTGCTGCTGATAACAATGATAATTTGACAGCTGCGAAATGTCAAATGTGACAATCAACAAGCGCGCCATCTACCACAACAAAAACACAAGCGCCAAATTTGAATTTATTTATTAATTTATTAATCATCTAGAATTTCATCAAGCCAATCTTCTAAATCTTGGGGACTCTCTGATTGTGAGACACCTAAATCAGATTCTGAAACTAGTTCACACGATTGTGGCAACACTTTTTGTACATTCTCAGACGTTTCATCATCTGACCCAAAAACAGGCCTTGTTTTGCCTAACTGATAACCTTTAACACACACTGAATAATCATTTAAATTATCTGTGAGCTCACACATAACCCTCAGCTGATTTTCCTAAAAACTAATTGCCAAAAATTGAAAAAATCACGCTATTTATTACAGTGAAATACTCGTTGTTAATCCCTGACCGGACATTAAACGGCACAGTCCCCAGACTTTTATCCAATAAAGTCAGGTCTAAATTGAACAGATCTGAAGTCTTGACAGGTTCTGTTACTTCAGAAGTGTCTTTATCACTCTTAAACTGAAAATGGCTGCCGTGGCTAATTGGGGCATTAGCAAGGATCCGGAAATCCGTACTAATGCCAACTTTTGATTCCTCAGGAGCTTGTTCGTACCGGTCCCAGTTAGAATCAAGTGAGACAGGTTTTGACTTGGGGGCTCCTGGTACATGAGCCCTCGGTTTGTATTTGTTCTTATTAGTGCGGTGTTTCCGCCCCCTGAAAACACCTAATGTAGATTTCTAAAGTAACAGTTTGATTAAACACACCTGTCTTTCGGATTATCACCCATCTGTTAACAAAAATGTAAATAAACAAAAAACATAACCTCAATTTGAGATTTTTGAAATGACATGGAAGTGGCTACAGTACGTCATTTGAATACTCAAATTAAATTTTTAGGCAAATTTCTTTCACAGTTTAATTAAAATTTATCTTCATTAGCTCAGTTTAATCTAAAAATGATGTAACCACAATTAAAAACACAGTTATTTTTTAATTTTTGTCCACAGTTGCGTGACATTAGACACAGGTTACTTGACGCAAAGCATTTTCTCGCGTTTACCTTGGTCGGTATTCCCAAATTTTGAATTGTTTTTTAATTATTTTAAAAGACTTTTTAAACAAAATTAATTTTTTTCTTAGTAACTTTGTTTAGTTATGGTATTTGTGTTACTTGTTATTATTTATACACTTTTAAAACTGCAGTTTTGGTATGTTTTTGTAGTGCCGCATAAAAATGCTTTGTTTGGCAGCATGTCTTGGTATAATTTGGGAGGGAGTTGTTATCATTGCTTTGTCGAATGTTTTAAAAGAAAAAATGTGAATAAATGCAAGAATTGTGGGTTTAAGCCGTGTTTTGTGTAGTGATAAGTATTAAAATCATGAAAGGTATGTAATAAATGAAGGGGCTATCAATTAGGCAAGCCCCCAAGACAAACCGTTGTCGGTTCGAATCCTACCTCGCCATGGGTGTTTTTGAATGTCCCAGGGGGTGCAGTGTAGATCCAGAGTCTTAATACACAGTCCAGTTACCATCTCCACAGAGAGATCCATCTAGTAGACAGGGGAGTTCAATGGTGAGACATTTAATGGACATCTAGTTGACAGGGGGGCCCAATGGGTGTCCCAGGGGGTACAGTATAGACCCAGAGTCTTAATTTACAATATTCACAGAGAGACCCATCTGTTAGACAAGGGGGCTCAATGGCGAGACTTTTAATGGACGGGGGGGGCGAAGCCTAAGATAGTACAAGCCCAGATCCAGATCATGACCTTCCTGTGAATTCACAAACCATTTTTTTTAATACAAACATTAAGAATTTAATTCTTTATGTAACAGTATTTTTATTTTATTAATTTTGAAAACATTTTTCACATAAAATTGTTATTTTATATGCTTGACCACAGTTGTGACGTCACTGTGAAGGACATGAAATAAATCTATTTATGCTTGCATATTTATTTTTCTGTTTCAGGATTTCTGTTCATTATGCTTTAGTTTATTAAGTTTTAAAACCAAAAATGGTGTTTATCTTATGTAAAATTTGTAAGCAAAAAGTGGACTTTATACACTTCCAAAATCATGTTAAAACGTCTTTACATTTAGCAAACCTTCCTTCAAGAATTTTAATAACAGGTGATCTATTTTAAATTTTGTTTAATTAATTTAATTATCTTTGTTTAGGGACATTCAAGACTACTCAATTGTATGCATATTTTTCACAATTTGGTCAAATAAAACAGATAGTATCAGTATCAAACACAAATCTTGAAATTACTTATGAGGATCCAAATATTCATTCTTTAATTATCCATCATGAGCATACATCTATAGGAAATAATTTAAAATTTTCCTGGTACAGTAATACAGGGAAATTTATTCATTTTTCGAAACAGGAAGAACTCACCAGTATGTATAGTCTTTACATTTCTATGGATTTAGTCAATTAACTAAATTCAATATTTTCTCTACATTAAAAATGTTATAACAAATCTAATATATCTTTTTTTAGATATGGCTACCAATCATATAGTAACCTTAGCAAACCTTTTAAAAGATTCACCGACATTTTCCGACCAAATGACAATTTTTTCCAACACTCTTGAAACGTTTAGAGATGATTTTCGACGAAAATGTGAGACTGTTCGTGGTTATTTATTATCAACTTGTGATACAGTCACACTATATGGTTCAAGTACATTGGATTTGGATGAATTTAACAGCACTTGTGATTATTACGTAGAGACAAACAAACGAATTTTAAGTTTGTTAAACTCTAGTGGAAGATTTTTTGATATTGCGATAACAACTGAAGGTGCGAGATGTATTTATAACTATGATGGAGTCAAAATGGTTTGTTGTTTAAACCTGAATAACAAATTGTATTTAAAGACTTCTGAATTGATAAAGTATTACTTAACAATTGATGAAAAGATTGCACAATTAATGGTTCTGGTGAAGATACTCGTGTTTTGTAATATTCCAGATGATAGATGTACAGTTTCTAACTATATGTTATACCTCATGGTGATTTTTTTCCTGCAACAAGAACCGTATAAGTTACCTACAGTGATTTTACTACAAGATGGGGCAACACCTCATTTAATCGATGGTTGGAATTGTAGTTTTCAACCTAAATCGTGTAATACTGAAGCTATTAACAACGTAACTTTGCTTCAGTTACTTCAGGATTTTTGTAATTTCTATTCTGACTTTGATTACTTCTCTTGTGTTATTTCTCCATTTGTGGGTTATACAATACCGAAATTGTTTTTTGTGAAACCGTATAACTTACCTGAATGCTTTAGTAATTACATAAATTCGAAGAATGATCTTCGGATGGATTCTGGATTATGTATTCAAGATTTTTTTGATCATACAAACAATGTTTCGAAAGATTTAACTTATGAATTTTGTGGAAAATTAACAGCAATGTGTCGATCTCTTGTGAATTTAATTAATTTAGGAGAGACAGGATTACTTTACAATTTGTTTATACATGGGAATGATGGTAGTAAAATTCCGATACATCAATTTGATATTATTGTAGAAAATTATGAAAATGAGAAAAAATGTAGAGATCTTGTTAGAGATATGATTCATAAGATTCTTAGTCAAGTATTATATTTCTCTGTTAAAAAGACAGAAGATAATACTCGGATTATATACAAATGTATATCAAAACAGAATATTTGGTATGAAAGAATCTATTGTCAGAAGAAAGTAGTACAAGGAGCGAGTTTTAATACTGCTTTAGATCTAGAAATTGCAACTACATCATTTGTTATTAAGCAGTATTCATTACTACAAACAGGAGAAACAAATATAGAATTGACGTTTAGTAAAAATCCATATAGAGTAACAGTTCATATAGCACAAAATACAGTTCCACAGTATCACATGGAACATTTCTTGCTAGTCTTACTGAAAAATCATTTAGTAAAAAAACACAAAGACAAGACAGAAAAACTAAATAATGAAACAAAAATGAAAATTGAAACAATTAAAAAGGCAATAACAGGTGATTATAGCTTATCATGTCAGTTATCTTTACTCCTCCTGAAACATCTTTGTCCAAAAGAGAAAATTCTGGTAGATGCACCGGTGATACTCGGCGAAATAAAAACAATTTTAAAGCCTCACTATTCACAAATTAAACTTCAGATTTTTGGCTCGGTTATTCTAAAATTGAATGACTGTTTCAGTGCTTTGGATTTCAGTATGACTCTGGATAAAAAGATTAGCCTCACTTGTCTCGTTGAAGCTTTAAAAGAGTCAGATAATTTCTCGAATGTTTCAATCGGAAAAAAAGGACAAGTTGAAGTGATCCAATGTACACATAAAAAATTTAATTTCGTTTGTAACTTATGGTTAAAAAATGAAATTTGGTTGTGTAACACTGAACTTGTGAGGTTCTATTTTAAAAAACATATGGTACTGAAAGAGTTACTGCTGATTGTAAAATTTTGGATGATTTCTTGTAATCTTGAGGAGTTTTTTCCGACTTATGTGATATATATTTTGTTGATTTTTTACTTTCAACAAGAAAAAAAGTTACCGAGTGTTAAACAATTGCAAGAGAAGATTCCACCAAAAACTAAAGAAGGATGGAATTGTAATTTTACTAATTCAGATGAGAAATTACAAAATCTCAATCTTTACAATAATTTGCGAGATTTTTTTCAATTTTATAGCAATTTTAATTATATATCTTACGTAATCTCGCCTTATATCGGTACAGCTGTTCCTAAAATTGCTCTTACAAAACCCTGCAATTTGAAATTGTTTCCACAACTTGATAATAAAGAAGAATTTTTTGTAAGTCGAGGATTATGCATTCAAGATTTTTTTGAACATTCTGTGAATCTCACAAAGAAAGTTCCTGCGAATATAGCAGGAATTTTTGGAAATCTTTGTCAGAAAACTTACAAAGCTTTGACTTCGCGAATTCCCCAATTCAAAACATTTGAAACACAGGATAATTCTAACTGTTTTTATATAGAAATGGACAAAAATAATGACGAGTACTTGTGGCGTCTTTCAGTTAAAGAACACACTTTAACAATTTTAAAGAAAGTCATGGGTTGTATTGTTGTCAAAGTTGAAAATCTGTCGAATTCTCATATTAAGTATACAGTAATTGAGCTTAAAAGATTTTGGGTTGGTAGAGAAAAAATCCTGAAGAAACTTCTGAAAGACTTACCAAAGAATTGTAGTGATATTGATAAAGATATAGCAGTTACTGAAAATATCACTCAGACGTTTCCAGGAAATGCTGATTGGGAGTCACAACTTGAATTAGAATTTGTTAAAAATCCAACTCGTGTTGAGATAACGTTTAAAGGAAGTGATAGAGAGGCTCTTGTTGCTCATTTTTTCTACACGAGATTAGTCACACTTTTGGGGCTAAAAGAAGGCTCAAAAATTGAGACACACGAGGATTTGGGGAATTTACCTGAGTGGACCTGTAACTACGTTAAATTGTACAATCCGATTGTGAAATCGCTTCAAAAAGGCGACTCTTTGTACTCTCACATTGCTGAAGAAGCGAAAATAAGAGACTCAATTCAAACAGATCTGGATTCAGCTTTAGATCCGATTTTTACCAAACCGAGAATTATTGGTTCGAGTCACATTGGAGTGAGGTTCTCTCAAGATATTGTTGATTTCTACGTTGAAAATACAAGAACTCATAAAGAAACCGAAATTGCAACAATGAAACTCCTTCAGTATTTAATTGGGAAGAGTTCAGATTTCTGTGAGGTCCTTATTGTGAAAAACAAAATTCCTGTTATTAAATTTAAACATCAAAAAACGGGGAAGATATGTCAGTTGAATGTGAGGTACAAAATCTCGCAAAGGACAAGTGACCTTATCCGAAATTATTTCAATCACGCAAATCTTAAATTACTTTCGGCTGTTATTAAATTCTGGAGTGTTCTTTGCAAATTTAAGGATGAGGATGGCATTTCGAGTTATGTTATCAATCTTCTGATAATTTTTTACTTGCAACAGGTGTATAAAGTTGAGTCTGTCACAGATTTACAGAAGAATCTTGCTGGTGAGATTGTGGAGGGCTGTAATTGTGCTTTTAAACCTCCTGATTTATCTGAGATTAAAACAGATCTGAATGAGTTAATTTGTGGTTTTTTTAAATTTTATGGCAATTTTGATTATATTTCGTTAATTGTTTCGCCGTATTCTGGTGTTTCTGTTGAGAAAACTGGTTTTTTGGAAGTTCCGAATTTTAGTTTGAGTTGTGGACTTTGTGTTCAGGACCCTTTTGACCACTCAAATAACGTTTCATGTGCGGTTAGTTTAAATTCATCAGGGAAATTCGCAGCTTTATGTCGAAAATCTCTGGAAATTTTACAAAATGCGGGGGTGAATGTCTTGCTGACATCGTGTTTGTCTTTGAAATTTTGTGGGTTTAGTATTGAAAAAAACTGTGATAGAAGTGACCGGGACTGGATGCAATTTATCAAAATTAATACTTCGAAGATTTTGGAGGATATGTTAGGGTGTAAAGTAGCGTCTCTTGGAAATCCTGAAGCTCTTTGTGTGATTTATAATTGTGTTTTGAATTACGATATTTGGACACATCGATTATCTGTTTTGAAAGTTCTTAATGAAGATTTAAATAAAGAAACAGCTGCTACAACATTTATAAAAGACACGTATAGTGCTACTTGTTTGACGAAATTTGTTTTTGATATGAGTTATGATGAGAAGAAAAAGGCGGTTCAAGTTGAAGTGAAAGGAAATGGAGATATTTTTCATTTAACACATTTTGTTTATACAAGATTAAGAGAAATTTTGGAGAAGGAAAATAGTGAAGGTTCTGATATGGACATTTCGTGTAAGTTTAAAATTATTTTATTTTTATTTTTTATATAACGAAATATTCTAGTTGAGGACTCTTCGGAGATGAATGAAGATAAACAAGAGTGTGAGGAATCTACAGATTTTGGTAAGTTGTATTAAGTTTAGACAGTTGGTAATAGAACTCGTTAAGTCGTCAAAAATAATTTTTTGTGGCGCCGGGACTGACTCGTGTTTAACACTCAACTTAGACATAAAAAAAAACAATAATATAAATAAAATTTAAAAACAAGTTCGAAATGTAACACTGTCTATGTTTATAAAAGAAATTCTTGAAACTGATAATTGCTGATTATTACGCGCACCTGTATTTAAGTTTCGTGATAATAAAAGTAGTTGGGTGTGTGTGAAGATTCATTAATTAAATCCTAATTAATTTTTGTTATAATTAATTAACAAAAAACAGCATTAAGTATATGTATTTTCTACAAAAACAATGAGTAAATTACGTAATAGATATTCGGAGAAAAAGCGAAAAGAAGAGAGAAATTCTCTTGGGTTTTTACATTTAATCGTAATGAAAATTGTGCTTCAAAAAAGGCCGTAAAAAGGTAATAAAGTTTATTTTTTGAATTGAAATTTTTGTTAATTATATGGGATGATTCAAAAGTATTTTGTTAATCTCGAAAATCTCCAAAAATATATTGTCTTGAATTACAAAATTGGGAGATTTCAAAGTTATAAAGGTATAAGAAACCCCCCTTTTTGGGAGAGGGAGGGATATTCCAAAAAACGCTTAATTGATTATTATAAAATTTGGTACATAAGCACAGTTAAATGTCTTCTTTTTATCGATAATAGTGAATTTTTTTTTTTTCGTTATTAACCCCCAATTTTTATATCAAAAATAAATATGCCAATGTATTCTGAATAAAAAGCAAGAATGAAAAATTCCGATAAAACATACCGTTTTTCAGATATTTACGTTTAAAGTATAAAATAGACTTTTAATCTCTAACTTTGGCGCCCTCTAGCTGCTAAACGGTGCAACTTTCTATAGAGGTAAATTGTGTTAAATTGCTTTATTTTGACCTGAAAAACTTGTTCTAGTTTTAGATCTATTTTATTTTGGATAGATTGTGTACAAGTGCTAACCGATTGGTGGTAAAATAAAGCCAAAATTGCTTTTTACAAGTTATTCTGCGTGTGGTACCTGCAAAGAGATAACATTCTAAGCTCTTCTGCGTGATTCAATTATAGAAAATTGAGATTATTTTAAACGAATTAATTAATACTAGGTTATCTTGGAAAAACTAAAAATTCCTCAATAGATGAACCAAAAACAGTGTTTAAAACCTGGAACTTAACATTTCTTAAGTGTGCTTTAAATAACAGACGAAATTGTTTTATTAATAAACTATTTTGAAAGATATTTATTTGTTTTACCATCAATCGTTTTATAATAATGAAATTTTAGGTTATAACGTTGTTATCAGTTAACATAAGACAATTTTTTTTTGCAAATTTTTATTATTGTGGTGCTGTATTTCTAGTTAATATAATGCTCCATAATATACAACGAATTTAAAAAATACTATTATCAGTTTTGGACTTAAATCAAATTATCAAAGAGTTTTTTTATTGATGTTGTTCTTTTCTCATTTTTTTACAAAATAAGTAAGAATTATATTATCAACTGACCGTGGCTGATTAGTGGAACGAATTTTTCGTCGAAATCGTTTTAAGAAGAGTCTGTTGTAAATAGACATGGGGCCTTCTTTTAGAAAAATTTTGAAATTATCACATTCTCATTGGACAACCTTTGGCTTTGATTATGGTAAAAATTATAAAGGTTTAAAATAAGAAATTTGTATTTTTTTTTGCGTTATAAACAAGGATAAGACGTAAGTCACAATATTTTTTTTGCATTTGTTTATTTATTTACGACTAGTTATTAATCTATAAACTTAGTATTTTAATTATTTTTATTTTTTTACGCGCACAATCAATTAGTTTTCTCCCCACTTATTTCTATGGTCAAATATTTACAGCGAACATGCGCATTAAAAAACAGTTTATCCAAAAGTTGGTTTTTTTTGTTTATTGTCGTCTTAGAGTGACGTCATACTATGTTATCAATGTTCACAATATCATACTTTTTACAAATAATAATAATATTCTTTCTACCATGAAGTTACACTATGATATATAGAAGTCATGACGTCACTAAAAGCGCGAACTTTGAAACACTGTCATTCGATGAAAAAAAATACCGTGATACTATAATTAAAGGAAAAATAGTGGGGTGGTACGCCCGAGTAGTTGGTAGCCGCGTCCGTATTTGAGTCTTGACACATTTTTAAGTTAGGTACTATATAATAAAGAATATATGACGAGCTTGTCAAATTTGAATTTTATTATGACATTTAGTATGTGTTACCAACCCAACAAAAAAAAATCACAATTATTTTTAGTATTCCGGTACCTTGCAAAAGTTGATCTTTTATTCCACAAGCGATGAAAAAATCCACTAAATAAAACAAATATGACTTCAAAATGCCCGCATTTCATACTTTAAACATTTTCTATTTATCGATAAGTCAGATTTCTTTTATGTTTACCGAACCTTGCCGAACGTGAACGAAGTCTCTTCCATTTTGATTCGAGAATTTCAAATATGGCTTTCGGCCATCTTCGTTAGTTGTTTATAGTTTTATCAGTAAAAAACTTGCACGGTAAGTTTTATTTTTGAATAATTTCGTAATTATATGAGAGTTAGATAAAAACTAGTATGTTTAGCGTGTTTGTAGAGTGTTTTTATGCGTTACAGCATCATTTTTTAGGTTTAAAATTTGACTTTGTTCGCGGTACCGATTCAGACTCTTTGAACATGCGCGTTGGGCGTTCGCGGTGCTACAATTACGAATTTAAATTACTTACTTAATTGTAAATTTAATTAATTCTGATTTATTTTGAAATACACTGTATATGAAATGTAATTCTATCAAAAATATTTTGACAGTACAAATGAAGAAAAAATAAAATAGGTGGCTTTGATTTGAAAATGGTTTTAAAATTGGTCACCAGAGGGCGTATTTTTGAAATTCCCGATTCCCGTCATTTTTTAAATGTTTTTTTTTCCTTTCAGATCATTGCGAAGAATTTAAATTAGGCGTAATTGCTCGTTTATATGAAACATCAACTTTTGACGAGCAAATGGCGACATTTTTGCGAAATACTCGTATTGAACAAGATGAACTAGAAAATAATCGAAATCTTATTCAAAAAGATTTAACTGAATCTTTACAAATGCGGCTACCTTCACACAAAATACAGTTTTTTGGCTCAATTGTTACAAATCTCGGAAATATAACAAGTATTTTTGATATTAATATCGAAAATATTAAACCAGAAATGACTACATTCGAGTTAGCCAAAAGCTGTCTTATGAAAAGTAAACGATTTTCAAGTGTTTTAATTACTAGGAAACAGTTTCCAGTTATTGAATGTAAACATATTGAGACTAAAGCAAAGTGTAATTTGCATATATTAAACAAAATGTGGGTATGTACTAGCAATTTGATAAGTTATTACTTAAGTTTGGATCAAAAGTTGCAAGATTTGATGTCTCTGGTTAATTTTTGGGCTGATTGTTATGGCCTAAAACAGAACTTTTTTACCAGCTACACTCTGTATCTTATGGTAATATTTTACCTTCAACAAGAACCGTATAAATTACCACGAGTGAAAGACTTGCAAAAGAATATAACACCAGAAATGGTGAATGGATGGAATTGTGCTTTTAATAAGCTTAAATATGATTCTCCAGCTCTTAGAAATACATCAGTTCTTAACTTAATCATCGAATTTTGTCGCTTTTATGCAAATTTTGATTATATTTCTTTTGTTATAACTCCGTTTTTTGGATCAGCTATTGGTAAAACACGTTTTCGGTTTTCGGATCAGAATTTTCCTCTTAATTCTGGTATTGCAATTCAGAATTTATTTGATCTTTCAATGAATATAACATCGGGGATTTCTCTAGAATGTATAGGGAAATTTGCAGCTCTTTGCCGAAGTTCTGTTGAGATTTTAACAAAGAATCCACAAATTACACAATTATTACGAATAAATCCCGAAATTAGTTTTGAGATTGCGAATTATTTTCCACGAGATTTAGACAAGTGGAAGCTAATGGTTAAGGGAAATGTTTTGAAAGTTTTAACAGTAGATTTAGGCTGTAAACTCAATCATAAAAATTATATTGAAGCAAACCAGTTTGGTTTTGATTGCGAAGTAGAAAGAAATCAAATTGAGAATGTTTCAAAAATTTTCTCACCTGTTGAGACAAATAAACAGAGAATTGTTACGTCTTTAGAGGATTTAATAGAATTTTCAATTGAAGTCACTGTTAGTGAAAATATTTGCAAGATTTTACTAATAGTGAAAGAAGAAAACCGAAATGATTTAATTTTTTTTATAACTCATGTTATGTATGTCAAACTTTTGGCTTACCTATCGGAAAAACCGGTTATTTTTGAAAGAGAAGATAAGTCTGAAGAAAGTAAGTTATCACCTCTTATTAAATCTTTTACATTTTATTTTTTTTACTAGAGTCACCTGAATTTGTTTTTGAAAATGATCAAAATGTAGAAAACACGGATTTTACCGAGTCAAATGAGAAGATTGAAGATGTTGAGAAATGTGAACTAAACGAAGAAATTTGTGTTGTAGCAAGAGATTATCTTGAAAGTCCGCTTTCTTCAGAAAGTGACAAAAATGATGATTTTGAAGAAGGTGAAATTGTTGAAGAAGCAGAAGAAGACGTACCATCTGATTTCTTTGATGACTTTTCCAAAGAAGATTTCTTAGATGGTCTTGATAAACTTGATATTGATAATATAGATGATACAACAATTAAAGAAGAGGTACTTTCTAAATCTAGTTCAAGATCTTCAAGTCCAAAACAAGATTCTAATATTGAAAACAAACCAGTTATAAAGCAACAACGCTCTAGATCTATTTCACGAAGTAGAAGTCGTTCGTCTTCTTTCTCACGGAAAAGTCATCGTAGAAGTCGAAGTTCCAGTTCAGATAGTTCAAGAAAATCAAAGAAAAGAAGTCGTTCGAGAAGTAGATCATCATCTAGGAGAAGTGAGAAATACAAAAAACCAAAAAGAAATACATTTCTTGAAGACATCTGGGATAAATTAAACAAAATTAGTACACCTACGGTACAACCTGTTATTAATAATATGCTCCCAAATGAGTTTGCAATGCAGGTGCCTGTTTTACCGGTACCTATACCACCAGTGCCTCAAAATTCTGATCCTGTTTATTATATTAATAACAGGAATGTTATAAATCAGCCACAAAATGTTAATTTTAATCTGACCGGTAATACAGATTTTACTCAGCCTACTTGTGTTCAAACAGCAGGATATCAGCCTGTGGAGAATATCGATCAAGTAAGAATTTTTGAGTTTTGATTGGTTTTATATCTTTTTACAGTTTTTTGTAGAGAAGAAGATCTCTATTAGTGATTTTTTAGCAGTTACTTCTCAACGTGAAGGTAATTGTATTAATATTGTTATACAAAGGGTTATTTATCTATAGTATATTATAATATAAAGCCCATTCTGAATTAAAATCAATTGTCAAAGTGTTTTAAGGTTGGTAACTTCATTTAAAATTAGCCTTTTAGTTTCGTTTCCATCGCAGTCTAACAGGGTTCCAACATAATTTCAGAATTTTTGACACTGACAATTGATTTAAAGAAAAAATAAGCTTTATGTAGGTATTTTTGCCAGCTAGGTAACTAACCTTTTGTGTAACAATATTTACCTTGTAATATTAGTTAATAATTATTTTTTTTTTCAGTGAAAGCATCATCTCAAGAGGAGTTAGAAAAGAAAACTAAAAGTAAATATATTTAAACTGTTTTTTCAACTTGCCAATTTTATTTTTTTCTAGTAATATCTCGTTGCCAAAAAGCTATTCGATTTTTAAGTGAAGATTTATGTTTTCCGGATCGATTTATAGTTTACCCTTCAAAACCAAAACCTCCAGTAGATAATATAAAGCACAAATCTCCTTTACACCGACAACCGAAAGTAGATTTCCGGTATACTTCTCTTGTCCTTTCCAATGAGATCGATATATTCTCAGAAACTCTCGATCGAGTTTTGCAAAAGCTTGATTTGATGACACGAAATAATAACGTAGATGATTTAATAGATGGAATAACAACTGCATTACAACACAGTTCAGTTATAAGCAGAGAAACAGTTGCGGCTATTTTGAAAGCTTCTTTTTTGGATCTAAGTAGTCTAAATTGCGACTGTAAAAAAAATAAGAGTCTTGCAAATGTTGGAATACAGTCTCGAGTTGAAAATATGAGTGTGAGCACTCAAGTAAACGAGAAAGATTTGACTTCAATGAGAAATATGATATTAAATGATTCTACAGCATATTTCACTTTGTTTGGTCAACGTGAAAATGGTGTACGTCTTGAGGATTTTTCTAGTGAAAGAGGAACGTCAGTGCTTCATAATGAGAGGAGATATTTTGCTCAGTTCTTCCCTAATAACTGATGATTTTAACACAGTTATTGTTCCTAAGAAAGTATTGTTTCAGTTAATTGTAAGTTAAGAATTTATTTTTTGTTACTTTGTTATTTTGTAAAAATAATGTAAAAAGTATAAATAAACAAATTGTGTGCTTTTTCATTAAAACGGATGCTTTTTGTAAATTTTTGGATCAAGTGATTGTATATTAAAAGTAAAAAACACCCAATAGCACCAAACAATTTTACTTTGCACGATGCACGTTTCGACAACAATGTTGTCATCCTCAGGTGAGGAATTAAACAGTTTAAATTTTCCACTTGAGGATGACAACGTGCGTCGTGTAAAGTGAAATGTTTGGTGCTATTGGGTGTTTTTTCCGTTTCATTCTACACACCAAGGAGAAGTTGATCATGTATTAACAAAGTTTTCTGAATGATAGTCCCCATTTTAAGATGTTTGACACTGTTATTGGTCATAATGAATAAACCACTCACCCACTTTTATAGAGTCAAGGACCCAACTTTGTTTTTTCTAAATATTGAAATTACAAAATATTTTATAATTTGTTGTACCTCCTACATCGTGTAACGGTAAAATTTTAGTAATATTAACGTCTGTAAAAGAGATTTTTACAGACGGTTACATAAAAAATTTTTTTTTGAAATTATTTGTATTTTAGTATTGCGAAGTTGGCAACACTACTGGTTGAAGGCGGCAAATAATAAAGTTAGTTGAGCGTTTTTAGCTTGCTTTAAACAATTTTCTGTACAAATAATTAATTAGAAATTTAACATTTAGTCAAAATTTAACTTAAACAGCTAAATTTGAATAAAATAAGATATAAAACAAGTAAAATAAAACCAAAAATAAAATTTAAAAATGGCTAACCACAGGACGTAATCTTTAGTTTCTAAATCCGGTTTTAATTTATTAAATTATTATTTCAGATAATTTTTCAGATTCTGTTTGTTAATAAATATTTAAACAATGTTTAAAATAATTTTTTTGTCCCAATTTCTCCTTTTTTCGTTGTAATAAATTTGATCTGGCGCGACCTTGACGAATTGCAAAAATGGCGTGCATAACAAAGTGGTGAAGAAGCAATTTGTGGCGAAATTCCTGTGAATTCAGCATTTATAGGCTCGTTTAAGGCATTTTCTGTTTGCTTAATGTGTAAATGTCCAAAAACGATCTGTTTTTGAGTAAAACTTTATCCTGGCTTCTGAGACACGCCGCCCCTCAAGAAGGCCTAACCTTATCTTCTGAGGGATTTATTCCCGTTTTGGAAATTCTAAACCACCGACAACTCAGAGGTAAATACACAGTTGAGGACATTAAACGAGTTGTTGCAACAAATAACAAGCAACGGTTTTTCCTTCGGGAAAACAAGGGGGTTCTGGAAGTTCGGGCTAATCAGGGGCATTCCTTATCAGTATGTTTTTGCTGTTTTAGAGTTTTAGTTTCAGTGTTTTGTTGTAGTCTGTTGTAGATTTAGAGTTAGTTCCTTTGACTGATCCTAATACTCGTGTAATACATGGGACGTATTTAAAAAATTTAGACGAGATCAAACGAATTGGTCTCAGTCGTATGTCAAGAAATCATATTCATTTCACACATGACTTACCCTCAAAATTAAATAAAAACGTAGTTAGTGGTGCTAAAACAAATGCACAAGTTTTTATTTATATTGATTTAGAAAAAGCACTTGCTGATGGTATTAAGTTTTACAAGTCTTCAAATGGTGTTATTTTGAGTCCTGGTAATACAGAAGGTATCCTCGAACCGAAGTATTTCCAGAAAATTCTTACAAATAATGTCACAAAGACACAAATTTCATTGTAAAATTTGTGATGAGAAAGTTTCTGAATTTGAATGGGGAGCGCACTCAAACACCCAAAGACACCTGATTCAAACCCCTAAAACCTTCACAGCTAAAGGTAGTCTTAACTTCTTTTTATTCTTTTAGCTAATCAAGCATTTTTAGGTACATTTGACAGCAGTAAAGCCCCTGAAGTCAATACATATTTCTCAAAATTTGGCGAAATTGAAAGTTTTAAAGTCACAAACGAGGAAGATAAAACCCTGATTGAGTATACCCTGAAAGATGTAAAATCTCTCTCAGAAATTATCCATCAAAACCATAAAATTTTTGACCAAGAATTAGAAATAAGCTGGACTCCAGTTCCTAAGAAATCATTTAAAACGAAAAAAGCGCGCCAACGCCAGCGAATCTTAGTACAGCCCCAAACTGTTGTTACACCACCCTCGGCAAGTGAAACAACACAACCCCCGAAAATGACAACTGGTAAGTCACTTTGTTATTCTCGAAAGACAGTTTGCATGAATAGAGTTCATGAATTGACTATATGCAACTGAGGGGGCTGATGAGGGCGCCACTGTTGCATTATCAGCTGATTTATAACAAGCTCAAACTTATTCATTATATCATTTTGTCAAACAGCTGATTTGATGCACATAAATATAGGTTTTCTTTTTAATGCCCTTGTATATATAACATATAAATATAACACAACATATACAACAATGTGTTGAAAAGAATCAAATAACGGCAAATAAATAAAAAATGGAGTATAATTAAAAATACCCTTTGTTGGACCTCCTTGGCGTGTGGAATAAATCGAAAAATACACCCAATCACACCAAACACTTTTCTGTACACGACACATGTTTCGGCAGCGATGTTACTACTTTCAAGTCAAGCTGAATACTGCATAATTTACAAAATTGCTCGGCCTTTTATACGAGTCGATTTTATAAGCTTAAAAACCAAATAATAGAATTTATTACTTTTTGTGACAGCTGACATTTTTTTTTCTTTTACATTCTTTGTATATTAGTCGATTACACAATAGCTTAAATAAAATAATCTCTTTGTTTTATTGTTAAGCTACTGTGTAATCGACTATAAAAAAAAGTGTCAACTGTCACAATAAATCAAATTTTAATTTATTACTATTGTGTAATCGACTAATATACAAAGAGTGCAAGGTGACAATCTGTCAGCTGTCAAAATAAATTATAACCTATATTACAATAGTGATTTTCTTAAAGCAATAAACTATAAACAAAGAGTGTAAGCAAAAAACTGTCAGCTGTCATAATAAATCAAATTATAATTTATTGCTATTGTCTAATCGACTATTATACACAGAGTATAAGTGAAAAAGTGTCAGCTGTCAAAATAAATTATAAATTATGTAATAATAGTGATTTTCTTACAACATACTATAACTTTAGTATGTTCTATCTTTCATTTTCTCTTTTTTCCATATGAAATTTGTAATGTGTATGAGAGAGATAGAATCATACAAAACGAAGGATACAACATACCAATTGGTTATAGTATGTGCTTTAATAAAATCATTAATGAAAAAATATCAGCTGTCACAATAAATCAAACTATACTTTATTGTTATTGTGTATTCGACTAAAATACACAAAGAGTGTAACTGAAAAACTGTCAGCTGTCAAAATAAATTATAACTTATGTAATAATAGGGATTTTCTTACAACATACTATAACTGTAGTATGTTCTATCATTCATTTTTTCTCTCTCTCTCTCTCTCTCTCCCCTCCATATGACATTTCTAATATATATGAGAGAGACAGAACTATACAAAACGAAGAATGAAACATACCAATTAGTCTATTATACAATGACAATAAAATATTTGATTTATTGTGACACCTGACAGTTTTTTGCTTACACTCTTTGTTTGTAGTTTTATAGAATAGCTTAACAATAAAATAAAATGATTTTTTTAAAGTTATTGTGTAAACGACCAGTATACAAAGAATACAATGGAAATAATGTGTGTTCGTTAAAAAAAAAAACTCGTAGCAAGCCATGACATTGTTACGTATGTCGTACGTGACCCCATACAACAACTTGATGAAATTAATGAAAATTTGGTTGAACTGAATAATGTGATAAATAATGTTCGAAGACGATATGCTTTATGTGTTCAGCATCAAGGAAGACATTTTCAACAGTTTTTGTAGGTAATAAATGAATATTTTTATAAAAATGTATTTTTGTTTTAATTGTCGACAAGTGAGGTTATGAGATCTGTCAGTTTGACAAGTGTGTAAAGATTAATCACAGACATACAAAACAATTGTTTTTTAGTTTCAAAGCACTCTAGAGTTTTTTTTAAAAAAAACACACGATATAAATCTCAGCTGTCACAATAAATAATAAATTATTTTATTTTTAAGGTATTATGAAATCGACTCGTATAAAAGGCCGATCGATTTTGTAAATTATTCAGCATTCAGCTTGACTTGAAACTGGTAACATCGCTGCCAAAATGTGCGTTGTATACAGAAAAGTGTTTGGTGTGATTGGGTGCATTTTTCGAGTGTAAGTGAATAACTGGCAGCTGTCATTATAAATTATATCACAGAGAGTGTGAGTGAAACTGTCAGCTGTCAAAATAAATATATTTTTTTAAGTAAAGGGCTACAGTAAATTACTATTGGGCTAATTTCAAGTTGAAATACCGGTAGTATCGCAAATTTTAATATTTTTTATGGCAACAACCAAATCACAGTCCCGAATTCTTGTGAAATTCCTTAGAAACAAAGATACTACCGGTATTATTTCAACTTGAAATTAGTCCATACATCAACAAACGACTCTTTCCTGGTAATTTGTATTTGCACCGCGAGGTGGCGTTTAGTCTATCTTAGCTATAGGATCACTTAATATATTAAGGGTAGCGCCAACTCTCTACATCTCACTCTCGGACCTCTCTTTTAATTTGAATCCAAACTATGCAAACGAATTACCAATGTAGGCAACATAATATATCCAAAATCCCTAGAAATGTATTTAAAACCAATTTAAAACTATTTCTATCTTTGTTTTACTCTGTGCGTGTATATAGCTGTCTCTTTTAATTTGAAACCATGTCTAGTGATTTCCATTGGCGCTACCCGTATATTCAGTGATCCTACTTAGCTATCTATATGACTTTATGACGTGTTTTGAAACCAGTTACTTATATGAACTATTTTTTGGGTACATTTTAAGTTTTTTAGGAGTTGAAATTTTAGTATATAATAACTAAGTAATACAGAAAAATAGCATGCTGTTTAAAAAATATGGATTGGATTATAGAATTCAGTTTTTGCTTATATCATGTCAAAGTGATATATGTCAAAGTGATCAAATCAGTTCCCCCAGCAATCGAGTGATTTTTTATCTTATTCTTATCTCTCGTTACCTGTTTACTCAAAGTTTGTGTAACACGTGCTTAGCATGTCTTTACGTCCTCATTTTATTATTTTAGCTGAGCCAGAAGTGGCTAAAAATGCTATAATAACCAGCATTAAGGAGCCTTCAACATTTTCCGAGCAGATATCTCTTCTCCAAGCTAAACTTCAAGTAGATAAAGCCAAAATAGAAGCTAAACGTAAACTAATTTACAATGATTTACATACGGCTCTGGCATATAAGTTTCCATCACATGAAATTCATTTTTTCGGATCGAGTATCACCGGTTTGGATGTACAAGGAAGTGATTTAGATGTTTATATAGAGAATGTGAGAGATTCACATAAGCCTGACGTGGTAACGTTGAAAACTCTCAGATTTTTGATATTTAAAAGTCGAAAATTTTGCGATGTTTTATTGATTCCTGCAGCTAAAGTGCCGATTATTAAATGTATTCATACGAAAACACAAATTTGTTGTGATATTAATGTCAAAAATAAGGTGTCAGTGCAAAATAGCAAATTGATCAAGTATTACTTGAATCTCGATGATAAGATACGTCCCTTAATGATTTTTATTAAATTTTGGGCTGAACATTATGATTTGAAAAAAGTGAATTTTTTTTCAAGTTATGCTTTATACATGATGGTTATTTTTTATTTACAACAAGAACCATATAAGTTACCTACAGTGTTTGATCTACAGAAAAATATTCAGCCAGAAATTATAGATGGTTGGAATTGTGCTTTTAGTTCAATTGAATTTTCAAGTCCGGCACTGAAAAATGCAACGATTTTAGATTTAGCATTGGGATTTTTTCGATTTTATGGCGAATTTGATTATATAACAAATGTTATTTCGCCATATTATGGTACCTCAATTGATAAAGTTTCATTTTTGAAACCATTTAATTTACCAGAATGTTACCAGATTTATAATAATCAAAAATTAGTACTTCCAACAAAATCAGGAATTTGTGTACAAGATCCTTTTGAACATGCAAGAAATGTAACGTCTTCAGTGCCGCTTTTATGTACTGGAAAATTTACAAATTTATGTCGAATTGCTGTGAAAATAATCGAAAAAGGAGAAAAAGAATTATTACATAAATTAATAACAAATAATTCTGTTACAGTTTTTGGTTTTGTTATTAATAAAACTGGCACAATGACTGATGAAGAATGGATAAGTTCAGTAAAAGAGATTACTGTTAAACTTATAACTGATATATTAAAATTAAATATTTCAACAAAACAAAATTTTGGAACAGATAGTGTCACTTATAATGCTGTAGGAACACAAAATATTTGGGATAACAGAATCAATATTTTAAAGAATTTATTAACACAATTACCACCTGAAACAAATGAAATTGAACGAGAAATTGCTGTAACAACATGTATTTTAAAATATTTTCCACAAAATTTATTTACAGGTTTATGTTTAAATTTAACATTTAAAAAAAATCCAATGAGAGTTGAAGTGTTACTTAGGCAAGTAGGCAAAGCAAAACATTTTTTTCACGTTTATCATTTTATTAATATGAGATTGGTGAAATTTGTTAATTTGATTGAAACACGAAAAGTAATTTTAAATGCAGAAACTAATCCAAATAATGTAAATTCGATGGAAATCAAATCTGGTGAAAACAGCCCTGAAACAGCTAAGACCGGCCCTGGTAAGTTGAAAAGATGCGAGATATTGTCAAGTCAGATGAAATTTTTTTCGTAATATAAAAGCAGTATTTTAAAAATTGTGTATTTTAGAATAATTTATGACTTCGGTCACGATTTTATTTATTTTTAATATAAAAATACAATTTTGGACGTCAAAACTGCTTTTTAAAATATCACAAAGGTAAATCTGGCAATGTTTTAGTGCAGATTTGGTAATTTTATTTCTTTGAATTGACAACGCTGCTTATGGATAGTGTCCTATATTTAGTTGTTTATTTTTTTGGGGGGTTATGTAAATTGTAAATGTTTTTTTATTTGTAGAGCCAATTAAAACAGAAATAATGTTAAAAACTGAAGAAAAATTAAAAGAAGAAACAAATTCTTCTCCTAAAAACGAGAATAAAGATGAATCTCCAATTCAGGAAACAATTGAAATTAAAAGTGATAGTGGAGGTGAAGAAACGTCTAATCCTGAAGGAAAAGAAGCTGAAAACAAGGAGGAGGAGGAAGAAGAAGAAGATGTTCCACCAGACTTTTTTGATGATTTTTCTAACCAGGATTTTATGGATGGTTTAGATATCGTTGATGCATGGGATGAAGGATCTAAAGCGCTACCAATAGAACCTCCTGTGAAAGAAAAATTAGAAAAATCTGAAAAGAAGCATTCTCCGATTAGATTTTCTTCAAAAGAAAAAGTTCCTTCTAAAGAAAGATCTTCAGAAAGTCGAAGAAGACCTCGAACTCGATCACCACCAATTCGTCGTAGCAAACGTTCAAAATCAAATCCTAGGAGACGTTCTAGATCTCGATCACGTGGTAAGGTTCGTTTGAATGAACGTGAGCGTCGCGATCCTGAAAAAACAAGAAGAGATATAAATAGAGATAAAGTCAAATGTGCTAGAGATAGAGAACAGAAAATTGTAAATGATAAATTAAAACTTGTTGAAACTGGATTAGTACCACCAGGAACAGAAATGGATGTTGATTTAGGAACAATCATTAAAGAAAAACGTCGACCTAATACTAGAAGTAGCATGGAACGACGTTCACGTGATCCTCCTAAACCCCCCGAAAAGGAACGAAGATACAGAAGGAGTTCAAGTCGTGAGAATCGTAAACGTTATTCCCGAAGTCCTGTTTATAGATCGAGAATTCGCGAACGGGATTCATATCGCCGAAAACGTATTTCTAGCATAGATTCAAATATATCAGATCGTGAACTCTGGATTAGGTCGTCGCGGAAAAGAAGTAGGTCTAGGTCGCGGTCACGTTCACGTTCGCGAGGTTCGCCACGATTTAATAAATCGAAAAAGTACGAAGAGGCAAAGAAAAAAACGTTTCTGGAAGAACTTCGTGATAAACTCAATGAAACACGGACGCCTCTTCCTCCGGTTGTTCCTCCAGCACCGGTTGCTTACAATATTGGCTATCCTAATACTCTTCCGGTTCCATCTCCTGTTCCTCCTGTTCCAGTGCCTGCTCCTACACAGTTTTATTCACCGGCACCACCCGGTACTGCGATTCAGTACGATCAAAGCTTTTTTATTGGAAAACCGTATACCATGCCACAGCAGACACCAAATGTTGGTTTTAACATGATGCCAAATACAGGTAATGTTGTTTCTTTGCCTCAAAGACAAATAGCGCCGATACAACCAACAAGTGTTCATACACCGCCGCCTCCAGAATTTAATACCGAAAAAGTTACAAAGAACAAAGAGGAGATTAATAAGAAAACAACGGATGATATTGATAAAGTAATAATTTTGTTTATTTTGAGTGTTGGCGTTCGGATAATTTATTTCTTTTACAGTTGTTTGCGGATAAGAAGATTTCTCTTTCGGACTTTTTAGCTATCACAGCTAAAAGCGAAGGTGCGATTTCACTTTGTTACTATTATGTAACTACTTCTGTTCATGGCATAATAAGAGTCACAAACGTAATAAGTTGTAATTGGCGATTTCGGATAAGCAAGACGATATCTGGTGAGCTCTCAAGAAGTACAAAAAATACAGATTTTTTCAGTGTGTCCTAAGACACAAAATATTTGTTAAACAATAGCTGCATTCAGCTTTAACACTCCGAGTGCACCGCCTCTTTCCTTATCTACATCAGTGAGTCCATATATGACTATCTCTAACCGGTGCTTTTGACACTATATTTAAAACAACACACATTCTTTGTACACTCAGTTATTAGATTGGACAGAAAGAGCGTGCGTTGTCGCGAAAACAGTCTTTAGTAAATCCTGAATTCACATAATGCGACGGATTTATCTGTCCTAAATGAGACAAACAAAGACAGAGTATGTGCACTCGGAGTGGCAAAGTCGAACGCTCCTAATGTAAACACTAAAAATACATTTGTCGTCATGTGAAACAGCAAAATAGTTTAACAGATCAGCTGATTGAAATCGCCAATAAGACAATACGAGAAAACTTTCTTCTTCTCTCTTATTTATCGCAGTGAACAGAAAGTAGATTTTATCTTGTCTACTGGTATTAATTTTTAATTCTATTGTTAGTCCAATCGTCAAATCCCGATCATCTACAGAAAAAAATCAAGGGTAAGTGTGATTCTTTTTTTTTATTGCTGTGTACTTCGCATCTGACTAAAAAAATACAACGGTATGGTGCTTACAGTAATATCGCGATGTCAAGATGCAATCAGAGCGATGAGCGACGACCGTAAGTTTTCTGGACGTCTTATAGTGAAGCAATCCGCAGAACTCAAGATCAAATCAGATATTAAATATCAGTCTCCATTACGAAGAATTCCAATAGTACGTTTTAACTTTACAACTCCACCGAAAGTAACAGATGAAGTAGATGGTTTTGCATTGGCTTTGGATAGAATTTTACGAAGTGTCGGTATTGTGAAAGAGTCAATTAATTTAGACGAATCGGTTGAGTCTTTAACAAAATCGGCAAATAATTCGCATGTTGATGAAGATACCGCTTCTTTGACATGGAAAGCTGCACTACTAGGTTCTAAAAAACCTGAAGTGAGTAGTTGTGAAGAGTGTAAAAAACGTAAACAAAAGACATTTGTGGAAGTGGGATCACAGTGTGCGGATAATAAAGAAACGTGTAGTATTGGAATACAAGTAAATGATGAAGATTTAATTCCGGCAAAGAAAAAGAATGAGTCTATTGCACTTTTAACGCCGGCACAATTATTAGGGAAAATTAAAGAGAAAGAAAGTGAAAAAGAAACAATTCCGGAACAAGGACCAGAAAAGAAGAAAGTTGGAACGCCATTTACAAGTCCGGAAAAACGAAGACCGCCACCTACAAGAGGTAGAGGAGGCTTCAGGAATTCATTTCCACCACGGGAACGAGTTTATTACGAACAAGAGGTGTATTTGGAAGAAGAGGAGTTCTTTGAAAGACCTCGATCAATATATGAACATCCAAATGAAAATTTTGGACGTAGATTTGGAGGACCTCCAGGTCGGTATCCTCGAGAGTATGTAGAGGAAGAGGAGATGCATTTCCCTGAATACAGTCATCCGTATCCAAACAGAGGAGGTAGATTCGGCCCTAGATTTTAAGTAATTGCTTTTATTGTATTTGCAAATTTTGAGTTCCTGTTTCTATTGTCTTTTATGTTGAGAATGCACATTAATTTCTTATGTTATAATGTTATTAAAATTTAATAAACATCTTCATATGTTTGTCTGTTTATTTCTTCGGACGAATCTCGTTGGGGTAGGCAATGGAAGAACGCAGTCGCCCTAATTTAAGTATTGATCTTCGTCTAGCGTACAAGGAGACCAGACAACCTTCGCAAATCTCCTATTAAAACAAGATCTTGATGCTGGCCTCCTGTCACAAATTGAACAATTTGCGATTTATTTTTAGCCCTTGAGAGGGTGTTAATGTGGGACTTGTTTCAATATTTACGTAAAAATCACAGATGAAAGGCCGCGAAACGGAAATTACATACGATGTGGGCGTCGTGACGTTGACGACGGTCAATTGCACGTTCTTATCTTGTTTGCGCTTTGTTGTTTAATCCTGTAATCAACAAGTTTTTGGTTTTTACGATTAATTGCGGGATTTCAAACGGGTAGAAGTAATTGGAACTAATTGTTTCAAACTAAGATTGCGAGCTTAAGGCTTTTTTGAGATAATTATTACTTTTATGAAAATTATTCAATGATGAAACTTGTAATTGTTGCAAGGTCGAGTGACTGGAATTAATAAAAAATGATTGTTTCATAAGAAATGACGCTCAGAAAGCGCAAAAAGTTGAAATAAACTAAGAAAAAGTCGTGAGACAAGACTATATGCAGGGTTGTTCACGTAAAATTACACAATTATAATTTTCCGGTTTAAGACGAATATATTCGCTTTACAGTGCGCTACTCATAGCGAGTATTTCTGTACTCTGTATTTTTTTTAGAAGTGCCTATTTATGGTATTAAACGTAAATATTGATCGGCTATCGCCTCGATTTTACAAAGTTTAATACTCTATAAAATAATGCAAAATAACAGAATATGAAGAGGATCTTCTACACAATCTCCGCAGATGTCGTTCATACTGACCTGCAGGTGTTTTTTTTAGTAAGTAATGCCTACTAATAGCTTCTTCTATTGAGACACAGACAGATATTCGCTTCATGTCCTGTCAGGATCAGGACTAAACGTGTCTTTCGCCTTTGCGATCGTTATAAAAATATGGTCTCTCGGATTTTTTTTCAGAAATTGATATCTAATTACGTGAATAACCCTGTACCATCGTTAAATTTCGTTTTACGCACGGGTATTCAGTATTAAAACAGTATTTTTCGATAATGTAAATTAAATTGGAATAGTAATTTTGATTACAATAAAAGTTTTTTTTATTAAATTGTGTTTTTATTGGCTTTCCTGCAAAAATATAACGAGTGTTCCAAAATGAATCAAATTGAAGTAGGCCAAAAGATTCTCTTCACTACTGCCAAATTCAACAAACATCTTTATCTATGCAGGGTTTAACATAAAAGGTAAGAAATAATCCATGCAACTGATATCTGCAATGTTATCAAACTGTTCTATAGGTATAACATCTGTTTTGGTTCTTCCAGATTTTTTCCTTGCTCTATCAGAACCGTCTTTTTTTTGTGTTCCAACCTATGTTTTGTCAACTTCTACAGCTTTATTTTGCTCTTTTTTTCTACCAAACTTCATTTCCTAAATTTTCTCAGACATCGCCATCGTTTTTCTAATTCTTCTAATCTTCTCTAGTTCTTTTAAGAAAAAAATTAACCGATTTCTTTGTCCTTTTCAATCTGTTTTTTTGTTATGACACTTTTTTAAAGATATGTGGTCAAGGAAGTATTATTTCAGGTAAGTATTTGGCACCACCTAAAGTGCCCACAAGAGGTCTAATCATTCCGTTAACACAACACTGATCGGTTCTCTTCTAGGGCTACATTACGTTGCTACCTAAACTTGGAAAAACGAAATTTATGTAAATCTATATCGCAGCTGCTGTTATAAAGTTGACAAAACTCATGACAAACAAAATTATTGCAATTACATTTACTCAGAAATATTCCGGAAATAATCAATCCACATAAAGGATTATAACTGAGAACTTCTTTTAATATGTACTAAAAGAATAGAAAATTTGAAAAAAAATACTGATAGCAATGTCAAGGTATGTATGTATATTTGATAGGTCGATTTGGAGTGAAATACTCCATATATAAATAATGATCCATAAATATAAAAAAATATGTTAAATTTCAATAGACATTTAATAGTTTTTTCGTCGAATACGCGTTTTGCTCGTGAAATATCAAGTTTGTAATTTTTTTTAATTAACATTGTTAATGTATTTTTTTACGTTATAAGCTCTACAATAGGTAGTTATAAGTTATAATAACACACAGGCTGCAGATGTTATTATTATGTGCTACAACTACTCCCCATAACAGTTAAGTGCTGTAATAGCTCATAATTGCAGTTTTTTATATTTTCGTTCATAGAGGTCGCCACTAGTAATGCACACGGAGCGAATAAACAGTCATTTTTATTTTGAAATTCTTTATTTTTATAAAAATTCAGTTTTTACACCACTGTTTTTATTATGGCAAAAATAAATTTAATTTATGATAATTTAATTCAGTCTGATGTAACACTAGACATCAGTGAAGATATAAATAAACGATAAATATTAATTTGTTGGCCCTCGCTCAACTATTCCGTTAAAAACATTTGAAAAAAAACCTCTTTCAAATATAAAATCGCACGTGAAGATAATTAAACACTTTACGTAATAAGTGGTAATTGATAAATGAGTGTTTTTTTCTTTATTTAAATGAAGCTTGGCGCTTGTATAATTCTTTTTTTTTTGAAATATTTGCTTGTGTTTGTCAAGTGGCGCCACCACATTTGAAACGGTGAAATAAGAAACGAAAACCCCGCCGATTTCGTTCGTTTATGATCGTTGTAAGTCGTGTGGATGTTCGGCAATGCCGCTGTCAGTGCCTGCGCCCAATAACAGTTGCCATGTTGCTTGTTGTGTAGGGTGTGCTTATAAATCAGTAGCGCGAAGGTATCTCCTTGGAGCGTTTGTTGTTGCTCCGTGCCCTTGGTGTATCTATCTATTGTTGTGTAGGGTGTGTGATTGTTGTTGGTGTTGTGGTGCATGTTGTTCGGTCCTCGTGTGGATAAACACACGTGTCCGCGTCGTTCGTTGTCGAGGTGAACGTTCTCCGAAAGTGAAACAACTGGTGTTGTTTGTGTCTCTGGGTGGCGGCGTGCTTCGCACGCACATTTGTTGTTATTTGTGCTTTTGACCCGAGCCGAAGGTGCGTTCGGAGCAGTCCATTTGGAGGGGAGTGCGCGTGGCGAGGAGTCGGCGGCCTCCGGCCGAGGGTGGCGGCGATGACGGCGGCGGCGGCCATGGGGGCCCGCCGCTGAGGCGCCCGGAAGCGGCGGCCTGGGCTGGCCTTGGAGCGCGAGGTTACTGGCCCCGAGCCACGCGGGATTGTTTACCATGTGCCGCTAGTGCTCTCCGAGGTGTCGCGAGTGGTGCCATTATGAGCCCCGGCTGCTGACACGGCTCTAATACAGACAGGGCTACGTTTATGGGATCGAGGGAGCCCATGGCGTGGCGAAAGCACGACCATCTCATGCTCATGGACAAAAACAAACCCAAAAGTGAGTAACTCTAACTAACATCGATATTGCACAATCTTTTACCATCAAAGACACATGACTTGCGATTTCAACAACAAACAACACAAGAAATCGCCCCTGATTATGACGTCATCGGCGTACTTCCCACCAGTGGCGGCACACTAACACGAAATTTTCAATTATTTCACACAAGTGAGGTTATGTTGACATTCCACTACTGTTAACAACAAACAAAAGAAAATTTCCATAGATACTAAAAACAAAGAATATCAAGTTTTCTAGACAAGACAGATACAAGAAATATCTTCTACATAAACATAAAATTTAATATAAATAGCGCTAAATGCCAATTACGCAATAATAAATCAAAGAATTCAAAATTTACAAACTACCAAAATACTAAATCTGATTATGATTTTTTTTGGTTTGGTTGGCAACAAATTTAAAAATTTATGTTGGTACAAGATACAAGTGACAAGATGAAAATATCGAGTGATCAAAAAAAAATAATTAGTCAATGTCAACTGGCTTTGAAAGAAAGACAAACAGTTGTTGACATTCTCTGACAACTGTCATCTACATAAATACAAAGTTTAACAATAAATAACCCTAAATGCTAATTACGTCGTAAAAACTAAAACAATTCAAAATTTACAAACCACCAAAAGACTAACAATGATGATTTTTTTGGTTGGGTTGGCAACAATTTAAAAATTTCTGTTGGTATGAGATACTCATACAAGTGTCAAGATGAAAATATGGAGTGATCAAAAAAATTTGAATCAGTGTCAGCTGGATTTAGAAGACAGACAGAAACAGTACTTGTCTGAAAACTGTCATTTAAAATGTCAAAATTTACTGGACCAGTGATATCATAACAAAACATGGTTTTATCTCAATTAATAAGTACAAGATAATGAAAGTCTCCTTCAAAAACTGCATAATGTAACAATATAAGAACTTTAAGTCTTTTGTTGTATACAACTAAAATTTTCAGAAGATTACATTGAGGTTGTGTTTGGAGCCAAGCAGCTGTCACAGTTGCGGACTCTACCCTTTCAAATTTAATTCTCCATTGAGAGAACAAAATGAGATTTGTTCTTATTTTATTCAAGATGTTTCAGACAGCAACCCCAGAAAGGGTAGTTACAATTAGTAACTACAGTACAGATTAGTACAGTTGTTAATTAATAAAAAAGTGTTTTAACGTCTTTATTTCAAAATGTTTGGAATTCAAAGAGTCAAAACCGTTAAAGTTTAAACACGTGACCGACGTGTAACGTTATGATTCGCCAGTACATTGCCATGTTCGTGAGTGTGACCTTGGTGTCAACTGTAAATTGTGATTTTATTTCTCGTTCTATTGGTATGACACACACAAACAAAACACAAATGATTGAAATTTTGAGCTATGTTTGCAGTATTTTTTTTGGTTTATTCTGCCTCAGACCAATTTACATCTAAGCACTCTGTTTTTTGCACCAAAAATGTTGACATCTGTTGTTTTTTTTGACATCTTATTTTGTTCAAAATGTTTCGGAAAAACGTTCCCACAGAGTAACAGTACAAAAACAGTAGTGATTAGTATATTACTTGCTAAATAATAAAAAAAATGCTTTAACGTCTTTATTTCAAAATGTTTGGAATTCAAAGAGTCAAAACTGTTTTTTAACACGTGACTGATGTGTAACGTTATAATTCGCCAGTACGGTGCCATGTTTGTGAGTGTGACCTTAGCGTCAGCTGTAAACTTGTGATTTTATAGAGTTTTCATTCTATTGGCATGACAAAACAAAATACAAATCATTGATTTTGTAAGCAACGTTTTGAATATGATTTATTCTTCCTCAAGCTAATTTACGTCCAAGCACTCTGTTTTTTGCGGTAAAATGCCCACATAAATATAATAAAAGTAGTTTAATTTTGATCCTTCAATAGTGACAATTTTGACATTTCAAAAATGACACAAGGACTAGCGATTTGATTATTTATTATTATTATTTAAAACAAAACATTGCGGTGTTTCTATGACAACGTAGTATTTTTATTTTAATATGTTGAATTAAATTTAGGATGTTATTGTTTGCACTACACTGGTTCGTTAAAAAAAAAAAATACAGCAGATATACATAAACAAAAACTTTAACAATAAATAACTGTAAATGTAAATGACGCAGTAATAAATCAGACATAGATTCACAATTTGCGAATTAAACTCTCATACAACTTTCTATTCTCTTGACAATGACATTATTTGCAAAGTCTTTGTTTTTTCGAGACGTACATAATTTAAATACGTCCTTGTTGAAAAATATATGTATTTAGATGTAAATTGAACGGCAAATTGTTAGGTCGATGCCTTATAAGTAAAGTTTTGTCCTGGCAATGAATTAAATGTAAATAAATCATATAATTATTTCCTATAACCTTCTATCAGATATAACCGTTACTTTTTTTTGACATTTAAATTGTTGTGGTTTATTATCTGTCAATCTGTGCAATTTTGTTATCTGTGATTTTGTGATAAATGAGTAATAAATAACTCTTTTTTTTTTCTTTTTTAAGTGTATGTTCTGGGGACTCGTTGAGATTATCAATTAAAGGTGTTTTTATTGGAAGGTTATATATTACGATTATATAACAGATGAAATAAAAATCCTCATAACGACAAATTTAATATAGGACAGATATTTCAGACCTTATCATTGTTTTCAGAATTGTAACTCAGCATTGCCAACAGATAACCATTTACAGGTACAATTCAAGAACGTTTAAATGTTGTTCGGTACATTCTCGTTCTCATTATATAGTTTGTCTAGATATGCTTAAATTTAACCTATATAACCCTTAGTAATAAATTGTTGTTTCTTGGAGGTTGTTTTAACGAACCTACTGGTCACCCCTATTAAAATTCAAGCATTTCTAGACAAACTGTAACAATACTCGAAACAACCTTTGACGGCAGTCACTTGGCCTACCCTCGACTGTAATTATTTAACCTGTCGTACCTATTTTAAAAAAGAGCTGTGTGAATTTGAGTGCGCCTATTTATATTTAAATAGCCTTCAATCTGTCACAAGAAAAAATATTGTTGCAGTTTAAAATAATCTCTAAAAGAAATTCTTAAATTTCAAGTAAAAATCAACAGAATTGGAAGTCTTTGATATGTATATCCTCTGCAAGTAGTTAATCAAGGTAACACAATGCTCACACCGATGCATTACGACATCCTGGTTGCAACACTAGTACGGTGTGACAGTGTCGGTAATGCTCGGATTTTCTAAAATTCACAATACACTATTATAACTAACGAAATTTCCGGTTAGAGCTAGTTGCCAAACTAAATCCCATTATCTCTCTTCGTACATAGATCATTTTCAGAAACAATTGGATGCCTAACTCAACGCACACACAACGACTAAAACAGGAGAATCTTTCAAAAAAATAACAAGACGCTCTTAATTAATTAATTTGTTCGCACTGAATTAATTAAATTTTGCAGGTATTACAAAACTATAAGATACGATAATAGCCTGCGAGCTTTGGTTAGATGACTTCCTAGCAATGCGGCCGCTACTGTCTATTTCCAGTTCGTCTGCCTGGCCAGACAAAGCGCCAGGTATTTATAGAAAGCGTGCTTTGTTACTAGGTGTTCAGAAAGTTTCGATGCAAAACTTCAAAATGCAATTTTGAAGTATAGACTGTTTCAGAATGATTGATGATAACAATGTACTTTTTTCATGAGAAATAGAATTATTTTTTGAAAGACGTCCTATTGAGGCTATTAGTTTTATCACAATTTACTACATCTCTAATCTGGTATTTGGTAAAACCAAAAACAAACATCTGGTGCCTTTTTTTGGGGTAAATTTAAGAGAATGTTTCTGTCTGATCTATATTTTTAAAAATCTAGGTAGTGAAGATAAGGAAACTTTTCTTTATATTCTCTGTTACTGTCTTGCGTTTGCGGACATCAGAGATTTACCCTTCAGCTCCCGATATCTCGAGAAGACCTCTACAAACAAGGCTATGTGCCGTTCACACAGCCATGGCTTAAATATCAATTATTCTGAAACGTTCTGTAGATCACATTACCCCCAAAATACGTAAAAGTCATCTTTTTCACATCAATAAACCGCGATCACTGATAACAAAACAGAGAAGATATTTGGGGAAATGGGTCACCAGACAGGTCACAGACCTGATGTGCTTAGTCGTAAAAAATAATTTCGTTTTGGGCAAACCGCCGATAATATTATTTAATACCTCTTAACAATATTTACACCTACATGACAGGACGGGATGATAGATAAACTGGCGTCGTGTTATGTTTACACAACCTCAAACTTTGAACGTCCTCAAAAATTCGGCGTCCGATTGACGAGTTGTGTAATTTTTCAGCGGGAAAGACTGATGCACTTCGGTTATTTTAATTTGACCCTCAAAACTCATACTCTTCTGAAATCTAAAAGAGTTGTTATTTAGGTGTCAAGACTAGTAAATTAGCTTTTATAGATGAGCCAGTGAGTTTAGTAACTAATTGCAGGTGAGTCGCCTACAACGCTTCCTGAAAATCGCCGTCATGGTAAAATTTTTCAGATTTCTTATGATTGATTTACTTCAATTTTTAACTCATTTTTTTATAACAAAACAACATAAATACCGTTTTAATAAGTTATTTTTACTTGTGTGTCTAAGAATAATTTTCTTCTGCAAAATAAAAGCCAAATTGCGAACTTTTTGCATGATAAACTGATTTGTTTATTTATTTTGAAAACGTTTCATAAGGTCAAAGGATCAAAAGCGACTTAAAAAATCTAGCGGCTAGACTTTTTTTTGAATTTGTTATTAACAAAATTAACAACAAACTGTTTTTATTTAAAAAATTAATATTTCGGAAATTATTTAAAGAAAATGCATCAAAAGGAGTTCTTGGGAGTTTTCAAGGTCACTGTTTATGTTTTTTTATGTCAATTTAAAAAAATGAGTGTCAAATTGTTAGTAAAGTGCTCAACAATTGAAATGACCCACCAGAAAATTAAAAAAAAAAGTTATGAAATGGGTGTGTTCTAAAGTTTACATTTGTTGCAGTACATTCTTCTGCGAAGATTATTTATTTCTGTGGTTAATACAATTTTTTGAACATTAACCGAATTTTCAGGTGTTGACTACTATATTTTAAACTATTTTAGACAACATAACATGCAATTCTACGTTTTGGTCTTTTTGAGATCACTGATAACGATGTTGATATAAAAAAGTAAATATCAAAATGGCGAACTAATTCTAGCCGACTATAAAGATAAAAGTGCTAGTGTTTTAGACATATTGGACAAAATAACATAATACTGGGCCTATACTGTGTTCTTTTTACCCTCACAACAGCGGTCTAAATTGGTGTAGTAGCTCAGTTATCACGTTAAAAAAATAAAGTTGTAAAGTTCTGTTCTATTATTTCGTAATTATTTTTTTAATCCGAAAAGATTCGTAATTAGAATTTTTTTTTCTCTCTCAAAAGAGTGGGTGGGACAGAGAAGCTAAAGGGTAGGTTGTCACCTCATTGTGGAGTAACGGCAATGCTGCTTCAAAATAGTTTTTACAAAACGAATAAACTTTATTTTTTTTGCGGTTATCCCTGTATAAAAAACAAACAAACAGATAAATACTTAGAACACGTGGAATCTCCGCCTATCTACGTATTTTCCTTATCAAAAAATCGCGCAATTCTTTCTGTAAATTGATTCATGGCCGGCTTGGCACCTATTTGCCCAAATCCTTGTCACCTGTCATCCTTCAAATAAGACGAAATGTAAACGTACATTTTTCAAGCTTCAATTTTATCGGTTGTTTTGTATGCTAATTCGGTAAATCGTTTTATGTCCTTCCTAATAATATTTGATAAGTTTCGGTGCGAAGTCTCAAATTACTATTCCGCATAAATTTAATTTCTTAATCGCATTAATTATTTTTAATTGAACGTTTTGGTAGTTAAAGTTAAGATTTTCGTTGTTTTAGGTACTGAAAATGACAGGTGACGCTCTAGGTTATATCTCCCAATTACCCTTAAATTAACGCCGAGGAAGTGTATGAATGTAACACTCAACAATAACAGTTTGAACTTTATGACTTACACCAGAGATAAAATATATCGTATTGTTGTTGCATATAATTTTAATACGACGCGGTGCCTTCAGAAATAATCTCATGTCACGTGACTAAATTAAATTAAAAATTCTAATAAGAGTTTTTGGGTATCACAATTTTGGGGTCACGTGGGTTGAGATTATTTCTGAAGGCACTGTATTCGTGTAGAAGAGAAGTGCATGTAAAATAACGAAACTTTTTTGTGAAGAGAGTAATTGCATTCTTAATTTTTGCAAGTCACGTGTTAGTTATTAACTAAAAGAGTGAATGTAATATTTAGACATTTTATCTTTAAATAAAAATAAAAAAACAAAATTGCGTGTCAACCTTGTTTAAAAGCACCTTCAATTGTTACGATTTTTTGGTACCTAGGCAACAAGGATATTTATCAAAAGCGATAATAACATCATTGATGATAATTCATACGTCTTATTATTACGACAATAATTCTAATATCAGAAAATTTCATCTATTTACGTTTGTTTCATACTAGGATTTGTAGTTTTATCCTTGTCTGACCCTAAGTTCTAATGCTGACATCGATAACGATAACACTCCAATTATAAGAGATTTCTTGGAAACGTGAGGGTCTGAATTTAATTATTGCGTTCCTCCTTAATTTTGCAATTTATTGCGCTACCAATATTACAGATAATAATGTTTGTTGGGTTTATTAGTTTCATGTCAAAAGCTAACAATGCCACAAGCAAAAGCACAATTTTTTTTGAAAATATTTGGGACTAACAAATAGCCGAAATGCTTTATTATAATAATTATGTGAGAGATGGAGCAACCACGAGGGATATATTACGTTATATCTTACAGTTACCTCTTATGTAATAATTAATTTCAGTAAATGGTTGCTTACAGTTATTGATAAATAATACTTGTTTTTTATCTACTTTGTGAAAACCAATTGGGAAAGTAAAAAAAATGGTAAAAAAATAATAAAAGGTACTTAAATTTGATACCGACTTTTCTTCTTTTATGGTTTATTCAGTGTTAAATGTTTTCTTTATTATTGTTCTTTTTATTTTAGACTCTTGCTTTGTCTATTTCAATCGGCATTTTTTTAAGACTTCTAAGTAATAAACAGCAACTCTCTCAATCACTTTTAAATACCTATTCTTTACATTTCATTACTTCTTTTTTTCTGCAAGTTTTATTTTAAAAGTTATTTCTTCATCAATGGTGATTTTTCTTTTTTTTTTTTCATGATTAGATTCAGTTATTTATTGTTTAGTTTCTATTAGTGCCTTTTTCTTTTCTATTCCTTAAACTAAAGCAGCATTTTTTTGCCTCTAATGACTCGCTCAGTACTTTGTCTACAAAAGCCTTGGGCTTCAGATATTAGATCTTTAAATCTGATCACTAAATCTACATCTTCAATTTCTTTCTGATGTTTTAACCCAATTATTCCTTTTTTATATAAATAATCAATTTTTCTCTACAGTTTCAGTCTCGTCGTCATCTTGATTTTCTTTGGAATCCTTATTTTCTTCGTTCAAAACTCTATCTTGTTTGTATAAATTTTCACTATTCGCTTTAGTCTCACTAAATCTTTATCTGCGTTTTCAGTTTCTTCCTGATTTAACTCAATTCTTCCGTTTTTATGTAAACAGTAAATTTTTATTCTACGGTTCCAGCCTTCCCTTCATCTTGATATTCTTTATAATCTTTATTTTCTTTGTCTAAAACTCTATCTTGTTTCTATTAATTTTCACCAAATTTAATCGTTTTACTCTCACTGAATCTTCATCTACGTCTTTAATTTCTTCCTGATGTTTTAACCTAATTTAGTTTTCCAATATTCTCAAAAAACACTACTATATCATTTCCCAAACTTTTTATAGACTAGGGTTTCTACAACATTCGTAATTATTTGGTTTTTCTTCTATTTCAGCTTTTTCTCGTCTTCTTTTATTGCTACGATCAGTTTAAACAACTCGTTATCTACATCTTCTTTAATTCTTCTTCAAATTGGGAAGAGGATTTCTGTTTTCTTCTGTTGTTTACAAGGTACTTTTCTGTAATCCTGTTTTTGATTAGATCTGCCTAATTATTCCACGTAGGAAAAAAAGACTGGAAAGTTTTCTTTTATGATGAAATTTTCAAGATTTTGAAGATATTTCGGGGAAAAGGGTGCTTAAAATCTGTACTGATCGACGAATTTTGGTTCTTTATAACAAGGTAAGTCTTCTTCTTTTTTCACTACTTCAATGTTAATTTTTTCTTTTTTATTCTTCTTTTCGTTTTAGAGTCTTGCTTTGTCCATTTCAATTGGTATTTTCTAAGACTTAACTAATTAACAACAACTGAATTATTTAAATCTTGTTTTGTATCACTTTTAGCAACCCATTTTTCACTTTTCGTTAATTCTTCTTTTTCATTTTTATCTGTACCTACGTTTTATTTTAAAAGTTGCTTCTACAAGGACGATGATTCAGTTTAGTTTCTTCTTCTTCAGTAAGTGTCTTTTTCTGCTTCATTCCTTCTTGCAATCTTTTGAAAGAAAACTGAAGCAGCATATCTGTGCCTTTAATGAACCTCAGTACCTTGTCTTTCAGCTTCAAATATCAAAACTCTAAAATAGAGAACGTGGAGAGGAGTTTCTTCATCTTCCACACAATTTAAACGTTTTAAAAAAAATTTGTACAGTATTTTAGATCAAGTGAACTTTTTACAAATCTATTTGAAGAATAAGAACGTAATCGGACGAGCTAAAGGACAGTGCTAAGTTTATACAAAAATTCTATGAATACATTTTTAGAAATTTTTATTAGTATTCAATTAAATAATTTTAATAGGTAGCAGGATTGTGCAATTTTTAGCAGGATTTTTTTCTATTTTTGTCCTTCCGGCTGTAGCTATACGTAACCGTACTTGAAGGTTATTTTTACTATTATTTATAGAGTTACTGCTCAGGAAATGCTTTTCTAAAGGTGTATTTTGGGACTTTATAAAAATAAGTTTAGCCTCCAAATTTAACTATTTTTTTTTATGATCTATTTTTGAAAGAAAATTCGATTCTTATGTACTTGCTTCTTGATTTTACAAATAAAAACAAATTTATGTAAAACTCTCGACTTTGATGCGTCATAAAGTTTTTTAATTTCCTTCTTTTTTTCTTCTCGCTTTTAATTTTCATATCGACAGGTTGAAAAATTCTTTTCAGGTTGATAGACGATTCGTAAATTCTCAATATGCAAAGTAAAAGTTCTCCTTCCTCTTATTAAATGTTTGCTGAGTCATTTCGTTTTGCACACTCTCATTATGTCACACATTACGACATCGGCGCTGCCAACTGCATTTTCTGATGCAACAACCAAACAGATAGAGCACACTCCTCGAAAAACTTTTCCGAGTTTTTCAATGAGTTTTGTTAGGAAAATTAAGGTGGGGATATGGACACATGCACACGCTAAAATTACGAAATGCAATCTAAAAATAGTCTTCCGCGAAGTAAGTAATAAAACGTCGCATGTGTGTGTGTACATTGTCGATCAGCGCGCGCGGATTAATTGAGGTCAGAGGTGTCTGATGATGTTCGGTGCGATCGTCCGAAACGTTGTCGATTGACCGACAGACACTTGGAACGAAGGTAATGACTCGCAGAACGGTTCCGCCCCACCTGCAAGGTGCCTTCGCCGTCTAAACCCTCTCTCCCTCCCACTTCACCTTTTTTGCCTCTCGACGCCGCGTCTCGCGTTGCCTACCCCGTTCCAGCCGGACTCCCCAATTGTGGACAAGGGGCACGGAGATGAGAAGGGGTGAAGTGTGGAGGAATATTGATCTGCGCTGCGCACTCGAATATACCACCTAGCAAATGCGATGTTCAACTTCAAATATCTGAAGTATTGCAGAAAATAAACTTCGGGATTTTTGGTTTTACCCAAAAAAAATCTACGGTGCTAAAAGAAGGGTACCCCTTTCTGGAAACACTTCTAATATATAATTTCATCGGAATTTAATATAAATAATTCACATCTAAATCTGTGCATAGAAGAAGAGTTGAGCTTAAGCCACACAGATTTTTTTTCTTGACAAAATAACATAAAAAATAAACTGTTTTTCTGTCCTAGAGCTTAAAATTTAAATTGGTCGTTTATGTTTGTTATTTACAGTAGTGGTCAAAATGATAGCAACTTTATAATAAATTTAAATATAAATACTAATTTAGTATTGTGACTACTCAAATGAATCTCCTATAACTTCTATTCACATAAATGCTAGAATCAGCACCTGAGATAAGATAACTTTCAGTTTTTATGAAAAAACAATTTGATTTTTGGTGTTTTTACATTGGTCAAAAAGATAGCAACTCCGATGTTTCAGACGAACGAATAAGTCTCAGTTGTAGTACAGGTATACTCATTGCTATATCGACTGATATTAATTAATGAATTGACTATGGGCCGTAATAAAACAGTGTCTGAACCCGTACGGAACATCATAGTACAACGGTACCGAGACGGAGAAAAGCAAGTGGAAATTGCAAAAAGTCTTCGACTTTGCAAGTCTGTGGTGTCCCGAATTATTAAGCGATTTCGCAGTACGGGAGAAGTTTTAGCTCGGAAGAATTCAGGGAGACCACGGAAAACTACAAAAAGAATGGATCGACAAACAGAAAACCTCTCTAAGCAGCAACCATTTTTATCATCTTTTAAGATTTGTGGATAATTAACAGAGTCTGAAGATGCACAAGTGAGTGCACGAACAATTAGGAGAAGATTAGTGGAGGCTGGTTTATTTGGCCACCGTCCTGCTAAAAAAACGCTAATTTCAAAGCGAACTATAAAAGCGCGACTTCGGTTTGCTCAAGAGCATTTACAGTGGACGGTGAATGATTGGAAAAAAATTGTATTTAGCCATGAGTCTAAATTCAATCTGTATCGAAGTGATGGGGCCCGATATGTAAGACGCCCTCGAGCTAAAAGACTGGACAAAAAGTATGTGGAAACTACAGTTAAACATGGTGGCGGTTCTGTGATGGTTTGGGGATGCTTTTCTTCATACGGTATGCAGAATATACGGCAAGATGGACAGATTTATATACAGAAACATATTACGGAACAACTTAGTACCCTATCTTGACGACGTCATGCCTATTCTTTGCCAATTTCAGCAAGAAAACGACCCAAAACACTCATCCAAGCTTGTTGCTAATTGGTTTAAAGAGGAAAAAATTGACGTTATCAAGTAGCCCTCGCAGTCGCCTGATCTTATCCCAATCGAAAACCTTTGGGATCAACTGGACGAAACAATCAAGGGCCAAAACTTCACAAATTTGAACGCTCTGTTCACCACATTGCAAACTGCATGAAATAATATGGATAAAGCTCGAATTAACAAACTTATTGAGTCCATGCCGAAACAGTGTGCAGATGTTATTAGGGCGAAAGGTTATTGGACCAAATATTGATGTAGTAGCTTCTGTTTTAACAAATAAAAAAAAATCTACGCTGATTTAAATTTGTTGCTATCTTTTTGTCCATCCTATGTACACAAATTTCTCAATTTAGTTTTGCTGCTTATAACGCCGTCTCTAGCTCTCTAACCTAGTATTTTGCCTTGTTACGTTTTAGAATATTTTATTTATAAAATAATGATAGTTGCTAACGTTTTGGCCACTACTGTATACCATGGATACAATATACTCGTATGTATCAGTAATGGGCAGTACTTGATGTTTATAGCCTTTGGACGACTTATAAAACATTGGTCCGAAAGTCCTCAGCATTGTCACCTTAGAAGGGCATAAAAACCACTATTTTGCGAACGGTTTTTATCTCTTCGGTTACTGTCAGCAACTACAGTGCTCAACAATTGAAATAGAACACTCTAAGATTTTAACTAAGTTTAAAGTCGTGTAACTCCTGCAAAAATTGATTAATTGAAATGATCTTTTTTTTCTGGGTAGCTCATTTCTGATACTTTAAGGTGTTTAATAGAGCGTTTTTTGTAAATTTGTAGTTTAAGTTATACAGGGTGTCAAAGACAGGTCCTGCAAAAACCGGAAAGTTTAGACTGCCCCTATTTTAACCAAAAAAAACTTTGAATTTTTTAACGGGAGCGCTGGACCAATGCCTTAAAACGGTTTTTCTTGAATTATTGATTTAATTTATAAGTGTAGTTCAAAATCTTTAAAACTGTATCGAGAGCTTAATCCAGCGCTGTTCCGAGACTCATTAGAAAAAATTCAAAAATTTTTTAGTTAAAATAGGAGATGTCTAAACTTTTCGTTTTTTGCAGTGCCTATCTTGAACACCCTGTATAACTTAAACAACAAATCTACAAGAAACACTTTATTAAATATCTTAAAATATAAGAAATGTTTTACTCAGAAAAAAAATATGATTCCGATTAATAAATTTTTGTAGGAGTTACAAGACTTTAAACTTTGTTAAAATTTTAGGGTGTTCCATTTCAATTGTTGAGCACTGAATTATAATAAATAAAAACTATAAAATAATAAATAGTCGTTTGATTTAGTGAAGTTTTTAGGGGGTTGGGACAGTCTATGAAAGTTTGAAATGACCCCTTCGGGTCACGTATTGGAGTTTTTGTCCCCGTCTAGGGGAGTTTTTTGCCCCCGCGCATAATCGAGTAGTCGCGAGCGTTATTTACACAATCCGCAATTTCGCCTCGAGTCTCCCGGTATAAAAAAAGAGAGAAGGAAAATTTGCACCTAAAATGCACAACCACTTCAGACTTGAATTTCACAAACACTTGAGTCACTTTTCGAGATTCGTATCTCTTCGGGTGCTAATTATTAATTATTCACGAGGGTTGTTAGTGTAGGTTTTTTTTGACGCGTTTTCTAACTTTTCAAATATCAAGTAAGAGACTCTAATGGTCGATTCGTCGAGTGACACTAATCCTTATTGGGCACGTGATGGAAATTTTCGAACGTTGGTGTTAATGTTTGGGCGTTGATGGACTTTTAATTGGGATTCGAGGGAATGTCAAAGAAGAGGATTCCTTCGAGGAGATCAATCAATACGAAATTCTAACGCGTGTTCATTAAAAAAAAAACAGGAGAGTTTTGTGCAATTGAAAAACTATTGTTTTGGACATCTCTAACTTATTACAATGTAAAAAAGTGGTATGCACTAGTGCTTCTTAGAGTTCAGTTATAAAAAATAAAACATGCACTCTTAATTGTGTTGTTACCATGAATTACATCTCACTACTACTTAGCGTCCTTATAGAGGTATAGTGATTTTCAGCCTAAATTAACTCTATAATTTAGAGTTATTTAATGCCGCAATTTTTTATGAATAGTTGTACTAACACTTCGTGTTGAAATTACTTGAAGAAATCTATGTGGCGCGAAGTTTTAAACTAGATGAAAGTCATCAGAATAACCGTTGTGTGCGAAAACTGCGCACTATTAGTCCTATAATTGCGTGTTGGGAGATGTTTTATGAATATTGGCTGCGAGATTAAGCATCTCATTTTCTCGGTGCGTGAAGTTTATCGCAGTGAAATGCTTCTTTGTTTACGATCAGTAGAGTGCCAGATGGATATCCTTATTGTCTGTTCGAAGGACGAGGATTGTGCTCGTTTTTTTTTTTTGCGGAAGAGGTTTTGGTTTCTATTGTTGAGTGTGTTTAGGTGATGGAGGTTGCGCTTTTTATTCGGGTCGGCGGCGATTTCGGACATAATTCAAAAGGAAAAACGGTCCTCGAGAAGGCCGCGTCTGGACAGATAAAACCGCCGCACGGAGAGATGCATGCGCAATGCACTTTTCGAGGATATCGAATCGCTTGTTCTACGTGATGTGAATTGCATTGGATGTCTGATGTGCCCACTTGTATTGTTGTGTGGAAAAATTAATATTAGGGTGAAAATGGGGGCGACAATATAGAGATTTTTAAAAATGAATTACAAATTTTTTGACATACTGATAGTTAAGAGAATGACAATAATGGAATTATGCACTACGTGATTGCCAAATTTCGACAGAGAATCTTTCTGATATTGAACATCATCACTGACAAAAGGCATTTTATAAGAATCGGTAGCAATAGAAGACATTTTATAGCTGTTTTTTTTTTATCAAAACCAGAATTAATAGGCATAAAAACTGGGAGCCACTGGCCTCTGCAAAGGGTATTTTATAAAGATTATAAATAAAAAAATTGTCTTTTAAAAATTAGCTGCCACAAAAGGCATTTTATAAAAATCTAAATCAACAGGATACATTTTATAGCCTTTTTTCATCAAAACTAAAAAGTGTCAAGTGTGAAATTTGTTAGCGTTGTTTGTTATGATTACTATTTTACAGTTTTTATATCACACTTTACGTTAAGTAAACAGGGCTTAAGACTACTAGAATTGTTTTTAAATTGCTGATTTGGGTTTGAAGTTTTTGACAATTTAACAGTTGTACAACTGACACTGAATTTAAGTAAAAAATACTTTAAAATGTTAATAAATGGCACCTTTTTTTGTAGTGGTACTAGTGGCAGTATATTTGCATGCTGTTTTGGTGTATTCTTGTCCATCCTGTATATAATTTGGTTTGATTGAGATCGTGCGTAAATACCTCCGGACTTTGTCCATTCGCAGCTGCGACTTAAAATATGTCGTATGGTACCTCAGGCGGTGCGAAATGTGTAAAAGCAAGTTAGCAACGCTGGAACGGTACTGTGAATTTTAAAACAGGTGCATAATCGTCATCATAATACCTACGCGCAAGGTTGATGGCTGTTGCTAGGCCGATCGCGCTATTAAAACGTTTGTTTACTTGCCAATTATCGAGTTAAACAACCTCCGAGTGAGCAGCAACAACAACAACAGAACAACACGCGCCGGTGTGGGTCCACTTGAAAAATGGCACGAGATATCGTTTAGTTAGATATAAATAGAGTAGACCACATCCATCTGTCCCGTTTTATCGGAAGCGCCACGAAACCCAACCGGACTAAGAAATCTAATTTATCCGGGTCGTAACGACGAAGGGAATGAAGAGAAGACCTGATTGAATTTTTCTCTCCCCTCTGTATTTTCGTCGAGAAGCGACTAATTGCATCCGAAATGAAAAGACTGTCGTCAGATGACGGAATCTCGCCTCGGACTCGGAAGTGTATGTATGAATAGCAACAAGTACTCAGAGAGCAGACGAGTCGGTCAGACGAGGCACCGGCGATCTTCCGGAGAGGTGAAGAACCGCCACGGAACGACGAGAATGCAACTGGCGGTCATTTACGGACAATGCGGCCATCCGCTTTTCTCACACCGACGGACTTGATTGTTACCATGCGAGTCATAAAAAATTTGCACAATTAAACTTTAGGATTAGAAGAGTTGGAAGAGATGAGATGAAGAGACACCACTAGTGGATCAACGCGCGTGCTGATGGAATTTAAATTAGAAGAGGTGGAAATGCGGAAATGGAGCGTCGACAATATCGCTTTTCTTTCTCCGATATAATAAAGAGAAAACGAAAAAGACGACGACGCCTCCGTCTGATCTCTCTGTATGTGTGGGCACTTAACGAATGCCAAATGTCCTTTTTAGGGACGGCCTATTCACCCAATAATCTGCACCTACACGAGTTTCACAATTCCACACCTAATGCACCACCTGAGAAAAATCACAAACTGCACTCTTGTTTTCGAACGAACGAGAGCAAATTTATGACACCAATGTATTATTCACAACCAACTGCCGGGATAATAACGATTTATTATCCTCATGATGACGCAAACGTAACGAAAACTTGTCAAGTTTTTTGCCAAATCTACACTTATTTCATCTTTCAGACGAAAATTTATTAAGATCATACAGTTTTTCAGATTCGAATGGAAATACACATTTTTTTTTTCTCTTCTTCAATTGTTTTGAGTTGCTTGATCAACGTAAAAATAGTGTAACCAACTTCATTGTTAATAAATGAGTAATAGTATTGTAACTTACAGGTTGATTAACTACAAAAAATAACTATACAGCACATCTACGGATCGACTTTAAAAAAGGAAAAACTTTTTTTTGATTTCTCAGAAAATTTCACTCTTGTTTTCATACCCCTGAAAGACAAATTACTTTTTATTTATAAAAATTAGCACAGAAAATAAACAAAAGTATGGAATTGAAAATTTTTTGTTGCAAGAAAATGTACAATATTGTGCATAATTGAGTTACAGAGAAAATTAGGCAAAATCTAACATCGCAAAGCGGTATTAATCCAATTTAGTGGAAACATGTAGAAACATTAACAAATAAAAAAAAACATTAACGCTATTTTACAATTTTCTTTATAACAGATGCTTAAAAATGTTGGTCTCAGTTTATACACCTTTTCTTTCACAAATCCCCAAAGGAAGAAATCAATCGGAGTTAGGTCGGGAGAACGAGCAGGCCAACTGATTGCTCCTCCTCTGCCTATCCAACAATTTGGAAGAGTTTCGTTTAAAGAATGTCGAACTACTCGATGATAATGTACAGGTGCTCCATCCTGCTGTAGCTACATGATCCTTCGTGTATAAAAATTCAGATTTTCCATCAGATGTGGCAGATCATTTTGAAGGAATTCTCGATATTTAGCCCATTTAGAACATTATCAAAAAAGAACGGACCGATCACGTGGTTCCCAAGAATTCCGCTCCAGACATTCAATGAATATCTATTTTGATGATTAATTGTCCGCATCCAATCAGGGTTTTCAGTCGCATAGTAATGCATGTTGTGTTAAATGTTGCTTTATCACTAAATAAAATTGTGTGCAAAAAATTCCAGTCGTTATTATTCAAATTATCCATGGTTTCACAAAAATTTACTCGATTTTGAAAATCATCTCCAAAATAATACAATAATAAATAGAGGGTGCCATTTGAAAAAAATGAGTTTTTAACATTTTAAATTTATCATGTTTAAAAAATCGCAGTAGGCATATGTCACTGAGTAGATTGTTCAGTAAACACTTAGAACATGCGGCGTATGTACATTCAGGAATCAAACGGTGTTCCCTAATTTTACTTGTGAGCAAGCATTTGGAAGATACGAATTTTTAGAGAGACCTCTGCATTTCAAAAATCCTGGTAAAAAAAGCGCCACAAATCAAAATTGATAACAGATAATTAAAAACCCTATAAAAGTTACAAGTTATAGAGCTTTTTTGGACTGCTGGGACAGCCTGTATTTATATTTCCTCGTACGTTTGGAGCGAAGACTAAATGCAAACCGAAGCAGGAACACATTGATGTAACTTGTTGATTAAATAACTATTTGGTGATGAAAAATTAACAAATTTTGTAAATCATGTTGTTTCTCCAAGAACATTTGATTGTCTTATTAATAAAAAAAAATTGGTACAACCTGTATACAATACAGCGTCAAGTTTCATTCATAACTTGCGTAGAATTTAACACCACATTCAAGTACTGAATTTATAACTTCCTCTTACTACATACACAATGATACTTCCGATAATGTTTTGCATATTTAAGGACTATGTAGGCTTGATAATATAAAATGAAATTGGCTCGACCAAGCAGTTCAAGGTCTTTGACTCGTTTTGCAGATGTCGCGACTCTGCCGGTAGCAGCAAGCAGCAGCAGGTGGAAACAGATGACTCCCTTTGTGAAAAATTTCGTCAAAAAAAAGTATCGATCTCGTGTCGTTTCAACTACGTCGAAATCGAACGTTTGTTTACAAACATAGCAAATACGACCTTGATAGTCGATAGATAACATGGCGGCATCTTCACGTGTCTTCCCTGTGTGTGTGTGCAATCGGAAAATGCGTTGTCAAGGAGACACTGCACACACCAAGGGGAAAAAGTGCATCCAGACTACTTGCAGGACGATCAGGTTACTTACTCTTCTCAGCCGCGGTTAAAGAACTTCCGAGCGAAACAGTCACAGCTTTGATGCGAAATCAACGAGTATATCCTGTAAATTCCGACGGAGATGGCGCCTCCTTTGATCGTTTCACACCTAAATGAAAGGTCGCAGACATAAACAAACAACGAATTGAATAAACCAAGACGGAAGATTTAAAAAGAAAAGAAAATGGTACGAGAGGATAATCTCATGCGGAAAATGTACGAACGGAAGACATGCTATCCAATATGCAATCCACTAATAACTATGTTATATGAGAAGCATAGAGCGGATTTTCATAAAGTTTAGATGCAAGCATTGTTATACAAATCTCTGACGTTATATATTCTGGAATTGAGGAAAAATATGACAAAAATAGCCTTAATGTTTCTTGCGATGTGGCTGTGTTGCAGCTACTTTTGAATTAAATTTTTTGGGAGTTATTCGAGGTCAATGTTGAAATTTTAGTAATTTTCAATTATTTTTTTTACTTTTGGAAATGAAACTTATTACAGAATACCCTAAAAACTTTTTTGTAGATCATTTTTTATAGTATCGTGACTAATTATCAAGAATTCCAACTTACAATATTTTAATTATTGGCCGCTTTTCAAATATGTTTATATTTTTTTATGATTAATTTCACGAAAATGGTCAACCACCAACTCTCAGGTGAGAAATAATGAACACTGTATACTTTGCTCTGGTGTAAATCGCTCTTGTCACGTGATACAAAATTCACCAATGAGGCTCATTTTTTTTTAAAGCCTTTTTTTTAATTCTAAATTTCTCTGTTGTTTTGCTTACTTTTTTTTTACTTTCCTATATTAGGTACTTTTTTAAAAAACTTTACAAATATGTAGCCTGTTAAAATTGTGTTCCTCTTTTATTATTGTTTGTTTGTAAAAATTAAAATTGGGAACTGTGGGTGGTAGTTTCTTAAAGATGAAAAATCGTTATAAAACAACATTTTTAAAAACTGAGATCCATTGATAATTAATGAATATAGATGGAATATAGAACTATATAGTATTAAATATACACGTGCGTTATTGAGGGAGAAACGTTAATCACATATCAACAATTTGTCTCTCTTAATAGCGCATGCGTTTACTAGTTCCAAATTTTACCACTAGAATGTATCTCTTGTTGCTAATACTCAATAATTAATAGTTTAACAAAATAGAGGTATTTTATTTAAAAAAAGAGCGGGCTACAACAGATTACACTTATTAACATAATGAACGGGATTATAGCACGAGGGAATATTTAAAACCCGACGTAGAGGGCTTTTAAATTCTCGAGGACGGTTAGTGATGATTACGCTCGTGGTACATACAACGTTTTATTTAATTTTGCATTATCTTGGTTTTTAGAAAATTAGAAGAAGATTCAAAAATTAATGTACAAATAGTCGGCTTTTTCGTTGTTTCTGGTACTATAATAAAGTTGTTATTGCTTGTTTAACGTATTATGAAATGAAAATCGTATAAAATAATATATATTTCACAGTGTTGCTTTGAATACCACAAAAATAAAGAATGTAACCAACTTTATTGTTAATAAACGATTAATAATAATATAACTTGTTTGATTATCTATAGGGGGTTAATAAAAAATAATTAATACGTTTGGGGCGAAGACTAAACGCAAATTGAAGCAGAATAAAATAAATTTAAGTGTTGTGAACAGGTCTTTAAAGCACTATTCTCAATGAAAATGACTGGAAATTTTCTAGGTACACTCTTGAAAATTAAGATTATTGACAGCTCTTTATTCATGCTTTTCTTTTAACAAAATATATTTTTAAATAAACACTTGATAGCAGTTCTTCATTGAAATCTACATTTTATTTTAATTCTTTTACTGCTGGACTCTACTAAATCCTACTTGGATATTTTGGGACGAATGCCCGAAATCTAGTCATTGACATCACTGTAGTTTTTCGAGCGTATCGTGTGATTCATATCTTGTACAGTGACTTGCAAAAAAATCGGAGAGGTAAAGGACCACTTTCTGTCCTTTCGTTCATCTATTATAAATTCGTATCTCAAATAGGTATTTATAATTTTTAGTGTGAAAGTAGGTCAATGTTTGGCTAATTAGGTCTGATGTCTGCTAAAAATAAAATAAGCGCACGTTTGCAATTTTTGTTTCGGGTACATTTCCCCCGTTCCTCTCTCTCTCAGTAGAATTGATTTTCGAACAAGGCGACGTGATTTATGTGTCACGAAGTTGGTGGGAAATCTGCGAGAGGCTGTGCGAGAGCGGAAGCGGCGGCGTTTCGGGCTTTTCGATCGATACCGGCGTCGTGTTGTTGCAGCCGGCAGTTTGTTTGGGTAGGTCAAAAACTATTTCAGATATTGTATATATACCTAGATCTCGTCGAAAAGACCAAGAGAGAATTTGATACGGAATAGGGTAGTTTTCAGGATTTGGTTCTGAATAATTTCAGTTAATTGATAATATTGACTGATTATTAGAGTTGTGCATTTGGACGAGCTAAATCCGGTGTTTGCAATTGAACTATTGAAAGTTTAATTTTTTCATTGAATAATTGATTTGGCTGTTTGGAAATCGACAGGATTGATAGGTGACTCTATTTTTGGCATGAGTGGACGAAATGGTGGCGCCCCATAAGTCAAGGGGCGTGTGTGGTCATTGATAATGATGATCTGACTGAATTGGCTTCTGTCCTAACTTTTGTGATATAGTTAACGATTATGATCTTTTTCGTAGGTCAGGGCTGATTGGCACAACCAATAAAATCTATAGATGATGTCCGGTCAGGTCATAAATGGAAATTATTTGCGTATGTTTTGCACGTATACTGAACCGAAATCTGATCGTTTCTTTTGATTTATGTCGCACAAATATTAAATTGTTTTATGTCGTGTTACTTTCTAATTTATTTATTTTTACCGAGGGTGTGAAATACAAGTACATGGTAATCTTTTTAATAGTAGACAAACACCTTTTAGTTTTTATCTTGATTTGTAGGTTTTAATTAATGAACATAAAACTAATTTAAATGTCACCAAGAAGGAGCCGGTTTTATTCAATGAACTCTCTTTTCTTAGTGGAGGTGTATTTAGATTAACTATTTGATTATTTTACTTTTCTCATTCAAGAAAGTGTCTACATCATTTTTGTATATTCAAACCAAATCAGTTTGAATGATTTTAATCTTTATTCTATCTAAAATCATTTTTAGTAGTTTGTGTGGTGTGGTTGTTGGTAAAGTTTGGTTTGTAGTAACTTTGATCTTATATAGTTTTGTGCAAACAATATTCCATTTTGAGAAGGTCAACATCTCTTCTATTTAAATTAACATCAAAGTGTGCTTCGAGTTTGAAGCATTTGTTTTGTCTGAAATCGCGGTCTTGTTAAGTATAATTTAAATTTTTTCGTGACGTTTTTTAAACGTCTGCGATAAATATTTATGAGTTGAGTGGTCGAGGTTTTTGTTGTTTGAAAAATTTCGAAGACGAATCAAGCAGGTGATGCAAAGGGGATTGCAATGATAAGTCTCGTTGTTGTTATGTAGGTCGGAGTGTATTATATGAGAGTAGAACGGTATGGAAGTGCAGTCAAGCGACAATTCTATTACCGGACTTGTACCAAACTGAAGGAAAGATTGGAACTTTAGACACTCCACCTGTTTTGGACAACTAACTGTTGCCATCTTGTTTCTTAATTGGATATAGAGTTTTTCTGTTGTTGAAGATATTGATAATTCATTGAGAGAGTGCCCTATTATTATTCACTAATGGTGATCGTAATTATTAATGTGATAATACGGGCTTTGCGGTCGACGAACTTCCTAAAAGTATATGAATGCGTGTCGCATGTGGTCGCTTTTTTCCCTCCTGGTTTTCCAAAGGGGCAACGTCGATCTTCTCTCTCTCTGGATAAATAATGGAGCATGCATAATGACGGTCGTGATGTAAAAGCTCGCGACCCCTTGACATTCCAGACGGCGTGTGAAGAGCAAAAGAGGATTCTGTGTCGGCCAGACACAGTAGATCTCTTCTTCCTTCTTTTCAACCCTCAAAGTTACAACGATCGATACTTTTCAACTCACACACACCTGATTTTTCAGTGCGTATCATTACAATTCCGTTTAATGCTTGGTTTCCATTGGATTAATGACGTAATAGGGTATACTAGGGATGAAATTATCTCCTGCAATATTGTGATGCGATGCAGTTAATTCAGTTAAATGTAGTTTCCAGAGTTTGCTGTTTGTATCTAGTACTAATCAGATTGATCCGATTAGATTTACACCATGTGTCAGACAATGCACTTCTTCTTACCCACTGGTTGAGAGACTTTCCTGCAATAAACGACGAAACTTCCTGCGACAAGCAACACTTAATTTCCATCTGTCTCAAGAAGTTTTGAATATTGTCTTTGCTACTACTTAGATGATCCGCTAGAAAGCAAGGAGTCTTCTGCAGCAAGCTATAAAATTATGTGGAGGTGGTCCAACTATACTGTGCTCAAAAAGTTTGGGATATTAAGAAAATTCGTATTAAATTGGATAAAATTTAAGAAATATTACAAAAAAATATTTTATCTACTAATTTTTAATGTCAATAGCGAGTTTTGTGGTCTCTGAGACGTAAAACTTCCGTAATTCTACGTGGCATACTCCTTGAGTATCAATTTCTTCCTGTGGAATTTGCAATCATAGAAAGGGTAAGAGCTCCTTAAGCTTCCTCACGTTTTCGGCCAATGTAATGATCTTTCAAGAAGGTTCCATACATTTTCAATTGGATTAAAATCCGGTGAACGTGGAGGAAAGGCAATTTGTTCAATTCCATGGAAATCAAGTGCATTTAGCTCTTCTGTCGTACGATGAGGCCGCCAATAAAAACAAAATTTTGACCAATAGCGACTTGAAAATTAACAACAATGTTGTTTGTAATATCAATCGGGTATATGTGGCCGGTTATCGTTCCATGGCAAATGTACAAATCAGTGCGACTTCTAAAACAGATTCCTCCCGTACCATAATTTACCCCCTTGGAATGGAAGAGTTCCTCGGATAAATTCTTGCTGATATCGTTCACCAGACTCGAATACGTCTACTGTCACTTCTGAGGCCAAATCTGGATTCGTCAGCAAACAAAAGCGAGTTTCATTCCAGATCTTAATTTTGATAATGGGTGGCCCATTTTTCATGTGTCGCATGGTCTTGGTATGATAATCAAGTACCTCGATAGTGGATGACTTCTCAAACCGAAATCTCGAAATCGATTTCAAATGGCTTGGACGCTTAAACTTGGTTCATTTGCAGCATGAAGAGCATTTCTTGCTGTAGATGCATAGATTGCTGGATTTCTCTTCTTACCACGACACATATATAACTGTCTTGTTTTCGGGTTGTAGGCCGGGGTCTTTGTCTCCTGGTATCGATTCTGTAACCCCCTAATAATTTGACTCACTCCAAGAGTGTGAGCAACATTCGATTAAGTACGGCCAGCCTGCAACATCCCAACAGCTTCATACAAAATTTTTCGTCTTTCTATGTTTTGCTCAAAAGTCACTAAATTGTCTGCAATAATGAATATACGACGATAACTGAAACGAAACTGATTCAAGTATCTAAAATATGCCACTTTCTTCCCCAAAAATAACAAATAAATGGCAGTGTAAAACAATTTTTGTTTAAATTTTACAATATCTTTAATTTTTTGTGCACAGTGTCGTATAGTCGTATTATTGACTGAGATTCACAAGAATTCATGGCTAGGTGGGATTCGAATTCTCACTCCATCTTGAAAAAAGATTTTCTATTGTCAGTTTATGTTTCAATCTTGTTTGTTAATCGACCGGAAACCGTTCGAATGTCGATCGTTAGAGTAATATTTCGAAACGAGATGTGAAAGGAGGATCGTTACCGATTGTCAATCGCTTAATTGAACGGATAAGAGGCATCTCGAAGAGTGCATCCGACTTTGACGGATCCTCCCACGAGAGTATTCCGATCCGGTCTATTAAAAATTTAATTATTTCAAAAGACGACTTCACCTGAGTGAGTAAACGACGGCACGCGTGGTCGTTGTTAATTATATTTTCAGATTTTTTTTGTAGAAGTGTGGGTGTTGTTTTTAGCATATTACCCACCTACACGTCTTGGGTGAGATAAGAGATGAGGGCGAAAGCGAAGGGTGAAAATGTTGGAATGATTGCGACCGACATTCAAGCCATTGAATACGTCTGGTGGCGGACCATTTTATGCTTCTGTTATGATCGTTATTTTACATTAAAATGTACAATATTGGGGGATGTTTTCTAAAACGTGTATATGCGACCAGATAAAAACTTTTCCTATTGTTGGACACTTATCGAGATTTTCAACGTTGCAACGTAATGACAATAAATCATACAATTATGTGAAGAGATACGGGCATTATTTTCGAGAAAGTTTCAAGTAATTTAAGAAATCTAATGGGAAATGGGGAACAGCAATTGCGAAGGGTTTGAACGATGCTTTCAGGAGTAACCACCAAACAAGGAGCAATTAAAAGTTGCTCAGTTGCACCAAGTGTCAAGTACATTTCGGTTTTTAACAAAATTCCTGTTTCTGTAGTAATCTGTTCTGGAAATAGCATCTGGAAAGCCTTCTTTTATCCCGATGAAATATCGTTGAGACGCGGCTTGTTCGGATTAAGGTTGAGAGATAAGTTCAGAATCAAAAATTATGCGATTAAAAAAATGTCATCATGTGACGTTTTGTATTCATTCGAACAGGTTTCCCTCAGGAATTACATTTCTGGCGAAAAATGGATGTTCACTTGAAAGAGAAAAGAGAAATTCTGTTGACGCATGGAAAATGCCTTGACGGTTCCGTGACCACACTTTCTTGCCAGATTTTTTTTTTATTTATTTACTTGTCTAATGAAATTCTGCTTTCGTACCTGCGATCTCTGGATTTTTAAATAAGTATAGAGATTCCATGTGGTCATTTTTGTGTGCTTTGCATTATTAAAATCGTGAATCAATACTGTATTTTATTTTTTTGAAAGGGCGCCCTTGTAGGATTAGAGTTTGTTGTTGATCTTTAACAACCCTTGGGGGAGGTTTGTACATATACAGATAGTTAGTTTTCAAACGATTGCTTAATTAATTTGCAGGTGCAATTACGTGGTTATTAGTTAATTGAGTGCATTGTCATCAGAGTAAAGTGATGGTCCTTCGAACCTGATTTGATTGATTTTCAGTCGTTTTGTATGATAACTTGTTTTTTTTTTTCTTAAAGACATCAACGTAAATAATTCTGGCAGTCCTGTAGGAGCGTGCATGCATTATCCTGGCGCAGAACTTCTCTTAGTTTTTGCGTGTAAATCAAAGTTTCCAAGTGTTGCGCTTCTTGCTTTAATTTCAGGCGAACTGTTGCTGAAGTGAACACGACCCTCAAATTTATGGTGGTCCCGGATTTGATTTAATGTTCAATGGGTTTATTGCATTGCAACCGCGCGTTCCGGTTCTTAACGTTCTGGAGAACTCTTTTAATATTGATTTAGGGATGACGTTGTCGCGTAAAAAAAAATTAACTCGACAAATTATCATCGTTTCAATTCAGTACAACAATTTATAAGTTAACCGATGAGGAAAAAAACGAAATGGAAGCGAAAATCCAAGTTGAAACATTATAAGCATCATTAGTGACGCTCGCAAATATCAAGCAACTAAATAACCGACGTCGTTTCCATCCAGACGCATAAATACGATCTTGGGACGATGTTCGTTCTTTATCTGCATGCACTTATATTTTTCGATAATTGAAAATTTATTTCGGGAGGCGTTCCGGTTCTTTATTGCGGCCGAAGCAAAACATTAACTAACGAAATATAACCACGACGAGACGACGACGAGATACTCCCACAGGATAATGTTCCAATAGTTTCAATATGTCCCAATCTACTTGCCAAACAATTCGCAACAGGAACAACTTACCAGAAATAATTTTATACTCTTTATCCCATTATAAGCAAATAGTGTTCCAACCGACTACGATATGAAGACTTTTTATCTTTAATATCAATAGGTAGCCAAAACTGACATAAGAAGATACTTTTTAATTAATTTTACGTCAATTTTCAGCGTTATGTAACGACACTTATTACATAACTAGTAACGTAATGAAATGACAGAAAGTTTAAGATTTTAATACAAATTTTGTATTTTTTTTAATAACATATCAATACAACGCTACATATTTTGATAAAAAAAATGTTGGCAATGTTTTAAAGCCAGATATTTTTGCAATTTGATATTTTTGACGCTTAGCGTCGAGTATGTTGACATATAAAATAAAATTTCTAAGAGAGAAACAGCATCTGCTGCTTAATTTTGCGATGTTCTTTGTGTTAAAAATTGCAAAACTAATTACATAAAAATTACTGAAAATATAGAGAATTTCATTTTTTAAAACAAATTGATCACATTAATCGACTGATAAAAGAGTAATCGACGACACTAGGAAAGCCAAGAACCAACTAAATTAATGAAAAACAATGTATATTACAATTTATTATAATTATATAGACGTTATATGTATGTATATACAGTGAAACTTCTTGTAACGGACTTTTCTCTTAAATGGAGAAAAAAGACTCGGTTAAAATTTGTTTTTTTCTCTTAAAAATATCTCACAAGATCATGTATCTCAAAGTCATTAGTCAACAATAGTCTCCTAGGAATGTGGAGATCAAGAATTTTGGCTTCAATTTTTCCGCAGTAGACCTTTATGATCCAAATTTATTCTATATGATGACATACTTTGTAAATTTTAATGTCTTACGCCATGGGTTTTTAAGGATAGTATTACCTAACTACCTAACGAAGAAGAAAAGAAAATACATAAATAGAAATAGCACAACTACAATACTATCAAGACTACCTAAAACATCTATTTGAGTTTCAGGCCAGCCAGCAGTTTTATATTTTCCTTCACGTAACGTTAACTATTACTCAGGGCCGGACTGGTACAACTGTTTCCCGGGAATCTCTCAGTAGGCCTTTTTAGTATTGAGACTCACTAGCACAATAATTTTATTTGGTGTCTTTTTGTATTTTTTTTATATTTGAATTGAAATTTTTTAGATTTTTGCTGACGTTTCGTTTTATTACGTTTTGAAAGCTTCCTCCGGGCTTAAATTTACTGTCATAAGAGGCATTTTATAAAAATCCGAATTAATAGGAGACATTTTATTTATAACGGTTTTTTTAATTATAACCATAAAAATGGAACCTGCAATGGGCAATTTATAACGCCCTCTTAAATGAAGTCTTTTGTTTAAAAAAACATTTTAAAAATTGGCTGCTCAAAAGGCATTTTATAAAAAAACAGAATCAACAGCAAAATAAAAAAGAAAACTACAAGAGGCATATTAATATACCAGAAATTGTAGGTCATATTTTATAAAAATTGGTTATCGCAAAGGCATTTTATAAAAATTCGAATCAATAGGAGGCATTTTAATTTACTAGCAATTATAGACCATTCTATAAAAACATGGCTGTACCAACACGCATTTTATAAAAATCTGAATTAATAGGAGGCATTTTAATTTTTAGATTTTTTTTATCACAACCATAAAAATGAATCCTTCAATGGGCATTTTATAACGATTCTTTAAAAAATAGGAGTAGTCTTTTCTAAAAAAAAACATATAAGCCTAACATAGAAATTATTAGGCTCATTTTATAAAAAAAAATGCCTGTTAAAAAGGCATGTTATAAAAGACAGAATCAACAGGAGACATTTAATTTTAATAAAGCTTTTTTCCATCAAAACCAGAAGCCATAAATGACATTTTATAAAACTGGGAGTTTTATAATAACAATTTATAAAAATTGAAACTACAAGAGGCATTTTAATATATTTAATAAATAAAATTGGTTGTCACAATAAAAGGCATTTAACATGAAAATCGGCATTAACAAAAGACATTTTACTTATTATTTTTTTTTATCAAAACCAGAAACTCGGCAAAATTTTATAAAAACAGGGAGAAAGCCATAAAATTTTTAAAACTAGAAACTGCAAGGGGCATTTTGTACAAAAACAGAATCAACAGAAACATAGAAAGGAAACTACTAAAGAAACTAAAGAGGTATATTAATATACCAGAAATTCTAGGTCACATTTTATAAAAATTCGAATCAATAGGATGTAAGAATCATTTTAATAGACTGGACATTATAGGCCACATTCTATAAAAAATGGCTGTACCAAGAGGCATTTTATAAAAATCCGAATTAATGGGAGATATGATAGTTGCAATTGGCAGCACAGCAGAAAATCTATTATGTAAAGATTTACAACTTGAGTCAGAGTGGCCATTAGAACTTGGGTCGAGTATAAGTCCTTTAAAAAGGACTGTTTAAAAGGCATTTTATAAAAGACAGAATCAACAGGAGCCATTTAATTTGAATAAAGCTTTTTTTCCATCAAAACCCGAAGCCATAGGGGAGTTATAGACAATAGTTTATAAAAATTGAAACAACAAGAGGCATTTTAATATATTTAGGAGAAATTGTAGATCACTTTTTATAAAAATGTCGTAAGAGGCATTTTATAAAAGTCTGAATTGAAAGGAGACATTTTATTTACATATTTTTTTATAAATATCAGAAGACGGAGAGAAAAGACAATTTGTAAAAATGGATACTGCAAAGGGCATTTTAATATACTAGAAATTGTACATCTTCTGAAAAATGGTTGTCATAAGAGGCATTTAATGAAAATCTGAATTAGTAGAAGGCATTTTATTTATCACAACCATAAAAATGGAACCTACAATGGGCATTTTATAACGATTGTTTTCATAACTGATTACGTATTTCACTATTGTCCAAGTGTATATATGATTTTAAGCTAACTATTCGACTTTTTGATTATTCCCTATTCGGCCGCATCGCATTACCGTTTCTCTCGTCTGACGTCAATAACACCATACATAATTCATGCATTAATGATCCGAAATGTAAATAGCCCACTATTCATCCATCTAATACCGGAATTCTGTATGAAATCTCCTTAAAATCTCTTTTTTTTTTGTTGTTGTTATAGTGCCGGTATCGAGTGGTAGCGGAGACACGCTTCGGCAACGCCATGTGCCGTTATATGGTCGCCTGGTACCGGAGGATCAACTGGGAATGGGTCACATGTCAAATCCTCCGGCCGATATCCAGGCAATGCAAGCTCGGATACCCCATACCTTCAGGGACTCATCAGCAGCACCACTACGAAAGCTCAGCGTGGACCTGATCAAGACCTACAAGCACATCAACGAGGTAAGAGAGAAAAAACCGATAATGGGCTACTTCGGAAAATTGCGGTACGAAATGACGAAGGAGGTGACTCATTCGGATATTAGGGTTTCCGAGACGGCAAATCCGTATTTCCGCGAGGATTTCGTATAGGGTTTTACATATGTATTTGAAGAGAATTGATGTTGAAACAGGGGGGAAGAACGACGAGAAAAGTTGTTTAGAGAGAAAATGCGTTTCAACGAATTTTTTTTGATTATTCACTAATAATGAGTTGTAGAAAATAATTTGATAAGACTGCTCTTTGAGCTTGCTGGTAATTTTTTCTTGTGTCGTGGCTCATATTGCGCATTCCATACTCTTTTAACTGTTAAACAGACAGAAATTTAATCTGATATTGATTATACCTAGTTCTTGTTAAAAAATTGCGAAAAATCACAAAGGGAACGATTTCAAAGTTTTTTTTTTTCTGAAAATCAGCTCTAATCATTAAGGGTCTACGCTATATACCTGTGATTTGGCTAAAAATAATTCAAATCAAAGATATTTTTTCAAAATAATACAGATCTAGTAGTGTTCATAGAATGTTTAAAATATCGAGCTTAGAAATAATTTTTTTGTTGAAAACAGGGCTTCATTATTATACTCTCAGATCTGTTATTAATTTACCAAAAAAATTCTGTTTTTGATATTGTAAATTAGATATTTTTCTTATGTCTTAGCTTTCTGCTTTTTTTATCAACATTTAATTATTAAAAAAAAAGACTTTGAAGTAACTGTAAAATAAGAACTGACTTCAAAGTTTTTTTTTTAATAATTAAATGTTGATAATAAAAAGCAGAAAGCTAAGACTTGTGGAATAGTGCCTAATTCACAGAGCCAATAAGAAAAAATTTTTGAACTTGATATTTTCAAGATTTTTTAAAATTTTTATAACATTCAACGAACACTACTAAATCAAACCATTACATTATTTTGTAAAAATATCTCGACTAATTTTTGTCTGAATAATAGGTACCAAATCTCCTTAACCAAAAAGTCTATAACTAATATTTGAAAGGAGCGGGATCAAAATTTTAAATTACGTAAAGAAGAGTTTTTATTAGTTTTGTAACCGCGTGAATTCTAATAATCCGAGCGCCCACCAGAGTAGCGCTAAGATCGCTTCCACCCTCTCCAGAAGTCCGGAAGGAACCACCCTTGACCGAAGGGTACCGACAACCCTAAATAAAAAGCATCCACCCACAGACAAGCATCAGTTGCTCTCTTGCATCAACTGGGCATCCTGGGGGTCCCAACTGATCTTGTGAGCTACTCATACTCTTCTGCACCGTCGGAGAGACCTTTTCTTGCATCAACCGGGCATCCGTGGAGTCCCTATCTGGTCAGACTCTCGGTACACCCGCATTCGATCTTAACACCACGATCTCGATTTGAGTGCGAAATAACATTAACCCGTCTATTGTAAATAAACTGTTTGTAGTGTAATCTTAATTATTATAAATAAACTATTTTCTGAATAAACTGATTACAGTTTATATTTTTTATTAATAAAGATCTCCTACTCGAGCTATTAGAATTATTACAATTTACGATATCTCTAATCTTGCATTGAAAAAACCGAAAAGGAACTGATGCTAACAGATGTTTGTTTTCGGTTTTATTAGTACAAGATATGTCATCAATTGTAATAATGCTGATAGTTTAAAAAGGAGGTCTTTATTTTTTATTATTATTTAGGTCACGGAAAACTATACAGTCATTTCGAGAACGTTTTTTTTTTTAATTGCATTATATCAGTACGAAAAAAACTTTATTTATTACAGTAAATATTTAATTAGTGAAAAATTATTAAAAGACAAATCTTAGAGTTACGGGTTTAGATCATTATATTTTTTTAAAATAATTATTATACACTTTTGAATAATTAATTTGTTACAAATATAAAGAAATAACTTTATGAATGTAATTTATTAATTTATTCTGTGAGAAAAAAAAACTTTTTTCGATTATTAATTGGGTCTGATAGCGTTCCCGAAATGACGAAGTATACACAATTCTATAATATTTAAACAAATACGTAATTATAATTTTAAATATTTATTAAACTTTAACATAATTTTATCCAAGTTTTTAAACGTTTTATAAAATAATCAATATTTTAGTTTATTAAATAAAGTCATTGGCTCATGAGCTTACAGTGAATTTTCCGGTAGGCCTATTAGTATTGCCCCCCCTAACTTCAACAATAAATTTATTTGTGGAATTATTTGGGCCGACATTTTGCTTTATTATGTTTTTTAAGCTTCCTCAGAGGCTTAAATTTACAATTTTTATTTTATTTTTATACTAGTCTTTTTTTTCTTCACTGTCTTTTTTATTTGTTTTTTTCGGTTACTTTGTAACTCTCCGTAGTGTCTATAAAATAGTATTGAAAGCAAAATAACTTAAATATTTAAAACTAGTCTTAAACAATAATTAAATTATCGTTATCAATAGGAGATTAGATTCCTAGAACACAGGTTATGTTGGGAATGTTCCCGAAATGACCATTCTAAGAATAACATTTCTACATAAAAATTCGCCATAAATTAATATCGGATGTGTTGAATGCGATTTATTTAAGTTCGTGTAAATCAGTTTACATTAAATTTGCGTTCCCGAAATGACACCCTGACCAAATATGATATAAAAAGGTGTTCCTCAATTTAAATTATTTTTACGAAAAAGAAAAACACTGGTTTAGATTAAAATGTTTCACATGATTGTTCACTACGTTTATTTGTTACATTTTGTCGAAAATTAATTTGTTTAAATATGGATGCGTTTCCGGAAATGATGTATAAAGTTTCAGATTTTTCTGTTTAATTAGAAAAATTCTAATTGTAATATATAACGTTTACCCTGTATATATTTGACACGAGTTTCTTTTTTGTTTTTAAGTAATTATAAATGTATTCGATTTTACCTTCATCGATTTATTACTTTTTTATTGGTTTTATTTTCGTCTTTTTTTAGGATATATTTAACTGTTGCCTAAATTTGTTGAGAATTTACTCAAGGTTTGTATACATTTAGTTGACTCGAGGACACGACCTAGATAATTTACTTACAATTTAGTTACCTAGATTTTCAATAAAAATGTAATAAAAATTTTGTGTTTACCATATTTTACGAAATTTAAATTAACCAAAAAAAAAATTTAATTTGTGTGGGTTTATAATAATACATACAAAATTGAAAAAGACATTTAATTACGTAAAACCTTATAGAATCAGACAAACCTTAAATAATTTCGGCAAATTACAAGGAAAACGTAAAACTTTCAACGACCCTTTAACCTTTGGACCAACCCCTACACATCAAAAAATCCAAACAAACCTTCAGGAAAAAAGCACAACACGTTTTTGATTTTCCTCCCTCACTTTTTTCCCACAATCGTTTCTGATTCCCAACCGATCAGACCTCGAAGCTACGACCCGGGTAATTAAAAAGTTGCGGAACGCGCCACCACTACCACTTACAAATAATGAATTTCTATTATACCGACCCAAACAAAACGATCCCCCCCTGAAATACATTGGAGTAGAGAGACCGACCTCCTGGTCACAATTAAAATTTTCCCTTGCAAATTAATTACCCCTGGGGGCGTCGGTAAAAATCACGAATTTCTTCTCAAAGGACTTGGGGAGGTAGGATGGTGAGAAAGGGGTGAGTGTCTCGCCGCCTTCAAACGCGTCATCGGCCACCCCCGCAACGCGTAATCCGGAAAATCCGAATCGGCTGACGATGGCGGTGTGTCATCACGATAATCCATCAACAAACGGAATTATTTATGGGATGCGTTTGCTCTGAGGGGTGGCTCTCACTCTTTTTTTTTTTAAACGCCCTTTTTTTTTCGGTATTTCTTTCACGTATAATCTTATTATGTTTTTTCCGTCTACGTTTTGCGAATGCAGCCAAGGTCACGACTCAGATATTGCATGGCAACAGCCGACACGACCTCACATTGTTGTTCCGAGTTTTTGGTGGGAGATTAGCGGCGTCTGGCAGGATATACAGGACGTCCGCGAAAATAAAGGAAAAAGGAAAAACAAGGGAAGAGTCTGGAGTGGTTTCTACTATTAGTTTATTATTATTATTTAATCAAAATATATATAAAAAACAGACAAAAAGAAGGTCAAAACAAATAAAAAATGGAAGAAAAAGAAACAAACTAGAACTTTATTTTATACCCGAGTTTGGATGCCATTGCCTGAGATAACCATCATAACTTACTTAATTAGGATTGCTTTGTTAGAATTATTTATAATTTAAGTCACATTCTTATTCTTTCAAAAATAGACATTACGTGAATAGTTATAAGCTCGTCTTTTGTTTTATATAACCTAGCGAAGTTCGACTTAGTGAGAGACAGTAATTGTTACGAGCTGATCTCCTATGATTAATCAAGACGATAGATGTTTGTTGGGTTGATTTATTATCGAAATACTGATGTCAGAATTTCCGAAATCTGATAGTAAGGGGTCAGACAAGAAAAAAAATAAAAAGAAAAACCGGTAGAGAACAGCTTGATAAGTGGAGTTTAGAAGAAAAAGAAAAATTTGAGAGGCGACGAGTAGTAGGAAAAGAAATGTAAAAAAAATTCTGACCTGACCCGATTGTTCCTCTTGAATTTCAGTCACCAACTAGGAACGGGTGTAAAAACTGAAGAAGGTTCTAGAAAAATAGAAGAAAGACTTCGTCTGAGACTCGATAAAAAATTAAAATTGTAGATAAACTTAAAAAAGGGCAATTTTTTGAAAAGAAGAATATAAAAAAACTAAAAAGTTGGTAGAAAAATTAAAGAATTTAAAAATTGACGATTGACAAAAATAAAGAAAAACAGCGATTGAAAAAAGAAAAAAATATTTATGTTTAGAAGAGAAAGGGAAACAACGATTACAATAAAAAATATTACAGAAGAAAAACAACTAAACGAAAAAGAAGTCTATAATCTATAAAAATTTGTTGACGATTGAAGGGCAAGAACATGAAAAACAACGATTGAAAGAAAAAGGAAAATTACTTATGTTTAGAAGAGAAGGGAAAACAATGATCAAAAGAAAATTAATTCTAGAAAACATGATTAGAAGAAAAGAATAGAAAAAAAACAAGAAAAACAGTAATTGAAGAAAAATTACTTATGCTTAGAAGAGAAAGAGAAACAATGATTAGAAGAAAATAAGTTTGAGTAAATACAGTAAGAAGAAAAGAACAAAAAATACTTTAGATGAACAGAAAAACAACTGAACGAGAAAGAAGAAATTATAGAAACGTGTTGACGATTGACAGAAAAAGCACAAGAAAAACAGAGATTATAAGAAGAAGAAAAAAAAAACTTATGTTTAGAAGAGACAGGAAAACAACGATCAAAATAAAATAAACTCGAGTAAATTGGATTAGGAAAAAAAAACAAGAGACACTTTAGAAGAACTAGGAAAACAAATGAGCTAAAAAGAAAAATCTATAAAAACTTGTTGAGATTTAACAAAAAAGAAGAACAAGAAAAACAGCGATTGAAAGAGAAATTACTTATGTTTAGAAGAGAAAGGAAAAAAAACAAGTAAGTAAAACAATTTGAAGGAAAGAACAATTCATACTTGAGAAAAACTTGAAAAACAAGTGGTTAGAAAGAGGAACAAAAAAATTTCTAATTTAAAGAATAGAAGAGACTTGTTTTTATAAGTCAATTTTGTAGCACGAATTCAAGTTTACAAAACGAGAAGCAAACGGCGAGATTTGTAAAGATTGAATGCTTATTATGACTTAGAAATATGTTCTTTAGACTCATTATTTTTCATTTTAATGCAAAAATGGTGCACTTATGCTGTAATGGCTACTAAAGAAGCCAAAATATTTCTATAAAATGTTGTTGAAGGTTTTAAATTTTTAAGCAATTGTCTACGGTTCCCAATTTTAATGAAAATGTTGCCTGCGGCTCTCAATTTAAATAAAACTGTTGCCTGTGGCTCCCTTTTTGAAGGATAATTAGGAGACGCAGAGGATAGTTTCTTTCAAAATAAGACAGTCTTCATAAAAATTAACAGCCACAGGTAGGGGTACACAATTAAAACAAATTTTGCCGGCTGATTCGTGTTTGGCTTTAGTGATCGTCTTGATCTAAATGTGTCATAAATGATAAACTGAAATTTTCTGAAAGTTTAGCAATCTCGTTTGAAAAATTGAAAAATCTAGGATAAATCGTTGAATTTCTCGATTAATTAATTTCTTAAAAGTTCCATCTCCGTCCGGTGGTAGCGGCAGGGGTGGACAGAGGGTGTCGCGAAAACGCGTCCCCTTTTCCAAGATATATCACCGTTATTAGTAATATATTGGGAGTTCGTCTACGTTTGCCAAGTTATTATCTGTTCGAGAATGCAGGACACGCACCCCACTAAAACTTATGGCGAACTGACAGCAACGACGACAGTCAACACATCGTCGACGCGTGATCACCAATATTTCCATTTATTTTGTTTATATTTATTTAACATCAAAAAAGAAAAAAAAATTGTAAAATACGTTATTTAATTGGTCTTTTAATTCGAGGCGATAGTGTCTAATTAATTGGGGCGAACCGTCGCTGACGCGTGTCGTAATTGCTATTATAATTGTTCACAAACTAGAGACCATAACAGAGGCATTAACCTTAACCATAACAGAGTAACAGGTCTCTGAGTGGTCGTTATGGGATTAGCACGATTTTGGCAAATTTTCACAATTTGACAAGACAAATTTCGCGCCAAAATGCTTTCGTTGCTAAGCAATGTAATAATTTACTGAAAACGGTGATTTGATTGGTTTATTTCTGCCGTTGCTAGGCAACGATGAGAAACAAGGCGATGATTGGTTGAAACAGTGATATTGTTGATCTGATTGTTTATTTTTTTCTTTCTGGTTGGATCATTTTCTCCGATTTTTATTATTAATTCGCGTCAAGGGGAACCGTGTCTAAATGAAGTTAATTCTAGAATGCAAATAACTTTAATTATACGAACTAAATTTTAATCACGTCATCCTGAGGGAAATTAAATTAGAAAAAGTTGCATCTAACTGGAAAACAAATCATGTCCGGAAACGGCGTTAGTAAATCTGAGAGAAATATTTTTAAAAAAATAGTTTTTTTTGTTTTGTAGGTGTATTATGCGAAAAAGAAACGAAGAGCGACACAAACCCAAGAAGATTCCTCTCATAAAAAAGAAAGAAAACTGTACAATGATGGTTACGACGACGATAATCACGATTATATTGTGAAGAATGGTGAAAAGTTCCTCGACCGATACGAAATCGACTCGCTTATAGGAAAAGGATCGTTCGGACAGGTCGTTAAGGCTTATGATCTTGTTGAAAAAGATCATGTAGCGATCAAAATCATCAAGAACAAAAAACCTTTTCTCAATCAAGCACAGATTGAGGTGAAATTGTTGGAGATGATGAACAGAGCAGATGTTGATAATAAGTATTTTATAGGTAAGTTATCAAAAAAAAATTTAGTTCAAAAATTATTGTAAACGACTTTTTATAATTTATTTTTTACAAATACAGTGTGAGTCTGTTAAAAGTTCTTTCTCAAAAACTGGTTATCACACCGACTTAAACGTTTAATATTAAAAAAATTCTAATTAATTGAAAAAATAAAAAAATACATTATTTCTAATGTTATTCTAAATGAAGAGATGTTGAAATATTGTTTTTGAAAAAATATTTCAGAAAAATTGTAGATAACCGCAAAAAACAATAGGGTTTATTCGTTTTGTAAGACCTATTTTGAAGCAGCATTGCCAGGTTACTTGTCAGTAGGTTGGACATCCACCCTTCAGCTTCTTTGTCCCACCCACTTTCTTGGGAATAATGGCGAATTATTTAATGTAGAAAAATTTAAACAAATAAAAAAGACCAATTTGTTTTTGTTTGTTGATTTAGTAACAATACTTACTTACACAGTAAAAAAACTGAATGAAAACCGATCAACTCTCATTTTCAGTAAAAAATTTAACACAAGACATTGAGTAAATACGCTATTTTTTTCATGAAAGTGGGTGGGACAAAGAAGCTAAAGGGTAAGTTGCCACTTCATTGTGGTGGACTAACGGCAATGCTGCACCAAAATAGCTCTTACCAAACGAATAAACTTTATTATTTTTTACGGTTATCTACAAGTTTTTTTGAATTTTTTTTTACAAAACATTATACAACATGTAAATTTTATATTTTCTTCAACAATTTAATATTCAACAATAATAATATAAAGGAATATTAGAAAAATACTGAAATGCATAGAGAAAAAAACAAAGTTTAGATAACAACAAAAACATTAAGATATACTTTTAACAGACTCACCCTGTATATAATATGGAGTTGTAATAAGCAATAATGCTTACTGTGTTTACAGTAATGCTTTCTTTGAGAATATAAAATTGCAAAAAAATATCTTGAAGTCACTAATTAATAACATATAACTCTCTATTTAATTAAATATTTATTTAGTGAAAAACTATTGCATAATAAATTTGTTTATGTAGTTCATAACTGAAAAACAATACAGTTAGTTACTTCCGAATGTTTTTCTCTTACTTAATGTTTTGTTATGTCGTATATTTTGTTTATCGATGTTGAAACATTTCAAAAAAAGTAATAATAAACTTCAGCTAATGCGTAATCATTTTAATTAATAACAAACAACGGTGTGTATAATTTATAAATGCACCTATAATTTTCAGAAAATCTCTTATCATGTTACTCTAAAATCTATAATTTATGACCGCATACGTAAACATTATTCTTCATTTAATAATTGTACTTTTTTTAATAAAATAAATTGTGAAAAAGTTACTTTTCATTTTGTTACCAGAAAAATTAATAATTCTAGACTTTTAATAGATAGATGTTTTCAAAAAAAAATTGTTATCTCTCTTGCACAATGACGTCAGAGTGATCAGATGCGCAGAAGCTCATTGGTCATTAGGAAACTACGTTTTTTAGTTTAGAAATATATTTTTTTAATGTTCTTTTTTTAATTTTCAGTGAGATTACTACGTCATTTTATGTGGCGAAACCACCTGTGCTTAGTGTTCGAACTGCTTTCGTATAATCTATATGATCTGTTGAGAAATACAAACTTCCGTGGTGTTTCATTGAATCTCACTAGAAAGTTTGCCCAGCAACTGTGCACAGCCCTATTGTTCCTTTCAACGCCTGAATTAAATATCATTCATTGCGATTTGAAGCCTGAAAATATACTTTTGGTTAATCCAAAACGATCAGCAATTAAAATTGTTGATTTTGGTAGTTCTTGTCAACTTGGTCAAAGGGTAAATTTAATAATTAATCCCCAAAATATTTTTTGAAATACTGATTTTTCAGATATACCAATATATACAGTCGAGGTTTTATAGATCACCGGAAGTTCTATTAGGGATACCTTATGATCTAGCAATAGATATGTGGTCGTTGGGATGTATTTTAGTTGAGATGCATACAGGAGAACCACTTTTTAGTGGAGCAAACGAAATTGATCAGATGAATAAAATTGTTGAAGTATTGGGAATGCCACCGAAAAGTCTTCTAGATCAAGCTAATAAAACAAGAAAGTTTTTTGAGAAATTACCAGGAGATGGAAGGTTTGTATTAAGTTTTTTCAAAAAAATAGATTGTAAAGTTGTATTTTGTGTGTGTTTAGATATGTATTGAAGAAGCCGAAAGATGGTAAAAAATACAAAATGCCTGGTACGAGACGACTACACGATATCCTTGGTGTGGATACAGGTGGTCCTGGTGGTCGTCGATCAGGTGAACCTGGTCATTCTACCAACGAATATCTCAAATTTAAGGATCTGATATTACGTATGCTCGATTATGATCCTAAATCAAGGATAACATCATATTATGCTCTCCAACATAATTTTTTTAAACGGACAACAGATGAATGCACTTCAACGCCTAACAGTAATAGTTCAAGTCCTGCCGTTGCCTCATTGGATATGTCTTTAACGAACAGTTCGAGTAGTTCACACGGTACGAAAAAAAAGAATTTTTTTGCTTTTCTAATACTTCTTTTTTCTGTTGCGCGTTTTATGCTTGGAATTTTTTTATTTCTGGTATAGTTTTACCATGAGAAATAGAAATAGTGACATAAATCGTAAATAACTACTAAAGATAATAGTATTATCACGATTTACGTATCTATTTTGTACTGCTAAAACAGAAAACAAACATCTGGCAACAACGCACTCTGTATTACCCTAAAAGGGCTGATGGTACCAAATGCTTGTTTTCGATTTTAGCAGTACAAAATAGAGATATAAATCGTAATAATGCTGATAGCTGCAGTAGGAGGTCTTTGTTAAATTTATAATTTAAGTCACTATTTCTATTTCGTTTGGAAGAAAATGTAAGAGTGAAATCGTAAAATTTTTAATTTTTGTATGTGTGCAGACGTTACGGGAAATCAACGATGACTAACATAGTGATACGGTGCCGAACCGTAAACTCTTACTAACACAGGTATTTGTAAAAAAAAAATCTCTATTGAATAATGTAGTTTTTTTGTGCTTTTTTTTCGTTTTTGTTTTTTAGCCGGTAGTGTTTTGTTTTTTGTAATAAAAAAGACAGAACTGGAAGTGTCATCGGCGACGATTTCAGACAAGCAAAGAGAATAATAATAGTGAGTGCATTGTTATCCGAGTGCTATTTTTAGAGTATCTCGTTTATTTTTGGTATGCTGATTAATGAAAGAAGCGGCCGAACTACTTAATGGGTTTAAAGGTTAAACAGAGTTAATGCTGGCTGCTTATATACGGAAGGGTTTTTATATTTAAAAAAAAAACATTCAATAAAGAAAATTCTTTTAGTTTTTTAGATTGGAAGAAACAAAGATTTGCCGCCTTGTTTAAATTGTGGCATGTCCTACATTAAAATTCAGTTTATTTTTAGATTTTTTTATTTTTTCTCAGTTTACAATGAATGAAGAGTAAATGATGTCATCTGTTTTAATTTTAAACATTATATCATTTTTTCGTGACATTTTGGTTATTTCAAAGAAATAAAAATGAGAAAAACCAACAAATTGTAATTGTATTTAATTTTAGTAACTGTAAAAAGAAAAAAACTATTATTTTTCATGAAGAGACTCTCCAATCACTTACTTAACTATAATTTACTACCCTAAATAGTTACATTTATGACGCCATAACGTCGCTATATTGACCGCTACGAGTGATCCAATTACGTCAGAATTGAGCTCCCTAAATCTGACGTAATTATATGGTTTTGCATTATTATTTTTTTAATTAGAAAAATAAAATAATTACGAGTCACAGACTTGTGTCGTTCTTTGATAATATATTATCAATTTTTTTGTTAATGCGGCAAATCTGTTATTTATTTTAGATAATTAGCAAGCAATTTGTCTATATCTCTATGTAAACAAACCTAACCTCATTATTTTTTCCTTAATTGAAATTTCTTGCGATGTTGCCAAATCAGTTATCCGGATTCTTGGCCTACTTTTTTTTAAGTAAAAGCACATTCTTTACAAAAATAAATACAACCTTTTGCTATTTTTAATAAAAAAAAAGAGAAACAGTAATTACTGTTTTACTTATTCTATTTTTAATTAAACAATTTTACGTAATTTAGTCTTTGATGATTTAATAACGTACTTTGTTTTTCAAATGTCATGTCAAAGATCAGAGCCGTATTAAATTGATTTCAAAGCAAGATTTACAGAATTAAAAAACAAATTTTATGGTGTCCTTTCATAACACTTTATTATTAATAATAAAATTTATATCATTAACAAACAATGTATTACACATATTCTATTTTAATAATTCTAAAGCGACTTCTGGTGACTATTTTTGAACTGTTTCTTTTTTTTTTTTGTTAGGTTGGTATTGGAAAAATACCTAGGTATGTTTGTCATGAGATTACAGTGGCATAACAATGTCAAGACAAAATAAATATTTTTCTCTGGCTCTGAATTGTGACTAAAACAGGAGAACTGTTAAAATTAGGGATTTTTTTTTCTAAATTTAAGTTTAGAGGAAAATAGCTCTGAGCAGACTGCATAAGAGCCTTCTTTATATCTAGAAGGCCTTGAGAGTTAGTTCCATAATGTTTCTATAACTGTGTTCGGTTTTGCCACTCCGAGTGCACCGCTTCTTTCTTTATCTATTTCATTGAGTCCATATATCACTATCTCTATCCGGTGACCAAAACTTGATGCTTTTTGACACTATATCCAAAACAACACACACTCTTTGTGCACCTAGTGATTAGGTGGGACAGAAAGAGCATACGTTGTCATGAAAACAGTCTTTATATTAGTAAATCCTAAATTCAAATAATGCAATGGACTTATCAGTCCTGAATGAGACAAACAAAGACAGAGTATGTTTGCACCGGAGTGGCAAAGCCGAACGCACCTTATATTCTTCTTAAAACCATTTTAACTGTCTTAATTTTTTTTATATGACCTTCCAGTTCTGTTCAGGCTCTAGATTAGCTTATTCTGTTTGACATCATCAGATTTAGGTGTTAATAACCATAAGTTAAATCAAATTGCAGGGTTAAATTTGGTGGGACGGTCTCGAGAATTGTCAAGTCACGGCTACCAACCGAGTGGAGGTTATACGACAATGGATTGTGAGCCGTCACCTTCACGTCATCCTCATCGACAGGCACAACGCTACCATCAGGCCCCTCCGATGATAAGTTATGGGCCAACTTCGTTACAGTATGCCCCGTATCCGGGCCCTATGACCGACAACAGCAACGCCCCTAAACACAACAGCGTCAGCAGTACAACAAGCAACGGCCCACAGCAACCTAAAACCAACGAAAGAGACGACAGTCCCATGGTTGGCGTTTGTGTACAACAACACAATTCGGTCGCAATACATTAATAAACGGAGTTTTTTGATATAGTGTGTGAACTGTGGCAATTTTTGGGATTTTTAGTGTTGTTTGATTTATTTTTTTGGTTTTTTTTTTATTTAGGGAGGTTTTTGAGGACTGGTTTAAACAGTGATGTGTGATTCAACAGACTTGGGGCATTGATGACGCTCTGTTACGGATCACCGAATGTTTTAAGAAACTTGGAAATCACGAGATTTTATTAGGTTAAGTTTAAAATGAAGGATAAAGTAATTTATGCCTAGTATTTAAATATTAATGATTAATTATAGCGAGTAACCACATATGTATACATGTTTCCTATGATTTACCGTTAACTGTATGAAAGTTGGCTCTGGTTATCCAGATTTTATTATTTTTTCTTCTCTCTTAAATGGTACTAAATTGAAAAATGCACCCAATCACACCAAACTTTTTTTGCACTCGACGCGTGGTACACTAACGAAGTTACTATAACTTGAGACTGACTTAAGACTTCAAAATGGTAAGATTGTTACTATACCGCGTATCGTGTGTATAAAAATGTTTGGTGTGATTGGGTGTATTTTTTGTTTTATTTGTCACACCAAGAAGATCCAGCAAGATGTTTCAAATGGTACTAGATTTAGCAAAGCAGTATTGAACCAAGTTTGGTTTTTAAACATACCTCATTTAAAAAAAATATTTAGCAATATGAAAACAATTTTGTATAAATTTTCCAAGCCAGGGCCATACCAATCCACTACCGCAAGTACAGTGGTAAATGTGTTCAAAAAAAATATATATAATACCAGTTTGTACATGAGGCTTGAAAGTTGTTTGATCAGGATGATTTTATAATTTTTGGCTAACGATTGACTAAAGACGATAACTGATAAACAACTTTTGAGTTATTTTGTAAATACTTAACTTAAATAATCACTAGAATTGTATTTATCAATACACTTATTTATTTACGTCATGTGCAGTTATAATCATTCACGATTTAGTTGACGGAAGAAAAAAGAAATGCAATGATTCTCAGCAATGTAGAAAATATTGATGATAGTGTATAAATTATGACATCTATGAATTCCTAATTTCTTTGTTATTTAAATAAATTTACATCAAAATATTGACTTTCATTTTTACTCCTAGTTTTCCTAAATCCTTTCTGGTCCTAGGAGTAAAGTGAAGCCATTTTTAGACTGTGACTCTTTTATTTTTTTCGAAATTTCGGCCCACAAGGCTCTTAAATTTATTGTTTTGTGTGAGTAGTTTCGTTTAGCTTTATTTAATTTTGGGTGAGTTCATGTTTTTTAATAAATATAAGCATCATGTATAAGTAGGTAATTTTGTTAAATAAATTTCGTAATTACAAACTGTGTTTCATTTTTTTTTAATTTTGAAAAATGTGTTTAAAATCCTAGATTAATAGGTAAGTCGTGTAATCCCATTTTTTTAATTTTTATTTTATAGTATTTTTTAGTATTCACTTGCTGAAATACATACGGAACAATAATTCACTAGATAATTCTATTTTAGCTTAGTTGTTTTATTTTTTCTTGTATTTATTATTTGTTTTGTTTAACAATTAAATCTACTTTTGTAGATTTGTTTATCTGTTATTTTTCTTTGTTAAACGTTTTGCTATGCGAGACGATGAGACTCCACTAGCCGTCATTGAAACTCCAGATTCCGGTTTAGTAAATAACGTAGGCTTTGGTCAGTTACTATAATATTCGGAGTCATGACAATAATTTAGAACATTCTTTGGAACGATAAAAAACGATATAACACCTTCTAATAAAATCTGAGCTTCCTGAATCTTCTAAAATGTATTTACGTTCTTCTAAAAATTCAAAAACATCTTCCCATTTTGCTTGTAATTTTCCAAAAATTTCAAATTTGAAAGTTTCTTAAAAAAATCAAGTTAATTGTGAAAACCATGTAAACAAAATTATATTTTTTTTTACCAAAATTTTTTGTCGCATATTATGGATTTCTTTATAAATTTATTGTTTTCACGGGGAAAATTGATTACTAGAAGAGCAGCAGAAACGATTAATCAAGCTCTGAAGAAATGTCTGCAAATCAAACGGAAAATTTCAACCGACTACAAGAATTCAACCCAGATGATAGCCCCCTTTGAAAATATAATGGATGTTATTAATTACACTGCGAGGAAATACACTTCTGATAATAATAATTATGTCATTACAAGTGATCTTCGGTATCTCCTCTACGAACACCTGAGTAAAGCAAAAAATCAAGAAGAAATCAAACAGCAGACAACAGAAGAAACCAATCTAGAAGAATTGTACAATGAAAATTGGAATGCTGTTGCTGAATGGCTAAATAGTGACCAACGAAAAATAAAAAACGGGTTGCAACACAAAGATAGTGAGAAAATTGTCGATAACTTAAACGCAATACTAAAATCAGAAGAACTTCTTTTAAAAAATATCTTTAAATTAATCAATCTTTTGGAAAAGAAGAAACGTATTAGAAGTAACCCACAATTAGAAGAACTGAAAAGAAGACTTAGAGCTTGTACAGATATCTTAGCCAATAAAACACAGGAAAAATCTTCAAATTTAATAAACAAGCTAGTTGAAGAAGAGATCACTCGTTGTAGATTTACACACGATGAAAGCAAAAGAAGTGCTCAAATTGACCTCAATATCCAAAGACCTGAAGGAATCCAAGATGCTTTAGATACATCACATAAGAAACATGATGTGAAAGAAATAGCGAAACATATTGTTGACAAATTTCAATCAAAACCCGAAAATATAATAACCCAAATTATTAATTTGGAAGTTAGAAAAAGTTCGCTTAAAAGAGCGAAATCTGAACCATCTTTAGGTAATAGAAATTTGGAAACAATGTGGACTGAAACACAAATTAATATTGAGGAAACAAGAAAATTGATTCATGTAAACGAAGAGCATTTCAACAAATTTGAAAATACTCTTTGGCATACTACAACAACATTGAAATATATCTCATTAAGAAGTGATCATATAAATCTGTGTAAATGTGCCTTCTACAATAAAAGACAGTTTATGGCAACTGAAGCAGCACTCCTGAAAAAAACTATAACAGAAGATCAAAATTTTGGCAAGTTTGCTAAAATTAGTAGTTCTGTCTTCCGCACTTTAGAAAGAAGATTATTAGCTGAGTCTGGACAAGAAGAAACGAAAATATTAGAAAGGCAAAAGCAGGAAATGCAAATAATTAAAGATATTTTCTCAAGTGAACAGAAACGACGAGAAGAAATAGAAGTGATGAAAAGGATTTTCCCAAGAGAAGTACTGAAATCAGTGAAAATGATTTCTCCAAATGACGACAATCGGCTAGAAATAAGAACACTGAAAAACATTTTTCCTGGTGAAAGAGATCGACAGGAGACAAAAGTGTTGAAAAAGATCTTCCCAAGTAAAAAAGATAAACAAGAAATGAAAACAGAAACTGTTCCACAAGTCTTAATACAAAACGATAAAAAGGAGGCTTCAGACAAAAAAGGCAAAGATAAGGTATCTGAAAATTCAATAGAAGAAGCTACTAATAGATATTTTATACAAACCTTGAGAAATTCTGATTTGCGTAATACGAAAAAAGCTTATTCAAAACCAGTGAAAATGAGATTGAATATAAGTTTGAAAAATCAAGGGCACACAAAAACAACATTAAAAAATCCACAAAAAATAGATAATACAAGACCTGAAACACCGAGAACTGTACAAAAGAAACTTTCAATGAACGATGCTCAGCTCCTTTACGTAAATAAAAAAGCATTTGATCAGCTTGAAAAAACAATTAGATCAGTCCACCTTGTTGATAAAAATTCGCCTAAAACTACAATTTCTCGTAAAAATATGAAAAAAGCTACTTGTAAGAAGAAATCAAATTCAGGTTCGCGAGGGGCCGGTGATGAAAAACGAGATTTACACACTGATGTTAAGAAATGTAAAACGTTTTTAAAAAAATCGAAATCGTTGCAAACCACTAGAAAAGCATCGTTTATTAAAGTACCTCACAGTGCCCCCAATATGCAGATGAGGCGGACAACAAAAAATGCAATAAAAAGAGAACAATACGTAACGCTTCTGCCTAAAGTAACAAAAGACACAACAGAGAAAACAAAGCCCCAAATACGTTTGGTTGAAATTGACGAAATTAAATGTGCGAAAAGAAAACAGAAAAAAGAGGTTTCTGGATGTGAAACAACAAGTTTTGTGAATTTATCGAGAAAATTCTCGGATAAAATATTAAAAAATTCGTTTGTTAGCAAATTTGTGAAGAAATCGCCGAAAGAAAGTCATTGTGGGAATGAGGAAAAACAAGATTCTAGAGTTGAAACTACGTTAGAAGATTAAAGGAAGATTGGAAGTCCTAGTCAAGTTCCGTAATATGTTGTGTGCCAATGGAATAAATCATTTCTATTAAAACACAATAAGCTTTTTTATTTTACCTATTTATTACGTTCGAGAGGTTCGAGACTCTTCACGCGAATTTACGAGAAGCCAAGTTTGAAATTCTTTGTTTTTCAAAACCCCCTATTCAACAGGGATAAAACACGAACAATTTATAGAAAACAAGTCTTTTATTCTTAATAAAATGCAACTTATATCACTTAATACTAAAAAACATATTTACACATTAAATCACTATAAACCATTTGAATTACTTTGTGAAAGTGGACGCCTAAATAATAGAATATGAGGTTCGGGATGATGAAGCATATAATGTACCCAATTTGGACTCTGTTGTACCCCCAAATTTCGCCATTCAGTCTCAGTCATTAAATGGGCCCTCGGTACTAATTTTGCCAAATCTGGAGGTAAAATTACGTGCCGATATTCGTAATTTTCATCTGAATACTTTTCCGAATATAAAATATTTTCTGCAGGCATTTTTTTGACTACAAAACAAGTTTTTCACTGACAACATAACCTCAAAATTGGTGGTTTTTCCTGTCGGTTTTTATATAATACGTTGTTTACTTACCCTTAAATGAAGAAAAATTGAAGATTTTATCGGTTTTTATTATTTTATAGTAATAAAAAGGCACTAATTAAACTCAAAAATTGTAAATTTGTTAAAAACAAAACACTGCAACTGTCAATTTTGTGGTAGACAAGGAAAGAGAATGGACTCGTAATGTTGCTGCGTGCACTGAAGCAAAATGACACCAATCCTGTTTAAGCAGTGGCGTGTATAAAGGCAAAAAACTGGGGGTTTCAATTGACATAAAACTTTGACAAGTTAAAACGATCTGAGATAAAACAAACTTTTAAGAAAACTACAAATTTATGATTAATATATTTTATTGTCCTCTAAACAAAATTGTTTTGGTTAAATGGCTTCTTACAGGATCCATTTGTTCAGACTGCCGTTTGACAATATAATGCACTCTAATATTAACATATTTGGTACAAATGGCTTTGATCAGAAAATATCTATGTTGGATCTGCATTTCTACATCATGGGTGTAGAGGGTTGCAAAAATATCTGTACCAATGTAATGGTCTAACACATTATGTATAAGTGATGACACAGCGCTTCCTCTGAAAAGATTGCCCTCTTTTTCCGCCAACCGTATATACTGCTCTGTTTTTTTGTAAATTGATATTACATCTTGTGCCGGATATGTCAAACCCCCTTTATTTTTTTGAGTAATTAAAGAATTAAGGAAGTTATCTTGCTCTCCTATTAGGACTGCTATGCAAGTTTCACAATGAAGAACTTTTTGCAAATGTTTAACAACAAAACCAGCAATATATATGACAATCTGTACAGAACATTCTGTTAAAACAGTGGTATTCATTAAATAGTCATGGTCTGAAAAGAGACTGTCTATATTCGCTTGCGCCAGATTAGTGGGAACCTGGTTGTATGCCGTTGATGAAACATTTATTTGTTCTTCGGGAGTAAGTTTTTGTGTACGGCTAGATATAACTAATAAGAATAAGGGTATCTGTTGCAAGGGTACGCAATTGCCCAGCCCGCCATCCCTTAATTCGGTTCGCATTAACAAGCGTTTATAGGAACCCATAAACTGACGCGCCGTGGGATTATTGTTCCAACCTCCTCTACAACGAATAGAGGAAAAAAATAATTCAATATGATCCTGGCTGATTTTATAAATTGGAAGATATATTAACCACTCTTGCGACGCAATCAAGTAACTATAAAGTTCAAGTGCGCTGTTTAAAGACACAATTAAACCTATAAAACCAGTTTTACGTCGTGAATGAGTTACGAGTTCTCCATTAGAAAATTGTAAAGTTGATAAATAAGTCATAATTTCGTGAATGTATATTCTTCTTGTTTCAATGTTGTCGCGACACAACGCTTGCTTAAAATTATATGCATTCAAGGTTCTAGAGTTTAAAATATCGAAAGCTTTATTAATAATCCGAATAAATTTAATGGTGGCATCACAGTCTTGAAAATCTTCCAGTGCTAATTGGTTTTTACAATACTCCAACGAGTCTGCAACCGACGCACTTAGAACTTGCACAGCAAGACGCACTTTCATCTTTTGTTTGAAAAAGTTGATATGGGCTTTGCGTAATTTATTGCCTAAATGTAGACCTTCAGTTTCTTGTAATTGCTCTAACCGTTCAATATACTCCCATTTTATCAAACCTCCATCGCCCTCAACTAAACACTTTTTCTCTCCCAATGTGTTTCGAATTAACTTGAGCATATGACAGGGGTCGACAAAAACCGCGATAGGTTGATCTGAGGATTGAAAAGTGGTGTTTAAATTTTGAATATCAAATCTGCATCCTAGCAAATTACTCATTGCAAAATTTGAGGGAGCACCATCAAATGTTAGTGAAACGAGTTGCACCCGTTTCTTGTACAAGTCTAATTGCTTGGGTTATGATGGAACTTTTCTGTTGCCCATTTAAGGCGACAGTTAAAAAATATCCTATTAGCATCTTCCATGTACCATTAATGCATACCACCATTAAACAAAAGGCCTCTTTGGCTATTTCATTTGTGTCGTCGTTTAATTCGAAACCAAAATTTACGAAACCAAAATAACGCTTCCCATCCCACTCCAAGTGTTGCCTAATTGCGATTTCGTCAACTACAAGTGCGCACACAAGAGGTCGCTCACTTTGCACCACTTTTGCTTTTAATGCCCGCAAAGATTCTGTGGTGAAACCGGGTTCGGCATCAACGCTTTGAAATCACTTGCCAATTGTACTCTGATGCGGTAGACAGGTATTGAATTATTGCCGTACATAATCGTAGGCCTTTGGTGATAAGAAACTCAACGAAATTGCAAACTTTCTTAATTCAGGTGAGTATTTTTGTTTGCTATGCCGTTTCCGTTTTAACAGTTCTTTGTTGAAATCTGTCAAATTTTCTAACAGGGCACAATTTTCAGCAGAAATTAGATTGCGCGTCTCCAACGTTTTCAGCATTTGCTTCAAAGATACGACTCTTCGCTGGCATCTTTTTAACGATTGACGCAGCACTTTGATTCGCTGAGTTTTTGCGTTCAGTTGTGCTTTTGCGAGAAAGAGCTGCCTTCGTAATTTGTGTTTTCTGGGGGTGTCTTCCTCCTTATGTTGCTTCTCATGTTTCGGAGTGGTTTCCGGAGAATTCCCATATGGTAAAAGACCAGAAGTTGAAGGCTGCAGTTCCACCTCTGGAGACGAAATCCTTGTAGCACTTCTCGAATGAGCCCTTATGCCAGATGTAGATGGCTGAGGTTCAACTATTTCACCGCCGCTCGAAGTAGACCTTTTCAGCTTCTGTAATACAATTATTTTACTGCTTTTCATATTTACAACACTATTATAAATAACTATAAATATTATAATTAATATTATTTATATTTTACTAATAACCATTTGTATAACAAGCTTGGCACTTATTACTTAATTAAGCAAATATTTAGATCACTAATTTCACATACTTTCAACCTTTTGGTACCTTCGGTTATACCGGAAACCACTACTAATTTTGTTATTGTATTACCAAATTATAATTTTTTTACATATATTAATTCGTGTTCAAAACGTAACATTCTTGTGCTTTTCAATGCCTCGTTTAGTTCATTTCTAACAATTTCAGAAACATTTTTTTAATTAAAAGAATTGCGTAACTTGCAAAGTCTCATATCACAATTTATTTATAATCCACTATTAAGAGCAAAATGTAGCTTTATGCACACCTGTTTCTTTCTAACTTTAACAAGAACTTGTTTTACAGAATATTAAAAACTGCTGTTGAAACAAATTAATTTACTTGTTACCTATTTTAATAGCACTACCTTTTTTGGTTGGAGATAACTTGGCAGTTGTGGAAATATTCTCGTTCACCAAACGCGTTGTCTTTTCAGTTTTATACAAATAATGTGGTTCGAAGTGCAGCGAACACAGTCGATCATTTGCAGTTGGCTTCCAATCTGTAACTTTCATGTTTTCTTTATCCTTTGGAAACCTGCAAATAGTCACTTTAAGTAACCTAATTGTAGCATAAAATTTTATACGCTCGCTCCCCTTTTTACTTGAAATCCACCTACGCCACTGGTATTCAAAGCATGAAAACTGAAGGTCACATCTTATTTGCATAAATTATAACAGAAAATGTTAAGAAATAGCTTCCAACTCAAAGTGATATATGGCACAGAGATTTGTCCAGATTTTTATAAAGGGAGCAGTACTTGCAATCCAATAATTCTCGAATAAATTCATTTTATGCAAGCACACAAAGTTTTTCTTACCTGTGGAATGTAATTCCTGGTGTTTTTTTTTTCACTGCGACTTTTGCAGCCAAATGCTGCACATATGACCATTTTGGCACACCAAACACAAAGTCAAAAAACGTAGGAACCGTTAATAAAAACCTTTAAAAACTACGTTGGTGTCGAGGCGTTGTTTGGCACCAATGTAAGGTTCTGTGAGTGAAAGCACATGTATTTCATTTGTCGAGCGTGTTGAGCTACACGTCATTTTCAAAGGGGAAGTTTTAAGAAGTCTCTTGATCTAGGTTCAATAATGCATTTTCAGCCAACAACATTTGAAGACATTCTAAAGGCCTTGCCATTAGACCCTAAGGATAGACAAATAATTGAATTGAAGCACGAGTCGGAGTTGGAGAGACTGAAAAAAGACCATGGCACTGAGTTGGCGTTACTAAAAAAAGACCATGACCACCAACTTGATAAGCTCAAGACAGAACTTGTAAGTTAACGTCATTTCATAGACAAAGAAGGAAATAGATACTACTCTCTCGCTTACCCATTAGAAACACCACGGCCAACTGTATCAATCTCTACTTCGTTCCGATACGGCCGCAACGCTCCTCGATTTGCCCATAAGGAATAAAATTCCTGACCTTGAAAACGAACGGTCATGGCCTACTGTATCAATCTCCACTTCGTTCCGATACGGCCGCAACGCTCCTCGATTTGGCCATAAGGAATAAAATTCCTGACCTTGAAAACAAACGGTCCGCAAGTGGAGCACCCAAGTGACAAGTGTGCGAATGAAACTGACAAGTGACGGCGTTTCCAACCACTTTAAGGTTAATGTCGCTGTCTCGTTCCTGTCAACTAGTCAAAAAACAAGCGTTCGTTAAGCTCACTAACAGCTACCTTGTTTACAGAAATACAAAAACAATAATTAAGGTTTAATTCAATTTAACTGTTTAATTTGAAAACTACATAGATTATTATTGACAAACTATAATTTTAAAAATTTTCGACTGGTGGGTTTGTTGTGAATAACAGTTTTTTTCAACAAATCTGTTCGTTCTAAGCAAATATTTGTTAAGGTAGGTTTGGTTGTCGCTTGAATTATAAATTTGCATAATTCTTTTTTGTGTAACATGCATTGAAATAATTTATTTTTTTGCAGCGAGGAGCTTAAAATTTCAACAAGTTGATGACAAGTGTTTTCATATTCCAAGAAAGGTAGATATAATCAATATTTTGTATAATGTCTGCTAAATCCATTATGACACAGACAAATTGAGAGTTGGGATAGGTTAGAGCACCGTGATCTTGCAGACTTATAAGTTGCATCAGAGGTCCTGGAGTAGTGGTGGCTAGCAGTGATGAAAGACATTCATTGCAATGAAATTTGTCGTCAATTTTTTTTAAAATGTATCCTGCCAGGAAAGCTACAGATGCAGAGCATATATTGGTGTCAGGTATTGCATTATCTTTATGTAATTTTTGAATCTTGACTCTTATATTAATTGGTAATATCAAGTCTTCTTTAATCTCAGTTCCAGAGGAATGTCCTTCAGCTCTCTCTCTCTGTCTGTATATTAGCATTGCTAATGTACTCAATTTTGTCAGCAATATTGGCCGATTTTGAACTTTTAACGATGCCACATCTTAAAATCTGACGCATTGCGTCTTCGGCGGTTCTGGCATCTGTGGCATCGTTGGATCCGCCTCGAAGACGTACTTGGGAAAACATTCTTTCAACTGCGTCAGAACTGAAAGACCTGGTAAGTACATAATAGAATCCTGCTTCTTGCAGTAGTAATTTGATACACAAAAATGTACTTATTGCTGTAAACTGTAGAGCATGGGCAGTTTCTTCTGAAAAACCTTTCAAACCAACATTAGCTGACACAATTTGTACTTCATCAATGTATTTTGTAAATGTTTCTTTAAGCCATTGGAGTCGTTCATCAGAAACATCAACGTAAAGAGCAATATGACTATCTAAGGTACGAATGTACTGGGTTCTACTTGAGACATTGTGAAATTGAAAGAAAAAGTACATGTTTCCCACGAAAGATACAGTGCTACTTGCACCTTTGAACTGCTCATATCCATTTTCTTTCAAAAATTTTAAATATGAAGTCACTGCAGGAGAAAAAACTTGAACAGCTCTGAGAACATTCATCTTCTCAAAATTTGTCGGATAAAGGTGTTTTCTGGTTAAATATCTGACTGATTTAATTAGTAATCCTCTTTGTAGACTATACAGCTGTTTCAGATATGATGAGCTAATTGTGCCTTCAGAAGAACACATGTCGTAGTCTAAGAATAGGTTTCTTGCATTTTTAATCGCATGACAGTAATCGAAGCTAAGAAATAGTGGCATGTTTGGCAACAGAGGATGGTCGATTACGATTTTGAGAGCTCCACTGGCGTTAGGTAGTTTCTTAGAGAGTGCTACATTTCCAGAAAAATTGTCAGTCACAAGCCTTAACACAATAAACCTACAGTCAGTCAACATTTGTATTACTTGCATAGTCAAGGTATAGAAGCTATCCGTTGGCAGTGTTGAATGGAAGAAATATCCGGCAGGTATGCAATATCGTGTTTATTACCCGTATATAACAAAACAAAGCATTTTGCTCGCAATTTTGGGCTTCTCTTGAATAGTTTTATTAGAATGACAATCATCAAGCCCGAAAAAACAATCTTCAGGTCGACTATAGTACATTTTTTCTTTTATAGCCATATCATCCACAACTAACGAACAAATTCGCTCTACTGGAACTTTAAGTGCAGCTATTTCCAATTGTAAACGCTGTTTACACAACTCTTTTGACCCTCTATATTCACCAAAATGTCTGGATATGGTAGTTTTGGATGGAAGTTTGGCTAAATTGATTCGACAATACTCGTATCCTTTTGGCGAGCAAAAACTCCAAAGAGTACACATACGAATTGTCATTTCAGACCACCTAGATGACTATTTTGCATAATTGCTAATAAGATCCATTAAAAAGAGAGCTTTGTCATCAGATTCTTCAGCATCCTGGAATATTTTTGTGATTAATTTAGAGTTATGGCTTTGTCTTTGAAGTTTCACTTCGAGAGATAGAACTCGTGACAGGCACTTATTAGTCATACGCTTTAGTTTCTGATTTAATATTCTACAGTGGTAACGTAAATTCAAATGGAATGGAGACTTGGATTAATTTAGAATTTGTGTTTTCTTTGCCATAAACATTTGGAGGAGTTTCGGCAGGATATTCGGGTGTGACAGGATTATTCTACAAATAAAATTTAATAATTATTTTACCTTCATATAAATATTTGATTGGACAATTCTCATTTATCCTTACAAATATTGAATCCTTTTATCTTATATTATTTATCTTATATAATCCTTTTATATATATATTATAATATATATATCCTTTTATTAAGCGACAAGTATTTTTTGTGAAAGTAAAGGAATTTTCTTCGAAGTGATCTTTACAGATAACTGTTTGATCTTTTATACTTGCAACATCTTTAAAAAACCAATAAAAATTGATAAAATCGATATTATTTTGTTAGGGTTTGTGTAAAATTACCACAAAATTCTTCAATTATTTCAAGCCATTTAGTGCGTTGATGAAAATCACTAGGGAATTCAAAAAGCTGTGTATTGCGCTTGCCACAAATCAAACATTTCTTCCCCATTATGCAATGAGAACGTACGTTTTAAATTATAATTTGACAAAATACAGCAAAAATTTTGAATCTGTCAACCACAGCCTCCTAGATTATTGTATAAGAGTGGTGATATCACCACTTCAAGTTGAAGTGGTGATATTTTGACATTTTTCACAATAATAAGATTGACCATAGAAAGCTGTCATATTATTGATTGTATCAAAATGATTTCCGTTTTTATATAAATATACTTTTACATCTTTCTCTTGTCCAGAATAAATTACTTAATTAAAACATTCGGCAGCTACGACTTTTATATATCGATATAAATATATATATATTTATTTTATATATGTTTATATATCGATGACTGTGGTTCTGTGTAAGTGTTCTGTGCAAGGACGTTGAATGACATCGTCATACAACGTCCTTGGTTCTGTGCATTATTGAATTGGCAGTCTTCCAACATTACAAACCGAAAATTACTAGAAATTTTGAATATTTTATTCGCAATTTTAAAACTATTGATAAATTAACTGAAGTAAAAATAAATAAATTTAATTAAACTAAACTCAAATTACATATTCAAACGTTTTTTTAATTAGTTTGCACATTTATTTATTTAATGCCGGTACAGCGCCATCTATTAATGTCAAAACCAAATTTTGACATTTGTCTAATTTTTTTTTGAGGTTAGGTGACTCATTAATAATTTTTCCCAAAATTCGTGGATAATGGCAGATTTTGAGCCTCTTGACCCCTCATTAAGAAACGTGATTGACCAAACAACCCTAAAATGGATTTTCGTTGGTGGTAAAGGTGGTGTGGGTAAAACAACATGTAGGCAAGTCTTCCACCTCAATGTTTACAATATTTAACCCCCTTACAGTTGTAGCTTAGCTGTCCAACTTTCAAAAGTACGCGAATCGGTCCTAATCATATCAACAGATCCAGCACATAACATCTCTGACGCTTTTGACCAGAAATTCACTAAAGTGCCAACACTTGTAAAAGGCTTTAACAATCTCTACGCTATGGAAATCGACCCAAATGTGGGCTTTAATGAGCTTCCAGATGAGTATTTCGACGGAGAACCCGAAGCAATGAAAATGAGTAAAGGAATTATCCAGGAGATAATCGGTGCCTTCCCTGGCATTGATGAAGCAATGAGTTATGCAGAAGTTATGAAACTAATCAAAAGTATGAATTTCTCAACTGTTGTTTTTGATACAGCTCCCACAGGACACACTTTACGACTTCTTTCATTTCCACAAGTTGTTGAAAAGGGATTAGGGAAATTACTCAGACTTAAATTAAAAATCTCACCACTAGTTTCACAAATTAGTAGTCTTTTAGGCTTACAGGATTTCAATGCTGATTCTCTTTCTTCAAAAATGGAAGAAATGCTCTTTGTTATTAAACAAGTCAATGAACAGTTTAAAAATCCTGATCAGACTACTTTTGTTTGTGTCTGTATAGCAGAATTTTTATCGCTGTATGAAACTGAAAGACTTGTACAGGAATTAACGAAATGTAAAATTGATACACATAATATAATTGTAAATCAGTTATTATTCAAAAAACCAGATGAGAATCCTTGTAAGATGTGTATTGCAAGATTTAAGATTCAAGAGAAGTATCTCGATCAGATTAACGATTTGTACGAAGATTTTCACGTTACTAAATTGCCACTGTTAGAAAAAGAAGTCAGGGGGGCTGATAATGTCAAAGCTTTTTCTGAATATTTGATAAATCCTTACTCTTTGAATTAAAGTTTTGTTTCTTGTGTTGAAAATTTTATTATGGTTTATAGGTTCTAAATAAAATATTGATAATGAAACGTTACGTTTTTATTATCAAAAAAAAAAAATAATTAACCACTCCGGTTGTTGTCTCTCATATTTGGCCAATCCGGCAACCGATTCTCCTTAAAATACTTTTCCCTTGTTAATGATTTCATATTTAACAACTCAGTAGCCCCGTAAATAGCCCCTCCCAACCACGCTGTGTAATTCTCTTTACACGGAGCAGCATGAAACTTAAAACTATCAATTCTCAATTTTTTATATCTCTCACTTTTTAATTGTTTAAGTAATTCATCTTTAAGTCGTGCTTTAAAACCAGGAACCATTACAGTACCTCCAATTAGAAGAATATTTTCAGCAAGTTTACTTCTTAAATGCAAATCAACTTTCATTATAGCATCAAGAATCATTGTTGAAAGACACAAATGATCATTATCTTCTTCATATAAAATTTCATAGACCTTCTCACGGACTTTTCCTGAAATTGTGATGACGTCTGAACCTCCAATTGTATATTTCACTTCCGGTGCAAAAGTTATTTCCGGTTTTGTTAAATTAAACTGTTCGGCACGTTTTTGTGTTGTTACAAAACAGCAACGTACTGAAACAAAATTATTTAAGTGTTTTTTTTTTTGTTAAAAAAAGCAAAACAAAATAGATAGTTTGACCGACAAAATATGTTATTCTTACGACAAATAAATAATTTTAAACATTGTAAACACTCAAAACTGACTATCGTGGCACAAAGTAAAATAAAAAAATGAAACAATATTGAAAGTATAACAGTCAAAATTCGATAAAACAGAACGCTGTAAGTGTTTTGTTCAAATTCTGAGGCCACTGATTGAAACATTTTTTTTTCGACCGAAAATAACACATTTTATATAATTCTTAGAGAGCCCCGTGCTTTTTCTGTCGTACCAAATACTTTTTTGTTGTTCTAATTATAGCTACCCTTTTTTTTACCTTTAATATCTTCCATAACCGCTTCAGGTAAATTATTAATTCCTGTGTTTTCTGAGCTTAACAAGTTACGTAAGTTACTAGAAAACATTGATTAGTTTGGTATTTTACAAAAATTTGAGTTACTTGTGAATAGCTTGAGAGGCCAATGGTAATGCCTGCCAGGCATGAATCACTGGTAAACCAAAACATACAGGAATTGCAACAGCTTCAGTGTACCCCACATCAAGTACTAAAGCCGTTTCAGCCCCCAAAGTTGATAAACTCACCAAATGTGAAGGCAAAATTAGCATTGAGGATATTTCATAATGTGTAAATAACACCTGTAATTAATACTAAAAATTCGTACGAAAATGTTAAAACATACTTTAGCCAAAGTTTCACGAAATAAAGTTGGTGTTAATAAAGATTCTACTACAACAATTGGCTTGTCTTTAGGACTGAATAGAGCATACTTGAAGTATAAAATATGTAAAAAATCTACGAGTAAATCATACAGATCTTTTTCATTTTGGTAATCTATAATTTGTCTAATTTGATCTGTTTTTTTGCAACGGACTTCTGAACGAATTATACAACGTGGGGCGTATTCCCCGCTGAAACCAAATCTGAGACAAAAATGATTTTTGTGGATTTTGTAGTAACTCACTTGGTATAAGCAGCACCAATATCTAGAACTACTGTTAATTTATCACTTAATGCCTCATATAAAGGCATTTTTAATATTTTTTAAAAAATTACAAAAACTGACAACAAATTAAGAACTGTCAAAAATAGATGTGGGATGCGACCGCAGTATAGCACCATTGTTGTATCGCTCGATCGAATATTAAGAAAATACATTATACTAAAACAATTTTGAATTCTGAGTTAAGATTTGTTAGAAATAAACGTAAACTAAAACAACTTTTTTTTGTTAATTAGTTTTAAGCGAGGTTTTAAGTGTGTTTCCTCTATTCAATTAGGTAATATTAAATGAATCCAATACTTCGGTCGTATACTACAAACAATTTGTCACATGTCATTATTGATCCTAACCTAACTATTTCTTGTTTTGTTTATTAAATTTGGATGGATTTAAGGGTTTATTTATTTATTTATTGTAACCCCACTAACCTAGAAACTAATAATTACCATTAAAAATCAAATAAAATACAGAATCCGTTAATTTTTTATTATTTACAAACACAAGGTAGGAATAAAATTAGGCAGGTAAGATGAAACTTGCCTGGCGAAAGCAAAACAATAGAAACAATACCAAAAGAATAGAAGAAAACTGTTGCAGCACATCAAACAAGATGTGCTACATGACCTCCATTCTGTTCGCCGTACACTCATGCTCGTGTTTTCATAGAAACGATCGCGTTCTCTAACAGATTGGGTGAATTGTTATTCTCTTCTATCTTGAGGGTTATTCTTTCCCGTAGGTCGTCCAAGTCCACAACAGGAGTATTAAAAATTGACTTTTTCACTTATGGCCACAAGAAAAAGTCACATGGAGTTAAATCACATGACCTCGGTGGCCATATCACTGGCGTATTCAAACTGATCACTCTGTTTTCGAAGAATTCACAAATAAAATTGAGATTATCCCGAGTGGTGTGAATACACGCACCGTCCTGCTGGAAATATTCCTGCTGCAGCTGTTCCATAAAGGGAGTGAGGATTTCAAGACGGTATCTCTGAGATTTTAATATTCCTACAACATTTTTATTCTTATAGTTTTCTTTAAAAAATACAACAATAATTACCTTCGAAAAATATGGGCCCAATAAGACGACGTTTGCTTATCGCAGCCCACACTCCAATTATCTGCGGGTGCAAAAGAACCTCAACGTAATAATGAGGATTCTCGCCGCTCTACATCCTCATGTTCTGTGAGTTAATATAGCCGGAAAGATGAAACCAAGCCTTGTCTGTAAAAAATTTTTTTTCCAGTGCTTCGTCATTGTTGGCAAGATTCTGCATAAACCACTATATGCCTGTCTCTGAGGCAAATCATTCGGCAGCAATTCTTGATAGGCCTGCAGCCTATCGAGGTCCGTTTTCAAGATCCGCCAACAAGTGCTGTGAAGACAGGTTCACCTGTTGTTGCAAATGACGAACCGAAGTGCTAGGCTCCTCGTCCATAATATTCCTTACGGCCTCCACCTGCCTTGCGATTCACACTCTTTGTTTCTCTATACATATCCACAACACGGCGTACATTTCAACTGAAATGGTCGAAGTGGACAGCCAATCCAGGAAACTCTTTCTGAAAATCCTTAAATGCGCTGAAAATTCTACTGTTCGTCGACTCTCTGACCATTTCTGAAGTATGCTTCTAACATGAAGCGCTTCTGTTGCTCGTTGAAAGCCATCTTGTTCTTTAAAATCACTAATTTTCCAACTTAACTGAGAAAATCAACCGAAAATGCAGCGAAGTATAAAATTAGCAGCAGGTTGTCAAGACAATCAGAACATAACCTTACGTCACATTATTTATTTCAACTACTGTCATACAAATTTCAGAATTAGGCTGAAATCCAACCTAAGACATGACTTTTCTTGCATCTCACTTTTCAATAGCACTCTGGATGACAATAGTTTTGAAATACGTGATATCTTCTTATTAGAATATCTCCTGCTCCATTCCACAAATCTCCATTCCTGCTCTGCTGCGAGTAGAAAAATACATCGTGGTGTAAGTTATGTTATTGATATCATTCGTGTTACTCCCTTTTATGTAACTTTTTAAAAATAATTATCATGGAAGATTATCCACGTTTGAATGATGGTAAGTAGTAAAAAACATTAAAATGCAATATTATCTAGATACACTACCAGCGACGTTACTGTGTGACCGCTGGTACCCAGAGATTGTTAATCATGCCCAAAGAGCTTTTGAAAGGATTTGTCCGGCCGATTACATCGTGACGACGCTACTTACAACAACAAAGCCATATTATCGGTGGTAGGCCAAATATCGGACAACTAATTATGTAGAACTACCACTACCAGGCCAAGAGTTACAAGATGTCTCACGACAGCTAATGAAGTATAAATCTTTCAATTCCAAGATTATTAGTCGACATTTGGTTAATCCATTCACAATAGCCATAGTGTATGCAAGAAATCCATGTCCTTGTGTGGCTCCGTTGGATTTTAATGAGGCCACTTCAACATCAAACATGTGGCCAACTGGAAAAGGGTAAACATTGATTTTGCATTGTTCTGAATATATGCATTGTTGTATTTTCAGGTCAAATGAATCTCTCTTGGATCTCGATTTAGACAACTACTGTTGTGTTTGCGGTTCTGGAGGTAATTTCACTATACGATTGATTAGAATAATGTGGATTATTCCATAAACATACAAGAAGTAAAACAACAGAACAAAATAAGATGTCGGCGTCGTCTGTCTACTGTCAAAATCAGTCTTAGTTAGCAAGAGCAAGGCTGCCAACACTTATTCAAAGATGTATTACGTTTGTAGTCATTTTATGTAAATTTAAGTAGCTACCAAATTATTTTTAATGTGTAATTTATTTTTCTATACTTTGTTTCACAATGAATGTCTCTTGGATCTCGATTTAGACAGGTTGTTTAAAGAAATAGTATGTAAAGTTATTTTATATAAATGTAGGTAGTTACCAAATTAATGTTTACGTTGGTAGAACTACAAAATGGCGGAATTTTCTATTTACTCCCGGAGTTAATTTTTTGTCCAAAAATGGCAAATGCTTATGAAAATTATTTAAAAAGTGTAAATGTAAATAAAAATTTCCAAGAACGCCCTCCTGGCAAATACAAGGAAAAATTAAATTACCTCAAACAGCTAATTAGGGAATATGTCCATGTACGTAACCTCACTTTTGTCTTTACCTTTCTAAAGCCCTTCCTGTAGGAAAACGCTGCTTTAGTTGATGAATTAGAAGAAACCCAGACTCAAATAATAATCAGGAAAGAAGAACGCAAGTTTCTTCTACGAAAATTGTGCGAATACGAGCCTCAAGTAGCCGCCGAGGTCCAAAATTTAGCCAAAGCTGGATTTAACCAAACATCCTGTGTTGACACAAAAAAGGGAAAAAGACGCTCAAACCCTGATTCTGGTACTTCACAACATTCAAAATTTAATGTAAATAATATAATATTCCAGACCGGAAATCCAAATCTCGTAAAAACTCCCGCGCACGTAAAAAAATCGTCCAACCGATTCCCTTGGATAACACAGGACGTCCCATATTCCCTATCGAATTAGGAAACTTAACTATACATTGTTTAGGTGAAGTTGTCTTTGACAGGACTGAATTTCACTCAGAAGACGTAATTTATCCGGTTGGTTTTATCTCAACTCGGAGTTACGGAAGTCTCGATGACCCTATCGTCAAGTGCACTTACAGTTGCAAAATTTCGGAAGCTAACGGCTTACCGAAGTTTGAAATTGAGATGGACGACAGTTCAAATCCTATAATTGGAGATACTCCTGATGTTTGCCACTCTTTACTTCTTCAGAAAATCAACGATGCGCTGTCTTTGAATGTCGTGAGCACGAGACCCAGAGGAAATGATTTTTTTGGATTGTCACACCCTACAGTTTTAAACTTGTTACAGAGTTTTCCAGGAAGTCGAAAATGTGTGAATTACAAGTGGAATAAATTCGAGGTTTCACGAAGTGGTGATGTCTACACTGAAGATAATGATGCTGCTCTTAGTTATGAGTATTTACAGAGAAGTATTAATTTTTGTAAATATAAAATGGCACCTGATATACTTCAAAAACCCTCTGATGAGTTTATAGATCATAAGGATAAATTGCATGATTATCTTTTAAATAATTAAATTAGTTAAAGTAAAAAAATCACACATTTTTTATAATTATAAAACTAATAAACAGTCAATGTTTTACAACATTCCATTATTCTCGATATCTAGGCCGATAAAAAAGTGTTATCAGCATAGATCATCTTCTGGGGGCCACTGGCCGTTGCACAACTAATTTTTTTTCTTTACCCAAAACACTGAATAATGTATTTGATAATGCAATCACTGGCGAGAATATTTTAATGCGTGAGCTAGAAAAAAAATGTTATTTTGATATTTTTATGAGGGTTATTAGACATACCAAGACTCGACTACAGGATTTGCTTCATTGGCACTAATTATATACAATGGGAAGAGCATAGAAAAAATGCATCCGCTACAAAAAATTAATTATTTGAGATTAAATATTAAAAAAAATTACTTAATGATCCAAGAATTTGATACTTGTGTGAGTACAACTAGTGGTAACCCAAATCCGATAAAGTATGACCAATGTGTTTCAATACAAGTCAATCTTTTATGAATTTCCCATCCCATTTCACCCCATTTATATTCAAAAGCGTATAAAGAATAAAGAAGACATAAATGGATTAAATATAATCCATATCCTAAATAATAAAGAGGGCTGTAAGTCATGACAAGTGCTTGAATTAAAAAAAGTGTTTCCACTACTGTACTAAATATAAAATCTGCTACAGTCTTACTAAGACTTAGAGAGGCATTTGATCTTCCTCTACTGTATTTATAAGCTGATTGACCTATATCCTGTAACACAATATTTATTTATTTATTTTCTAAATTGTAGGTGCACTCACTTGAAACCACAAATTGTTTATAAATTTCGAAATAGCAAAAAGTGGTACAACCCAAATCGACTGAAACGTAATTTTTAGAAGTAATTCTATCCAAAACCAAATTGATTGCGCATTAGGTGAATCTGCTCCAAACACCATAAGAATCACTGTTTTCATACCTGGCAAAAATGCAGACTCGAATAAAAGTATACTGAGTAAAAAAATTGCACCATTGAGTAACCCACACTGTATAATTCTAGACATGACTGTAGATTCTCTAGAAAAACAGCAATTTTTATGGTAATGTGAATCAAGAGACTTACTCATGTTTTTGTAGGGTTCTACTAGGTGTCTGTTCTCGTGATTCAGACTGCCGGCGACGAATCGGTGAATTTGAATGTGTAGGAGAACGTCGAGAGAGCTTTCTTTTATTTAATTCTCTATCTAAACGAAATAATGTAAAAAATCCTTTAAAACTATCACAAACACCCCAGAAAACAGCCGACCCAAAACCCTAAACAAAAATACTTAAAACCGAAGTTTAGAAAGCTTGAATTACCTTTGCTACGTCCATTTTTAATAGTTTTTCAGTCAGAGATTAAACGGAAATCATTTTAAACAACAATTACATTGCAGATTAGTGTTATCATCAATTACAATCAGCTGATGGCATAACCTTTAAATCACGGAAATAAGCAATAATCTTAATAGAATTTTAGATGAAATTAATTATAATTACCTGTGTTTTTTCCCAAGACAGGTGCCACAAATAATTTAACGATAACAAACACAATAACTGAAGTTGAATAATCTCTTAAAAAAAATTTGTTGAAACGTCAAATTTGACACATTTGACAGTGACAGCTGTCATTGCCAACAAAATAACAAAAACAAAATGAAATTTCCCCAGTAACATAACCTCAAATAACAATACCGAAAAAAACGTTTTTTTGATATTTATTTTAAAAAAATGGTAGTTTATGGTGTGTATATAGTCTCAAAATCCGGCGGTCTAATTTTCAATCTTGACCACAACGTCCCGAAAATCGAAACTGAGAAGACCTTTTCGTACCCCCTTGATATCAAATTACAGTGTGAAAATAAGAAAATCGTGGTTGAATTCGGGCAGAGAGACGGAATTCACGGTATTTAACTCACTCCCCGTGTTTTTATTTAAATAACCGAGTTATTTTAAGTGGGACATGTCCTGTATGCCATCAATGGCGTCCCTGTGACTGGCCGTCAGTTAGACGACGGTAGAGACGCTTTCGAAGTCATTGAAAACCGGGAAAATTATCCTCTAAACCTGAAATTCGGGAGGCCCAAAATGACAACAAACGAGAAAATTTTTTTAGCTAGTATGTTCTATCCGCTGTTTGCCATAGCAAGTCAGTTGAGTCCTGAACCAAAGTCGTCGGGAATTGAGGTGTTAGAGGCTGATACGTTTAAATTGCACTGTTTTCAAACTCTGACTGGGGTTAAAATGATGGTAGTTGCCGACAGGAATCAGGCAGGGATTGAAATACTTCTGAAGAGGATTTATGAAATTTATGCTGATTATGCACTAAAAAATCCTTTTTATTCACTTGAAATGCCGATTAGGTGTGAATTATTTGATCTTAATTTGAAAAGTATATTAGAGCAGTTAGAGAAGTCAGGGATTTCTAATATTTAATTAAAAATGGTAGAATTACGTAAGCCTTTGTTATATATTTTTTATTTAATATATATAATTATTATTATTTACAAAATGTTAATTAATTACGTCATTTGACTTCCGTTTTTTTATTTAAATTAATTTAAATTCACTCAAAAAAATAGAAAGTTGGTTATGCAACCAGTAATTCATTGCCGATTCTTTGAATGACTGAGTCATGTTTATGACTCCTTTTTTCGGTGATTGAGTACATTAACAAGAAAATATCAACATGATACAACTGCTTCCTGTTATAATGACACATGATCTAAATCATCTTTGAATTTGTTGAGTAATTTATCAAAAGAAAATTGGATTAGTCAAACAATTTTTTTTAAGTTTCAAATCTTGTCTAATTTTTTACTCATTTCAAAAAGTTAGATACAAATTAATTATTAAATAACACAAAAAATATATAAAAACTGTGTTTAACTACCATTTCAGTTCATATTCTATTTATATTATCCAACCGCACAATTTTTTTTTAATGGTTTACCTGCTAAACGTCCTTGTATGGAATTAATGATTGAGCACCTTAGATCTAGATAATTATAGAGAAGATATTTTCTCAGATCATAAGATGACGGTCATAAAATTATTTGTTATAAATTTATCCGGGAAATTATTGTTTATTACTGTGTGATTTTGCGGCCGGAAAGTACTTCTTTACCGGACAAGTTTAGTAATTTATCAAAGTAAATAAATTTGATAGATAAGAAAAATACAATTTTTTATTTGCGTTTTTTTAAAGAAAAATTATTGCTAAAACGCTCATTTTCGCGGACGTTCTAAACTTAAAATAAATCCAGGAATGTACAATTATTGTTTGCTATAACAGCAAATTTATTTGTGTTTTATTTATCTTTTTGCTGCTCTACTCATTAAAAAATTAATATTTGTACAGCTCCTTTTGTTCTGTTGGGATTAGAAGAATCCAGGGACTTCGCTGTAGTAAATCTGGATTAAAGGTAGATACAAAAAAAGTAAAAAAGACTCTCTACGTATGGCAAAAAAGCAGAAGATCCGAGGGATTCGTCACCCCTCAGTTGTGGCAGAAGGAGATGCTTTATTAAGAGTTGCCGCAAATTGTAAACGAAAAAAGTGGGGCCACAATTTAAACTTTTACAAGTACAGTTATTATTTTGCAAAAAATTGTTAATTTCTGCTTTATTTATAATTTTTTGACTTAATTTTTTTTCTGGAATTTCAGTTTTATGTTTTAATAATTTCTGTGTTAAAGGTTTTAATATTTATTGTTTTATATTTGTGATACACTGTTATGTGTAATAGTTATTTCTAAAAGCCGTTAAAACACTTGATTAAATTTTATTTTTCCCAACGATCTTACAGACCTAATTTTTATTAAAAATAATTATACAAAAATATTTTTATAGCTAGGCATTAGTCAACCTACTAATTTATATAAGCATATTGCACTTGAGACCTGAAATTATTCTGAGAGTAGAGCAGTATATCACTTCTGAAATAAATAGTTTAAAAATTACATACCAAAGATACTGATCTTAATAAGAAAATTTTGCCTCAGGTCTAATATACAGGTCGGACTTTTGTAATTTTAGATGAAGACTCCTATAAAAAAACTACTAAAAATAAAAAAGAATATAACAAGAATATTAGATAAAAAATCAAAAATGAAGCAAGAAGCATAGCAATAAATATTTGAAACAGGATTAGTAGTTGTGAAATTTAGTACAACCCTGTATCTGTCGAAACATTTTTGGCGCGTATAGGAATACCATTCATGGGAACATTCCTCAGAAGCTACTCATACAATGATTATCATACTGTCCGCATTCCTAACTGCGGAACAAGATTTTTATGAACGAACCTCCCTCTCTACAATAATTCACATCTTTTCTCATCTTTCAAATATTTACGAGTTTATTAAGCCGTTTTATGAGAATTCCGGCTTCCGGTAATTTTTTTGTCTTATTGTAGACGTAGACTCTCAATTAACAGTCAAATAAATTTATTATGTAACATTTGGCTTGGCAAATAAATTCGCAGAATTCCCAACATAATTAACCACAAGATAACTGAACATGTTTCAAAAATAAACCGACATTTCGGTTTGTAAATAAGATATTACGAAAGAGGGGGCTTGGAAGTAAAGGGGTCAATTATCAAATATTTTTTTTATTATGTAATTTGCGAAATACCCAAAAAAGAGTACAAGGTTTTTCATCTGCGATTTTTTTTCTTGATTGTTTCGTGTGATATTTATAGTAAAATAATTATTTGGCCACACACCTTAACGACACGTGTTGGGGGCCACTTTATATAGCAGTGGGTTGTTCCTCTTATTTGACGATTCTTGGAATCACTAAAGGTTAAATACTGGTCGAAGGATTTGTTTTAGGATTTCCTAATTGCTGGAATTATTTATATGACTTGCACAAATCGATTATAACTGTCTATATTACGAAAAAATCAAAAATATACAGAGTTCTCAATTAAAATTTCCACCCCCCTAAAATCTCCGATTTTGTCCAAGTTTCAAAAAAATACTAGAACAGATTAATTTTAGCTTAAAGGGGGACTAAATTTTATCAGTCACCACATTTAAAAAAAATTAAATAGCAAGTGGGATCAAGTGACACATCATTTTAAAGCTGCTTTTATTGTCTATGCAAGTACGTATCTTTTATAATTTTTGAACGATTCTTTTTTGAGATTTTTGCTTAGATTACTGTGAGAGAGAACAAAAGTGGTTAATTCTCAAAATTGATGGGCAGCTTTAAAAAATGATGGGTCACTCGATCCCACTTTTGAAGTTTTTAAAGGGGTGATAATAATTTTGAATCTATGATGAAATTTGGTCTCTTTTTAAGCTAATGTTGAGCTGTTTTAGCATTTTTCGAAACTTGGCCGAAATCGGAGATTTTAAGGACTACAAATTTTAGTTGAGACATGCTGTATAGTGTGTTTGTTTAAACAGGCCATCGTAGTAAGCAATGTAACTACCACTATTTAGAAGAAAAAAAATTTCCTTGTTGGATAACTTGTAGTTTCCTCTCCTCCGGCAGGCGCCAAAAATAATAGCCCCCTTGTCGTGACTGTAAAACCACAAACTTCCTGTGTGTTTTGCATGTGTTAAGTTGGCACCAGTTCGTAACCGCGAGATTTCCAGCCTCCTGGTCGGCTTCTCTTCTGAATTTCTGAGAATTACTTTCAAATGGTAATGTTACTGATGGAAACCTAATTACATGCTTTATAAAACGTCAAAATTTGATAAATAATGTATTGCTCTATTCGTTTATTGTTTAGCCGCCTCTCCGCCAAATTTCATAGAACCGCAATGTTTAAAAAAAAAAACCGCTTCCGATTTTATCTCCGCCACCCAAGAGCTTTTCAAAATTATTTTATTGCAGGATTGGTGAACGTCATAAAATTTTGAATGTCAAAGTTGTTTTGACCGCAAATATTTTAACAATTCGGGACGAAAATTTATGTGCGAGGGACACATCAATAAGAGTAAATAATAAATCGTTAGTCATATAAATCTTCGACCAAGGTGGTATCCAGCTAAAAAGTTGTTAGCATCACTAATCAAGTGAAGAAATTTGCGGCAAAACTCGCTTTAATCCTTCGGCCATAACAGGATAACTGATGAGGTTTCATAAACGTGCTATTTTTTTCTAAAACTTATTTTATTTGAGGTTTGAGGTTTGCGAAAAAATAATTGTAATGAAATAGAGAAACATTGTGCACCATATGCGACAAAATTTATTTTTAAATTGCAAGAATACCATCTTGGCGCCAACTAAGGTGATTCATGAAATCATTCTAATTATTCATAGGATACGAGGAATTTATCTAATGTTAATAGTGTAGGAGTAAGAAATAAAAAAATATTTAATCTTCTTTATTTTAAATTAATAAATATCATGAGAGCAAAAAAAATATTTAGGTAGCTGCTATCCGCGACGAGTGTGATCGTCGACAGTTAGGAATTTCAATAACTGGGTCGTATACCGTATCTGTCTTAATATTGCCAGTTTTCTTATTAATTTCTTTTTACCTCTTGTTTGCATTCTTTATGTCACTGTTTTTTTTTGTTCAATTATCTGTCTTTGTTGTTTATACATTTTTTAAAATTTCTATTATGTAAAACTGAATGTGACAGGCAACATCTTGTACAAACAGTTTAAAGTTTTTTTTTTTGAATTAATTTTTTCAAATAATTTAATTTCTACAATAAATCCTAGTTTTTCTAAAAAATTTCTAGCAATCGTTGATTTTTAAATTTTTCTAAAATTTGGTCTACTTTCCTTTTATTGTTCCCCTTTTTTTTAAATTAGTTTTTCTTGAAGTGAAGTTTTTCCTTTTTTCTTTCTCTTTCAATAGTCCTTTTTTTTTGAACAAGAGGGGCCCGCATCGCGAGCCGCACACCGAGGCCTACGCCCATTGTATGCAACCTCTCGAAATAGCACTACTGCAGTAGCCCTGTGCCTCTGATGAAGCTCAGTACTTTGTCTGCAGGAGCCTTCTCGATAGCACTGGGCTTCAGATATCGAGAGTCCAGGTGTAAATCTCTGATGCTTGCAAAAGCAGGACAGTAGCAGAGAATATGAAGAGGAGTTTCCTCATCTTCAGCACAACCTCTGCAAATCTCGTCCTCGCTGAGTCCGATGACGTGCAGGTGTCTTTTTAATAGGCAATGTCCTGTGTACATGCCTACCACTAACTGAAGGTCCCTATGGTTGAGACGCATCAGGTTTTCACGGCGTGCCTTGTCCGGTTCTTTAATAAAAAGCCTGGATTGCCGCATGCCATCTTGAAACTGCCATTCAGAGAGATGGCGAGATTCTATACACTTATGAAGTGTGTCTTTCTGTCGTCTTTTGGTAACGCCAAGAGCCGGTTCTGCCCCGATGACCCGTTAGACCACAGTGTCCTGGTAGCCAGCAAAGTACAACCTTTTTGTTGCACTCCCCAGTTCCTGTAATCTGTTGTGACATTCCCAGACAAGCCTCGATGAGTACCCGCACGATTGCAAAGCCTGCAGCGAAGCCTGACTGTCAGTGCAAATGCAGAATTGTCTATTTGACAAAGCTCTCTGCACGCACTCAGTCACACAAGCGAGCAAAGCGAAGATTTCCGCTTGGAAAACGTCAACATGTTTGCCCAAAGGTATTGAAATTTCAACACCGAGCCCACATATGGATATCCCTAAGCCCGCCCCATTGGGTTGAACCGACCCGTCAGTATAGCAGACTAGCCGGTCTCCCGTTCTGAAGCTGCTCGTTTTTTCACACCAGTTGTCACGTAGTGGAATGTTCACAAGATACTTGTGTTTTGTGGCAATCCTGGGGGTCATACTGTCGTCCCCCATTTCAAAAATGGGGTCCAAATTCAACATCCTAGTGGATATTGCCGATGACCCTTCCCGGTTGCTGTTTTCCACCGATTTGTACCGCGAAGCCGTAGGAAACCCACTGCAGCAGACTCTTCCACAACAAGATGAAGTGGCCGAATGCCCACAATGAGCTCCATGGCTGCGATCGGTGTAGTTCGGAAGGCCCCTGTAATTGTCAAACAGGCCAAACGCTGGACCCGTGTCAAACTCTTTTTGGCCCAGGACGCACTCGATATGGTCCACCAGACAAGGGAGCCGTACGTGAACATTGGTCTGACAACATAGTTGTAGAGCCAAAGCATAACGCGGGGTGTAAGACCCCAGGTTCTGCCAACAGTTCTGCACGCCCAGAGCATGCTTGTAGCTGTTCGCATCTTTTCTTCTACGTGTGATCTCCAGGTCAAACGGGAGTCTAAAATAACCCTCAAGTATTTAACTTTATGATCTACACGTAGCGTCAATAGTCAATAGGACACGTCAATAGTCCTTTGTTGAGTTGTTTTAAGTTTTTTCTTTTAGTTGTCGTTTTTCAATTTTTTCAAGAGCTTCTTTTGATCGTTTTTCAAGTTCTTTTGTTCTTATTTCTTCTGAACGTTCTTTCTCAAGTTGTTTAAGAGTATTCTTTTAATTTTCTACTTTTGTCACCTTTTTTAAATACAGTTTTTCTTTTAATCACTGTCTTATAATTTTGATAAATCTATTTTGTTCTTTCATAGCATTTCTTTATTTTTCTTAAACGTGATTTTTCTTATTTTTTTCTCTTTCAGTTTTTTTGAGTTTTTCAAAGTTCTTTTTCTTCTAGTTGTCGCTCTGAAATTATTTTGAAAATATTTTGTTTTGTTTTTAATTCCAGTTGTTTTCGTTTTTTTCTTCTGGATGTTGATTTTCAAATTATTAAAAATTTCTTTATATTCTCCTAGAATTTAAAGTTTCCTTTTTCTTTTTGAACATTGTTGATTTCCAAGTTTTACTGGAATTTTGTTTTGTTCTATTTTCTTTTTGTAAACCTAGTTTTTTTTTGAAGTGATACTGAGAGTAAGGTAAAACCATTGGGGCCCTCTAGTTAAGACATCTTTGGTTTTTGAGGTTTTTTGAGGTTGTTGAGGTTTTGAGGTTTTTCATTTTTGTTTCTCTTTCAGTAGTCGTTTTCTTGGTGTTGTTCTATTTATTCTGACCTTGTTTCTCAAGTTGTTTAAAAATACTCATTTATTATTTCAAATCTACTTTTGTTCTTTTTTCTTTTAAATATAATTTTTTTCAATCTTTATCTTACTTATAGTTTTTTAAATCAATTTTCAAATGCTTCTGAAACTGTTTTTTGTTTTTTCAGAGTATTTTTTTATAATTTTTTTTCTAAACATAGTTTTTCTTTTTTTTTCTTTTCGTGGTCGTGTTTTGAGTTTTTGTAAGTTCTTCTTTTATTAATAATCGTTTTTAAGTTTTTCTGAAGTGGTTTTTGTTTCTCTTTCCTATCAATTGTAATATTCCTTGAGATACTTCTTCAATATTTTTTCTTTCTTTTCGATAATCTAGAATGCTGTAGAACTGTAAAACAATTTGTATGTTTTTGATGAATTCATCTACAGATTTCTCAAAATAAAATAGAATGTCTCAATGAGTTTGGTAAATGTATCTTCTAGTTGTTCTTTAAAAAAAAAAGTTAGAAAACTTGTCAGAAATTCAGAAACCGTTGAGAAAACAATTGCTTAAAAATAAAAGAAATACGAAAAATCCTCGAAAAACCTTTACAAGAAGAATATATACAACAGAAGAAAAATTAAGAAAAACGACGATTGAATCAGAAAATGAAATAAAAACCAATACTTTAAAGAAAAGAATAAAAATATTTAAAATACAAACGAAAACAAAGATAGACTCAAGAAGAACAAAGGAATATGTTTAAAAAACATGGAAATTGACGTCCACAAAAAAAGAACATAAAAAAGAGCTATTAAAAAAACAAAAGATGCTTTAGAAAAATTAAAGAAAACGACAAATAAACGACTATAAGAGAAAGAAGAACAAGAAATGTTTTGAATTAAATAACAGACGAACACGATAATGAAAAATTATAAAACATAAAATAGTTGTTTTGTTTTGTATTGAGGACGTCCTTTACATATGACCAAATTGACAACTCTGACAGTTGTGCAGTTATTAAATGTCTTGGTCTTCTTCGATTAAATTTATTTGGATTACTTGTCACAGTTCTTTCTATTTAGTCCTCCAATTAAAAAAAAGGAAAAAAAAAAACAAAAAGATAAATGTTCACAAAAGAAGAACAAGAAAAAGAACCATAAAAACACAAAAAATGTTTTAGAAAAGTTAAAGAAAACGACAAATAAAGAACTCAAAGAGAAAGAAGAACAAGAAAAGCGTCAAATTAAAGAATAGAAGAAAATGATAATATTTTTTTTTAGAACATATAACAAAGTTGTTTTGTTTTGTTTTGAGGACGTCCTTTATATATTAGAAAGTTGGCAACCCTGACAGTTGAGCAGTTATCGAGTATCTTGGTGTTTTTCGATTAAATTTATTTGGACCACTTGTTATAGTTCTTTCCTTTATTAAATATGTAGTCTTCCAATCAAAAAAAGGGAAAAAAACAGAAAGATAAATGTTTACAAAAGAAGAACAAGAGAAAAAAAAACATAAAAAACAAAAATTGTTTTAGAAGGGTTAAAAAAAACGACAAATAAAGAACTCAAAGAGAAAGAACAAGAAAAGCGTCGAATGAAAGAATAGAAGAAAACGATAATGAAAAATTTTAAAACATATAACAAAGTTGTTTTGTTTTGTGGATGTTTTTTATGTATTATAAGGTTGGTAACCCTGACAGTTGAGCAGTTATCGAGTGTCTTGGTCTTCTTCAATTAAATTCATTTCGATCACTGGTTACGGTTTGTTTTTTATTTAGTATTTAATCTTCGACTTAAAAAAAAAGAAAAAACATAAAGATAAACGTTCATAAAAGAAGAACAAGAAAAAGAACAATTAAAATACAAAAAATGTTTTAGAAAACTTAAAGAAAACGATCTATAAGCAACTCAAAGAGAAAAAAGAGCAAGAAAAGCGTCGAATTGAAGAATAGAATAAAACGAAAATAATTTTTTTAAAACATATAACGAAGTTGCTTTTGTTTGCTTTGAGGATGTCTTTTATATATTACAAAGTTGGCAACACTGACAGTAGAGCAGTTATCGAGTGTCTTGGTCTTCTTCAATTAAATTCATTTGGATCACTTGTTACAGTTCTTCCCTTTATTTAATATTTAGTCCTCCAATTAAAAAAAAAGAAAAAAACAGAAAATCTCTCTCGGAAATCGGAATTCAAACTCTCGACCCAAGAAATTATTATAACGTTCAACAATGAACGTTAGTAATTGCATTACACTTGCTGCAAGTTGTTTATAAACGTCACAAATCTATTTTTAGAAACTGTTATATGTAAAAATAGATCTTTTACAACAAGGAATTGTTAACAACAAATATTTGTTTGATAAAAGAAAACAAAAAGTGATTCATCTATGACGTTTCGCAGATTTATAACTGTATTAAAAAATTTGCAAATAATTCTGTTTGAAACACTCATAATTGCTTTATTCACAGATAATTCTACGAATTGATATAAATTTACATAAATTAAACAATTATAACTAATAAATATTTAAATATAGCTTTATCAGTAGCTTAAAATCATTTTGAAATTTATATCAAAATGAGAAAATAAAAATTCCTAGTCAATTAGCAGTATTACTCATCAATATGTATTCCTTGAGTTCCTTTTAGAAATTTTATTAGAAAACGTGTTGACATAATTTGCTAAACGGTTGAATATTAATTGGCTGTATTTATTTATTTTTTGAAAAACTGAGTCCTCGTTTAAGTGTTTTTAAAAATCGAAAATAATTTTTATATCTTTTTAAACCAATAATTTACGATATAAGCCGACCGTTAAAGCTTTTGATCCTAATGGAAGACGGTTTGGGTTCCTTTTCGTGATTTAAACAATGCCAAATTTCGGCAAGGTTAAACAACAATAACAAACAACCCACATATCCTGTTTTTCTAGCAACATAATAATTTATCGCAATAAATCCGCCTTTGGTAAAATCTCTCCAATCAAACAATCCGAAAAAGATTTTTTCTAGTAAAGAGGAGTGCCTTTGTTTTTTTACGTAGTGGTGTTTTAGCCAATTGATGGTAGCTTCAAGTTCATTCATAACAACTGGTTTTATTTCAGTTGTAAAGCAGCATCCGAAGCTTACGTGCACAAAAATGAATCAGTTTCGTATTTTAAGAGCGGAAATTTAAAAAAATTAGGATGTAGTAGCGGCGGGTTTTACCACCAAATTTCCTCGAATTTACTGCATGAATCAGTTAGCAATGATCTCTGAAAGTGGTGAATCAACCGCCAGTAGAAATGGTTTCACTCACGAAGATCCGCTCTTTGGCTTGAAAACCTCAGACTTGCTCAAGCATTTGCTCAGTAAAAAATCGGGTGATTCAAGGGTTACAGTGACTCAAAAATTTGCCAGTTCGCGATCAGTGTTCAGTAGTGCCAAACATGGAATTATGGACGAAGCGCGAAGTGGCAGTGAAGTGCACAATTACAGAGACAATTTGCACCGGTTTCTCAGTGATGAAAGCTCGCAATCCCAAAATGATGGCCTCTCCGAAGAGGAACTGCCGGTTTTGCCAAACGAAGTGCTTTCGAACGAAACCATGGATTTTATACTTGCAGAAGCTGAGAAGAATCTTCATATACAGTCGCCACCCTCTAGTCAAGTGTCGCAGGATAGTGACAGCTATGAATTCACGGAATTGCTGCCGGCTGCAGGACTGGCACAGTGTTTTGAACCAGGACCGTCAAAGGAGCCGACGGGGGATGATAAATTAAAGAAAGGCAGTATTAGCAAATGCCAAAAATTTAAAACTGCTGGGAGTAGCAGTGATAGTGATAGCGATATTGATAATGAAATGGTTCTAGTTCCTTCCGGTGAGTAGAAAAACAGAAGAGATTTTTTGGGTAGTTTGTGCTCACTTCTTTCTTTTTTCCGACGGTTAAAGTACCTACCTAAATTGGTTAATTAATTAATTAATTAAGTACGTGTTTCAATTAAAAAACAATTTTAATATATGTAAAATTAAAAAAAAGAACAATTGCAAAAATAAAAAAAGAAAAGCACGGAAAAACATTTTTTAAATTTTAGTAAAGAGCGTCAAATAGAAGAACAAATACTCTGAGATGTAAAATGCTTTTACTGAGGTAGTTAGGATAACACAATTCGTTTGTATCTCTTTAAAAATAAAAAAAAAATTGGAAATTAAATCTTATCTTGTCTTATTCTTTTTATATAAATTATTAAAACTTGTGAAAGATGTTACACGTCACGTGACATTTTTTTAAACCTATAAATAGATATACTTACAGGGTGGTTCAACTAAAACAAATGAAGCAAGTTTTCGGGTGTTTTTCGAAAATTTTTAAGAAGATTAATTTTATTTAGGATAGTAAAATTAAAAAATAAAATAATATAAAGAGTGACACTTCATCCCCTTACTGAGGGTGGCTACCATTTTTAGAATTTTAAATGTCTCGTTTTAGTGCTTTATAACAGAGTTTTTAGTTTTAGATTTGTTACAAATCGAAATTTTCAAAATTGAGGTTATTCTCCGAAAGTAATTTACTTTTCTTATAAATTTTCTTTATAATAAAAACCAAAAAATACAGTTTAAAGTTTGTTTTTTTTTTCGAATCAATTGTCAATCAATTTCTTGAGAAACCAGTGTGGTTGTACAGTAGTACCACCCTAAAACTTGTATTTATAGGCTAGCCTTATATTAATTTACTTACAACAAATTTTAGTTAGTCTTCTTTTATAATTGTGTTGAAACTAGGGTTACCAACAGAAGACCTTCTCAAAATAAAAACCAAAAACATGTTTTCAGGCAACCGTCCGTGAAATTCTTTTTTACGGACGTTGTCATGCAGTATTTTCATGGCCGCGACATAAAATGTTTTTTCAAGTTTTTCCAGAAGGTTTTTTATTTTTTTCTTTCTGAGCGTTGTTTTTTTAAATATTTAAGAATATTTTATTATCTTTATAGAATTTGCTTTTGTTCCCTTTTTCTGTTAAAAACGGTTTTGTTTCTTTTAATCACTATCTTATACTTTTTCAAGAATTTTAAAATTTTTCTGAAACTGTCTTTTGTTCTTTTACGGTATTTTTTAGTTCCTTTTTTTTAATCTAATTTTTTAATTCGTTTTTTGTTTCACTTGTTTTTTGAGTTTTCCTAAATTCTTTTTTCTAGTTGTCGTATTCAAATTATTTTGAAGATATTTTTTTTTCCAATCGTAGTTGTTCTGTAAAAAATGTCAAAATTCTTAAGAAACCAGTGTAGTTTTACAGTGGTACCACTCTAAAATTTATACCACCTTTCGCTACAACAACATTTGGCTAGTTAGTGCAATAATAATTAGCAAATTTTAAAATTATTTAAGCTGTTATTAAAAATGAGTTAATTGACACGTATTAGGTCCATTAGAATAAGGATGGGTTGATGTTGGCACCTCGTGGCGGCCATATTTTTTTGGTAGTGTCTGTGTAATCTGGTGTTTATCGTTCAGTCACTGATGCCAAATTACCATGGCAAATTACACAATTGAGCAACACGTCCAAATGATAAAACTTTATTATCAAAATGACCGTTCGTTAGTTCGAACATTGCGCTCGTTGCGCCCATTTTATGGAAGACACGGTGGTCCTTCAAAATCGACTTTGCAGCGTTTGGTGACCAAATTTGAAACAATGGGGTTGGTAAACAATCAGCCAACACCCTGTCGTCAAAGAAATGCTAGATCGGCCGAAAATATTGCTGCCGAACGTGAAAGTGTACAGCAAAACCCGAGGCAGTCAATTCCGCGTCGTGCACAAGAACTCGGCCTTTCGCAGACATCAGTTTGGCGAATTTTGCGTCGGGATTTGGGATTACACCCGTACGAAATCCAATTGACTCAGAAGCTTAAACTTAATGACCATAGACAACGCCGTTTGTTCGCTGACTGAGCTTTGAACCGTTTAGAAGAAGACCCCACATTTGGTCGAAAAATCATCTTTAGTGACGAGGCGCATTTTTGGATGAATGGCTACGTTAACACTCAAAATTGCCGTATATGGGAGGACGCTAACCCACAGGAGGTTCAGCAAGTTGCAATCCATCCACAAAAAGTTACTGTTTGGTGCGGCTTTTGGGCCGGCGGCGTCATTGGTCCATACTTTTTTGAAAATGACGTTGGTGAGGCCATCACCGTCAACGGCGAGCGCTACAGAACGATGCTAACAGATTTCTTTTGCCCTAAATTAAACAATATGGAGGTAGACGATATGTGGTTCCAGCAGGACGGGGCTACGTGCCATACAGCAGACGCCACGCTGGACATTCTGCATGAAAGATTTGAGGGCAGAGTTATTTCTCGCAAAGGTGACGTGAATTGGCCACCAAAATCGTGCGATTTGACCCCGCTAGATTTTTTCTTGTGGGGTTTTCTCAAATCGCAGGTCTATACCAATCAGCCGCAATCGATCGATGCCCTCAAAGTCAATATCATCAATGCCATCGGCCAAATTCAGCCCGATCTATGCAAGCGAGTCATTCAAAATTGGTCCACTTGGATCTGTGTCACAGTTAGAAGCCGCGGCGGACATTTGAACGATGTTATATTCCATAAATAAAGGCATACATGGACCTTTCATATAAAAAAAAGATTTTTTGAAATACCTCACACACAGCTTGTTTTATTCCATTTTAACATCGAACCATCCTTATTGAAAAACCCTTTATTATACCTAACTGTTATTTTAACTGACTATAGAAATGCTATTTTAATTGTTAATTTAACAATCGTTTCTTCAATGTTAATATAAATTGTTATTGAATAAAAATACAATAAATAGATACCTAAATAACAATTTTTTGTTTATTAACTAGCTAGACTATTAGAAATTAGCTTTATTGCTTTTGTTAACAACTAAAATAACATTTGATTGTTAACAGTTATCATCGACAAATAAATAATTATCTATAATATGCATAATTTAAATTAACAAACAAAAACAGTTAATTCAAAACGAAATTAACAGTTAAACTATACCTTTAACATTTGAAAAGAGTACCATAATTAACGAATTTTTTCTGTTAACATTTAACCATGAATTAAGCAGTCAGTAGTTAATTATGTGCTATTACATTATAATATAGTTTTAACAGATTATAAAAATGCAATGTTAACTGTTATTTGACAGAAATTCATCTAATATGTTAACAACTTAAGTAAATTAACTTATTTTTTAATTATTAGCTAGCATAAATTAGTTAACTATTACAATTAACTGTTACAATAAAGAGTGATTGTTAACAGTTAATGCTAAAACGAGTTAAAACCTCTTATCTATTTTGCTATTTTGGCATACAATATAGTTAGCAACTAATTAAAATCTATAACTATTTTAACAGTAATTTTAAAAATTTGATTAGTTAATACAATAATAAAATTCTAAAATTGTTTATGTTAACATCTAGCTGTTAATAATAATATCTAATAGTTAAAAAATTAGCAGTTGCTTTATTACTGTTGTTAACAGTTACAACAACGTTTGAATATTATTATTAAGAAATATAAAATTGTAGTTATCATTTTTTATTGAATTTTGCAGTTAGTTATAGCTACAATATAGATTAACCAAAAACCAAGAACAGTAAATCAAGTATAAGTTAGCTTTAACAGTTATTAAAAACGTAGTACAATAATCAGTTAATAAGAGAGATAATAGTTAACTTGCGGTTATTAAATGTTATGTTATAATAGTATATTAAGTATGGAGAATGGTAAGGAATGCTTACCGTTCGAAGACAATTGTTTGGAGGAGGAGCAAAGCGACGACTCCAATTATTGTCTGAGAACGTTAATCCTTAACGTTCGACATGCTTATAACGTTTTTCACGCGATTGGAGTTTCTAGAATAATAATAATAATAATTTATATCAATACATTTGTGATAATCGGGAAGATTGAAACTGAAAACTTTGGGTGGCTGTTCCATGGTTGCTATGGTTTTGTTCCAAACAAGTAAAATTGTCTTTTTGATACAATCATTCCTACTTAGTTCTGTTTTGTGGTTCCGTTTTCGAAGCAAATATGAGCGATAGTGATGATCTACCGGATAATTTAGAAGATGCTTGGCAAGAAGGATGTTCGGCAATAATTCCAGAAAAATCTAAAGCCTGATATGAACAGACATACAAGTTGTTTAAGGAATGGCGTGAAGCAAAGAAGATTTCTGTAAATGAAAAGAGCTTGTTAGCGTATTTTGTGATGAGAAGTGGACACTTGAAGGCCCCAGGCAGTTTATGGGCGGAGTATTCTATGCTGAAGAGTACAATTTTTCTCCATGATGCTATCGATATTTCTAAGTTTGCTACATTAATTGTTTATCTTAAGAGAAAAAATATTGGATAACGGCCTAAGAAGGCTAAAATTTTTACCAAAGAAGACAAGGAAAAATTCTTGAATGAAGCACCAGACGAACAATTTTTAATTCAAAAGGTATGTTGTAGATGATGAGGTGGTACATCTGAGTTCTAAGGAAACAATATATTTGCAGGTAGCAATGATATTGGGATTATCGGGCGCTTGTAGACGAGAGGAATTGTACAATATTAAAATGAGTGACATAGAAGAACGTGAAGAAATGTTTATAGTAAATATTCCAAATACAAAAACGAATATTCAGCGAACGTTCACAGTTATTAATAAAGAAAATGAAGCAGTTCATTATTTGGAAATACTTCGAAAATACATAAGAATTTGACCAAGCAACCCAACGTCAGATTATTTATTGCTGAACTATCGAAATGGCAAATGCACTAGGCAAGTCACAAGAAAAGGCACAATTGGAGGCTGGCCGTCAAAAATTGCAAAGTATTTAAAGTTGCAAGCCCCTGAAGGTTTTACTGGACACTCGTTTCGACGCACATCGGCTTCACTTTTGGCGAATAACGGAGTTGATGTGTTGGGACTAAAAAGACATGGTGGGTGGCGTTCATCAACGGTGGCCGAGAGTTACGTGGAAGATTCCCTCCAAAACAAAATTGAATTTGCTCATAAAATTTTACACAATAATGTTGGTGGACTATTACAACAACCTGGGACTTCTACGTCGGAAAGTTTGTCTATTAATACTAGAAACTCAAATGCGAGTGGCATTACTACTATTAATTATAATAATTGTACATTTAATTTTAATAAATAAATCGCAAAATTGTTTTTTTAGATTTAATTGCTTACTGTTCACTGAACGGTAAGTGAATTACTTACCGTTTTGTTACACGTAGCAACCAGTAACAGCAACCTACCGTCGTGGAAACAGGCACAGTAAACTGATAAAAACAATCGATCGCGCAAAAATGTTATTTAACAAACCGTTTGTAAGAGTTAAATAAATCATTGCTAATATTTTTCATCATTAACTAACATGAATTAGCTATTGTTTTAACTATTGTTAACTCATACAATTTAAACTTTGTTGTTAAAGCTTGCATTAAAATTTATTTAAGTTAGTAATAAGCTTTTATTTATAAATTAACTTAAAAACACTAATAACTTAAATCAAGTTAACAGTTAATTAAATGTTATTGTCGTTATCTATAATTTTAACATTTGAATAGTCAGTACAATATTTTTTTTAACTGTTATTGATCTGTTAATAAAGACAGTCAATGGTTAATTGACGCTTGTTTTAACTAACTAAAAAACACAATTTTAACTTGTATTTTAAATAACTGTTACAAAAAAGGTTTTTAAAACATGAACATAGCGTTATTCTTACACTTGTTTTATAAGCTTGTTTAAGTGTTTTCTATTTTAATTTTTTGAAAATACTGGATTTAAGATCCAACAATATCATTTTCTTTTTTTATTTATTTATGTAATTTATTATTTATGATGTTTCCTAAGAATATTTTTAACGGTTTTTTAAACAGTTTGCTCTAAATATAACCCAAAAATCCTTTTTTCAATTTTTCTATCCCTGTTATTACTTAATTCACTAACTTAATAACCCCTTTTCGTTCAGATCCTCTCGAATGGACCAACACCCATATTAAATCATGGCTGTCATGGTGTTCTCGGAAATTCTCTTTGAATCCGCGCCCCGATTTCGAGAAGTTCCCAACGACCGGAACAGAACTCTGCGAATTAACACGAAGTGATTTTGAAATGAGAGCTGGTTGTCCACGAACTGGGACAATTCTTGCCAAACATATCGCTCATCTTCGACACAGTGTCACCGGGAGATCTACCAGTCCACTCAATGTCGAATGTAAAGTGTTTGAAGAGGACGACGAAGACGACGAGAAAGGTAAGAGGTAATTAAGAGACCGGATTTGGGGCTGTTATCACGCTTATCGATGATTGGTTTTGATGGGGTTTTATTAAAGAGCGAGACAAACTGGGTTGGATGGAAGTCGGGTTTCTATAATAAACAATTCTGAGAATAGACAAGGTGGTTGTGGGTTTTCCGCTGCAGGATTGCAGGAAGACTGTCAAGTGCATACTGATTGTTATTTTAGATGGTAAATGATTAGATCTAAATGGTTTCGTTTAAAGCAAAGAAGGAACTAGGTATTCAGCTGTTCTTGGAAAAAAATATTTAAAAAAAAAATATCTACCACTATTAGTTTAAATTAGAGCATTTATTGATACTCGATTCAATTAGAAAATTTAGGCAAAATATCGGAGGGTTAGGTTAGACTAATTAGACTCTTTGATCAATCAGAATTTAAATAAAAAATATTTACATAAATTTTATACAAAAATTGACATTTCTCATTTTTTTTAATTCATAAAGTACAGTGGAACTTTGATCTCTCGAACTCTCAGTACCTCAAACCAAATTTGTGGCAGAAGACAGGTAAGTTTCTTGAATTTTTTTGGTGGCAAGTGGCTGTTCTATTTATTAAAAATCTACTGTAATTTAAATAAAATTAATAAAAAGCTATTTAAAAAATCTAGAGAAGCTAAGATAGCTGAACTAAATTAAAAGTCAAAATCTAGAAATCTGAGGATTCTACATAATTTAGAAATTTGAAATACACACATCAAAAGAATCTAGGGGACAGATATGTATGGCAAGAAATTTTAATAAAATATGTACAAAATTTATACGAATTATTAAGAGTTTTATTTTTTCAACAATATCTTACAACAAAGAAACGAAAATGTCAAAAAAAATAAAAACAAATTCTAAAAAAAAATTGAAAAATTATAATTTTATAAATCAATAGAAAATAAAAATTAATAAGTTGTGTGCTCTCCTCGACTATTAATTACTGCCCTACACCTGTTAGGCATACTTAAAATTAAATTGTCTATCTCCTGAAACTGTATAGAGCGCCATTCTTCTCTGAGGCATTCTGTAAGCTGCTCTCTTGTTTCTAAAAAGACATTATGCCATAAAAGACGTCTGCCCATCATATCCCATATGTGTTCAATGGGATTTAAATTAGGTGACTGGGCAGGCCATGGTAAAACGTTGATTTCGTTGTTGGTCAAAAACTCGCGTATCACCCCAGCCGAATGTGGACGGGCATTGTCGTGCATCAGTATAAAATTTTCTCCCATTTCTTCAGCAAATGGAAGAACAACAGGTTGGAGAATATGGTCTCGATAGCCCACCGCATTTAAATTGCCATCTACAGAAACGAGCTGCGTTCTTCCACCAATGGTGATACCAGCCCAAACCATCACCGTACCTCCTTGGTAAATGGAGACCTCTTAAGCGGTTGCCAGCCGTTCTGCGTTTCCAGGTCGCCTCCAGACTTTTGTTCGTCTAGTGTCTGGACGTAAACCAAACCTAGATTCATCCGTAAACAAAACTCTGGCCCATTCTTCCCGTGTTCTTGCGCCCACTGTAATCTGATTGCCCGATTTCCTCGAGATAATTTAGGCATTCTTAAAGGACGTCTAGCATTTAGACCATCTTCATGAAGTCGGTTTCTAACAGTTTGGTCACTCACTATAACATTGTGAGTGTTATTTAATCGAATTACCAGTTCTGTAGCTGTTATGCTGCGATTCCTTAAAGCTTGTAACCGGAGAAATCGGTCTTTAATAGCATTTGTTTTTCTTGTACGTCCTGTATGTCGTTCTTTGACGTCACCAGTTTGCTGATATCTCAACCAAAGTCGATTAACAACACTTTTGCTAATGTTGAGAGCGTCACCTACTGCTCGTTGGGACAAACCCCCTTGGAGCATTCCAATAACACGCATCTGGGTATCACGGTTTAGATGATGTCTTTCCATCTTTACCCGACCTCATACTGAATAAAATGCAAAGAAATTTTACCTTTATCATAATTTAAAGCCGATAGTAAAAGTAATGTTTTTAGTCCCACTGAATAAAAATCATTTTAATAGCGTTTCTAATCTCAAAAATTTTCGTCAACCGAAAGTTAGCACTAGAAGTTGATAGACATATGCTTAATTAAAACTTTAGCTTAAAAAATACTCGTTAAAACGGTGTACGATATTTTGTTTTTACATTATTAAGCTTGTCCCCTACATTCTTTTGATGTGTGTATATAGAAAAGTTGTATATCTACAAAAAATATTGGAATCTAGAAGATACATAAAATTCTAGATAAATTATTGAAGAGATTCTTATTATTTTAGAAAATTTTAAACGTTTTAATATATTGCAAAATTTTGAACAGAATTTAACGTAATTAACAGTATTTCAAAAAGTCAAAATTTAAAGAAACTGAAGGGCTTAGAAAGTACTAAAGAACTATAGATTCTGATACCTCTAAAGTACATAGAAATCGCATATAATCTGGAATGTTTAAAGTACCTAAAAAATCTAGAATGTTTCAAAAGATCAAAGAATCTTAAATATTTGTGAGAGTTTATAAAATCTATAGAATCTAGAAAGTGCATTATCTGATTTTTGATCTATGTAGCAATTCATGAGAAGCTATAGAATCTAAAAATTGTTAATTATAATTATCCTAAAAATTTAAATATTCGTCTAAATCTAGAAATTTTAAAAATCTAGATAATTAGATAAAGTACTAAGAAACTACAGAATCTCAGGAATATAAAAATACTATATAATTTGGAATGTCTAAAGAATCTAAAAAATCGAGAATGTTTCGAAAAGCTAAAGGTTCTTAAATATTTGGGATAGTTTAAGAGATTCATGGAATCTAGAAAGTTTATTATCTAATATATTTAGAGAACTTTTTTGAAAAACTGTAGAATCTAAGAATTTTAAATTACCTTGAGAAGCTAAATAGTCCTCACTACATCCAACTCTACAAAAACTATAAAGTCAAGTAATTTCAAAAATCTATAAAAGCTTTTATACAACTAAATGCATAAATCTAGAAATATTGAGAATCAAGATAATTTAGAAACTGAAATATGTACTAGAAAATCTAAGAAAATCTACAAATATTTTAATTTCAAGATTTAGAAAATTTGAAGTAACTAGAAAGTATTGTAGAAGATAATACAGAATCATTAGAAAACCCATATAATCTAGAAAATTTAAAAAACCTAAAAGCATAGAATGTTTTTAAAAGTTTAGGAAATTTATGGAAAGCTTTAAGAAGCTATAAAATCTATAAAGTTTAAAGGGCTAATTTCAAGTTGAGTTAACACTGGTAGTAGCGCAAATTTTAACAATTTTTCATGGCAACAACCAATCAAAACAACTAACTTTATTTATTTTCTATGGAAACGAAGATACTACCAGTATTATCTCAACTTGAAATCAGCTTATTAATCTTTTTTTACAATCTACAAAATTCATAAAAGTCAGAAAATATACCAAATCTAGAGAAGGTTCTGTACAACTAAATGCCAAAATCTAAAAAACTTGAGAATTTAAATGATTTAGAAAATTCAAAATGTGTAGAAAAGTGGTATAATTATAAAAAAAAAATTGAAACCTAGATTTATAAAAATGTAGAATCACTGTCTAAAATCTACAGATTCTTGAGATTTTAATTATTTTGAAAAAATATCCAGATTAATCTTTGACTAAATCATAGCTACCAAACCGTTTTAATAAACTTACGTCGAAGCAAAAAGCAAAAAATAAAAATTGTGTTGTGTATAATCTTAAAACCATCTTTTCTTATTTTTTGATGAGTGTATATCAAAATTGAAAAAAAATAAGTAATTTATGTGTAATGTTTGTTTCGTTGACTGTAAACGCGCCTAAATCTATTAAGCAATTTAACGATAAGACTGATAAGAACCCTCCGGAACGCGTAAATCGGTTTTGCCGGAAAACGACTTGAATTGGAAATGGAAACGATTACGTAGAGGAAGAAAGAAGTAAATTGAACCGTTCGGAAAAAGCTATTATCACATTTAACAATTGTATGGTCAAGATAAGAAGCTGAATAATCTTTTAGGTAATAACGTAATTCGTTTATAAAATATAAAACAATCATAAAACCCTCAGACAATATTAAACTTCTCCTTGTCGCCTTGTCACATGTTAATTTTACGAGCCAACATTCAACCTTCGACCTTTCGTAAAAGAAGAGAAAATCCCGAGTAAATACCACTTGAAATTCAGCAAGAGCTCTATAAGGGTAATATATAACTCGTTCCCGCCACCCTTCCTTCCTTCCTACGTGCCGAGTTTCCTTCCTCAACACCACCGTACTTCCGAAACTTTCCACATTCCAGATAATGCCACATTATTAATGATCATTTTATATCAAACAGAGCTCGAAATATGAATGAGCTCGACCCTTGATATATATCTCTTGACGTAGAAATGCGATAATTGCATTATTATACGCCCTAAATGCACAAGGGATCATTATTTGACGCTTCAAAGCGCATTTAATACACAAACGGATTAAGCCAATGCAATATAAAAGTGTTTCACTTATCAGAAAGGGGTGCCACAAGCAATAAAAAAAATCTATTTTCAAAGGAATAAATGTTTTTCTCAACCAGTTGTTTCGTAAGTATGTTGTTACATTAACAGCAACAGTAAGCAATAATTACTGCCATAGAAATAACTGTTTACGAACTCTAGGGCCGTAAGCTGATATATTTTATATTTTTTAATAAAATTTAAGTCAACTATAAAGCAAAATTAAGCTATTCTTTGTTTATTATATGTTCTAGATTCTTGAAGGCTTTCTAAATACTTCAGATACTAAACTTTTTAAATGGATTTTCTAAACTATTCTAAAGATGGGTTTTCTATAGATTCTATATTAAATATTACTAAATTTTCTTAGATTTTCTACTATCAAAAATATTTTTCGAAAAAATTGTCTACTATATTTCTGTTTTTCTAGATTCCAAGATTGTTTTTTAAATTTCTACATCTTTAGTACATATTTTAAGACTTATAAATTATCTTGATTCTCAAGATTCCTAGATTTATGCGTTTAGTTTTATAGATCTAAAAACTTTTCTAGATTTTCAGGATTATCCGACTTTATACGAGTAGATCTTTTAGAGTCGGACCCAATGAGAACTATTGAGGTTTTCAAGATAATTTAAACTTCTTAGATTCTATAGCTTTTTATGGATTTCTTAAATATCTCAAATATTTAAAGTTTTTTTAAAATATTTTGAAATACTTCAAATTCTCTAACGGGCTGATTTCAAGTATAAGATAATACCGGTAGTATCTTCGTTTTCATGGAAAAATAAACAAATTCTGGGCTGTGATTCGCTGTTGTCATGGAAAAGTATTAAAATTTGCGATACTACCGGTATTATCTTAACTTGAAATCAACTCATTAATCTTGAAATTTAAAATTTTTTTACATTTTCTAAAATTTTAAGAATCTGTGGACCTTAGAAAGTGACTCTAGATTATCCAAGCCTTTTCGATAATTTATTTAATATATTTTTATATTCTTCTAAATTCCAATTTTTTTTTTTTGATTTAGACCACCGTCTACATTAGGGTGGGCTAAAAAAATCGATTATTTTTTTTTTAACTTCCGACACTGAAATATTGATTCCTTGGCACTTTTAAAAAGTGCTTGTTCAAGATGAGCTCTTAATTTTAATAGGAAAGACTTCCTCACCGCAGTTTTCCATTTTTTTTTAGTTCCATATGGTAAAATCTATATCTCGTCACTACTTGATCGTACAGAAAAAGTTTATTTACATTTTTTGTAGGAAATTTAACTCTCTAAAAAAGGTATCTTACAATTTTTTTATAACTCTTACCGTTTAGAAGATATCAGAGGTCAAAGTTTGAAGAATTTAGCAAAAATTTCTTTTTTACTTCTAAATTTTATAACTCGTAGATAAATAAATATTATAAAGTGCGCAACATACGGTTTTGTAGGAAATCAAACGCTCTTCAAAAAAAATCGTTTGTAATTATTCGATTACTTTAATCATTTAAAAAAAATTGGGGATTTACTATCAAATTTTGGTTTTTAAAATGCGAATATCCTCTAAATGGTTAGAATAATCAATTAACCACAAGAGACCTTTTTTATAGAGCGTTTAATTTTCTACAAGGGCATATGTTGTGCATTTCATAATATTTATTTATCTCTGAGTTATTAAATTTAGAAATAGAAAAGGAATTTTTGTTAAATTCTTCAAACTTTAACCTCCGATATCTTCTAAATGGTAAGAGATATAAAAAATTGTAAAATAACTTTTTTGTAGAACGTTTAATTTCCTACAAAAAATGTAAATACAAATTTTCTGTACAATTAAGCAATAACGAGATATGGATTTTACCATATGGAACTGAAAAAAAAATGGAAAACTGCGATGAGGGAGTCTTTCCTATTAAAATTAAAAGCTCATCTTGAAAAAACATTTTTTAAAGATGCCTAGGAATCAATTTTTTAGTGTCGGAAGTTAAAAAAAAATCGATTTTTTTGGCCCACCCTAGTCTACATATTTGCAAATTTTCTAAGCTATCTAGATTCTAATTCTAATTAAATTAATTAGAATTAATCTAATTAAAATAAAAATTTCTAGATTCAGGCGTTTACTTCTAGATTTTTCTTAGTTTATCTAGATTATTTCGGTTACCTGATTTCTATAGATTTTGATGTAGGTAAGTAATTAGAATTATTCAACTTTTTAAGGTAATTATAATTCACATGTTTTAGATTCTATAACTTTTCAAGACTTTCTATATATTGTTAAGATACAAAAACTTTAAAAATACAAAGTTTCTTTCGAGACATTCTAGATTTTTTCTAGAAATTGAAATTCTTTTGAATTCTAGATTTTCATATAGATTTAGTAGATTTTTTAAAATTTTTTTAGACTTTTTTGATTCTATGACGTTCAAAGATTTTGTAGAGTCTGTTGTTGTTAAGGCTCTTGATAACTTTTATATATCAGACACTAAGCTTTCCAGATTTTATAGATTTTCTATAGATTCTATATTACTTTCAGGTCTACAGTACTTTTTAACATTTTTATGTTCTTCTAGATTCTAATATTTTTTAAATTATCTTGGCTTTCTAGATTTATGCATTTCGTTGTATATATCTAGAAGCTTTTTTAGATTTCCTAGATTACCTGACTTTAAAAATTTTGTAGAATGTAATGGCTGTAGTGAAGACTATTCAAGATTTCAAGATTAAATTTAAATATTTTAAATAACTATAAACTTTCTAGATTTCATAGATTTTCTAAACTATCTCAAATATTTAAGACTCTTTAGCTCTTCGAGATATTCTACATTTTTTGGTTTTTTAAATTTTCCAAATTTTTTTTTGATTTTTTATAGATTTTATATTACTTTCTACAAAGTCTCAAGAATCTATAAATCTTAGATACTAATTCTGGATCATTCAAACTTTTTCGATAAATTATGTAGTACATTTTTATGTTCTTTTAGATTCCAACTTCAGATACAACAGATCTAGACGCTTCGCTAGATTTTCTAAATGATCTGATTTTATAGATTTATATCTAGATTATATAGCTTCTCAACAATAAGGCTTTCTTAAATATCAGATTTTACGTTTTCCAGATTTCATAGATTTCCTAAACTATCTCAAATATTTAAGATTCTTTACCTTTTTGAGACATTCTTCATTTTTCAGGTTTTTAAATTTTCCAGATTATATAGATTCTTTATTATTTTCTAGGGTATTATCAAGAAACTTAAAACTCTCTAAATCTAGACATTTAAAATTGTTGTAGATTTTCTAAAATCTTAAGAATCTGTTGGTCTATATCTAAGTAGAGACTCCTAATAACGTAATTTATTTTTTTTGTTTTACTATAATTTCAATTTTGTAAACGTGACGAATACTCTAGGTCTATATAGATATCTATGCAAAGTTTCCCTGAAGCGACACTTGCCAACTTAATTACAAGGTAATAAATAACTTAGTAGGCTAATATGGTAGTTGAAACGGCGCCCCAAATCCTGGCCGGAGATAATCCTGGCACGCCAGGGTTTATCGTAATCCCGGCCCTGTCTCATTATGCAGCACAGCAGGATTCGCGATATTGTTTTCTTGATTACCTGTGCCCTTAAATTCATGATACTTAAGCATACGAAACACCTTCAAATTTCGATTAAATTCTAACAGAACCAGTCCTTTATTATGCAACTGAAATAGAAATGATACAGAGTATAAGGTCCATTTGATCCATCCGGACGGGGACTACACTATCACTTTTGGGATTACACGCAGCAGGGGCACATCTAAAAGTCAAATACTGTCACTCGACCCACAGACTTTACAGGGCTTAGACGGTGCCCCTCGCCCTTTAAGGCGTATTGGCAGAGTTGCGCTCTTTTGTATTAATCGGGGTTATTCAGCGATCCCGTGGACAACTGAAATAACACCCCAATACGGTCATTTATAGATAAAAATTTGACCTTGAACTTTGAACCCTCAATACATCATTTAAATTTGATTTCGTAACTAGAAATAGGACCTGCCAATTAGTTAAGCAGCAAATCTAGTTAAATAATTGGCCTCCGGCTTAGAAAACTTGTAAAATGTCATCTTTGGCTTTTAAAATCAATCAAATGTCATTTTCGGCTTCTAAAATTAGAAAACTGTCTTATTTTTTGTCTTTAATAATATAATTTCATCGGAAACATTGCCTCCGGTTTCTAAATTAGTGAAATGATATCTTCTGCTTCAAAAATTAGCAAACCGTCTTATTTTTTGTCCTTCGTAACAAAATTTGATAAGAAATATCGTCTTCGGCTTCTGCAATTAGTAAAACGTTATCTTCGACTTCTAAAATCAAAAAACTGTTTTATTTTATGTCCTTATTAAAAAAATTTCGATAAAAATCGCTTCCGTCTTCTACATTTAGTAAAATGTCATTTTCGGCTGCTAAAGTTGGAGAACTGTCTATTCTTTTTTGTCTTTAACAATAAAAATTGATAAAAAATATCGCCTTCAGCTTCCAAAAATTAGTCAACTGTCATTTACGTCTTCTAAAATCAAAAAACCTTCTTATTATTTATCTTTCATAATAAAATTTAAAAAAAATGTGGCTTCCGACTTATAAAATTACTAAAATGATATCTTCGGCGTTAAAAATTAGGAAATATTGTCTTATTTTTTGTCTTTCATAATAAAATTTGATAAGGAATATCGTCCAGTTTCTAAAATGATTTTTGCGCGATTGGTTGTTTTAATCAGTTTACTGTGCCTGTTTCCACGACGGTAGGTTGCTGTTACTGGTTGCTACGTGTAACAAAACGGTAAGTAAATCACTTACCGTTCAGTGAACGGTAAGCAATTAAATCTAAAAAAAAAAACAATTTTGCGATTTATTTATTAAAATTAAATGTACAATTATTATTATTAATAGTAGTAATACCACTCGCATTTAAGTTTCTAGTGTTAATAGACAAACTTTCCGACGTAGAAGTCCCAGGTTGTTGTAATAGTCCACCAACATCGCTGTGTAAAATTTTATGAGCAAATTCAATTTTGTTTTGGAGGGAATCTGGCACGTAACTCTCGGCCACCGTTGATGAACGCCACCCACCATGTCTTTTTAGTCCCAACACATCAACTCCGTTATTCGCCAAAAGTGTAGCCTATGTGCGTCGAAACGAGTGTCCAGTAAAACCTTCAGGAGCTTGCAACTCTAAATACTTTGCAATTTTTGACGGCCAGCCTCCAATTGTGCCTTTTCCTGTGACTTGCCTAGTGCATTTACCATTTCGATAGTTCAGAAATAAATGATCTGACGTTGGGTTGCTTGGTCGAATTCTTATGTATTTTCGAAGTATTTCCAAATAATGAACTGCTTCATTTTCTTTATTAATAACTGTGAACGTTCGCTGAATATTAGTTTTTGTATTTGGAATATTTACTATAAACATTTCTTCATGTTCTTCTATGTCACTCATTTTAATATTGTACAATTCCTCTCGTCTACAAGCGCCCGATACTCCCAATATCATTGCTACATGCAAATATATTGTTTCCTTAGAACTCAGATGTACCACCTCATCATCTACAACATACCTTTTGAATTAAAAATTGTTCGTCTGGTGCTTCAATCAAGAATTTTTCCATCTCTTCTTTGGTAAAAATGTTAGCCTTCTTAGGCCGATATCCAATATTTTTTCTCTTAAGATAAGCAATTAATGTAGCACACTTAGAAATATCGATAGCATCATGGAGAAAAATTGTACTCTTCAGCATAGAATACTCCGCCCATAAACTGCCTGGGGCCTTCAAGTGTCCACTTCTCACCGCAAAATACGCTAACAAGCTCTTTTCATTTACAGAAATCTTCTTTGCTTCACGCCATTCCTTAAACAACTTGTATGTCTGTTCATATCGGGCTTTAGATTTTTCTGGAATTATTGCCGAACATCCTTCTTGCCAAGCGTCTTCTAAATCATCTGGTAGATCATTACTATCGCTCAAAAACGGAACAACAAAACAGAACTATGTAGGAATGAATGTATCAAAAAGACAATTTTACTTGTTTGGAACAAAACCATAGCAACCATAGAACAACCACCCAAAGTTTTCAGTTTCAATCTTCCCGATTATCACAAATGTATTGATATAAATTATTATTATTATTATTCTAGAAACTCCAATCGCGCAAAAAACGTTATAAGCATGTCGAACGTTAAGGATTACCGTTCTCAGACAATAATTAGAGTCGTCGCTTCGCTCCTCCTCCAAACAATTGTCTTCGAACGGTAAGCATTCCTTACCGTTCTCCCTACTTAATATACTATTTCGTCTTTGAAAATTAGAACACCATCTTATTTTTTGTTTTCTTCGGCTTCTAAAGTTACAGAAATCTCTTATCTTTTGTCTTCAACAACAAAATTTAAAAAGAAATATTGCCTCTGGCTTCAAAAATTACGAAACAATGTCTTATTTTTTGTCTTTAAGAATAAAATTTGATAGGAAATATTGCCTCCGGCTTCTAGAATTAGTCAAATGACATCTTTGGCTTCAAAAATTAGGAAACCATCTTAAATTTTGTCTTTCATAATGAAATTTAATAATAAATGTCGCTTTTACCTTCTTAAAGCAGTCAAATGTCATTTTCGCTTTCCAAAATTAGAAAACTTCCTTATTTTTCTCTTTAACAATAAAATTTAATAAGAAATATCGTCTCCGGCTTCTAAAATAAGTAAAATGACATGTTCGGCTTCAAAAATTAGGAAAGAATGTCTTATTTTTGTTTTTCAAAATTAAATTTGATAAGAAATATTGCTTTCGTCTTCTAAAATTAGTAAAGTGTCATCTTCGGCATTTAAAATTAAAGAACAGTTTCTTAAGTTTGTCTTTGATAATAAAATACGATAAGAAATATAGTATACAGCTTCTGAAGTTAGTAAAATATTATCTTCGACTTCTCAAATTAGAAAACTGTCTAATTTTGATCTTTATTTAAAAAAAATTGAGAAGAAATATTGCCCATCTTATTTTTTGTCTTTCATAATAAAATTTGTTAAAAATATCGCTTCTGGCTTCTAAATTAGTGAAATGACATTTTTGGTTTCAAAAATGAAAAAACAGTGTCTTATTTCTTGTCTTTAACAATAAAATTTGATAAAAAATATTGCTTTTAGCTTCTAAAAGTAGTCAAATGTCATTTTAGGCATCTAAAATTAAAAAACTGTCTTATTTTTTCTCTTTAATAATTAAATTTGATAAGAAATTACGCATCCACCTTCTAAAAGAGCCCTAATCACTCTTCCTCCCGCAATTACCTAAAGCTTTTTTAATTAAAAAAAATAATCTCTGATTCATTTTTATATTCTTCTTTCTAGATTGTTTTAAATCATTTATTTCCAAACATCAATCCTTGTGTCCCACAATAAATCACTGTTATGAAACACTTTAATTCCTCTGTATACAAAGAGGATGTAAAAGAGGAAAGCTCATGGAAGGAAGGAAGGATAACAACTCAAAAACTTCCTACCGCTGTTAGTTAAAATAACCCCACGTGATAAATTCCAACCAATCAACTCTCACAAGTTTCCTTTTACAACAAAAATTTTTTTCGAGCCTTTATTCCACTTTAGAATGTTTGCTATTCCCTTGTCTGATTAGGGGTAAGTTGGAGGGGGTGAATTTGAAACAGAAACGTCGGCGTCGTGGCGCCATTCCACGTTTGACTTCGACGTGATTGAAGTGTTGATGTTTGTTTTGATTTTTTAATTGTTGATAATGTTAAGTGTGTAAGTGGCAGCCATGTGGAGGCTGCCGGGTTGTAGCCCCGAAGATTTGTTAGTGGCAAGACGATTGGCCGTTAGGTCACATCCAGTTCATCATAAATTGCATGCTGGAACTATGATCTATAACGGTATGTTATTAACTAATTTATAATACAAACTGTTTAAAATTTAAAGCAAGAACGAGCATTGACGAGTGATTGACTATCTATAATTGTCAAGATTATTAAATGCTCATTAATAAACGAGTTGATTACAATGTTCAACCGTTCTATCTCTTTTTGTATTTATTGTTTTGATAAAAACAATGTTAAATTGTTTATATAAATACAAGCTTTGTCCAAAAGCAAATAGATTTAAAAAAAGAAAAAGAAACAATACAAGATTTTTTCTAACAATTTATATAAGAATTTCTAATATAATTAGGCATTATAGAATGCCAATATTATGTTTTTTGCACTTTTACATAATACGCATCTTTACGAATTCCGATTGCTTTAGAAATATTTGTACAATCTGTACCAAAAAAATTGAGGCATCAAATGTTGGCACTTGTTGATTACTTTTTTTTTGTAGCGAATTGTACTTATTTAATTTCTACACTGCTCCAATAAATTAACGCACTACTTGAATTTTTTTGAAAATTGAAACATGTATTCGACCAATTGGTACAAAATTAAGAAAAATTTAACAAAAACAATTGTTTAAAGTAAATTAATATCTAATATGTCCAAATATAGAAAAACAAACCGAAAACAAAATTTTATTAAAGTTACGCTGTTATAAAAGTTACAGAAAACATCTTAATATCGCGTATTTCCACCTCTACTTTGAATAACTGCTGCACATCTTTGTTCCATACTCAAAATTAACGAACTTATGTCTTCTTGATTTAAGTTATTCCAAATTTCATTTAGTTGAGGACCTACCTCTTGAAGATGGACAGGAGGATGTGGAAGATTTTTTAAACGTTTTCCGAGAATGTCCCAAACATGCTCAATAGGATTCAGGTCAAGGCTTCGAGCTGGCCAATCCAAAACATTGATTTCTGCCTCATTCAAGTAATCTTTAACAATTCGGGCAGTGTGGGGTTTTGCGTTATCTTGCATTAACAAAAAATTTGGATCAATATAAGGGGCATATGGTACGAGATGCTTTTTTATGTAACGGTCCGCATTTATAGAGCCATTATTTACAACCACTAACTCCGTGCGAGCTTGTAAGAAAATACCACCCCAAACCATTACTGAGCCTCCACCAAACAATGTGGTATTCTGAATGTTACACTGTGCGTACCGCTCATTTGGTCTACGATACACACGAACACGTCTATCGCAATTGTAAAGGCAAAATTTTGACTCATCCGTAAAAAGAACAGACTCCCAATCCTCTCTTTGCCAATTTATGTGCTCTCTAGCAAATTCTAATCGGGCTCTGCGGTGTTCTGCAGTCAATGCAGGACCACGAGCAGGAATATGAGGTGTTAAATTATCCTCCTTAAGTCTTTTTCTAACAGTTTCGGTACTGATTTGAATTCTTTCTACGTCACGGAACTCAGTTTGTAGCTTCCTGGCGGTTACAAAGCGTTCCCTTAGCGCAGATATTCTTAAAAATCTATCCTGGATAGGAGTGGTTTTTCTTTTTCTTCCTTGCCCAGGTTTTCTGAGATGACTTCCTGTCTCTCTGTACCTTTGTATCATACGCGAAACTGACGTATGAGATACACCAAACCTTTCACCAATTCTTCTGTAGCTCCATCCTTCCTCCAACAAAACCACAGCTTGGGCGCATTCTTCTCGAGTCAAATTCCTCATAATGTTTTTATTATTGTTTCAAATAATAAAAACTATCCACAGAACGGCAAATTCAAATAACAATAAAATGACATTACAAATTAACACAATTTAAAAATGAAAATTATTTTAAAATTTCTGCTTAAAAAACTATTAAACTCAAATTTCTGACTTTAATATCAAAACTTTTATTACAATGGGTAACTAGATTATGGCCTGATTAAATCTTCTCAACCAAAGTTGTCAAATGTACATAGTTTTAATTTTTTTACTTTATATTCAAGTGGTAAGACTGCAATTATAAAATAATTTATTACAAATAAAGGAGCTGGAACTGACTGACAATATTTTTTTAAAAAATTAGGGATCTATTCATGTATCTAATTAAATAGAATAAAAGAAAAAAATTTGAAAATCTGAAACAGAAATATTAGAGAAACATAAAAATGACTAAAAACGAAAATTATTAAAACCTAAAACATAAAAAATGTTAAAATATAAAAAAAAAATTGTAGAAAAAGCAAAAAGACACTAAAAATTTTTGAGTCAACAAATTATAGATTAAAGCAGAGATTAACAATTTTTTGCAAAATCGTAAATTCTGCTTACATAAATACAATTGTAAATTACAACAAAAAGTTTAAATAATGAACTTACTTTTGTGATATTTTCTTTGTTTACAATTAAGTTAAGTCCTAATTAAGGCATCTTCTTATGCCACAACTGATGGGTGGCGAATCCCCTCGAATTTTCTGCTTTTTTGCCTTAACTTGCACCTATTTTTAATCTGAATTTCCAACGATGTTTTTAGATTCTTCTAACCCCAACAAAACAAAAAGAATTACTTAACTACTTTTACAAATATTAACTTTTTTAATGAGAAGAACAAAAGGATAAATAAAACAAAAATAAATTTGTAGATATAACAAACGATAATTGCACATTTCTGTTTCTTTTTTAAATTTGGAACGTCTGCAATGCAAATAAAACGATAAAACAAGCATTTTGTACAATTTTTTAAAATATCAAAACATATTTTTATCTTTAAACAGACTTTGGTAAAACTGGTACTGATTAAAATAAAATTTCGCGTAAAATTAGTGTTTAAATTTCGCGCCAATTTCTTTATGATGTGAAGAAATCAGTGTCGAAGTACAATAAATAAATTATTATTGAACAATAACAAATTAACACTCATATTTTTTCTGTTTTCTGTTTAAATACTCTTTGATTTTTAGTTTTCTTTGAGATACTTTTAGTATACATAATAAAAAAAACATTTTTTAAAATTCGAAAATTAGTTTAGAATAATAAAATACATTGTAGCGAGTGTTATAAAAAATAATTTAAAAAAAGTCTGACACTTACACCAGGCGTGCTAAACTTTGGAATATATAATTTTAAAAACAGCACTTCAAACTGAGAAAATAAATTAATAAAAATATAAATAAATAATTCAAATCTAGTACATCTTAAAAATTTGACGCAACAGGTGAGAAATAGCTTTAAACAATTGTTGTAACAAAATAATGTAACAAAAACTCATTTTTTTCTGCCACAACTGATGAATGGTGAATTCTCTTCTTCTGCTTCTTTTGGACTTATTTTTAATACAAATTTTCAGCGAGATGGTCCTTGTAGGTATTCTCCCAATTTCAATAAACCAAAAAAAAATTTTTAAAACGTTTATTAGTTTGTTAAAAGAGGTCATAAAGAGACTCTATAAAAATTACATCACAATATTTTTATTATTATTACACTCGACCGCAAAATTAAAAGGACACTAAGGTTTTTGGAAAAATTTCTGTGACGAAAATTTGAATCAAATTAATTTTAATTGAAAATGTGCAGTGACATCAAGATAATTTTGATAAATAATGTTCAAAAATAAATATTTATTTACATATTAAACAAAAATTTGATTTTAAGTAACAAAACAAAGCAAAACAAAATTAAAAAAACTGCAAAAAAATGGTTTGAGTAGCGAGTATTTCCTCCTCGCGCTTGAATTACAGCTCTCATTCGTTGAGGCATACTTGCAATCAAGTCTGCGATCTCATCTTGGGCTATTCGCTCCCACTCATTTAGCAACGCCTGTTCCAGCTCAACTGTTGTATGAAAGTCGCCGTAGTTCTGCCTAATCCTTTTCCCCAGGTTGTCCCATATGTGCTCAATGGGGTTTAAGTCAGGGCTTATAGGTGGCCACCTTAGCACCTGAACATTAACGTCGTGAAGGTACTGACGCGTAATCTAGGCTGTGTGAGGGCGCGCATTGTCGTGCATTAAGAGAAACTCTTCCCCTACAAATGGCGTAAAAGGAACCACATGCTCTTGTAAACACTCCCTAATGTACCAGTCAACGTTAATGCTAAATCTCCGGACCGTTACAAGAACTGTATGAGCCTCCAAAGTAATCCCTCCCCATACCATTACACTTCCACCACCAAATGCTACCTACTTAAGACGCAAAGCAACCTGGGCATACTGTTCCCCCGGGCGTCTAAATACTCGTTGACGACGATCAGGTGAATACCTAGTGAAACGCGACTCTTCTGTAAAGAGAACGGAGCCCCATTCGTCCATATTCCAATCAACACGATTTCGCGTATATTCCAATCGCTGTCTGCGGTGCTCTGCGATCAACTTGGGGCCAGTAGCAGGTGGATGTGATGTCAAATTGTTTTCCTTCAATTTTCTTAAAACAGTATCAGGAGAAATCATGGTCCCATGAACATCCGCCAGTTTCCTGGCCAAAGCTGTAGTAGGAAGAGTCCGTTCTCGCAGCATTTGTAATCGAAGAAATCGGTCTTCCACTTCATTTGTTACTTGTTTTCTGCCTTGTCCAGGTCTTTGAGAATAGGAATCAGTTGCCCTGAACCTTTGTATCGCATCGGATACCGTGCTTTTAGGAAAACCAAGCACATTTGCAATAAATCGTATGCTGCGTCCATCATTATGTAAAGCAACAGCCTGGGCAGCTTCTTCGGGACTCATTACAATATGAATCGCTTCTACAACAAATCTTTTTCCCAAAAAGCCAAATTAAACAAACCAGAACCAGCTATCGATACAAATTTGACAGATGTGTAAAACAAACAAAACCTTTGTGATTGGAAGCCGCCTAAGAAGATAGGTACAAAAAGTAATCTGCGTCATAAGGGTTAACCCAAAAAACTTGAATATCCTTTATTTTAGTTGTTTTTTATGTGTAGCCATATAAAATAAATGTAGAGAGCGTTTTCGCAAATTTACGGGACAAGAATCAAGTGTCCGGTTAATTTTGCGGTTGAGTGTATTTGTTCAAAAATATAAGAAATAAATACTAAATTTCTCTTCTAGAATTTTTACAAATTTTTCAATTTTTAATTGATTTGAGACATTGGTTTTCAGTAGAAACGCTCCAAATAGTCAAACAAAATCTAATTTTTACAACATTTTAATAATTTATAAAAGACTTTCTTAACATTTAGTATTGGATCTGTTCTCAAAAGTCTTTTTCAAAATCTATTTTCTTCTTAATTTACAAGTATTGATGTCTATACAGAAATCAAAACTAATTTTTTTTTTGTTTAGTAGTTATACTTTGCTTTTTTCATTATTTAAAATGCTTTTTATTTATGATCTTTATTTATATTTAATGCTTTTTTAAAGGACAAATTCTGGCCTTTAAGTACATTTCAAAAACTAAAAAACAATTTATAAAATTAAAGCACTGTTCTTTGAAATAAAAGATTTCCATCTGAATTAAGATCTTTACTGAGCTTTATCGATGCAGTCTCACTTATTATTTTTTTTTTAATATTTTAACTTGACTCTTTTCGCCTTCTTTTAAAAATAGTGAAAATCAGCAAAGTCATAAACGCACTAAGTCTTTTGCTGTTTATTGAGTATAACTGACGCTTTGACAAGAGTATTATCACTAAATGGTAGTGATTATATCGTTGAGTTATTGAGTTAAACAACTAAAACATTGTTTAATCTCTATTTTTTTAATAAACAATTTTTTGTTTAATTTCTAACTGTACTAGAAAGAAAATTTGAAATAGTCAGTCAATTGTGTTGGTTAATTTTCGAAATCAGGCAATTACAAATCGGTATTTTAAATTCGCAACGACTACCTACTGTTTTCTCTCTGATAAAAAAACAAATCTATATAGATAATACTGTTTTTTTTAAATTATTATACATCCTTTTTTTATTAAAAAAAGTCGTGAAAAATAAGTGATAAAACCAAGAATTCCTTATCGATTTATCTCGATGAAAACCTCACCGAACCTAGATTTGAGTATTTCGTGGCGCGATAATTTTATAAATTCAAGGTATTTAAAGATGGCTTCTTTCCAGATCCCTATCAACTGTTAAACGCGGCATCGAGCCGATTGGTGGCCCAAGGTTCGGGTCAGATCCAACTGTGGCAGTTTCTCTTAGAACTGCTCGGCGATTCGTCGAATTCGGCTTGCATAACGTGGGAAGGCACCAATGGAGAATTCAAGCTTACCGATCCGGACGAAGTTGCCCGGAGATGGGGAGAACGAAAATCCAAACCAAATATGAACTATGATAAACTCAGCAGGGCGCTTAGGTAACACATAATAAAACGATAAATAATATCTTAGATAACAAACTTTGAGGAAAACAAAATTATATTTCAGAGGGAGATATCTAAAAACGTTGAAAAATGAAAACAAAAATTCTGTTACAGCGTTTTATAACAGTGGCTTTTTGATTGTCATTCTGATTGCTAAATGACGTACTTTTACGCACTAGTGCTCAAAAATAAAAAATACATTTTTTATTTTATTTATTTATTTATTATAAACATTAAAAGTATAATTACCTAAGTGACTAAATTGAATATTCCAAGATTTCAGATTTCTTTCCTGAACTTCAATACTGTAAATGGTACTTGTAGACGCTACTTCAGATTTGCTATTTTCGTCACAGCTTCTTCTTTTCTTTGATACAGTTTCTTCTTTTCCCATAATTTTCATCGAAATTGCGTTTTTGCTTTCAACAGAGTTTTCTATGTAACTTTCCGCAACAGAACTCGAGCGCCATCCTCCATGTCTTTTGAGTAATGTAATATCTGCTCCTGAATCTGCTAAGGATGTTGCTGAACAACGGCGAATGCAGTGCCCGGTATATCCTTTTGCATTTAGAAGGCCGAGACATTCTGCAATTTTTTAGGCATACCTCCATTAGTATTTATACTAACGGGTAGCATACAGCACCTGGACTTTCTATAGGTTAAGAAGAATCTTTGCTGTTCAGTATGAGGAGGTCAAAGCTGTGCGTATTTTCGGAAAATCTCTAAGAAACTAATTCCATCTACAAATCCTTCAGTTATTGTAAAATTCGTGAAATTTCTGTTTTGGTGTTCGGTATCTTCACTTTAATAAAACTTGTATAATCTTCTATATCTTCCACCTTCAAAAATGTAATTTCTTCTCTGCGTAACGCGCTAAAAATCCCAGTAATTACCACAACTTTTGCTAATAAACAGTCTTTGTCATCAGCTATTTTCATGAAACGTTCTATCTTTTACTTGGTGAATATTTTGGATTTTTTATCTCTATACCCACTGGCATTTCTTTTTCAAAATGCAATCAAGTTTATAAAAATTATATTGTTTTGTTAACAATCTTATGCAATTATTTGACAAGCATTCAAGTGCAGTTGCATAATGCAGCATCCATGTATCACATTTTTTTATTCTTAGGTATTACTACGACAAAAACATAATGTCGAAGGTCCATGGCAAAAGATACGCTTACAAATTCGACTTCCACGGCTTAATGGCAGCATGCCAGGCCCAGGCTCAAGGACAGACTGACGTTACCCCAGGATACCATAAATATCAGCCTCACCAAAGCGAGTTAGGTGCAGCTTTATATCCTACAGGACATGCAACTGCTCCTAAACTCCCGAGTATATTACCTCCGGGACAACACACCCAGACAGGACTCTTCCCACCACCGAGTTACTGGCCGTATTCGCCTGGATCGTTTGATCCTCGAGGGCCCCCTTTTAATTGAATTTTACATTCCTGAAGATGTTTAGCTGTTTTTTGTTTTGTAAGATGTTGTTTTTTGTAGAGAATTGTACTAATTTTTAGTAAATTGTAATGTTACTGTTAGTAAAAATTATTTTGAAATTTTTTTGTTTGATTTTGTGTTTAAAAATATCCTGCAGTAATGCGAGCAATAAAATCAATTTAAATAATGTAAGGCAATTACAGTAACCTTGCACGAGTTGTAGGCGACAACTGATAAGAACGTCCGTTACAGGAAGTATTTATCAAATAAAGTAGATGTTCAATGGACCATCAACTTCACTTTAGTATGATTTAGTCAAGTAGAATGGCAAACATACTTCAGTTGGTGGTTGTAGTGGGTGCTATTTATGGACCAGATTTTGTTTTTGCGGGATTTACCACCAGAAGTAAGATCAATTATACATTTTATACAATTTATCTAAAACTATTTCATTTATTATTAAAAAACTCGATTTCTAATTAATAAAAAGAAGTGTTGGTTTTATCTGTATTTTTGTACTTTTCTATTGTTCCTAAATGTTCACAAATTCTGATTTCAAAGTTTGGTCCTGTCTTATTGCAGTCAATACAAGATAACTTGTAGAAAAGAGGATTTGATTCTATACCAGACAAATCGAAAGACTGGTTTAGAATTAAAAGCACATTTTGAAAATTTGAGAGCTGGAAAGAGAAATGTCAATGAAGAAGATAGAAAAATAGAGAAACTTTAAAGAAGATTTATAGACGTATATTTTATCTGTACATTCAAGGGCGGATTTGTGTCATTATGAGCTACAATCCAGTAATAAAAAAATAATTCAAAAATGATTAAAATTTTGACATAAACGGTGATTTTTGATAACTGTTTTTGTTTTTTTCGCTCACAGTTATTGTACTTTTTCTACATTTTTTCTCCTTTTAGTAGTTGTTTCTTGTATCTATTCTTCTGAACTTTTTTTTTATTTTATGGTGTTTCTCTCTTATTTTTGACTAATTTCTTGTAGTTGGACCCAAAAACATTTTTGGATTTCCCGTTGACAAGAGCAGATTTAGGCACGATTTCTTAGGTTCTGCGAATTAAAAAAGGCCCTCTTCGGGAACAAAAAATAACAATTTTTTTAATTAATAAACAAAAGGTTTTACTGTCAAATATTATTAGGGATTCGATAACCGTAATTACTGGTCTTCTTTAGTAATTATCCTTCTTCTTTCTCCTAATTTTTTATTATAGATTTTGTTTCCAAATGAATTTATTTAGTTATAGTTGTTCAAAAGAAGTTTTTGCAAAATGAGTTTCAAGCTGTTGCTTTACACAATGAGGGGCTTATCTGGCCAAGGTAGACGGCGAGTAACAACTGCAGTAAAAACAGATTTCTTCGGCTATAGATTATGCAAGAACGAACGCTTCCTGCAATAGCCTTGACTAGGAGATTTGCAGAGGTTCACGGTACCCAGATTTCATCTGAAACTGTCAGAAGAAGATTGAAGGAACACAATTTGACATCGCATGTACCCGCAGAACTGCAGAACATCGAAGACAGCGTTTGGAATTTGCGCGAAATCATATTGGGTATGGACGAATGGCGTCACGTATTGTTTACACATGAATCGCGTTTTACAAGATATTCAACCCGTCGTCGCCAACGGGTGTTCAGACGATCGGAAGAGCGTGATTTTCAGTGTTGTTTTGCGCCTAGAAGAGTATCCTTTGGTGGTGGAGATGTGATGGTATAGCTCGCAAGGCTCTTGTAATGTGGCAGAGAGGCGGCATTACGCTGATCGATACATTAGGGAATGTTTAGACGAGCATGTAGTACCTTTTGCTCCATTTATAAACGACAATTTTTTCCTAATACAGGACAATGCACGGCCGCACACTGCGTCAGTATCTTCATAACGTTGGGATTCAGGTGATAGAGTGGCCACCTCTCAGCCCTGACTTAAATTCCATCGAACATGTGTGGGACAATGTAAAAAGACGCATTAGGAGTAATTACGGCGAGTTTCCTACGGTGATTGAGCTGGAGCAGGCGGTACTGCAAGAATGGGAAACAACACCCCAGGAGCAGATCGCTGTTTTAGTGGAAAGTATGCCACAACGTGTGCGAACAGTCATTGAAGCTGGAGGAGGCAATACTCGTTTTTTAAGTTTTCCTTTTTCTTTTAGTAGTTGTTATTTAAATTTTTTGAAGCTACCTTTGTGAAGAAACATTCTTTGTTTCTTTTTAACATAATAGTTTTTATTTCTCATTCTCTCTTGAGCCTGCATAGTTTTCAAAAAGTACAAAATGATAATGTCATCTTTGCAATTATTATCAAAAAATTAATTGACAAAAATTCTAGTTCGACAATTAGTAAAATGGCCCCTCTGGCACCTAAATTAGTAAAATACCGATCCATACTACAAAAATTAAAAAAAATATGGTTTTTGTAATTTTCCTAATTTAAAAAAGATAAAATACGTCACATACAAATTGAAAAATTAGTAAAATGCCGGCTCTGGTTTCCAAATTTGTATAATGACAAATCTGGTTTCCAAAAACTACAAAAACATTGTTGTCTTTGCAATTATTATTAAAAAATATTATCTCTAGTGTCTTAGATTAATAAAATACATCTCCAAAGTTAGTAAAATGTCGCCCCTGGTTCCTAAATTAGTAAAATATTAATTTCTGCTCCATAAAGTAAGAAAATTAATTCTTTTTGTATTTTTCTTAATTTAAAAATAATAAATACGTCACATACAGCTTTAAAAATTAGTAAAACGGCGTCTATCTTCCATTTTTTAAACACTTTTTTATTATTTTAAAAATTGAAAATATAATTGTCTTGAGCTTATAAAATGTCGTTTCTAGTGCCCAAAATTGAAAAAAATGTCGTGCCTGTATTTACTACTCCATTTAGTCTCTAAAATAATTAAAATTTCGCTTTTAACATTTAAATTTAGTGAAATGGTCCTTTTTACTTCTAAAATTACAAATTACAAACTCAAATTTGACTGACATAACGTTCTTTTGTTTTTATAGTCTACCCAAAGAAAATTTTGGCGCTCTGGTTATACTTAAAAATGGTGGCGGCGCCGGGTCAACCACTTTTCCACTCGATTAGAATTTTTTCCTGTTTTATTTATTCCTGATAAAAATATCAGTGTAATCTAATTATTATCTTGCAGAAATAAGCCCCCAGCCCCTCTGGAATTCCACTTTTACTGATAAGTTAAGACAAGACCTCCTGCTGAATTACGATAAATTCGCAAGGCCAGCACAGCACTACAACACCACCAAAGTTATCTTCGGATTATCTATACGACACATCGAGTTGAATGAATTCAAATCTACTTTATATGTCCACTCGTGGATACGTCTGGTAGTGAAAAAAAAAATTCTAATAATTATATTAAAAAGAAAAAAATTTCAGAAATGGCAAGACGAGAAATTAAAATGGAACGCATCAAATTACGGAGGACTTACAACGTTAAATCTAGCTGATCACGAAATTTGGCAACCCGACATTTTCTTATATAACAGGTGAACAATTAAAATTGAATTGAATTTCGGAATTACTTTGTTTTTCTAGTGCAAGTTCAGGTATTACACATTATGGAAATATAAATAGTCTTGTATATAATGACGGATCTGTGTTGTGGGTCCCACCAGCTCAGTTTAGTGTTTTATGTAATTTAAATTTGAAATATTGGCCTTTTGATACTCAGAAATGTCACATGATTTTTGGTTCGTGGACTTATCATGGTGATCAAATCGATATTGTGACGAATCCAAATGAAGAAGTCGGGGTATTACTCATTGATTTACAAAAAAATTAAATTAATAATAATCTCGCAGTTAGAACTTTTAATTGACAATTCAGAATGGCAAATAACAAATACAACAATGAAACGAAATATGAAGGTTTATGAGTGTTGTCCAGATTCGTTTTATCCTGATATTACAATTGATATAGTCTTAAATCGAATTTCGCCATCATATAAAGCCATTATTGTCACACCTGCTTTTGGTAAGAAGTCTTTCTTAATTTTTATGTTATTGATTGTTTAGTAATAGCGGCTTAGATATTACACAGATATAGTTAACACGTACAAATGCTATCATATAGAGACAATTTAAGATTTTCACTCGCTAATGCTCGTTCGTTCTTTATTAAATAACTCTTTTTGCAGTTGTCATTATTTTAGTCCTAATTAATTTCTGGTTGCCGCCTCAAGCAGGCGAAAAAATTGTTTTGAACGGTTGTACGGCTTTGATTATTTGTTTATTTATGCTGTATTTCACTCAGAGAATACCAACAATGGGAACGCACACACCTCTAATTGGTAAAAACCTTAAAAATCTAATAGAAAAAATTACTATTTTTTGTATTTCAGTTTTGTTTTATAGTAGTTGTTTGTATGTTGTTGGTTTTTCTATGATAACTTCAGTGATAGTGATTTGGTTATCAAGAACTAAGCATAGCTCGCCTCTGCCTTGGCTTATCAAACAATCATTGACTGGGGTTTTTGGAAGATGGTTAGGACTCCACACATATATACAACAGGTAAATTTTGCCTTCAGCTTCTAAATTAGTGAATCGCCTTTGGCTACAAAAATTATTTCTTTTCCATTTTTCTTATTTTTAAAAAGATAAAACACGTCATATATAAATAATCAAAATTAGTCAAATGTTTTTCTGCTTTCAAAAAACTTCAAAAACAGTGCTTTCTTTGCAATTATTATTAAAAAAATTGAAAAATTATTACCTCTGGTGTCTGAAATTAATAAAATACATATCTAAAACTTTAAAATTAGTAAAATTTCGCCTCTTGGCTTCCCTAAATTGGTAAAATATAGTACTTAATTAGACACTTAAATTTTCTGGCAGTGTCTAAAGTGTCCCCGCCATTCTGCTCATTTTTTTTCAATCTCATGTTATTTTTATGTTGTAGTTATCAATGTCCTCTCATAGAGTAACAGCTGAAGAGATGCGTGACCATCAAGTAACAGATTTTGATGATAACAACAGTGATGAACATCATATAATAAAATCATCTAATAAAATGTCAATACAACAAGACTGGATTTTATTAGCAGCAGCAATAGATCGAATAACATTCTGCTTTTTTTGTTTCTTGTTTATGATTTTAACTATTGTATATTCAGTCTAAAATCAAAAATTGTGATTAAATAAAATGTAAAAATGAAATTACAATGTTCACCAGTTTCTTACTTAAATAATTTAATTAAATTACAAATAAAATTGTCCACAATTAATTACACCTGATTTAATTACGATGACACTTCCTCATTAGCCCCATCAAACTCCAATTTAACCTCTTCATGTAATCCTTCAACATCAACTTCAGATTCTGCTGCATTCAACATATTTAACGTAACTTCCGATTTAATCATCGGTTGTTGTACATTTTGTTGTGGTTGTTGAACTGTGTTTATTTGTCTTACGGGTAATCCAGCATCTTCAAAAGCTTTTTTTTTAAGTGCTGTTCTAATCTGGGAACTAAAAACAAAACTGTTTAACAATAACCCCCCAATATGAAGAAATTGAAATGACTTACACTGTCCGCCTTTTAATATGTTCACTAATTTGATTTAAACCATCCGAAAATTGTTTAACTACTTGTCTTAACATCTCAATTTCTTCATCAGTCCATTTGCTGAGGCAAACGAGTCAAAATTTTAAAATTTTTCGAAAAGAGAGACTTACCCAGATTGAGATTCCACATTGGGGTGTAATTGCATTGTGAGGTCCCCCAGTCTATTAAATGCTTGACCTGCGGCCGTAAAAATCTCGCCCACCTTAAAAAATAAAATAAAAAAGAATGTTGACAAGACAAAACATAACCTCACTTTTTGTTTCATCAAATTTATTTAAATTTCAAGTACTCACCTTGCTTGCTGAACTCATTGTTCCTTTTATATTGCTTTATAATTATATTATTACGTTTTTATAGTTAAAATAAAGTCTTATATAATAAAATTGTTACTTTTATCAGCGTTTGTTTGGTTTTCGCTTTTTTAGGGCTTGTGCGCCCTCTGCATTTGGCGTTTTAAAATAAATCTCTAGGCAGTGTTGCCAGACTAACAAAATTTATATCCTGGGATGTGCACACAAATATTCCGTTTTTATGTAGAAAATCCTGCGAATTTTCAAATTTCTTGCTTACATTAAAATAACTAAAAAAGTAATGTCTTTTGAACAAATTTTTCTTAGAAAAATCCCGCCTATTGGAGAAAGTATTCCGTTTATTCTTAAAATGTCCTACAAAATCGGGAAAATCCCGGTCATCTGGCAATTCTGTCTCTAGGTCAAAGATATTATGCAACCCACTTTGTTAACTCAAGATTAGGCAACCCATTATACAATCAAAATCTTAGCCCTAGTTATACAACACAGAATACATTGCATCCCTTTGAGGGTTACAACACCCTTTTCCGGTATCCGAACCATTGCGGACCAGAAAGGGTTAAACCCTGATTTAAATGCAGAGCTGATTAAACACCTCTGACTCAGAAAATTTATAGATAAGAGTGCGTAGAAGCCTCCCAAAAAACCAACTACTGTATACTCTCTTTCCCAATATGTCCCACTTTCGGGAGTCTTTTTGTTTGTATATAAATAATTAGCTAAGCAGTCTTTTTATGTACTTTGTACATTTCGCCATGTTTTGATTAAGTGTGCCATAGTACTACACCCGGGCTGGCTTCGTTTTTTTTTCCTGTCGGTGGTGTAGCTGTCCCCGACTTGGCCAGGAGGATAGTAAAGAGACTGCAATTAAATTAAAATACAAATAATGAATCAGATGAGCATAATCAACTATTAGTTAATTACAGCAAAAGGCCGTTAGTAGTTTGACACGTACAGTTCAGACGCGAAACTAACTTAATTGGTAAAATAATAATAATAAACTAATAAAATAAAATAAAAAAGTGTTGTGTTGGATGTTTAATAAGACATTTTTAATTATAACAGTATATATTGTCTTAATGATACATGTCTGGCTTAAAACCTAATGAGACAAGCGCCCAGACCCGAATGTTGAATTTCCCTCCAGACGTCTAACTTATAGTATAGGAGCGCATGCTAACAGTGTAACAGAATCATATCAGTCTTTGTAAAATATAAATAACTAAATAAGCAACATGAGGTAAGTAATATTTAAATTTTAAAACAGCGTAATTAATAGAGGATTTGGTATGATTCATTATTTCTTATTATCTCTATTTTAAAAGCTGCGGTATTTATCATTATCTTTTCAGTGTTCTGCCAGGTTCTGCAGTTGCTTGTTAAGGAACTACAAACAATTCAGAAAACACGAGCAAAACTTAAAGTGGATGAAGGCGTTGTTATTGGATTAGCTACAAGAATTAGAGCCTTCACAATTACAGCCGTTGAGGAGCGACAAGTGTCAGTAATTTAAAGAAATTTTAATGAAATCCTGCATTTAACTTACTCGATGACTTCCACACCATTGGATGTATTTCTTTATGGTGAAAATATGAATAATGAGCTTACGCTATACTGCAACAACAATAACAACTCTCCATAAACAAGAATTATTTTTGAAATGACATCTATTAAAGAAGTTGAGAATTTCAGCAACGAGGCTTCGACCAAGGCTCCATGTAAATACTTACGAACATGACGGAAATATGTAATGAATATGAATTTTTTTCTGACTTTTTTTTGTAGAACGTCATCGTTTAATGAAACCTCCGACTCGGGAACAACTGGGACCAAACGAGAAGTCAACTCCTTCGACTCTAATGAGCCAAGTGCAGAAGAGAATTGATAATATTGTAATTAAGTACATTTAATAAAGTTTGTTGTAATAAATGTTTGATTTTCATTGAGATCTGATTTTCTTTATAAACGTGTTTTTTTCTTTTTAAATTCCTGGAATCTTAAAAATATATAAATTTTCTTTTAAAATCGTTATCTCTAGTTCTTCTACCTTAAACATGGGCTGTGAGTTCGCTACGCACTTTGCACTTGTGAGTTACCTCGAAAATCAGGTTGTTTTCCTTTAAAAGATAGATTTTCCGTGTTTCAAAAACGGGTTTACGCTGGCTTTAAAAACGGGGGTGTTAAGTGATGTAATATTCTCATCACAATGATTCACAGCAACTTCTTTTAGTTCTTTTTGCTGTTGTATTTGGAACTCACTTTTTTTGAAATTTCTTTTCAGTAGACGTTGTTTTTTCTTCTCGTGTAATTCATTTTTATGGGATGATTGATCAAATTTCCTTTTTGGTAGGTTAAGCAAAGGCACAGCTGATTTTTTTAAACGCGGTTTTTTAGATAACCTTGAACGACAAATGTAGTCTTTATCAGCAAAATGTTTTCCACACACTCTTAAAAACTTTGTAGAAGGTTTTTCCATCAACAAGGCTCTTTCCCAAGCTTTTCTTCTGTCCATAAATTCCTCAGTACAGTAAAAATTAACGATCTTAACCTTACCACTGTTTGGCGGTGGAAAGAAATTAAAACTGACACTAGGTTCTTCACTTTTAAGTATGTAACATCCATAAACACAACAGTTAGTCTTATTTTTCTTTGTGTTTTTTGCTGTCACAGACATTTTACACAAAAATTAAAAACGAAACGGCGAATTTAGACGTTTACGTCGTAAACAACAATAATAAGATGGTACGCTTTGATATGATTGTTCCAAACGCCACCAGAGGTCGCTTTAGTTATTCGAAATCCGGCGGGAATTTTTTCTGCTTTTCAGTTTACTCTTGAAAATCGGGATGTGAAGTGGGCAGTGTTCATAGGGGGGCAGTGTTCATAGGGGCCCTTATACTACTCACAAAAATTCCAAATAACACCAACAATTGTAACAAATTGAGTATCCTCATTCAATAATCACATTTATTAAAATAAAATTAATTATTGCCTTTTCGGTGCTTAAATTATTTTTGTGATTAAATATAAATTGAAAATAAATCGCGAAACATTTTGTTTAAATACTTAGGTATATATTTAAATAAGTATCTACATTTTTGGTTTATTATTTGAATTAATTGCTTACATAATACGATGATTTATTACTCAAAGACACAAAGGTGGTTTAACAAAGGGGTGATATAATAGACATTTTTTGTTGTCTTATGCATATTTATTGATATTTCCTTTTGTCTTTTAGTCGAGCGGCAGCTGTTGTATGTACAGGACGGTTCACAGCCGCTCTTAACCTGTGTATTTTTATTTATTATTAAACAGAATATATCACGATTTTGTTTAAACAAATAACATTTTTGCATTTTCAAACTACAAAATAATACAGAAATAAATAATTTTAGATTTCTACTATCATTATTTGTAATTGATTTCCATGACTTTATTAAAATTTATTAAGATTTCCTTTTTAATTTATAACAAATTTTCTGTTTCAGATTTGGTAGTTCCTTGTATCAGATTTTAATAATAATAACTCTATTTACGGAAAAAACCTTTTACATTTTATAATTACACTTTTACATTTTTTTTACAGACCTCTGCATTTACTTTTAAAATTATTTTAAGAAATACCCACCATTTTCGCACTTTTGCTGATTCAAGTCTTCCTACTAATTTTTCTGTATCAGGTTTCCTCCTAATTTTCTTCTTTCTGTTTCAGATTTTCCCAATTTTGCTGATTCAAGTTTTCCTACTAATTTTTCTGTTTCAGGTTTTCCTCCTAATTTTCTTCTTTCTGTTTCAGGTTTCCTCCTAATTTTCTTCTTTCTATTTCAGATTTTCCCAATTTTGCTGTTTCAAGTTTTCCTACTAATTTTTCTGTTTCAGGCTTCCTTCTAATTTTCTTCTTTCTGTTTCAGGTTTCCTCCTAATTTTCTTCTTTCTGTTTCAGATTTCCACGATTTTGCTGTTTCAGGTTTTCTTACTAATTTTTCTGTTTCAGGTTTCCTCCTAATTTTCTTCTTTCTGTTTCAGATTTTCCCAATTTTGCTGATTCAAGTTTTCCTACTAATTTTTCTGTTTCAGGTTTTCCTCCTAATTTTCTTCTTTCTGTTTCAGGTTTCCTCCTAATTTTCTTCTTTCTGTTTCAGATTTTCCCAATTTTGCTGTTTCAAGTTTTCCTACTAATTTTTCTGTTTCAGGCTTCCTTCTAATTTTCTTCTTTCTGTTTCAGGTTTCCTCCTAATTTTCTTCTTTCTGTTTCAGATTTCCACGATTTTGCTGTTTCAGGTTTTCTTACTAATTTTTCTGTTTCAGGTTTCCTCCTAATTTTCTTCTTTCTGTTTCAGATTTTCCCAATTTTGCTGATTCAAGTTTTCCTACTAATTTTTCTGTTTCAGGTTTTCCTCCTAATTTTCTTCTTTCTGTTTCAGGTTTCCTCCTAATTTTCTTCTTTCTATTTCAGATTTTCCCAATTTTGCTGTTTCAAGTTTTCCTACTAATTTTTCTGTTTCAGGCTTCCTTCTAATTTTCTTCTTTCTGTTTCAGGTTTCCTCCTAATTTTCTTCTTTCTGTTTCAGATTTCCACGATTTTGCTGTTTCAGGTTTTCTTACTAATTTTTCTGTTTCAGGTTTCCTCCTAATTTTCTTCTTTCTGTTTCAGATTTTCCCAATTTTGCTGATTCAAGTTTTCCTACTAATTTTTCTGTTTCAGGTTTTCCTCCTAATTTTCTTCTTTCTGTTTCAGGTTTCCTCCTAATTTTCTTCTTTCTGTTTCAGATTTTCCCAATTTTGCTGTTTCAAGTTTTCCTACTAATTTTTCTGTTTCAGGCTTCCTTCTAATTTTCTTCTTTCTGTTTCAGGTTTCCTCCTAATTTTCTTCTTTCTGTTTCAGATTTCCACGATTTTGCTGTTTCAGGTTTTCTTACTAATTTTTCTGTTTCAGGTTTCCTCCTAATTTTCTTCTTTCTGTTTCAGATTTTCCCAATTTTGCTGATTCAAGTTTTCCTACTAATTTTTCTGTTTCAGGTTTTCCTCCTAATTTTCTTCTTTCTGTTTCAGGTTTCCTCCTAATTTTCTTCTTTCTATTTCAGATTTTCCCAATTTTGCTGTTTCAAGTTTTCCTACTAATTTTTCTGTTTCAGGCTTCCTTCTAATTTTCTTCTTTCTGTTTCAGGTTTCCTCCTAATTTTCTTCTTTCTGTTTCAGATTTCCACGATTTTGCTGTTTCAGGTTTTCTTACTAATTTTTCTGTTTCAGGTTTCCTCCTAATTTTCTTCTTTCTGTTTCAGATTTTCCCAATTTTGCTGATTCAAGTTTTCCTACTAATTTTTCTGTTTCAGGTTTTCCTCCTAATTTTCTTCTTTCTGTTTCAGGTTTCCTCCTAATTTTCTTCTTTCTGTTTCAGATTTTCCCAATTTTGCTGTTTCAAGTTTTCCTACTAATTTTTCTGTTTCAGGTTTCCTTCTAATTTTCTTCTTTCTGTTTCAGGTTTCCTCCTAATTTTCTTCTTTCTGTTTCAGATTTCCACGATTTTGCTGTTTCAGGTTTTCTTACTAATTTTTCTGTTTCAGGTTTCCTCCTAATTTTCTTCTTTCTGTTTCAGATTTTCCCAATTTTGCTGATTCAAGTTTTCCTACTAATTTTTCTGTTTCAGGTTTTCCTCCTAATTTTCTTCTTTCTGTTTCAGGTTTCCTCCTAATTTTCTTCTTTCTATTTCAGATTTTCCCAATTTTGCTGTTTCAAGTTTTCCTACTAATTTTTCTGTTTCAGGCTTCCTTCTAATTTTCTTCTTTCTGTTTCAGGTTTCCTCCTAATTTTCTTCTTTCTGTTTCAGATTTCCACGATTTTGCTGTTTCAGGTTTTCTTACTAATTTTTCTGTTTCAGGTTTCCTCCTAATTTTCTTCTTTCTGTTTCAGATTTTCCCAATTTTGCTGATTCAAGTTTTCCTACTAATTTTTCTGTTTCAGGTTTTCCTCCTAATTTTCTTCTTTCTGTTTCAGGTTTCCTCCTAATTTTCTTCTTTCTGTTTCAGATTTTCCCAATTTTGCTGTTTCAAGTTTTCCTACTAATTTTTCTGTTTCAGGTTTCCTTCTAATTTTCTTCTTTCTGTTTCAGGTTTCCTCCTAATTTTCTTCTTTCTGTTTCAGATTTCCACGATTTTGCTGTTTCAGGTTTTCTTACTAATTTTTCTGTTTCAGGTTTCCTCCTAATTTTCTTCTTTCTGTTTCAGATTTTCCCAATTTTGCTGATTCAAGTTTTCCTACTAATTTTTCTGTTTCAGGTTTTCCTCCTAATTTTCTTCTTTCTGTTTCAGGTTTCCTCCTAATTTTCTTCTTTCTGTTTCAGATTTCCACGATTTTGCTGTTTCAGGTTTTCTTACTAATTTTTCTGTTTCAGGTTTCCTCCTAATTTTCTTCTTTCTGTTTCAGATTTTCCCAATTTTGCTGATTCAAGTTTTCCTACTAATTTTTCTGTTTCAGGTTTTCCTCCTAATTTTCTTCTTTCTGTTTCAGGTTTCCTCCTAATTTTCTTCTTTCTGTTTCAGATTTTCCCAATTTTGCTGTTTCAAGTTTTCCTACTAATTTTTCTGTTTCAGGTTTCCTTCTAATTTTCTTCTTTCTGTTTCAGGTTTCCTCCTAATTTTCTTCTTTCTGTTTCAGATTTCCACGATTTTGCTGTTTCAGGTTTTCTTACTAATTTTTCTGTTTCAGGTTTCCTCCTAATTTTCTTCTTTCTGTTTCAGATTTTCCCAATTTTGCTGATTCAAGTTTTCCTACTAATTTTTCTGTTTCAGGTTTTCCTCCTAATTTTCTTCTTTCTGTTTCAGGTTTCCTCCTAATTTTCTTCTTTCTGTTTCAGATTTCCACGATTTTGCTGTTTCAGGTTTTCTTACTAATTTTTCTGTTTCAGGTTTCCTCCTAATTTTCTTCTTTCTGTTTCAGATTTTCCCAATTTTGCTGATTCAAGTTTTCCTACTAATTTTTCTGTTTCAGGTTTTCCTCCTAATTTTCTTCTTTCTGTTTCAGGTTTCCTCCTAATTTTCTTCTTTCTGTTTCAGATTTCCACGATTTTGCTGTTTCAGGTTTTCTTACTAATTTTTCTGTTTCAGGTTTCCTCCTAATTTTCTTCTTTCTGTTTCAGATTTTCCCAATTTTGCTGATTCAAGTTTTCCTACTAATTTTTCTGTTTCAGGTTTTCCTCCTAATTTTCTTCTTTCTGTTTCAGGTTTCCTCCTAATTTTCTTCTTTCTGTTTCAGATTTTCCCAATTTTGCTGTTTCAAGTTTTCCTACTAATTTTTCTGTTTCAGGTTTCCTTCTAATTTTCTTCTTTCTGTTTCAGGTTTCCTCCTAATTTTCTTCTTTCTGTTTCAGATTTCCACGATTTTGCTGTTTCAGGTTTTCTTACTAATTTTTCTGTTTCAGGTTTCCTCCTAATTTTCTTCTTTCTGTTTCAGATTTTCCCAATTTTGCTGATTCAAGTTTTCCTACTAATTTTTCTGTTTCAGGTTTTCCTCCTAATTTTCTTCTTTCTGTTTCAGGTTTCCTCCTAATTTTCTTCTTTCTGTTTCAGATTTCCACGATTTTGCTGTTTCAGGTTTTCTTACTAATTTTTCTGTTTCAGGTTTCCTCCTAATTTTCTTCTTTCTGTTTCAGATTTTCCCAATTTTGCTGATTCAAGTTTTCCTACTAATTTTTCTGTTTCAGGTTTCCTCCTAATTTTCTTCTTTCTGTTTCAGATTTTCCCAATTTTGCTGATTCAAGTTTTCCTACTAATTTTTCTGTTTCAGGTTTTCCTCCTAATTTTCTTCTTTCTGTTTCAGGTTTCCTCCTAATTTTCTTCTTTCTGTTTCAGATTTTCCCAATTTTGCTGTTTCAAGTTTTCCTACTAATTTTTCTGTTTCAGGTTTCCTTCTAATTTTCTTCTTTCTGTTTCAGGTTTCCTCCTAATTTTCTTCTTTCTGTTTCAGATTTCCACGATTTTGCTGTTTCAGGTTTTCTTACTAATTTTTCTGTTTCAGGTTTCCTCCTAATTTTCTTCTTTCTGTTTCAGATTTTCCCAATTTTGCTGATTCAAGTTTTCCTACTAATTTTTCTGTTTCAGGTTTTCCTCCTAATTTTCTTCTTTCTGTTTCAGGTTTCCTCCTAATTTTCTTCTTTCTGTTTCAGATTTCCACGATTTTGCTGTTTCAGGTTTTCTTACTAATTTTTCTGTTTCAGGTTTCCTCCTAATTTTCTTCTTTCTGTTTCAGATTTTCCCAATTTTGCTGATTCAAGTTTTCCTACTAATTTTTCTGTTTCAGGTTTCCTCCTAATTTTCTTCTTTCTGTTTCAGGTTTCCTCCTAATTTTCTTCTTTCTGTTTCAGATTTTCCCAATTTTGCTGTTTCAAGTTTTCCTACTAATTTTTCTGTTTCAGGTTTCCTTCTAATTTTCTTCTTTCTGTTTCAGGTTTCCTCCTAATTTTCTTCTTTCTGTTTCAGATTTCCACGATTTTGCTGTTTCAGGTTTTCTTACTAATTTTTCTGTTTCAGGTTTCCTCCTAATTTTCTTCTTTCTGTTTCAGATTTTCCCAATTTTGCTGATTCAAGTTTTCCTACTAATTTTTCTGTTTCAGGTTTTCCTCCTAATTTTCTTCTTTCTGTTTCAGGTTTCCTCCTAATTTTCTTCTTTCTGTTTCAGATTTTCCCAATTTTGCTGTTTCAAGTTTTCCTACTAATTTTTCTGTTTCAGGTTTCCTTCTAATTTTCTTCTTTCTGTTTCAGGTTTCCTCCTAATTTTCTTCTTTCTGTTTCAGATTTCCACGATTTTGCTGTTTCAGGTTTTCTTACTAATTTTTCTGTTTCAGGTTTCCTCCTAATTTTCTTCTTTCTGTTTCAGATTTTCCCAATTTTGCTGATTCAAGTTTTCCTACTAATTTTTCTGTTTCAGGTTTTCCTCCTAATTTTCTTCTTTCTGTTTCAGGTTTCCTCCTAATTTTCTTCTTTCTGTTTCAGATTTCCACGATTTTGCTGTTTCAGGTTTTCTTACTAATTTTTCTGTTTCAGGTTTCCTCCTAATTTTCTTCTTTCTGTTTCAGATTTTCCCAATTTTGCTGATTCAAGTTTTCCTACTAATTTTTCTGTTTCAGGTTTCCTCCTAATTTTCTTCTTTCTGTTTCAGGTTTCCTCCTAATTTTCTTCTTTCTGTTTCAGATTTTCCCAATTTTGCTGTTTCAAGTTTTCCTACTAATTTTTCTGTTTCAGGTTTCCTTCTAATTTTCTTCTTTCTGTTTCAGGTTTCCTCCTAATTTTCTTCTTTCTGTTTCAGATTTCCACGATTTTGCTGTTTCAGGTTTTCTTACTAATATTTCTGTTTCAGGTTTCCTCCTAATTTTCTTCTTTCTGTTTCAGATTTTTCCAATTTTGCTGTTTCAAGTTTTCCTACTAATTTTTCTGTTTCAGGTTTCCTTCTAATTTTCTTCTTTCTGTTTCAGGTTTCCTCCTAATTTTCTTCTTTCTGTTTCAGATTTTCCCAATTTTGCTGTTTCAAGTTTTCCTACTAATTTTTCTGTTTCAGGTTTCCTTCTAATTTTCTTCTTTCTGTTTCAGGTTTCCTCCTAATTTTCTTCTTTCTGTTTCAGATTTCCACGATTTTGCTGTTTCAGGTTTTCTTACTAATTTTTCTGTTTCAGGTTTCCTCCTAATTTTCTTCTTTCTGTTTCAGATTTTCCCAATTTTGCTGATTCAAGTTTTCCTACTAATTTTTCTGTTTCAGGTTTTCCTCCTAATTTTCTTCTTTCTGTTTCAGGTTTCCTCCTAATTTTCTTCTTTCTGTTTCAGATTTTCCCAATTTTGCTGTTTCAAGTTTTCCTACTAATTTTTCTGTTTCAGGTTTCCTTCTAATTTTCTTCTTTCTGTTTCAGGTTTCCTCCTAATTTTCTTCTTTCTGTTTCAGATTTTCACGATTTTGCTGTTTCAAGTTTTCCTACTAATTTTTCTGTTTCAGGCTTCCTCCTAATTTTCTTCTTTCTGTTTCAGATTTTCCCAATTTTGCTGATTTAATTTTTCCTACTAATATTTCTGTTTCAGGTTTCCTCCTAATTTTCTTCTTTCTGTTTCAGATTTTTCCAATTTTGCTGTTTCAAGTTTTCCTACTAATTTTTCTGTTTCAGGTTTCCTTCTAATTTTCTTCTTTCTGTTTCAGGTTTCCTCCTAATTTTTTTCTTTCTGTTTCAGATTTTCACGATTTTGCTGATTCAAGTTTTCCTACTAATTTATCTGTTTCAGGTTTCCTCCTAATTTTCTTCTTTCTGTTTCAGATTTTCCCAATGTTGCTGTTTCACGTTTTCCTACTAATTTTTCTGTTAAAGGATTTTCAGGTGTTTCTGTTATTCGGGATTTAATTATTTGAGCATTTCGTTGTTTAGTAAAAGAAAATAGGAGAGAATTCGCCACCCATCAATAATGACAAAAGAAGCCAAATTTAAAAAAATACATTGTAAATTCATATTAAAGATTTATTTTTTAATTTTTAACAATAACAGCAAGGTGTAGAGAACACAAGGCGGTTATAATAGAGAAAATTACATTAAAATATAAAAATAAGTATAACTTCAGCAAAAAATAAAAGAGGAATGGTTGATTTAATTAAACATTTTCTTAAAAATTAGGTATCAACAACACAATATTTTTAATAAATAAAACAACTTTAAAACAGATTCGAAAGGCGTTTCTTCTGCGTAATTTCTAGTGTAGTCTATGAAGCGATTCTATGTAACTATAAATTGATATGTTTTAAGTCATTGTATTCTATAGAAAGCAGAATTTCGTTAATACTGTGCCTTAGTTTAGTCAATACTGAATTTCATCTGCAAGAGCTGTGAAATCTTCAAATATGAAGAGATATGAAAATGCGCTAGTGGCGAGTTGTAAATAAATAATATACACTTTACAAACAAGGTTCTTATTACATAAAATAATTTCAATTTGGGTTAAGAACATTGTAATATACAATGAAATTTGTATAAACTGTAATAAAAGTTTATAAAAGTTTTTCAACCATCAAAAATTCAATAAAAAAATATTTGCCTATGTATCAAAAATTTTAACAAGCAGACGTAAATATTTAAGCTATTTTTTTTTGTTTTATTTAACATTATTCTTCATACACCTTTATTTTGTCATAATCAATTGGTTCAGGATTGATTGGTTTTCGCGAATATTTCAATCCTAATTCATCTGCAACTTTCTCAATAACCGACAATGCATAATCTAATTGCTCTTTGGTATGTGCTGCTGATAAACAAATCCTTATTCTGCCTTCCATTAGCGGCGTTGCCGGATACCCAACGCCCACAGTAGCTATCTTCTCCTTAATCAAAGTACGGACCATCGCTCTGCAATCAAAATAGTATAAAATAATCGCAAAAACTACGTAAACAATTAAGTAGTTGTCCAACTGGACAACTATGTCAACATTTCGTTACTAATTGATCACAGAAGTGCAACTGAATTGGCAAGTCTTATATCTCTTGAATCAAGAATACTCTTACGCCTACTTACGCAATTTTCGAGTACAAATAAACCAGAATTGGTACAACTGGTGAGTCCTCATTTCCGTGTATAATAATCCCCATTTGTTCAATTCTCTGTCTAAAATATCTGGTATTTCGTGCAAGTGTTTCAATTCGTTTTTGTCCCTCGTTAGTACCATCACGTCCCATTAAAATCTTAAGAACTGCAATAATTTGAGCCGCAACTGGTGGTGCCATTGCCCATGCATGTTTTGAAGCAAAACTATTTTTTCGTAGAAAATCTATCAGTTCTTTAGTTCCTGCAATATATCCACCTGCTGATCCAAAACTTTTAGTGAAGGTACCCATTAAAATATCGATATCTTTAGGATTACAACCGAAATAATCAACAATACCACGACCATGTTTACCCATTGCACCAATACTATGTGCTTCATCTAAATATAAATACGCTTTGTACTTTTTTTTAAGTGCTATTATTTCAGGTAAACGAACTATTGTTCCTTCCATACTGTAAACACCTTCAACAACAATTAAAATCTTTTTCCATGGTTTATACGTGGTGGTTCCAGGTTGTCCCTTATAGATACTTTCACGAAGAATTTGTTCAAGATGTTTGACATCTAAAAAAAAAATATTAGTCATATTTTAATCAAAAGGAATTTAATACCATTATGTTTAAAAACTTTAACAGTAGCTCCAGGTAAACGAATTCCTAGTATAAGTGAAGCATGATTTTTTTCATCACTAATTACAAGACAACCAGGTGATAAAAGTGTTGGTATATTAAGAGCATTTGTTGCAAAACCCATTCCAAATGTTATTGCATCATCAACACCAAGAAACTCAGCTGTTAATTTTTCAAGTTCTACGTGAAGTTCACATGTACCGTATTGTTGTCTTGTACCACCAGTTGTAACACCGTATTTATAAATTGAAGCAATTGCAGATTCTGCACATGGACCGGAATTTTCTGCAAAACCTAGGTAATTGTAAGATGCTAGGTTTAGGCATTTGGTTTTAGAACCGGTGAACCTAAAACCATTTATAATTGACTTCTTAATAACAATAGAGAAGCAACATAGGTTTGTTCTAGCACTTTAAAACCTAGATAAGTTCTTGGAACAAACCTGATGTATCAGACTCTTTTTTTATTGTTGTTTTTATGAATGAAAACTCACTTAAAGGTCCATCCATTATCGTTAGTGACTCGATCTTTTAAAACAACTTCATTTCCAGGTACACTACAAATTGGGTAATTCCAACAATCTCGAATTCTTCTATAGACATATCGTGAATAAAAACTGGCAAATCTATCAAATAATGGAAGATAACCATCACGATTTTTTTCTTTAACTATTTTTGGTGGAAATAATGCTTGACTCAAATAACCAAGAAACATTAAAATATAAAAACTAATAAATGTTAAAGCAGCTGTAAAAAGAGTTGGAGGTTCAAATGATTCTTTTAAAATTCGGGTGTTTATAGCTTCTTTTAAATTTGATGATTTTATATAACCCTGAAATATAAAAAATATATTAATCATGACATAACAAATTATGATTTTATCTAAAATACTACATAATAAGGGAAATGACTCATTATTTGACTTGTCAGAAAAAAAATTTCTTATCTCTTGTAATCTGATTAGATCTACGTTTTTCGTGCTTATTCATATTATTATTATTTTATTTACTTGTATCAAACACTAATTGTTATTGAAATATTAATTAATTTAAAACGTAGGAGAAATTCTAATATCGTATTCATATCGTCTTGGATGACGTGTCAATGTTTTTACTTAGGAAGTTATCTCTGAATTATTCAAGGAGGTATTGTAATTATTTATACGAAAAAAAGTTAAAAAAATCTACAAATATAAGGTCACTCCTTGTTAACGGACAAAAATATTTTTTAGAGCACTCAGAAATTCAAAATAATCAAGAATTAGAGCATTCTGAAACTAGAAAACGACAAAGTTTTTTATTTATAATTTTTTGTTCAATCATCACATTATAATAACTATATGATCGTTTTATCAATTTTATTACATTATTTATATTTTGTTTATCTAGTATCATCCAAAAAATAAACAAAATTGTCTGCAAAGAAGTACCAACATACTAAAAATGATTGCCCTTTTTTTCTTTCTGTTTCAGATCTTCACGATTTTACTGATTCAAGTTTTCCTACTAATTTTTCTGTTTCAGGTTTTCCTCCTAATTTTCTTCTTTCTGTTTCAGATTTAAGCAATTTTGCTGTTTCAAGTTTTCCTAATTTTTCTGTTTCAGGTTTTCCTCCTAATTTTCTTCTTTCTGTTTCAGATTTTCACGATTTTGATGATCCAAGTTTTCCTACTAATTTTTCTGTTTAAAGTTTCCCTCCTAATTTTTTTTTTGTTTCAGGTTTTCCTCCTAATTTTCTTCTTTCTGTTTCAGATTTTCATGATTTTGCTGATTCAAGTTTTCCTACTAATTTTCCTGTTTCAGGTTTCCTCCTAATTTTCCTGTTTAAGGTTTTCCTCCTAATTTTCTTCTTTCTGTTTCAGGTTTCCTCCTAATTTTCTTCTTTCTGTTTCAAATTTTCCCAATTTTGCTGTTTCAAGTTTTCCTACTAATTTTTTTTTTCAGGTTTCCCTCCTAATTTTCTTCTTTCTGTTTCAGATTTTCCCAATTTTGCTGATTCAAGTTTTCCTACTAATTTTTCTGTTTCAGGTTTCCTCCTAATTTTCTTCTTTCTGATTCAGGTTTCCTCCTAATTTTCTTCATTCTGTTTCAGGTTTTCTCCTAATTTTCTTCTTTCTGTTTCAGATTTTCCCAATTTTGCTGTTTCAGGTTTCCTCCTAATTTTCTACTTTCTGTTTCAGGTTTCCTCCTAATTTTCTTCTTTCTGTTTCAGATTTTCACGATTTTGCTGTTTCAAGTTTTCCTATTAATTTTTCTGTTTCAGGTTTCCCTCCTAATTTTCTTCTTTCTGTTTCAGATTTTTACGATTTTGCTGTGTCAGGTTTTCCTCCTAATTTTCTTTTTTCTGTTTCATATTTTCACGATTTTGCTGTTTCAGGTTTTCCTACTAATTTTTCTGTTTCAGGTTTCCTCCTAATTTTCTTCTTTCTGATTCAGATTTTCCCAATTTTGATGATTCAAGTTTTCCTACTAATTTTTCTGTTTAAAGTTTCCCTCCTAATTTTTTTTTGTTTCAGGTTTTCCTCCTAATTTTCTTCTTTCTGTTTCAGATTTTCATAATTTTGCTGATTCAAGTTTTCCTACTAATTTTCCTGTTTCAGGTTTCCTCCTAATTTTCCTGTTTAAGGTTTTCCTCCTAATTTTCTTCTTTCTGTTTCAGGTTTCCTCCTAATTTTCTTCTTTCTGTTTCAAATTTTCCTACTAATTTTTCTGTTTCAGGTTTTCCCCCTAATTTTCTTCATTCTGTTTCAGATTTTCGCAATTTTGATGATTCAAGTTTTCCTACTAATTTTTCTGTTTCAGGTTTCCTCCTAATTTTCTTCTTTCTGTTTCAGGTTTCCTCCTAATTTTCTTCTTTCTGTTTCAGATTTTCATAATTTTGCTGATTCAAGTTTTCCTACTAATTTTCCTGTTTCAGGTTTCCTCCTAATTTTCCTGTTTAAGGTTTTCCTCCTAATTTTCTGCTTTCTGTTTCAGGTTTCCTCCTAATTTTCTTCTTTCTGTTTCAAATTTTCTCGATTTTACTGATTCAAGTTTTCCTACTAATTTTTCTGTTTCAGGTTTTCCCCCTAATTTTCTTCATTCTGTTTCAGATTTTCGCAATTTTGATGATTCAAGTTTTCCTACTAATTTTTCTGTTTCAGGTTTCCTCCTAATTTTCTTCTTTCTGTTTCAGGTTTCCTCCTAATTTTCTTCTTTCTGTTTCAGGTTTTCCTCCTAATTTTCTTCTTTCTGTTTCAGATTTTCTCGATTTTACTGTTTCAAGTTTTCCTACTAATTTTCCTGTTTCAGGTTTTCCTCCTAATTTTCTTCTTTCTGTTTCAGATTTTCCCAATTTTGCTGATTCAAGTTTTCCCACTAATTTTTCTGTTTCATTATAATTATTATTATTTATATATTTTTTTTCAAACATACGTCATTTAAATTTCAGCTGATTGATATGAAAGTGGCGCCCTCATTAGCCATTTCAGTTGCCTATACTTGCAAAAAAATGCAAATATGAGCAAAACAATTACGGTATAATGATTATTCCAGTTTTTTTTAAATAGTTAAAAAAATGTTATAATTATCAAACGTCTGAAGCTGATTACAGCACGCATTTTAGATAATTGAAAAAAAAAATGTAATAAAAATGCTACAAAGAGTCGTAAAAACAAATTTAACTATCTTTATAATTACAGAATGATAAAGCCGCCTTAATATTTACAGTAGCTACAGATCATTCTAATTCCACAATTAGGCATTTTATGTAATTAATAACAAACAATTGTTTTAAAATACTGAACTACTTTGTATCTCCAAAAAACAAATAAAAAAGACACTAAAATTTTATTTTTAAACCTTCGCTGCTGTAAAAACTATTTTACAAACAACACTTTATCAAATTCAGTTTAATTGTTTACTCAATTTCAGAGAAATAAATCTGATATTGTTAATTAATTAAAGTAATAAATATTTATGACTGTTTCGCGCCAAAATTCCTCGAATATTTTTTTGTTGTTTTGTTTAAACAGTATTAGATTTAATGTATGATTTTCTGGGTCAAATAATTAATTTGTTTGCAGATGTCCGAGTAAAAAGCTTGTGTTAACGATTAGTTTGCAACATTAATGACCCGTTATGGGTTGAACCACTGGAAAACTTAACAATTATCGAATTTTACATGTTTACAATGTATAAACATGTGGTTGGTATAATGTTTATGCAACTAATACGTATTCTTATCAAAAATAAATATTAGAATAATAATAAAAAAACAAATTACGGTTTACTGAAAATAAAAGTGTGAAGGTAAAAGTAACTATGCGGTAATCTTTATCTCAAAGCTTATCTTTCGAGAATTCCTGTTATTTGATAAGAATATGGCTCATATTCTTAGAAAATTTTAGAAAAAAAATTAATTCCGGATAGTGTTTTTATCAGAAAATGAAAAACTGACAAGCCTTATCCTGTATTGCCTCAAGTCACAGTTTCATTTTCTGATGAAAATGCTATAAATGTCGGAATTTTTATTTTATAAATTTCAGCTATAAAATCGTAATAAATCATTTAAGACGGCAACAAAATAAAACTCACGTTTTTTATTGGTCCTTTTATATTTTTGGCGGTGCATTCCTCGTCTGAGGATGCCTGTAGAATAAATAAAATAAAAAATTGTAAAAATCTAGGCCAGATTTAATTACCAAGACATGTCCATTCTGTTCAGATGTTCTGTATCCGTTTCTCTTATTGATACACTGCAGCAATAAATAAATAATTAATAATAAAGATCAATTTTGGTCAGCATTTATAGCTTGATGAGCCACCCAAAAATACCGGAAAAACGTGTTAACCACATAAAAATGTATATTTACCGTAAAGCCATTTTTAAGGGTTGGTGAATAGGGACCAAATCCGTTCGAAATAGCCCTTGGGTCTTTGGTATTTTCGAAATCTACCCCACTTAACAGCTCTGTCACTGTATCACCTGCACCCTCTTCCATGCTCGATTCTATACTGAGGATTACAAAACGCATGCGTTACATTTTTACACTTTTTGTTGGTTGATTACACTCGCGTGATACAACCAGATACAGCCTCGTATTATTCAAAATTTTGCGCTTTTTTCAATTTCTCAACCAATCAAGAAATTAAACCGTGACTTGAGCGCACTCAAACAGAAAACCGCACACGTTTTTCTAGCCAAAATCTGAAACTAAAAATAATTAAACTTATCTGTGATATTAAGAAAACCGTAAATAAATATTTAAGGACATTTTTCGAAAAACCTAACCAAAAATTTTAATTTTGACACAAAATGTCACTTTTTAGTGTTTTTGTCACATTTTTCAAAAAATTCAGGGATTTTCGGTTCGTTGTTGGTACAATCAAAAGTACAGAGGCTCAGCGAAATCAAAACAACGAAACTGCGCATGCGCATAACTGAACATTTTTTGTATTAATATTTCTTTAAAAATTAAAGTTAAGACAACAATAATAATAAAACACAAACATCTTTAATTAATTTCAATTAACACGTAAAATAATTTAACAATTAGCAGCGTTTTTGTTAATTGCTGATAAATTCAAACATGCGCATGCGCAGTGACATTTCTGGAGTATTTAGCTGGGCCACTGTATTTTGAGTTTTGCCAGGAAAAGTCAGCAATATTTTTATTGATTTAGAACAAATTCGTGAATAATTTTACATTTTTCGTTAAAAACCTGACAAAAAATGCTGAATTCGCCACTTGACGTCACTTTTTCCTGTTTTTTTGCCCACTTTTCATGAAATTTAGTTATTTTCCTTTGTGTGGTTGGCAGCAATTTGTCACCCATGTTCTCAAGACAACGATGCTTGGCTGGTGAAAATGGCAGGTGTTAGTAATGAAGTGTGGAAAAACTGGGATAAAACGGGAAAAACAGAATTGTAAGTGTTAATTTCAGTGAAATTGTTTGAATTCGTGGAATTTCCAACCGGTTTGTGTGAATTTTGTGTGGTGGAAATGTGAACACGAGTCAGTGATGTATTGTTGATTTTGCAGAAATTTCTTTAATAAAAGTGCTGAATTCTGGAATTTCTGTTTATTTCAGTGTTAAATCATGTATGCAGTTATTGAAAGATGATAGCAAATCACCGGTTTTTGATAAAAATGGAAAAGTTACAAGTTTGATAACCAACATAAATATGTTGGTTGATAAAGGAGTTAAGGGGCTGCTGAAGGTTGATGCTGTTGTTGCGACGTTACAGGAGCTTATTGTAGGTTGAATATGCGTTCAAAATCAACATTTTTTAACGATTTTGTTGTAGTCTTTACACGCTGATGTACCTTCAATAATTTTAGATGTTTTAAGTATAACAGACTCTTCATGTTTACCAGATAATGAAGACTCAAAAGAAAGAAATAATTTATGTTTTATTATAAAAGAATGTGAAAAGGTAAAGTATTTATTCAGTTTTTGTGTTGATTCTAATTAAGAAATTTCAGTTACTTTCAGACCAATTACTTAAAGAACGATTAGAAATAGATACGTTACAAGAAGTTGGAATTTTAAAAAATAAAACCTTTTATTCAAAGTTTATTAAAGTGAAAACAAAACTATAGTAAGTATAATTTTATAAAAATGCACAATAATTAAGATTAATTTTGGAGTACAAGGTTAATTCTTCAAAGTTGTGCTAAATTAAAAGCATAAAGACTGTCTCAAATCTGAGAAAGTGATTTGAGATTTTGGATTTTGCAAACAAACATTTACACAAGTTCTATTGTGTATGAGATAATTTAATTATGACTTTTTATGAAGGCTAAATTTGGTCGTTTGCTGACAAAAAACTCTTGTTATGTAACTGGTAATAGTCTGAAAAATTTAAATTTTAAAATAAGACCTAGTACAGAATATAAATGAACAATAAAGATATGAAACGCCAAATGTTTGCTAATTGAATACTAAACAAAAAAAATGTGTTTTTTAAATAGTTTATGAAATAACGTGAGAACAAAAAATTCAGTCTTGAGATTTTTTGCTCTCCTGTTATTGAAAATTCTGACATGCTTCTTTTTTTTTCAGTTATAAACAACGTAAATTTAATTTATTTCGTGAGGAATGTGAAGGTTTTGCAAAATTACAAACAGAACTAAATCAGGAATTTAGTGAAAATACAAGTCATGAAGACGTTTTAGATATTGTTCAGTCGTTAATTGGTTGTTTTAATCTTGATCCAAATCGAGTCCTTGATATAATTCTTGAAAGTTTTGAGAATAAACCAAAAGACAGTCGACTTTTTATTCCTTTAATCTGTTCATATATGAAAGATCCGAAAATAGTGAGCGAAGTTTTAGCATCGAAATTTACATTTTTACGAAGTAGTGAATCAAATGTACCTCGGTCTTTATATATATTAACAGCACAGTTGTTACAACATAATATTATTTCATTGGATGATATCTATCTTTGGGTAATTAAAACTTAAAATTAAAAAAAATTCAACAAAAAAAAATATTTCAGTTAACTCCAGATGACAAAATCATGTTTAAAGAATGCGATAAATCAATGAAAGACGCGAAAGAATACGTCCGAAAATTACAAGTGATTTATACAAGTAATAAAGATAAGGAAGAAACACCAGAGGAGCCTGAAAATTTAATGGAGAAATTTAACACAAATCAGAAATTGGGTCTTTGTGAAGCATTGTTATCAGTCGGTGATTGGAATAATGCAAAAAAATTAATAAATCGGTTACCTGATTATTACGCAATGACATTTCAACCAATCGCATTAGCGCTTTGTAATCTACTACATTACATCATTGAACCTGTTTATAGAGAGTAAGTCTGGAGAATCTCTCTCAATTTTTAAACCATTGGTGTTATAGATTCTGTAAATTGGGACCAAAAATTAAAGGTAAACCGATACCTCGTCATGATAACCCTCTCAGTCCTAATCAAGCTGCTACATTTCTGGAACTTCGAGACTATGCTATTCCGATGTTGATTACATTAGGAGCTTCGTTACGTTTTGATCCAGTTCTAATGTACAAAATTATAAGAATTTCAAAAGCAGCCTTGAATTTTTATGGGATTGAGTCCTCGAAATCGCCATGTCCTTCAGGAGATTCACTCTATTACGATATTTTAACTTTGTTGGATACAACAATCCTGTCATCACTGTCATACATGGATTGTAATTGTTGTATAGCTGAGGAGATTTGGACAGTTCTTAAATTGTATCCATATCAGAATAGGTACTGTCTTTACAGCAGATGGAAAAACGAAACTTACTCTCTCTATCCTGACTTGTTACGAAAACGTGGAGACTCTGAAAAACAAATCAAAAATATTATGAAACGTGTCAGTAAAGAAAATATTAAACCAGTTGGTCGTTTAATTGGAAAACTCACTCATTGTTCACCTGGATTTCTTTTTGATTATATTTTATTACAAATTCAAGTTTATAGTAATTTAATTTATCCAGTTGTTGATTCATTGAAGTATTTAACGAGTTTATCATACGATGTTTTGGGTTTTTGTCTTGTTGAATGTTTGGCAAATGCTGACAAGAAACGTGTTAAACATGATAGTACATCAATCTCAAGTTGGCTGCAAAGTCTTTCGAGTTTTTGTGGCGCTGTTTATAAAAAATATATTATAGAACTGACTGGACTTTTACAATATGTTGCAAATCAACTCAAAGCACAAAAAAGGTAATTTTGCCGAGTTGTAGATATTTTTTTAAAACGGAATTTTCTAGTTTGGATTTATTAATTTTAAAAGAGATTGTACAAAAAATGGCAGGTGTTGAAGCCGCTGAGGATTTAACAATGGAACAAGTCAATGCAATGGCTGGAGGTGAATTACTAAAAGCTGAGGTAAGTCTAGAATTTTTTGTGTGTAATTTTTGTAAAAAAAAAAAATTTCGTTTAGGCTGGATATTTAAGTCAAGTTCGTAATACAAAAAAATCCTCACTCAGATTAAAAGAAGCAATGTCTGAACATAATTTAGCTGTTGCTTTATGTTTATTAATGGCACAACAAAATTATTGTGTTGTATATAGGGAAACACAAAAAAATCATTTGAAATTGGTGGGAAAACTAGCTGATCAATGTCAGGATACTTTGGTACAGTTTGGTACTTTTTTGGGATCTTCACTTTCAGTTGATGAATATGTTAATAAGTTGCCAAGTATTCAAAGTATGCTTTTGGATTATCATATTCCGAATGAAGTTGCCTTCTTTTTGGCAAGACCGATGTTCAATCATGCCATAAATGTAAGTATTGAACAGTAATCGTGTTTATAAGCACCCAAATCAGGGCATAATCGTTGTTTTTATGACCGGAATTTTGAATTCTACAGCTAAAACAACAATTCAAAATACCGTTGTTTTTTTAGACATAATCTCTTTGATTATGGTCGTAATCGTAATATATCAAAAAATCAAACATTTTTTTAATAGGTTTGTTTTAAAAACAGATAGGTATTTATTATTTTTCTGTTGGTACTGTCATTGTTTTAATTTTTTTTGGTTTGTCCTGTATTTGTTTTATTATTTTGTTAGATAAAATACGATCAATTGCGAAAATCGGATCCAAATTACAAGAAGCTTTCAACAAATGTTAAAAATCAGAAATACTTTGAAGCAGTAACTGAAGTAATGGAACCGGTACATAAATCAATAATTCCTCTTCATCCATCAAAAATTTGGGAAGATATATCTCCACAATTTTTGGCAACATTTTGGTCATTAACAATGTATGATTTATACGTACCAGATGAAACATACCAACAAGTTGTAAATAAAACACGTCAACAATCTTTAGCAGCGATTGAATCATCAAGTAATAATAATAAAGGTAAAAAAGAACAAGAAAGATACGTAACATTAGTGGAAAAACTACAAGATGAAAAGAAAAAACAACATGAACATGTGGAAAAAGTGATGTATAGATTAAAACAGGAAAAAGATAGTTGGTTTTTATCACGTTCAGCTAAATCAGCTAAAAATGAAACAATTACTAGATTTTTGCAGTTATGTTTGTTTCCTCGATGTACATTTACTTCAATTGATGCTGTCTACTGTGCTAAATTTGTTCACGTGATACATATGTTAAAAACACCGAATTTTTCAACACTTTTATGTTATGATAGGGTATGTGTGTGATTAATTACTTGATTTATGTATTTATTTTGATTTTATTTAGCTGTTTTGTGACGTCACCTATTCGATAACATCATGCAGTGAGAATGAAGCAATGCGTTATGGACGTTTTTTATATGCAATGCTTGAAACTGTAATGCGTTGGCATAGATCAAAAGAATTATTTGAAAAAGAATGTGCAAATTATCCAGGTTTTGTTACAAAATATCGTTTAAATAATCAACATGCTGATAATTTAGATAATGTTGGTTATGAAAATTACAGACATGTCTGTCATAAATGGCATTATAAACTTGCTAAAGCTATGGTTACATGTTTGGATTCAAAGGATTATGTACAAATCAGGAATTCATTAATTATTTTAATTAAGATCATTCCATTTTTTCCTGTGTTACAAAAGGTTGGACAATTTATTGAAAAAAGAATTGAAAAAGTTAGAGATGAAGAGAAGAATACACGACAGGATTTGTTTACGTTATCAAGTAGTTATTTGGGATTGTTAAAACAGAGAATTATGAGTGGACATATGGTTAAAGAGAGTGATTTTCATATTTTGGTGGAAAAAGAAAAGGTATAAATAATTGAGTTGTTCTAACACTTCAGAACTGAACTGAGCATATGCATTAAAGATTTTAATTCGCTAAATTGTTGCAGACCAATTCTGAACTGTTCTTGGAACAAACCTTATTTTAATTGGGGTTTCTACCGGTTTCGGTGTTTTTTTGACTGTTTTATACATGAATTGCAAGTGAGGTAAGGTCTGAAAACGGCAAAAAACTCCGAAACCGGCCCCTAATTGTAATAAAAATTTCATTTTGTTTTTTTCAGGTTATTAAGAGTCATGACAGTAAGAGCGAGGCTAGTTCTAGCAAACATAATGGAGAGGTTAAAGGTATTTAGTTTTTTTTTTGTTTTCTTTTTACATGATTGTTGTTTATCTTCTCTAGAAGACAGTAAAGAAAAAGTTGATAAAAAAGTAAAAATGGAAGATTTAAAAGTAATTTCAAGGACTTCACAAGGGTCTTCTCAAAGTTCTGGTGATTTCAAGTTAGTATTTAAAATCCGTTTTAAAAAAAATTAATAACAATTTAATTTTTAAATAGTTGGGAAAGACCAGAAAGGAATTATAAAGAAGAACCGCGAGAAAAACATAGAAGAGAAGAAAAACGTGACGATTTTGAGAAAGAACGAGAAAGAGAGAAACGTAGAGAACGAAAAGAAGAAAAATTGGCAAAACAGGAAGAACGACAATATCGAGTAATTTTTTCTTCATTTTTTTTTTCTGTGGAAGTAATTTTTGGTATTGAAGGATGAACGCTATTCAGAAATCAGTCCTAAAGATGAACGTTATTCAAGTGATAGACAAATGGAAAGATATTATGAAGAACGTGGAAGTCATTATTATCGAGAAGTGCGAGATGAAAGAGAAATCGGGTTAAGTGGTAGCAATAATGGGTCAACTAGTATGGGAAGACATAGTCAGGAACCCGAGACCGATAGAGGTAAGATTTTTTAACGATTTAGTACTGTGACGTTTATTATATGTGGGTTTCTGATTTAAAGAGCTGGAGATAATTTCTCGGCAAGTTTATTTACAAATCAAATTAATTACAACTAATTAACACAGCTAATATTCTAAATCACTAACGGAACACAAAACACTTTAATTTATCGCTTTCTAAATTCGCTGGATATCGCCGGAGTTCGCCTTTATGTCGCTCTCCCAAAACCAGACAGACTCCTGACTCGCTGTCTCGCATATATATATGGGTATGGACTCTTTCCAGAACTTTCGAGTATTTTCTCGCGTTTCTCCTGAATTATTTCAATTCGGCAAGATGATTGGAATTCAATCACAATAGCGACAAACAATGCCGACGTAAACAAGAATAAATAAACCCATTCAAAACGTAAATAATACTCGAAGTTCTATTCAGTTCCTAGAAGTGAGCGGTCCACAACACAATACTCGATACTCTGATTCACCGCTTCTTAGAATTGAGTCGTTCGCGTCACACTACCCCCCTCTTAAGAATTGTTCGTCTCGAACAATCATTCATCGTCATTTGAACCCGCATAGGGGGCTAAACGGTCTAAATGCACTACCTTCATCTTAGCCCTGGGGTTCTTTTGGATTCTATACACCACGTCGTTAAGTCGGGTCAGTACGGTATAAGGGCCTTCCCATTTCGGCTGAAGCTTCGGACATCGCCCTTTCTTCCGTTGAGGGTTAAATAGCCAGACCAAATCTCCCTCTTGAAACCCTACCGAATTCGCCCTCAAATCGTACCGCGTCTTCATCCTGTCACTGGCAATCTCAATTCGGTCTCGAGCCAAGTCGTGGATATGGGACATCGTCTCTTGAAGCTCTTCTACATAGCTTCTAACTTCCTTGGGTTCTTGAGTGGGTGTCCCAAACACAAGGTCACAAGGCAAGCGGAGTTCCCGTCCAAACAAAATCTTGGCTGGAGTTTGATTTGTAGTTTCATGGATCGCCGCTCTGTAAGCCAACAAAAACAACGGTAAATGGCGATCCCAATCTCTTTGATGGGCCTCTACAACTTTCGATAGGTGCTCTTCCATGGTGCTGTTAAAGCGCTCGACCATTCCGTCGGACTGAGGATGCAGCGGTGTAGTCCTGGTTTTCCGAATACCCAAGAGATCACAAATTCCTTGGAAAACCCCTGACTCAAAGTTTCGCCCTTGGTCCGAATGCATTTCCAACATGTCCCGTCTCACTAGAGAAAGTGTTGCTCCCGTGTCAACCGTCATCTTGGTGTCTCGACCGTTGATTCGTCCATCCAGCAACAGACTATCATTTCCTTTTCCTAGCTGCGAGACGGAGATGATCCTAGGGGCTTTGGGCGTATCAGCTAGCACACGCCCCAAAGTGCTAGCTGAAATTAGTTTTCCTGATGCCGGGAAATTGAGGCCTGTGACATCTTCCTGACCCCTCCTTACATCCTCAGACCTTCCCCGTTGGCGGCAATCCCTTCTTATATGGCCTATCTTACCACAACCATAACACTTAGGCCGTCCTCCAGTGCGTGCTGGTGTCTGCTGCATCTTTTCCAACATACTCTTCAGTTCTTCGCAGCAGCAATTATTTGTTGGAGTTTCCTCTGCGGACATCAATCGCACGCGTTGAGCTGGTCGTCGTGAAAAGTCTTCATTTGCCGCCTCATATTCTAACGCGTGGATAAGCGCGTCAGCACAGGTTTTATATCTATGTAGACGTAGATAACGTCGTAAATCGCCATCTCTTAAACCATCAATAAATGCGCTGGCTTCCATCTCATGGCGAAGGTCTGCAGGTGCGGAAGGATAACCTAAATTAACCAATCTTTCTATTTCCGCGGCATATTCTTGCAAACTTTCGTTGCTTTTCTGATGTCGGGACTTAAGCATCATTTGGTATACTCTGTCCATGTGCTGGTCTCCGTAGCGCAATTCCAAGGCGTCGACCACTGCGTGATAGTTTTTCTGATCACGATCAGATACATTCTGAAGCAGCTGGAGAGCTGGTCCTCGCAGTGCTAACACCAGAGCTGTGGCTTTTTCTTCATCATTCCAGCAATTTATCTCCGCCGCTGCTTCAAACTGCCTCCTATACATTGACCACGAAGACTGACCATCGAAAGTTGGGGGTTTTACTCGTTGCGATGTTACTTCGCTTCCTAAAATTTGTCCTGTTCCAAGTTTCTTCATTTTACTTTCCAATTCTAAAACTTTCTTTTCTAATTCTTCCCTAACTTCTTTTATCTCTTCTTTTACTTCTTCTTTTACTTCGAAAACTTTTTCCTCAAATTCCTTTTTTACTTCTTCGACATCTTTCTTAAGAGCATCTTGTAAGGTATCGAATTTTTCGAAAATTCTTTCTTGCTCTTCCATTCGACGTTTTTCTTCTTCTTCTTTTTCTTGCAGTCGTCGTTTTTCTTGATCTTCTAGAAATTTCTTCTGTTCTTCTTTATCTTCCAAGCGTTGTTTTTCTAGTTTCTCGAAGAATACACGAAGTTGTTCCTCCATGGTTCTTGTCTGACTTCTTGTTGTTCTTCCAGAAGGTTCCAGAGACATAAACTTTTCTTTGTCCACCAAGCTTCTTTAAATCCCACTCCTGACACCAGTGTGACGTTTATTATATGTGGGTTTCTGATTTAAAGAGCTGGAGATAATTTCTCGGCAAGTTTATTTACAAATCAAATTAATTACAACTAATTAACACAGCTAATATTCTAAATCACTAACGGAACACAAAACACTTTAATTTATCGCTTTCTAAATTCGCTGGATATCGCCGGAGTTCGCCTTTATGTCGCTCTCCCAAAACCAGACAGACTCCTGACTCGCTGTCTCGCATATATATATGGGTATGGACTCTTTCCAGAACTTTCGAGTATTTTCTCGCGTTTCTCCTGAATTATTTCAATTCGGCAAGATGATTGGAATTCAATCACAATAGCGACAAACAATGCCGACGTAAACAAGAATAAATAAACCCATTCAAAACGTAAATAATACTCGAAGTTCTATTCAGTTCCTAGAAGTGAGCGGTCCACAACACAATACTCGATACTCTGATTCACCGCTTCTTAGAATTGAGTCGTTCGCGTCACAGTACTTTAAAACTTCGGCTAGATATCATGATGAGACTTTCTGATCTTTAAGTGTTTCTAGTGTCTAAACTATAGAGATAAAATTATTGTTTATACCAAATTTAATTCTCTACAACTTTTTCCTATAACATATTTTTGTATCTTTAACCGTTTGGGCAGCGTTTTAAAATAATGTGGATGGTGCGGATAAAACTTGATTAACCTTGGCTGATTTAGCTAATCAGTTAAAAACTTTATTTTACTTCTATGAAACAACGAATTCTTTTTCTTATTTCAGAAGTTAAAAGAAGAAAAATGGATGGTTCTTCTTTGAAGGTTAGTATCGGAGTGACGTAACAACGATGCAGATTTCAGGGTACGAATACCCTCTCTGGTATTTTGTTTGTCCGACACTGGGAGATTGGGCTGAAATTTTTCATAATTGTGCCATTCTAATATATATAAAAAAAAGTGGTTTCAATCACAAAATAGACTCGAGTGGTTTGTGTGTGTATATCAGAAAAACTTTTTTGGGTTATCACCAAGTCCTGCACGAGCTTTTGTTTTACATCACCGAGTTCCTCGCACTTCTTTATATATCAAAAATCATAATAATATCATCGTTTAAAAAAATCAGTGGAAGATTAGGCGCAGATTCAAGAAAGTTTTAAATTTCTTTTATAAAAATCATTTGTGGAATGTGGAAGAATTCAAGATTTGAGGGATTTTTCTGGAAGCAAGGGATGAAGAAACAAGATTCTTGTGTCTTGGTGCATGAAGATTCGTTAATGTTTTAAGTGTCAAAAAGTGAGAATTGTGTAAGGGACAGAGTCTTCAATCAGCCCAATCTTCCATTTTGTTAATAGTTTTGGGATGGGAGCCAATCACAGGTAGGTTCCGGATTAAATACGGATTACGTGCAGTTTTTATTGAATTACATTCATTAAATAATTTTATTTTTCGCTAAAAGACTCAGATTTTTTTGTATTTTCTATGCTTTAGTATAAGATTCAAAAATGTATTTTTTTATTATTATTATTTACTGTTTTTATAATCGATATTATACATATTTGCCTCAAATATTATTATGAATAAAAACTTTTTTCTGCTTTTTATTGCTTTGCAGTATATATTATGAAATCAAATAATTTTTTTTTTCTTTTCGATAATTAATTTAAACATAAAATTGGTAGATTTTCTTACTGACTGCGCCAATTAGTTTAAAAGAAGACCCTATATTTTTCGATTTTTGTGTAATTTGTGCTTGCAAAATTTGTTTTATTACTTATTGAGTTTGTTTTTGAACATTTTCCATTGTCTTCAGTAACAAGTATAGGTCCCAGGTTTCTGGTATTTGATTGCTTGCAATAAACTAATTTTTTTTTTCTAATAACTTTAAAAAAAAATATTTAGCATCAAAAACCAGAAAATGTAATAACTAAACACCTCCAGAACAGGAAGGAATCGTCTACTAAGAAGATTTTGAAGCTTGTATTTGGAAAAATGAATTAATTTATTGTAGCAAAATATGAATGCCCTGAACCTTGGTGACTTAGAAGTAAAGATAAAAGAAGATGGAATTATTTATTTGAATGTAATTCAAGGAGAAAAAAAAATATTGATGCACGTTTAAAACCTGCTAATATTCCCTCGAATTTCCCCTCTTATAAAACTATAGAGATAAAAATTGGTGTTGTGTGCCAAAAATGCAAGTCGAGTTTGACAGCTAGTACAAAGCAAGCGCAACCGGAGGCTGCTATTGTGCAACACTGTCTCAACCCGCACGTCTAATGCAGTACCCCTGGTTGTCTGCAGAGTTCGAAACATGAAGAGAGGAAACTACAACAACAACAACTCGATTACATGTTAGAAAAACCGGATAAAAAAGAACGATCCAGTAAAACGAAAGAGAAGAGAGAAAAATTAAGTGATGAAGAAAAGGAATTGAGAAAAGAAAGAAAATTGGGAAGGAAAAGGGTAAAATTTTATTATGAAAAAAATTTATATGAAACTTTATCAAATTCAGCAGGATCGAAACGAAGAAGCACTCCAAGTTGAAATGAAAAGACGAAGAGAGGAGGAGAAGGGTATGTGTTATCAATATTTAAGTCTTGTACTATGATTATCATTTTTTTATAATTATAATTAATGAATATTTAACGACGCAAGCACAGCATCACTGGCACTTATCGCTACTACATTTTACAATTTTTTTTTGCAAAATGTACCAACCTGACAATCTTAAATAAATATCTTTTTCTCAGCGGTGAAACTGTCCCACCAAAATGGCGAGATGTTGGAACCCGTCCACCAAAGAGAAAAACATCATCGCTCAAGAGTAATTAATGTAATTTTTTCCGATTTTTGTTATTTTTATTATAAATTTTTTGTCCAGGATTTGTCACCATATCCCAGAGAACGTTCGCATGATGAAAGACTCGAAATGAGGGAAAAACAATATCCTTTTCATAGACGATTTTAACTCATTTTCCATTTCCTTTGTTTGTATTTTTAAAAATTAAAATTCATTTTGTTTTATCATTTAGTTGTTGTTTCATTTCATTTTTTTAAGGTTTTTCCTTAATTAGGTTTACCAGAAGAAGTGCCGAAAATAAGAGAAGATGATAATTTTTACCGAGATGTAGTTAAGATTTATTTTTTAGAAACTTATGTATTAAGTAAGGAATGTATGATACGATGTGTTTGTAGAATATGAAATAAATATGGTAATGTGGAAACGCTTTTTTTTCGTAAATTCTCAAACAATACTTCAAAAAAAATTCTGACAATCGGAATTTTTGTGGAGACCTTTATTTCAATGTCCTAAATATATCCTCAAAATTATAGATTGCCCAAGATAGGATGGGTCCCAAAGCTAGATGGATGAGAGGGAGCTAGAAAGAAATAGCGAACCCATCGTACCTTGGGAACGGTATAGTTTTTATTAGAACCTTGGATTTCAGTTTTTTACAATTATCTGGGAAACAACCAATTTTTTTGATACTGAAAAAGTTCCTCTAAGATATACAGAGTGTTTCTTTCACCTGCAATAACCAAATTTACGATTTTCCAAAAAACCGACATCAGGGTACTTTTGAAGTTATGTTTAGGAGATGTAAATAAAGGTGTTCACAAAATTACAAAATTCCGATTTGATTGGAATTTTTTTAAAAGACTTGAGTATTTTGTGAGGCACTTTATTTGCGAAAAATATGAAAAAGTTATATAATATTCGACTGTATTATAAATATATAAATCTATTAAGTACTAATTTGGCCCTGTTTGACTAGTATTAGGCACACATTATTGGTTCACACAAACTACAAGCATAATTCCTTTTTACGCAATCACAAGTGACAAAGACTTGGTTTTTGTCAATTATGACTGTATAAAAAGTCTTTAAGAATCACATATTCATAAGATATCTTTGGTATAAAAACGGAGCAAAGGTTAAATAAATCAATTCAAACTCTCAGCCATAACTCTCTTAATTTTACTCTTCTCCTGTTTCCTGGACTTGATCGGCTTCAAATCCGGGATTCCCTCACACTTCCTGTGGTGTTTCTTCAGTAGAAAATTTCTAGTAAATGTTGAATCACAAAACTGGCATTTGAACGGCCTCTCCCCTGTATGTATCAAAATATGCCGTTTCAAATCAGTAGGCCACCCGAATTTCCTCATGCAGTATTTGCACTCGTATTTCTTGATTTTTTCAGTTTCTCCCTCTTCGGCCATTGTGACCAAACAGAATTTAATCGGGTTCACATCCTCGATTCCTGAGTCGCTCTCAACGTCAGAATCGGGGCGTTTTTTGAACCGGATGGGGTAAAGATCAGGGAGCTTTTTCTGGGTCATTGACTTCTCTTTGTCCATTAGGCAATTTGAGGCATGCAAAGCGAAGTGTTGCAGTAAGGAAGCTGCAGATTGGAACTCACACAGACATTCTGCACACACCAAATCTAAAATTTAATTACAAGTTTTAAAAAGACGGGAAAAATATTTACCTTGATAAGTCTGCATAATTTTGAGGTTAATAGTGAGTCACAGCATTTCTACCCTCAGATTTTTTTAAATATCACGTTTTTGATAAGATCATTGTTAAATTTTTTGCTTGATTGTTCTTGTGGCAGACATATTGTTTTTGTGATTACCCATAAGTCTCTTTTACACCGGAACATCCGTTACATGGCAGAGACGCCATTACTGTGCGATTTGACAACGGTAAGTAATTTAATTACGTTTTTTACGTTAAATAAACATTGTTTCTAACGAAATTTCAGACGAGAACAATCATTACTTTATTAGGAAAGGTAAGTTTACTTACAAAACACAAATCTTACTTCACTAACGCTTTATTTAAACTTTTATATCAAAGTCAAATTTTTAAGATAAAACGCCATATTTGCTACAATAACATTTTTAATACCAACTGAGAAACACAAAAAAGTATTTTTGTTAAATAAACGTCACTTTCCGTATTTTGTCAAAAAAAATTGAAAAAAACACAAAAATAAACAGAACAAATATTCATTTTTGAAAAAAAAAACACAGTTTAGGGACTTTAAATTAATTAAAAGTGTGAAAGCGTCGAAACACCCACGAGTCTAGCGTTGAAATCATTGACTAATTCAGGAAATGCAGGTGTACCAACCGCAACAAAACGCCAATTTCGCATCTTTGTTTTAACAAAAAATACAAAAACAGCTTTTAAATTTTGGGAAATTTAACGATTTTAATCCGCAGTCACGTGACGCCATTTAAAAATCGTTACCAACTGTTTCTCAAAATTCATGTTAAATAATGTGTAAAAACACTGTAACTGTTAAAAAAATTTGTAATAAACTATTTTTCCGTAATAATTAACATTTCTCCCCGAAAATGTTGCGGTTTATTTAAGAAAATCAAATTTCTTGTGCTCTACCAACGCCCCCTGGTGTTGTGTCTCCCAACTCGTGTCTTGGGTTTCTCCAAAATTTTTCGTTGCAAAAATCGATATATCTCGTGAAAAAATAGAAAAATTCCGTTTAAAAATTTGTTTATTTACTCGGGTTTAACGATAAAATGTCAAGGACATTGAAATATTTTAACAAATACGGTTAGAATTTCTTCAAACGCGCGGTGCAGGATGTTAATGGCGCGTTTCCTGTCAACATGTGATACAGCCGCCATTTTGTTATGTGAACGAAATGAAAATTTTGATTGTTGTGTAAAAAGCGGTTTGTTTATGTTTTTATTGTGTAATTAAGATAATTCGTGTTGTATTTTGTCTCACGTATTGTGTGGGTATGTAAGAATTGAGAAGTTTGTTGGAAAATGGCGGATTGCATAGAGGAAAGGTTTCGTCCATTTTAGAAACCGTCTTCAGGTGAGTGGGCTAAAACTGTGTTTGTATTGCGAAATTGGTGTTTTGTGGAGGTTTTTCTGAAGGGAAAATGTTATATAATCGGTTTAAGAATAGAAAGTAATCCATATTTAACAAAATTTTTGGTGTATTGGAAATATGAAGAATCTTTTAAAACTGGCATATTTTCGATTTTATTGATATTTTTTATGCTAATACTGTTATTTATTCATAATTTGACAACAAATAGTGTGTTAATTAATTTAGAATTGTTTTAAAGACCTTCTTCGTGTGATAATTAGGTCATTTATATTAGGATTACTCTCAGAAATGCCGATCATAAAATTGACTAAATAAATAAATAATGACACTGGAATTAAAATCAATACTTTAATAAGACATACTATTACGTTACAATGACAAAAATCCTATAAAGCAAAATGTTAGAAATTGTTGTTAATGACAAAATGGAGTAGCTTCTTGGTTAACTCAGAGTTAACCTATATAAGGTAAGTAATCAAATATAGAGAGCCTTTATAAATGACTTTAGCCCATATAACTAAATTTAGTTAAAAACGGGGGGTAAACCGCTCAAAAAATCTAGTGTAGAAATCCAGGCATTTTTAATTATGGCGTCCCAGTTAAAACGCATGCGCAGTTTTCACATTCATTTGTTTTATTTAACGGTTTTCTCTTCTAATGTGTAAAATATATCTATTTTTCAATCTTCTGTAGCAACAACAGTAAATAACAGTTACTGCACATGTTACGATTCCTAGGACGGTAAGCGTGGACGGTTAGTAGATTGCCATTTTGTTGTTTCAACTGGTTGAAAAATTAGTATATGAAGTTTGATGTTGTAAACACGTTTTGTGGTCTCCAACGCGTAGCTTTCGGTTTTTTAAGCTGTTTTCTCGATTATGAATAGTTATACTTACGGTCCTTGAGTTTTAATGTAAATTTAATTATTTTGGTAAGTATTGAAAACGTTATTATTACACCTATAATACCCATGATAGTATATTAGTCTCATAATTAGTATATTGTACATTACGGTCGTGAAAACAATTTTTTATAGCCGATCGAGTTTATATCCAGAGATGCGTAGCAATCTCTGCGAGGTTTTTTTCTCTATACTGTATATATTGGCACTATTTATTACGAAACTGAGTAAAAATTTTTTTTATTTACAAATATACTCAAACATTTTTTATAATTTAGCATGGACCTACTTATCTAATTACTAGAATTTGTTTCTGTTTATTTGTTTTTAATCTCTTTATTTAATATTTTTTTAAGAATTTGGTTGCCGATGAGTGTACAAAATTTTCTCAGTGGTTTACCCCTCAATTAACTCCATATTCGTGTACAAAAAGGTTAACTTAGTGCCTTTTTATACAAACAACTATTGTCATAATTACGAAATACCTCTATAAATTATGTAAAAACTATTTTACATAAATTAGGGAGAGTAAGGCAAATAAAGACAGAAATTGTGTTTTATTCGTTGTTGTTTTCAATTTTTATGTTGTTTTTTTTTTGAAATATTCGGCGTTCAAATAAAAATGACATCTAGTGTACTATATTGAGTTGCATACATGCGTTACCATTTACTACATGTCATTTACTGCGTTCGTAATCCAAGTGGTACACATTCTTCATAGTTATAATAAGAAACGTAAGAAGATATTTGTAAAAACAGCAACTGAAGAAGACATTTTATGCAATACAAAATGTTGCTTGAATCAGAGATAATAATTATTGACAGTTGTGACAGTTCTTTTTTGAATTTGTTTCAACGAGCAGTTAATTCAACTTTAAAACTTGTTTATTGTGTTTTTTGGGGTTTTACCGCAACTTGTTTGGCCTGATTTTAAACGTTAAAGAGCAGTTTTATAATTCAAAACAGTAAGTTTTACGTTAATGATATTTTTACAATCTTCTTGCCAAAAAAATTGTTTTTAATAGTTATTTACATAAAAGTCAGGAAAATCTAACATTACTGAAGAGGAGCGAAATTGAAATACGAGGCGTTTTGTGCCGAGTATTTTACAAGTTTGGAGTCAATTAAGAGATTTTACTGACGTGTTTTGTATTAAATTTTTTCGGAAATTGTAAAAAAAGACAAAATTTACAAATTTTAGATAATGTTTTTACATATTTTTCAATTTTGTTAGCAACTATAGTTACAAAGTAAACAACACCCGTTTTGCGTCTTGTTAAGTCTTTACAGTTCTAGTCCGGAAAATTCAATTTTCCTGTGCGTAAATAAGCAGGAAATGTTTTTTCCAAGACGATTTCTGGAAAAATTCGTGTTTCGAATTTACTCTGTTAGGGGCGTCGTTGTTTTGCGGATTGTTGTTTTATTTGACCACTAGTGTTTTTAAATATTTGCATGTTTTATCAGTATTTCTGATCCAGTTTAGTCTTTTTTTATGACAACGAGGATGTTATCAAAAAAAACTTTATGATAACAAGTTTTTGTTATTGTATAATATCGATTTTTTTATATTAAATTCTCATCAAAATTTCTTTCTTTGTTGTACTAACTTCTTTAGGTTTCTGAATATCTATAACAATCCTCATCTGCCTTTAATGTGCAAATTTTTTGGTCTTTTTAGACTAATACAGTTTTTTCTGGGAGGTTTCATTGGTTGTCTTGATTTTTATCAAATCAAATTTGGGTGTCTCGTCAATAATGTTGAAAGACTGTTTTCGCTTAACTTTTTGTCTAATAGATTTATCCCGGTTTTTAACTACTTCAAATTTGGGAGTTTCGTCAATAATATTGGAAAAGGACTGTTTCCGCTTACTGTCTTTCTTTGGCTCTTCTTTACTTGGTTTGAAAGATGTATCAACAACGTTGTTTATAATATTTTGTAAATAATCTTTTCCATGATTTTCATTCTTCGCTTCATACACCAATTTTCGTATTTTTGCACTACTTTCAGACCAGGATTTTCTGTAATCTCCTTTTGTTTTCACAATTCGAAGTTTCGGAATTTCTTCAAGCTTTCTTTTCTTCGGAGATGCTTCAACATATTCTCCTCTACACTCGCAATCATACATTTTATGATAAAGACATAACGGTCTAAGATTAGACAAATCTAGTCTCCACAAAACCACGTGACACTCTTTCACTTTCTTTAATATCATGCCATCTATTTCACGTTCTGTTTTTTCAAAATCAATATCAGCAATATAATCTGTGTATTTCTTAGGAGCTTTTGAAGCTCTTCTTATTTTTCCTCTTCCAACAAAAATAACATCATCATCAGTATGGATCAAAGTTTGAGTAAACTCTCGTTCGACTTTTGCTAAATTTTTCTTTGCTTTATCTTCCAAATGATTAACTGTGTGATCAGGTAAAGAATTTTTTGATCTATTCCTTCTAGTAGGAGGACACTTGCAACCAAACATACAATCAACAAGTTGACAATGATCCGAAATCACACATTCACAACGTAAACTTTTACAAACACAACCCAATTTACAAAAAGGTTGTTTACATTTAACAACTTCAGTTTCTTCAGTTGCTACATCAATAACTTTGCAATTCAGCCTCAAAAGTTCCTTACTCAATCTCTTAAACTTCTCATCTTGTATTTTAATCTTTGAAGTCCCTTCAGAAACTTTCTCCAAATCGTCTAAAACAGTATCATCTTCTTTAATCAAACTGTCTTCAATTTCTTTAACTTCAACATAATTTTTAATGCCGTCTAGTATTTTCACTATCTCTTTTTCTGGCTCAAGATCGCTGATTTCCAGAGGTTTCTCAAGCAAAACTCGTTTAGCTTTTCTTCTAACAACAGTTTGTGTTTGATTATTTTTGTAAGGAATTTCAAAAATGAAAGATTTCGCTTCGGTATTTTCATTTTTTGATTTTAAAACGCTCAAAGTAAAATCTGTTCTTTCTTTTGTTATCACACATTTGTCAAAAATTGGCACTAAATGTATAATTTCTGGACTGATAACTTTGCGTATTTCAGGAGTTACTTCAAGGAAAATTTTCGGTAGTTTTTATTTCAGTAGTCCACTCGTCTCGACTGTCCAAATTTTGTAAAAGATTTTTCTTGCAAAGAGGTCCAGGCTTGTAGGTAACTTTCGGTTTTTGCCGTTGAAGAGTTGAAAGAAGTGATGGTTTTTTAGTGATGCTTGGAGGTGGTGAATTCAATTCAGATTTTACAGATTTTGGTGAATTATCAGATGAATCTAAAACGGTAAGACAACTGTTTCGATTACGACTTGAAACCCAAATTTTTTTGTTATTGTACATAATAAAGCTGTTTCTGCGAAAAACTTGATCTGTTGTTTTTATCTCAGCTTTTGATGAATTCAACTTCATTTCCTTTTTCTTAAGTTTCTCAAATTGTCTTCTCATATCAGCTAATGTTTTCGCTTTGATAAGTTTTGTTGACTTTTCTTTTTGTGAAGATTTTCTTTTAATAACAGGTTCGACTCTATTAATCTAGACCACACCATCAAAAGGACTTATTTCTTTTGTACTTTCGTTGATGCCTTCTTCGGCTCCTAATTTTGGAATAGCGTAACTTATTTTCAATTGAGCACTTTCATTTAAAAAATCATCTAAAGAATCACTAACAAACGGTGATTTCTCACTAATTTTCACTGATGTACTTATTCCAGGATCTTTCTCAAAATTATCACAAATGTCTTTTCTAACTGATATGCTTAATGGCTTCTCTTGAGATTTTGGCGTTGAAAAATTAAAACATTTTGTATCAAAATAAATTAACGACATTTTCTGTCTGTGATTTGTATGATTATTCCGAATTTCTTTAATTAGAGAAAAATTCTTTGTAGCACAATCTAGTACTACATATTTGTAGTATTTGGAGTTGATGTAGGACTATTATTTCGTGCATTTTTATTACTAACAGAAGCAAAACATTTTTTTTTTCAGTTTTATGTTTTTCATTTAATTCTAGTTCTGATCTACTAATTCCTTCAGTTATTTTAACAATTACAAAATCATTTTAATTTAATGATTACAATAACGTGATATTACTTAAATTTTTACCATCTTCAATATATATTTTTTTTTTTTTCAAAACATGAAGCAACATGTTTTTTTTCTTTAAATCTAGAATTACCCATTAAAAAGAGAAGAAATTTGTTTCTTAAAACATCCTTTAACGTGGCTTCAGATTCAAGAAAAATTAGAAGAATTTCTAATAAACGAATTTTTATTTTACTATTTAATATCTTTTTACGTTTCTTATTATTAACAAAAACGAATGTGACGAATTCAATAATAAACATTATGGTGACATAAGTTAATCAAACAATGTATGGTTTCTTATCTCTTTGTTTTTTTTATACGATAGAAAATTCAGAAAAAAATATGTAATTATAAGTATTGTTTTTTTTTAATTCGTGATTAAAATGGTAGAATTTGTTTTTCTTTATTTTACAGATAAGCGTAAATCTTAACATGGATAGTGAACTAATCGAAAAACTTCTACAAACCACTGGTTTGTCATGTGATGACTTACTTGCGAAACTACAGCAATATAAAACAACGCAAAGTAATCCTGAAGAAGATAAACAAAATGAATGTTTAGTTTCTGACCAAAAAGGCAATGAAGTACAAGAGTGCAGTAAAAATAATGATAATTCTGTGATATTAGAAACCCAAAGTTCCACGGTAGATTGTAGTGACGACACAATTCATCAGAAAGATGAAATAGAAGCTTCAATTAAAACAGACAACGCGTTATGTAAATCTATAGAAGAAGAAAAAGAAAATCATGAAGAAATTTCGGATATTACGCTTGAAGAAAAAATAGATGACAAATCTGTAGAAAATACTATTGAAGAAGATTTGCAAGATAATAAAGAAAATTGCGAAGCAATCGTAAACAATGCAACTGAAGAAAAAATTAATGCAGCTAGTAAAAATGATGAAAAAATTTCAGAAGAAGTAGAAGAACAATTTCTAGAAATTGCTCAAAATATCAAAGAACAAATAATTGAGGAAAAACACGATAATTTCGATAAAAACTATGATGATTTAAAAAAGAACTTACTTAAAGATGATTTGAAGATGTTTAGTGAAGATTCGTCTGATAACAGTGTTGATACAAATGTACAAAATTATACGAATCTTTTAAGTAGGTTAGAAGAAGACGATTCAATGTCCTGTACTAGTGATATACCAAAACCATCTTTGAATTCTTCTGAAACTGTTACCAGTGTTCAACCAGAAATTGTTACCTCTACTGTTACAATACTCCCAGAATCTGAAGAAAGATTAAGAGATGTTTTGAGAAGGCAACTTTCTTCGCTCCGTAATATGAAGAAAAGTTCTGGAATTCTACCAGACTTTAAGAAAAGAAATATGTTATTTCATAATTTGAAGAAGAAACGGAAGTCGTGCGATATGAACCCAATCAAACCTTTAGATAGCGAAGAAGAATTTAAGAAACTTTTGAATATTGATGAAGAACCTAAGAATTCTTTGAATATTGATGAAGAAGTTAAGAAAACTGAAGATTGTAAAGATCTTAGTAATGAAAATTCAATAGTGTCATTATCAGACGAAACTGATTTTCTGATTGTTAATGTAACTGGAGGTATTGATGTACTCGAATCTGAATTAAATGAAAAAGACAAAATTGAAGAAAGATGTTTTGCTTCTGTTGGTAATAAAGACGCATCAAATGATAGTAATCAAACTAGTTCAACTCCAAATACTGGAAAGAGTATTGATAGTGCTACAAAGAATTTTTCTCCAACTAAAGAAATTCGAAATATTCTTACAAATCACAGAAAGAAAATGTCGTTAAATTATTTTGACGCAAAAAGTTTTAATTTTTCAACGCCAAAATCTCAAGAGAAGCCATTATTAAGCATATCAGTTAGAAAAGACATTTGTGATAATTTTGAGAAAGATCCTGGAATAAGTACATCAGTGAAAATTAGTGAGAAATCACCGTTTGTTAGTGATTCTTTAGATGATTTTTTAAATGAAAGTGCTCAATTGAAAATAAGTTACGCTATTCCAAAATTAGGAGCCGAAGAAGGCATCAACGAAAGTACAAAAGAAATTAGTCCTTTTGATGGTGTAGTTAAGGTTAATAGAGTTGAACCTGTTATTGAAAGAAAATCTCCACAAAAAGAAAAGTCAACAAAACTTATCAAAGCGAAAACACTAGCTGATATGAGAAGACAATTTGAGAAACTTAAGAAAAAGGAAATGAAGTTGAATTCATCAAAAGCTGAGATAAAAACAACAGATCAAGTTTTACGCAGAAACAGCTTTATTATGTACAATAACAAAAAAATTTGGGTTTCAAGTCGTAATAGAAACAGTTGTATTACCGTTTTAGATTCATCTGATAATTCACCAAAATCTATAAAATCTGAATTGGATTCACCACCTCCAAGCATCACTAAAAAACCATCACTTCTTTCAACTCTTCAACGGCAAAAACCGAAAGTTACCTACAAGCCTGGACCTCTTTGTAAGAAAAATCTTTTACAAAATTTGGACAGTCGTGACGAGTGGACTACTGAAATAAAAACATTACCGAAAATTTTCCTTGAAGTAACTCCTGAAATACGCAAAGTTATCAGTCCAGAAATTATACATTTAGTGCCAATTTTTGACAAATGTGTGATAACAAAAGAAAGAACAGATTTTGCTTTGAGCGTTTTAAAATCAAAAAATGAAAATACCGACCTGAAATCTTTCATTTTTGAAATTCCTTACAAAAATAATCAAACACAAACTGTTGTTAGAAGGAAAGCTAAACGAGTTTTGCTTGAGAAACCTCTGGAAATCAGCGATCTTGAGCCAGAAAAAGAGATTGTGAAAATACTAGACGGCATTAAAAATTATGTTGAAGTTAAAGAAATTGAAGACAGTTTGATTAAAGAAGATGATACTGTTTTAGACGATTTGGAGAAAGTTTCTGAAGGGACTTCAAAAATTAAAATACAAGATGAGAAGTTTAAGAGGTTGAGTAAGGAACTTTTGAGACTGAATTGCAAAGTTATTGATGTAGCAACCGAAGAAACTGAAGTTGTTAAATGTAAACAACCTTTTTGTAAATTGGGTTGTGTTTGTAAAAGTTTACGTTGTGAATGTGTGATTTCGGATCATTGTCAACTTGTTGATTGTATGTTTGGTTGCAAATGTCCTCCTACTAGAAGGAATAGATCAAAAAATTCTTTACCTGATCACACAGTTAATCATTTAGAAGATAAAGCAAAAAAAAATTTAGCAAAAGTCGAACGAGAGTTTACTCAAACTTTGATCCACACTGATGATGATGTTATTTTTGTTGGAAGAGGAAAAATAAGAAGAGCTTCAAAAGCTCCTAAGAAATACACAGATTATATTGCTGATATTGATTTTGAAAAAACAGAACGTGAAATAGATGGCATGATATTAAAGAAAGTGAAAGAGTGTCACGTGGTTTTGTGGAGACTAGATTTGTCTAATCTTAGACCGTTATGTCTTTATCATAAAATGTATGATTGCGAGTGTAGAGGAGAATATGTTGAAGCATCTCCGAAGAAAAGAAAGCTTGAAGAAATTCCGAAACTTCGAATTGTGAAAACAAAAGGAGATTACAGAAAATCCTGGTCTGAAAGTAGTGCAAAAATACGAAAATTGGTGTATGAAGCGAAGAATGAAAATCATGGAAAAGATTATTTACAAAATATTATAAACAACGTTGTTGATACATCTTTCAAACCAAGTAAAGAAGAGCCAAAGAAAGACAGTAAGCGGAAACAGTCCTTTTCCAATATTATTGACGAAACTCCCAAATTTGAAGTAGTTAGAAACCGGGATAAATCTCCTAGACAAAAAGTTAAGCGAAAACGGACTTTCAACATTATTGACGAGACGCCCAAATTTGATTTAGGTAAACATCGAGACAACCAATTAGAACCTCCCAGAAAAAAACTATGTTCAGCTGAAAAAACCAAAGTCAAAGAATTTGCACTTCAAAGACGGAAGAAGAAAATAACAGTTCTTAAAAATTCTAGAGAAGTTAGTCCAGCAAAGAAAGGAATTTTTGACGGAGAAATCAAAATATCACTTAAAGATAATAAAAGTATTTTACCTTTGGTAAACAATAAGAAAGTTAGTTTTGACTATATTCGAATTTTACCGTGGTCAAAATTAATTGAAAATTTCCATTCTGGTAAAATGTTAATTTGGTCGAAATTTGATGGAACTTCGATATTATGTAACGCTGCTGGTTATTTCCCACCAAAAAATTATGTTAGTATTATGGATATTCAAAAGAGATCTGAGTTTATTCAATGGATTATTTCTGATGATCTCCCAGCAAACAGACCACGAGATTTAATGCATGTCATTTTAATACCGAAATATCAGCATTTTATGATTTCTGGTTACTGTTTGAAGAAACAACCTATACAGGAAAAACCAGCAGAAAACGTTGCAAGTTCTAGCTCTTCAACAAATTATAACTCTTTTGAAAACGTCTCAATAACAAACTCTGAAGGCAAAGAACTTAATCTTAATTATAAACAACCTACACACGGCCCAAAACGGCCAGCTTTAAAAACTGTAAGAAAAGTTGTACCACTCGGTTCAGTGAAACGTAATCTTGAAACTTCAGCAGTTGCTGAAAATATAAAACTGAAATCAGTTCTCTCATCTGTCGAATCTTTGACTCAAGGTGGATTAGAGATTCTTCCTCTTGAAGAAGCAATAACTACGCAAAATGAGGATAAAACTGAAATTGGAGGAGTTATAATTGAACCTGTTAAGTCTACAACAGAAACTTCTCAAAGTAGTAAAACAATTAGTGATGAATCAGAAGTATACGATTTAGGTAAAGTCACTGCTTCAAAGAAATCAAATTTTGGAGCTATTCTTCCTAACCGAACTCATAAATGTACTCACAGAAATATGGACAACAAGGATAAAACTCTCTGTATGACAAATAAAGAATTTACAAAACGGCGACTTTATCCTGAAAATAATGTCAAAGGAGTTGTTGTTATAGCACCGTTACCTAAAGTTCCCAAAAATCTTCGTTGGCGAATGATTTATCTTAATTCCGACTTTAGTTTTCTCTGTTTTGTTAATGCTACTTATTCTATAAAATACACAGATTTGTTGGATGTTGTTAAAATGGCAAATACAGTTCGTTCTACTATAATTTTACGAAATAATGAATTTTGTGATTTTTATAAAAGTTTACATTTTGGAATATATTGTGTTCCTGATTATCAAGATCGGCTTTTTATTGGACCTTATTTTCCAACAGAGAAACATAATATTGAGACTTTGAGATATTTACAAGGAAAACTGATAGAAACTGAAACTTTTAATATTGTTTTTGGACAGAAAAATAATCCAAAAAGTCCTGTTTGGGTTTATGAAACACCTCGACCTGAGTTTTCTAATAGTTTAGTGATTGATATAACAGATGATGAAGAAAATGAAAATACTAATAAAGATCTTTGCGAAAAAGGTTTTTTATGTCCCCCTTTTGCTGAAGAAATAAACGATCTTAAAGGAGTAAATAGAGTTAATAGATATATAATGACGAATATTCCTCATTTAGGATATCTTGTGGCTTACCAAAATGGAACAGAAATTGAAGTATACTGGCCTGGTCATACGAAAAGTTATAAATTTCCAAACGCAGTACTAGCGAGGTTTGTTTTAATAAAGTAAGTGGACTAAAATATGAAATAAGTTAAAATAAGAACAAACCTAATGTTTGACTGAAAACCTGGTGGGGCGGCTTGAAGTAGTTGTTTCCACCTAGCTGAAAATTGTGTTCAATAATTTTTTTTTTTCAGTTATTTGTCTCAAATATTTTGTCCTGTACCTCAAAGTTTTAAAATAAATGTGTTAATAATGACAAATGTGGATAAACAATCGATTTCTCCAGCGAGTTTGAAGTATTTTGAGCATCCTGGACCTTTGGTAAGTCTGAAATATTTCGAAAAAAAAATTTTTTTACGTAATTTGAGTAGTTTTGTGGCGATTTTGGAATTTGTGAGAAACTTTCTGAAGATTTACTTTTGAAATATGAAATAGCTTCAGTTGAGTCATTATTAGAAGCTCATAAAGAGTGGCTGGAAGATTTTAAGATTAAAGTATTTGGAGTGTTGATTTCGCCACAAGGAGAAATGATGAATAATTATGAAGAAATTTTAAATTTGGTATATTTTTTTGAATTTGAGATTTTTTTTAAGTATTTAGAATTTTATTTTAGGCCAAATCTGAAATTTATGTTTTGAAAAGACTTGGTCAAAATTACGAATCTCAGACATCTGATTTGAAGAAAATGCTTCAGAGAAAATCGGCTGTAATTAAACAATACAGTAGAGAGTTAGTTTATCCTGTAACTAATAAAAAAATTTCTGAAACTATTGAAATTCCTGATTCTGATGAAGAAACGACAGGAAATAAAAGTCCGGTAACTTCATCAACATTTCTAAAAATTGGCACAAGTGGAAAGGTAATTATCTTGATTCTGCCACTCTGACTGTTTTTCTAGTAATACAAATAAATTTCTATTTGCAATTTTTTTTTAGATTGTCTCGAAAAAAACCAGTGATCGATCTCTACTGAAATCGAAAATCTACATAAAACCTGGTCATTCTCTACTGAGAAAATCTGATACTGGGAAAGACGTGACCACTGCGGCAGGACCACCACAATCAAAAAAAGTATTAGTGGAATACGATAAATTTTTTTAATAAATGATATAAATATGTTGTATAGTTATTATGATTTAACAGTTAATTCTCTTAATAGGTTATATAAAGACTGGATATTTTTTTAATTTGAAGCCATGTCTTAATTTATACGTTTGTTCGTGGGAAGATTTCCTGCAAAAATTTGTGATTAATGTTTGTTATAATTTCATTAAATAAATTGTTTAAAAATAAATAGTAGGTTTATTCACCCTCGAAAAAAATTTCAGTAATAATTAAAAATGAATTAAGCGAGATGATAAAGCATGTGGAGGAATTCATGTATGACTAAAGGGGTGACGTGTTAGGGTAGTTAGAGTAAAGCGGTCATGTGTGGGATTAAGTTTATCAGTTGTCTCAAGAGGCGGTCTTAAACAATTAAAAAAAAATCCTCAAAAAAATAAATGACTTGGCGCAGTCAGTAGAACTGTATCAAGCATTCCAACAGAAATCAACAACGGCAAGCTCGACTGAAATTTTTATCAAAAACTGTGTAATAAACAACATCTGTATGCCCAGAACGTGATCATCCTCAGGTGAGAATATAACGTAAATAAGTGGAAATTCAACAAGTCAGAGTTTTGTTTCGTTTTTTCTACTAGTTTTTATTATATTCTGTCGTTTTCCATCTGATTTACCTAAAGTTTTGTCCAGAGGCTACCTAAATTTTTTTTTTTCGCTATCTTTATTTTATTTTGAGAGCCGAAGGCGGAAGTTCTCGTCAACGAAGATGATATTTTTTTCTGATGTATGGAGGTGACTGTTCTTACCCAAATAATAACTACAAAAACGACCTAACCTGACCTGAGACAATTAGGGATCTCGCGGCAACATTTTACCAATTTTGTAATCAAGAAACATACTTTTATTATTTCTAAAAGACGAAAATGATAATTTTTTGTTCAATATTTAATTTAGTAAAGACAAATGCAACAATGTTTTTGTAATTTTGGAAATTGGAGGCACTACTTTACTAATTTTTTGAAACTAGAGGTTCCAGAAGCAGCTTTTTACTAATTTTGATATTCAACAACATAAATTTCGAAGCAAGACATGATATTTATTAGAAAAAAGAAATTATTTGAGTAATTCTGGAAACAAGCGGCGGCATTTTACTAATTTTTGGAATTCTGGATTTAGAGACAAAACTTTACTAATTTTGAAAAGCGGAGGCGATATTTAACAATTTTTAGAGCCGGAGGTGACATTTTTCATCTGTTTTTAATACAATAACATCAAAAGCGAAACGCATTCTTCTAGTTTTAGAAATCCGAGATAATTTTGGACTTCGAGGCACATTGTTTTACTAATTTTGTAATTAATAATTATGATTTTACTATTTTTAGAAGCCGGAAACCGGAAAAGTTTTTCTTTATCAATATTTAAGTAATAAAAACAAATGCGTTCATTTTTTTGTAATTTTGGAAGTCGGAGGCACTACTTTACTAATTTTTTGAAACTAGAGGCTCCAGAAGCATCTTTTTACTAAATTTGATTTTCAACAACATAAATTTAGAAGCAAGACATGATATTTACTAGAAATAAGAAATTATTTGATTAATTCTGAAAACTAGCGGCGGCATTTTACTAATTTTTGAAATTCTGGATTTAGAGACAAAACTTTACTAATTTTGAAAAGCGGAGGTGATATTTAACAATTTTTAGAGCCGGAGGTGACATTTCTCATCTATTCGTAATACAATAACATCAAAAACGAAACGCTAGTTTTAAGAATCCGAGACAATTTAGGACTTCGAGGCAATGTTTTACTAATTTTGTAATTAACAAATATGATTTTACTATTTCTAGAAGCCGGGAAAGTTATTCTTTATCAATATCTAATTTAATAAAGACAAATACGCTTATTTTTTTTGTAATTTTGAAACTTGGAGGCGCTACTTTACTAATTTATTGAAATTTGAGAGTTCAGAAGCAATTTTTCACTAATTTTGAACCTAAAAATAACATTTTTTGTTAATTTTAGCAGTCGGAGGCGTCATTTTTTAACAAGTTTTTTATTAATACCAACAAAGGCAACCATTTCTTTCAATTTTCGTAACCCGGGACATCTATGTGCCCAAGACAACATAATTCTTACCGAAAGAGGCGACGTTTGGTTCTAATTTTGTGGAATGAGAAGCGTTGTGTTACAAGTCAGCAGATATCCTAATTTTACTAATTTTTTAAGCCGGAGGCGATCTTACAAAATTTTAATTTAATGAACACAAATTTATATTTTTTTAGTTATTTTTGGAGCGACATTGTGTAATCGTGGATCCCGGAGGCATTCAGAGACCAACACCGGTGATAATTTTACTAATTTCGAAATCTGGAAGCGATATTTTAATAATTTTTAGAGCCGGAGGCGACATTTCTCATTTTTCATGTAGTAACTACAAAAGCGAAACGTAAGCCGAGATAATTTGAGATTTCGAGGCAATATTTTACTAATTTTGAATTCTGACAGCGGTATTTTAATAATTTTTAGAGCCGAAGGCGATTATATAGTATTTTGAATATAATAATTACAAAGGAGAAACACATTCTTGTAATTTTATAAATGACGAGACAAGAGCTGAAAGTATTAGCAATCTGACTTATTTATTATTGTGTCATTTTCCGTCCTTGGGCGAAAAATGTCATATTAGTCCTTATATTTGTAATTTTAACGTTTAATTAATTTAAAATTCTTGATTTTATGATACAAAATCGCTCAGGCTTCAGATCAACTAGCTAATATCTACTTTCTGCCCTTGGGCGGAAAGTAACACTTTCCGACACCTTTTTCGGACTACTACTATTAAATGTCGTAAAAAATCGGCAAAAAATATTGAATAATGATATTTTGAAGTTGTTTTTTCTCGAGGGTTCTAATTTTTGCCCCTGACAACCCCACTATGAAAACATCTTATTTTCCCTTCTGAAAGCTTCAAAAATCGATGATCCTGCATCAAAACCTAGCAGATGTTCCTCAGATTCCACAGGTAGAGTTGAAAACTGGCAGTGCAGGTCCTTTTCAGGTCCAGGTGGCATACCCATACCATCGAAGCGCCTGCGCCCGTCCCCCACGTGTGTATCACAACAATAATAAAATTTTCCTTGGGCACCAGTTGCGACTTCGCTCTTGGAGCTAGTGGTGGTGTTCTCAGTTTAAACTTGCGCAAGCCACGTGAAGATGGACCTCGCTTGCAGGGAGAAAGTCGCGAATTTCGCCCCGAAAGATCCCAATATCTTCAACGATGATCGTGTCATGAAGCATCTCCTCAACGACGAGATGCTCTACACCCCCCAGACCAATTACTTCGAGAATGTCCAGAGTGACATCGAACCGTTTATGAGAAAAGTCGTTGCGACGTGGATGCTTGAGGTAAAATTTGAATTTTTGAAATGGAAGTCGGTAAGAATGGGGTTTTAGGTCTGTGAGGAGCAAATGTGTGAAGATCAGATTTTACCATTAGCGGTGAATTTAATGGATAGGTTTCTCTGTGTTTGCGATATCAAAAGGCAGCAGTTGCAACTCCTGGGGGCTACTTGTCTTCTGATTGCATCCAAAGTCAGGAGTACCAATAATTTGACCATTGATTTGCTGTGTGCTTATACTGATTATAGTGTCAGTTATGAACATATAATGGTAAGTCAGACAAATTATTTTTTCTATATTTTTTATTGTTTACAAAATCGTAATCCGGTCAAATTTTTTTTTATACATCCGCACAGTTTTAACAGAAGTGGCTTTGTTGACACGAGTTTCGAAGACATAATTATAACACTTCATTCATTGAATTAATTAGAACCCAGACGAATTTTTTTTTACGAAAATATTTCACCCGGAAGTAATATTTATTTGTAATTTCGTGTAAAGTGATACGTTTTTAATGTGGTTTTTATGTAATTATTATTATTATTATGACCAGAATTGTAATATTGTTAATAAAGTCTTTGCGATTTATTGTAAATAAAATTGTTGTGCCTGAGTTTAGGCTCAAAAAGTGCTAAAAAAATCGAACATTTTTGTGTTTTTTTTTTAACGTAAATACAATGAAATCCTATCATAAAAAACATTTTTGGAACGTATAGCTTTAACTGGGGGATTAACCGCTCACGAAATCTGGTGTACAAGTACTAAGAAATCTTAGAGAAATCTTTAAAAATTCCTAGAAATCTTTTGAATTCTTTAAAAATCGTAAGAAATCTTGATCAGGAAAAATATTTCGAATTTTTATTATAAAGTATTTAATTGGGGGATTCACCGTTCAATAAATCTAGAGTACAAGCACTAAGCAATCTTATGGTATAGAAATTCTTGAAATCTGTATAAATCCTTAGAAATTTTTAGAAATCCTATTTCTATCTTAAAAATCCTTGTAAATCTCATAAAAGTTCAAAAAAAAATCTTCATCATGAAAAAATATTTCAAATTTTTGTTATAAAGTATCTCATAGGGTGGGGGGATGGTGTGGTCTAGGAGTATTTATACTTGGACATTTTTGAAAATCTTTCGAAATCATTGAGGTAATAATAAGACTGAAGTGAGGGTAAGCAAAGAAGTACGGTGACAACATATTGGTAGGGAAAACATTAAAAGTGGTGTATTTACCGTGTTAAGGGTGGTATTTGCATTTAGTCAAGTGTTAAAATCGCTAAAATTTGCATATTACTAAACAATTTTGTTTACAAGAAGCGTTTTAAACAATTTTAGATAATATGCTTTTAGATAAATTAAATATTAATTTGTAAAGTATGAGTGTTGTATGCATGCTTAATAAAGGCCTGGCGCTCATATGTTTACTGAATTAAAATAAAAATTTATTTTCTTGAATTATTCTTCCTGTATTTTCAAAAATTCAACATTCTTGCTTACGAGCAAGTGATTTGCTCTCTCACACACATTCAATCTGTGTATTATACTATCTCTCTCTTTCTTATACTATGTTGTCACCGCAGCTCGCTTTGGCAACGTATAGGCGAGGCTCGATCAAGTCTTATTATTAGATCTAAGTTCGAAATCCTATGAAATCTTCAGAAATTCTTAGAAACATCATGAACATCTTTGGAAATTTTTAGAAATCTAATGAAGTGTTAAAAAATTTTCAGAAATCTTGTAGGCTAATTTCAAGTTGAGATACGACCGGTATTATCGCAAATTTTAATACTTTTTCGTAGCAACAACCAATCACAACCCCGAATTTTATTGATTTTCCGTAGATTCGAAGATACTGCCGCTATTATTTCAACTTGAAATTAGCCCATTAATCTTCAGTGTGAGAAAATATTTAAAATTTTGATTATAAATTATCTAACTAGGAGAGAAGCCGCTCAAGAAATCTACTGTACAACTACTAATCTTTAGAAATATTTGGAGATCTTAGAAAATACGTAGAAATCTTTAAAAATTTCTAGGAATTTTTTGAAATTCTATGAAATCTTCAGAAATTTTTATAAATCTTATAGGAATCTTTGAAATTTTTTAAAAATCTTATAAAATCTTTAGAAATTGTAAGAAATCTTTATCTTCATCGTGAGAAAATATATATACCCGGATCACATTTGTAATATTAAATTTCAAAATTCAACCCAAAATTTTGGCTTTGTAAATTATGTTTTTAACCGAAAATTTGGGTTTTTAAAATGTAGGTCATGTTATATGACAATGTCACGTTGACGTTGTCATATAACATAATTCACAAAGTCAAAATTTTGGGTTGAATTTTACAATATTTAATATTACAAAAGTGATCCGGGTATATATCAAAGTTTTATTACAAAGTAGGTATCTAACTGGGCGATAAACGACTCAAGAAACCTAGTATACTTGTACAACTACTAAGAAATCTTATAGAAATACTTAAAGATCTTTGGAAATTCCTAGAAATCTTTAGAAATTCCTAGCAATATTTGAAAGTCTATAAAATCTTTAGAAATTCTTGGAAGTTTTATAGAAATTATTAGAAATCTTAAAAAGTCTTTATAAATCTCATAAAGAATTTAAAAACCTAAGAAATGATTTTTTCATCAAATCACTTCAAAGTATCTAATTGGGGAATAAACCGCTTAAGAAATCTGGTGTATATACCTAGACATCTTATAGAAATACTTCCAGATCTTTGAAAATCTCTAAAAATTTTTAGAAATGCTTAAAGATTTTAAGAAATCTTTAGAAATCCCCAGAAATCATTTGAAATCCTATGAAATCTTTAGAAATCCTAAAAACTCTTCCTAAAAAATGTGGTTTTAGGGGACGAATCGTAATTAAAGACGAGGCGACGTAGGAGCCGAGTCTTTAATGAGATGAGTTCTCTAAAACAATTTTGCGGATGTGGTGCACACAAGATTTTTTTGTATGAGTTCTCTAAATCACCAAATTGATTCTTAAGAGAATTGATAATTGACATGCGACAAAATATAATATGTTTTTAAGTATCATAGTTAGTTTGGCATTTGGCTGTTATGACAACATCATAAATAAAAAAAACTATAAAATTAAAATGAATCTTTTGAATTTACTTCCTGCTAAAACTCGTGAACAATATGAGAAAGATTATCTTCATCATCTTCATGAAAAAGTAAGTACCTACCCTGCTTGTTTGTATTTCATTTTGACTTTTCAACGTGAACGTCTGCAGCAATAACATCATCTTCTGCTGTAAATGATGAATTGCTGCTATAAATGAGAAAGAAAATGGTTTTTCATTTAGCGATAATTGTTTCCAATATGCCCAAAACTGTGAATTTCATTTTTATGTATCGAAATAAATAGTTCTTTGTAGGTTATCGACTTGTCAACAAAAATAATCCTATAAAGTTGCCATAACAACTTTAGTGACCTTGGCCGCTAAAGATGTATTTTTCGGCGTTTTTTGAATTTGCAAAATTCTAATTTTAGAGAACGAATGCAAAAAAAGTATTTCAAACTTTTATTATAATTAGGGAATGATCGGCCTTACAACCTGGTGTACAAGTACTAAGAAATCCTAGAGAAATCTCTAGAAATACAATGAAATTTTGAGAAATTCTTAAAAATCTCATAGAGATCATTAGAAATCCTAAGATATGATTTCTTTATAATGAAAAAATATTTCAAATTTTTATTATAATGTTTCTTTAATTGGGGGATAAACCGCTCACTAATACATCTTATAGAAATACTTACAGATCTTCAGAACTCTCTAGAAATCTTAAAAAATCTTCAACTTTATCATAAAATATTTCAAATCTTAGAGAAGTCTTTAGAAATACTAAAACATCTTTAGAAATCGCATAAATAGCATGTAAATAATCTATATATAAGTAAGATATAAGTAATCAATTCGAAATTGAGAGAATTCAGGATTTTGTTGTAATCAGGATAAAGAGGACATTTACCTTTATTTGCATACCAAATTTTGTAATAACTGGTTAAGCGGTTTTTGCGATATCGAAAAAAAATGTTTTTGGATTTTTTTTTCTGGAAAATTGCGTAAAAATATTTTGATTTCAAAACTTATTCGTATGGGGACTTTCATTCTAAACATTTTTTGTTCTCGTTAATTTTTAATAAAATTAAGAAATTTTAATAAATTTCGTTGCATTGTTATTGAGTCATTTTGGGAACATTAACCGGGATCACTTTAAGAGACGTCTACTGTATTTTTTTAAAATTAGATCTATTGTAAAACTGGATAAGCAGACACACCAAATTCTTCCTTCTATTGCGTTGTGATGACGGACCGAACAAAGACCGATTTCAGGCTCATTTTCGAAAGTAATATAATTCGAATTTCAAGGATTATAAGAAAACTATAATAGGTTACAGGAAATTCTCCTAAATCAGCTGTTTGGTCTGAGATATAATGTAAGTTTTGACTCCAGCACTTGCACTTCTCAGACTTATATAAATAGAAATCAAGATCCTGTAATTGTAATAACATTTAATTTATTGGCAAATACCAAGAAAAATGTATTCTGACTAGAATTTCCCCTTTTTGTAATTCTTCTGAAAGAGATTTTCGAAAAAATGACCGGATATCTTATGAAATGTCCCCAAATAACTAATTAATTTTGAACGGAAGAAACTATTTTGGTGATTATCTTGCTAAATCAAATTCGTCGCTGTATATTCCATTTCCTTCACCTCGAAGGATATAAGAAATTTTTCTCCTTGATACTAAGACAATACCGCATACATCCGGACCTATTATCTACTCATCTCTCCTCGAAGACATTGTCCGGTTATTACTTTTGATTGTCGCTTCCGTAAACTGCAACTAACCGCAAATCGTGTCTAGGTGCAATTTAGGGTGGCCAACCACCCTGAATCCTGTAGGTTATAAGATGATATCCTCGAGTAGTTTCACGCTTTTGAATCCACACTCGCCTAATAATCAGTTATGTTAATCGGAAGCTGGAAGGGAAGAACCTGAACCTTTATTTACAGTTCCGGTCTTTTCTGGGACCCTTGTCTGGTTCTCTTGTCCGAAATGTCCCATATTGGAATAACACAAAAGGTGGGGTTTCTCACACGGGAAATTTTACCTAGTAGGGTGCTGATTTTTGAGCAACAAGTGACCGTATTATATGACCGTTAATAAAATTATTAGCTCATCATGGTTATTCAACCATGAGGAATACTACTTAAGGGGTTATCATTATTTAGAGCAGGACTTTCAAGGAAATAGGGGAAGAAAACGACGGTTCCCACAAGGTTTTTAACTAATTTGCAATTTTTTTGCATTATTACTGTCTAGACCAAAGACAGACTGTTCTAAATTTGTTAAATAAAAAAAATTGTTGAGAACATCTGCACGAATTCATTAAGAACAAATTTTGACCTTCACGAAACACAGGGTGGTCAAAAAAAAATGTTTTGTCCGCAAAATCAATGACACTATTAGCTGCATGTCTAGACCAAAGATAGACTGTTCTAAATTTCTCAAATATTTTTTTTTTTGTTGAGAACATCTGCACGAATTCATTAAGAACAACTTTTGACCTTCAGAAAAAACAGGGTGTTCAAAAAAATTGATTTGTTCTCAAAATCGATAACACTACATTTGCTGCAGCTGTCTGAATTTCTTGTGGGATTTCTTCCGCTTCAGAATTACAAATTTTTGCCAAATTTTTTTTTGTTTTTATCCCATTGTGAAATGATAAAATCTTGTACCACCCTCCGGTTATTATTTCCGTGGTTGTCGTATTTTCTCGACCACAAATTAGCATTAATTGGGGCGACCACAACTCGATGCGACAAATTTGAATGGGTCATCTGGTTGGTCCCCGTGAGAACAATCGGGAGCATCTTGGGGTTGGATGCACCGTTAAGAGGGTCTCGATACAATACTAATGTATCTGTGGGAATGTGGGGAGGGGGAGTGTAATGTTAATTAATTAAAAAAGGGTTTCGTTTTTGCAGAGTTGGGAACTTTTGGTATTGTCAAAATTGAAATGGAATGTTGCTGCGATTACTGGATTCGATTACATCGATCAGATTATTGAGAGGTGTTCGTGGGGCGGCGAAAGCAATTTGTTGAGAAGGCACGCGCACACCCTCGTCTCCATCTGTTATACAGGTAAGAACTAAACACCTGACGGCGATGCAATTAACGAGATACCGGTGCTAAATGAGCGGCTTCCGTCAAACTACATCAAAATGTTGGACAAGTGGATAGGGAAATGGACTTTGTTTTTTACTTAGATGTTACTTGAGGGATACGATGTATAAAGAAAGTCTTATTAACGGATTTTTAACCAATCGGGGCACCATATTTTGAATTAATTAGAGCTTAATGGCTCATCAATTTTGATGAACGTTTTTTTTTTTTTCGTTTTGTGTTTTTGTAAAAATTATAAGAGTTTACAGATACGAATCAAAACTATTACAAGCCCAAGCTTTATTACCAAAAAATTATCAGGTTAGGACTTACAAATTTTTGACTGAGTATGGAGGTATTTTGAAAAATTAGATATTTTAATTTTTTTTTAGTACGTTCCTGTAAGAATTTTGCAACGAAATTTCAAGAGCTTATAGATATTTATTAAAGCTATTACAACCCAAAGTTACGTAGCGAAATGTTTATCAGGTCAGGATTTACAAATTTTTTACTTTTGGATTTGATAAATTTTAGGAAGTTAAAAGTTTTTCAATTTTTTTAAACGCATTTTTGTATTTTTTTTTAAAGAAATTATAGGAGTTTACAGATATGTATTAAAGCTATTATGAACCCAAGTTGTATTACTAAAAAATTATCAGGTCAGGAGTTACAAATTTTTGATTGAGCACGGACGTACTTTGAGAAATTAGAAGTTTAATTTTTTTTAGTACGTTTCTGTGAGAATTTTGTAACTAAATTTCAGGAACTAATAGACGTTGATCAAAACGATTATAACCCGAATTTACGTAACAAAATATTTATCAAGTCGGGAGTTACAGATTTTTGATTTTTGAATTTGATAAATTTTGGAGGATCAGAATTGTAGCGTTTTTTTTTAATACGTCCCTTAATTTTTTTAAAGAAAATGCAAGAATTTACAGATATGTACTAAAGCTATTAAAAGCCCAAGTTGTATTACCAAAAAATCATCAGGTCAGGAGTTACAAATTTTTGAATTGGGCATGGGCACATTTTGAGAAATTAGATGTTTAATTTTTTTTGTACGTCCCTGTAGGAATTTTGTAACGAAATTTCAGGAACTAATAGACATTGATTAAAACTGTTACAGCTTAAATTTACGTAATAAAATACTTATCAGGTCAGGATTTACAAATTTTTGACTTTTGATAAATTTTAGCAAGTTAAAAGTTTTTCAATTTTTTTAAACGCATTTTTGTATTTTTTTTTAAAGAAATTATAGGAGTTTACAGATATGTATTAAAGCTATTATGAACCCAAGTTGTATTACCAAAAAATTATCAAGTCAGGAGTTACAAAATTTTGATTGAGCACGGACGTACTTTGAGAAATTAGAAATTTAATTTTTTTTAGTACGTTTCTGTGAGAATTTTGTAACTAAATTTCAGGAACTAATAGACGTTGATCAAAACGATTATAACCCGAATTTACGTAACAAAATATTTATCAAGTCGGGAGTTACAGATTTTTGATTTTTGAATTTGATAAATTTTGGAGGATCAGAATTGTATCGTTTTTTTTTAATACGTCCCTTAATTTTTTTAAAGAAAATGCACGAATTTACAGATATGTACTAAAGCTATTAAAAGCCCAAGTTGTATTACCAAAAAATCATCAGGTCAGGAGTTACAAATTTTTGAATTGGGCATGGGCACATTTCGAGAAATTAGATGTTTAATTTTTTTTGTACGTTCCTGTAGGAATTTTGTAACTAAATTTCAAGAATTAATAAACATTGATCAAAACTGTTGTCACCCAAAGTTATGTAGCAAAATCTTTATCAGGTTAGGAGTTACAAATTTTTAATTTTTGGAGTCGATAAATTTTGGAAAATTAGAAGAGTTTCAATTTTTTAAGTACGTTCCTGTTCAAAAAATTGGAGGAACTTACAGATACGTAACAAGACTGTGACAAGTCCAATTTGTATTACTAAAAAAAATATCAGGTCAGGAGTCACAAATTTTTGATTGAGCACGGACGTACTTTGAGAAATTAGAAATTTAATTTTTTTTAGTACGTTTCTGTGAGAATTTTGTAACTAAATTTCAGGAGCTTATAGATATTTATTAAAGCTATTACTATCCAAAGTTACGTCGTGAAATGCTTATCAGGTCAGGATTTACAAATTTTTTACTTTTGGATTTGATAAATTTTAGCAAGTTAAAAGTTTTTCAATTTTTTTAAACGCATTTTTGTATTTTTTTAAAGAAATTATAGGAGTTTGCAGATATGTATTAAAGCTATTATGAACCCAAGTTGTATTAGCAAAAAATTATCAGGTCAGGAGTTACAAAATTTTGATTGAGCACGGACGTACTTTGAGAAATTAGAAATTTAATTTTTTTTAGTACGTTTCTGTGAGAATTTTGTAACTAAATTTCAGGAACTAATAGACGTTGATCAAAACGATTATAACCCGAATTTACGTAACAAATTATTTATCAAGTCGGGAGTTACAGATTTTTGATTTTTGAATTTGATAAATTTTGGAGGATCAGAATTGTATCGTTTTTTTTTAATACGTCCCTTAATTTTTTTAAAGAAAATGCAAGAATTTACAGATATGTACTAAAGCTATTAAAAGCCCAAGTTGTATTACTAAAAAATCATCAGGTCAGGAGTTACAAATTTTTGAATTGGGCATGGGCACATTTCGAGAAATTAGATGTTTAATTTTTTTTGTACGTTCCTGTAGGAATTTTGTAACTAAATTTCAAGAATTAATAAACATTGATCAAAACTGTTTTAACCCAAAGTTACGTAGCAAAATCTTTATCAGGTTAGGAGTTACAAATTTTTCATTTTTGGAGTCGATAAATTTTGGAAAATTAGAAGAGTTTCAATTTTTTTTAAATACGTTCTTGTAATTTTTTTAAAAGAAATTGCAAGAGTTTACAGGTACGTATCAAAGCTATTACAAGTCTAAGTTGTATTGCCAAAAAATTATCAGGTCAGGAGTTACAAATTTTTGAATTTGATAAATTTTATAAAATTAAACGTGTATCAATTTTTTAAGTACGTCCCTATTCAAAAAATTGGAGGAACTTACAGATACGTAACAAGACTGTGATAAGTCCAATTTGTATTACTAAAAAAATATCAGGTCAGAAGTCACAAATTTTTGATATGAATTTGAAAATTTTCGGAAATTAGTTGTTTCAATTATTTTTTTTTAAATTCATACGATTCTGTAAGAATTTTTTAATGAAATTTGAGGAGAAAATAGACATCCAAAATTGTATTTAAAAATGATTACCTCAGGAGTCTCTCTCATAACGTCCGCTTTGCTCATAATCAAATTTAATGTCTAATACTTTTGAATTAAAAGTAAAAAATAAAACGTTGTATGACGGGCATTAATTGATGTTTTTATCTTTCAGACGACTTGCCCTTGATTCATAATTAATTATTGAACCTGAGCAAATAAAAAACTGTAACTTTGTTTTGGTTATTTCATCAAGTCAGCAAGATACGGGTGCTCTCATTTTTTTCTCTTTGATTTCTGTGAGCTTTCATCTGAAATACCCACACAACAGACAGGTGTTTCCACTAACATCAATGTCAGCAACCTTTTCTTTGTTGCAACACTTTTATAATTATGTTTATATTCGAATGCTAGCTTATTTAAGTCGATTTCATATATCCAACAGGTGGTCCTTTATGGTAGTCATTTCTGCGGAAAAAAAATTGTTTTTATATTAGTACTAGAACAATTGTTCCGAAATTAAGTCAAGTTTACCCTCCAAGGCCATTGTCGCCTCCAATTACCGAAAAAATCCATTTAAAGTCCACTCCTGAACAATTACTATTCATTCCGCGTCGATATATAAATTTGATAGGCAGCTGTGCTGTGGAGTAATGTATGTGTGTCACCGCGTCCCCCAAAACCTAGGGCTTCCCCCAGCAGCTGTAGATTTCACCAGATATACTCCACAAAGCTTTCATTTTTTTCCGCCTCCCATATCAAAAATCGAAATGTTTCCATATCACGCTCAACTTGAAAACTCTTAATCAGGACCGAAACTCCATTCAAATGCAAATCGAAGTCATTGTATGGCAAGGTGTTGCGTGTGTTCCGCCCCTGTTTAACTATTCTTATTGGAGAGAAAGGGATTCTTGTTGGATTTGCAATCTGGTGGTTGGACCAGTTCAGCGCCCGATCAGGCAGATGCCGGTGGTGTTATGTACTTTTTATTTTTGGACCCGGTGCGTTGATTGAACCACCAGGTGTGCCGCTGCACATGCTATCCACGGACATTTAAATCCGACGCCATTTTTAAATGACTCAAACACGTGGACGCGTTGGGGGATAAAGCCTTTCGGAATTTTAAACGAACCACCCAACCATTCATTTACTGTTTCTAGTCATTAAGTCACAAAACACGAAAAAAATAAGACGTTGCTATAGCACTAACCAATCACAGCTTCTTATATAAACGCTGTGTTATTTGTAAATTATCCTTTCTTGTTTGTCTTTTGTGCGTCTTTCACCTTTCTTGAGGTATCTTAACCTACCCCAAGTCGGGTCCAGCCGGCGAGACGCCAGATGCGTCCTGGAAGGTGTTCCTTGGGGTCGCGTGCCCCAGCGTCACCCATCTTAAGTCACAATACCAAATCCCAGACGGTATTGTACTTTCCCAGGTCTCAGCATCTTAGCAGACGACACGAGCCCTGCCAGGTGTTATGCAAGTAGTTAGTAGGGAACCCCATGGTCTTATTGTTGGAGAAAAATAAGGACCATCAAGCAAAAAGTCCTTTGGTTCTTTTATAATGTGGTGCGCAAGACGACTAATCGAAGGGTGGCTAAGAAGAAAAAAATTCGGTTCGTTTACTACCCCTCCGGTCAGACTTGCTTTGTGGGGCGCGCTCTCTCTTTTGCTTCAAAGTTTTGATTATGATTGCGAGCTTTTGTCAAAGGACAGGATGGTTTTCTTTCGAGACGGCTTTTGGGGATGGGGGATGCAGACGCAAGAGCTGGTTTAGAAAAGTCTCTACCGTTAGGGGAAGGCGCGCTGTTGTAAGGCGTACCGTTATGTTTTCATATGAATTTTAATTAACTGAGATATTTATAATGATGATAACGGAAATTTACGATATAAGTTGCTCACTGATTGCCCATTTTTCAAAAAAAAAAAGATATCTAAAAAGCAAAATTTCTGGTCTTTCTTGTCATTATTGTTTACAAATTATTGTAATTTTTTTAAGTACCGCCCTGTACTAATTTTGTAACGAAATTTCAGCAACTAATAGACATTCTTTGAAACTATTATAATCCAAATTTACGTTACAAAAAATGATCAGGTCAGGAATTACAAATCTTTGACCCTTACATTTACCAAATTCTGGAAAATCAGAAGACACGAAGTTTTCTATTTTTTTAAGTGCATTCGTGCAAATTTTTGAAAAAATTATAGAAATTTACAGATACGTTTCAAGGCTATTTTAAGCCCAAGTTGTAATAACAAAAAATATCAGACCAGGAGTCAGAAAATTTTTGATTTTTGCATTCTACACATTTTGTGAAGTTAATAAATGTGTTTCAACATTTTTTTTAGTGCTGTCCTGTAAGAATTTTGTAACGAAATTTCAGGAGATAATAGACATTGATTGAAACTATTACAACCCAAATTTTTATTAGAAAAAAATTATCAGGTCAGGAATTACAATTTTTTAACTCTTAGATTTGCCAAATTTTAGTAAATTAGAAGATAAGAAGTGTTCCATATTTTAAGTACGTTCCTGCCAGATTTTTTTTTTAATTGTAGAAGTTTACAGATACGTATCAAGGCTATTTTAAGCACAAGTTTCATTACTAATAAAATATCAGGTCAGGGGTTAGAAAATTTTTGATTTTTGCAAAGGACTCATTTTGGTAAATTAATAAATGTGTTTCAACTCGTTTTTTAAATACGATCCTCCAGTAATTTTGTAAAGAAATTTCAGGAGCTAATAGGTGTTGATTAAAACTATTACGGCCCAAATTTACGTTACAAAAAAATTATCAGGTCAGGAATTACAAATTTTTAACTCTTGGATTTACCTAATTTAGGAAAAGTAGAAGACACGAAGTGTTCCATTTTTTTAGTGCGTTCCTGCAAGATTTTTTTTAAAAATTCTAGTAGTTTACAGATACGTATCAAAGCTATTTGAAGCCCAAATTGTATTATCAAAAAAAATCAGGTCAGGAAATTTTTAATTTTTGAGTAGGACGCATTTTGGGAAATTAATAAATGTATTTCAGCTCTTTTTTAAAGTACGATCCTGTAAGAATTTTGTAACGAAATTTCAGGAGATAATAGACATTGATTAAAACTATTACAGCCCAAATTTACGTTACAAAAAAAATATCAGGTCAGGAATTACAAATTTTTAACTCTTGGATTTACTTAATTTAGGAAAAGTAGAAGACACGAAGTGTTCCATTTTTTTAGTGCGTTCCTGCAAGATTTTTTTTAAAAATTCTAGTAGTTTACAGATACGTATCAAAGCTATTTGAAGCCTAAATTGTATTATCAAAAAAAATCAGGTCAGGTTAGGAAATTTTTGATTTTTGAGTAGGACGCATTTTGGGAAATTAATAAATGTATTTCAGCTCTTTTTTAAAGTACGATCCTGTAAGAATTTTGTAACGAAATTTCAGGAGGTAATAGACATTGATTAAAACTATTATGATTCAAATTTACATTACAAAAAAATGATCAGGTCAGGAATTACAAATCTTTGACTCTTACATTTACCAAATTCTGGAAAATCAGAAGACAGGAAGTTTTTTATTTTTTTTAAGTGTGTTCCTGCAAAATTTTTGAAAAAAATTAGAGGCATTTACAGATACGTTTCAAGGCTATTTTAAACCCAAGTTTTAATAACAAAAAAATATCAGGCCAGGAGTCAGAAAATTTGTGATTTTTGCATTCTACACATTTTGTGAAGTTAATAAATGTGCTTCAACATTTTTTTTAGTACTGCCCTGTAAGAATTTTGTAACGAAATTTTAGGAGGTAATAGACATTGATTAAAACTATTACAACCCAAATTTTTATTACAAAAAATTTATCAGGTCAGGAATTACAAATTTTTAATCCTTGGACTTGGCAAATGTGTCCCAATTTTACTAAATTTTGAATAATGAAGTAAATTCATTGGTATGTGGTCGCTGGTATAATAGAAAAGTCTCATTTTTTATTTTTTTTTATTCCTAAAATTAGTTTCTTAGGAAGACATATCATAAAATCTCGTTCAGACTATCACACGATCGCTTCATGATCGAACCGAGTTTTTGCTAAACTTCTGAGAAATCGTTTCAAGTAAAGTTCGTCAAACCTGACCGGTTGTTTCCTGCAAGCCCATCAAAGGTCCCTTTTTAACACTGAAAGTCAATCTAATTTCCCAAATGGATAAAATAATTGCTGAAAGCCAGATGGAATTGTAGTGATATTTGGGTATATCGGCACGAATGTTGTCTTTTCGCTTGACTAATTCGGGAAGTGGGTTGTGTTTTATTGCCGCTTTTGGTGTAAAGTTATCTACACTCAATATTAATCAGGTGGGGTGACGCGAGGTGAACTCCGGGCACCACCCCAAAACCCTCCGGATCCAGATGTCTGATCCGGTCATACAAGCAGCTGGACACTGCCCTTGCCCCGGAACTGGACATCTAATCGACAAAACCACAAGCGTTTTTCCAAATTTTTACACAAAAATTCAAAAAACATATCTACGCATTCTCAGAAAAATCTCACAAAATCCAGTGCACAATCTTCTGTTCCTAAAATAATTTACATTAATAAAACAAAATAGATGTGTGCACTATTAATAGTGAAGTATTACCAAAAAAAAATTAAAATTGGCCGGTATTATATAAGTGAAAAAATTCAAATTGTGTTAATCTATGGATCAAAAAAAAAGTGAGAAGAAAATTTCGTTAGGCAGGTGCGACAAGACGTTCAACCGAAGCTTATTTTAGGGAAAAGGGGGACGAAATTCGGCAACAATAGAAAATTCAGACCCGCACCGTTACAATAAGAATTGCTTTAACAATAAAGCTAAGAAGGTTCACAGAATCGGCCAAAGCTAATACTGATCGTGATGTAACTTATTGGTTTGATTGTGTCAAAATTGACGATTGGAATTGATAAAGGCCGGCAGCTGCAATTTCTTTTGTTTGATAATGTCGCGTATTTACCTGTATTCAAGACACTGAAATATGTGTCTTGAAATCTGGTTTGTGAGACACAAAAGAATAGTTTTATGCAAAAATGTAAACATAAACTGTTGCCAAAAAAAATCAAAATTTAAAAAAAGCAGTCCCATATTTTATGAATAAAGCCTCATATCGTGTGACCCAAAGCTAATACACCTGGTTTGTTGTGTAGAAACATTTATTTAAGGATTAAGTAACACGCAGAAAAATTCTTGTTACAACATGTGTGGAATGAAAAAGTAATCGGAACTTATCATTACATGAATATGCCATTCAAATTCTGTAAATATTTACCAATTTGCTAATATCTCAACATTAAATCAGACAAAATTTTTGTGAGAAACATTGATTCAATATAGTGGGTGACTATCAAAATATTCTTGAAACTATAGTGTGACTTTAATCACATGCAACTCTCAGAGAAACATAACCTAATAATTGTTCTTAGCTTATTTTTAACTACACGTATTCTTTATTTCGTTTTATTCATTGTTTTTCAAGCTCCTTTATAATGTTTTTGATTTTTCTAGAATTCTTCTTTCCTCATTTCTCTTTTTACGTTTCTCTACAAAATTTTTGGTTCTTCTAGGAATCCTCAGTTCAAATTTCTCTTCTGACTTCTTACATCTTTCAACTTCTTCTACAATCTCCTGTTGCTACTTTTTTACCAATCGTTGCTTCGCAATTTTTTCTAGAATCAGTCTCCTCTTGTTGTTTCTTTTTCCAGAATTTTCCAGTTCTTTTCTACTAATTATTGTCTTTTAAATTCTTCTTCTTCCAGAAGCCGTTTTTTGAATTCATCTAGGATTTTCTTTCTTTCCCGTGGAATTTACTTCCTTTTTGTTGTTCCATTGGTCCCAGGGAAATAAATGGAAACGCTCTTCAAGCTTTTTTAGAATTATCTTTTATTCTTCTAGAATTCTTGTTTACTCATCTCTTTTTTTTACGCTTCTCTACAAAATCTTTTGTTCTTCTACGAATTCTCAACTCAAAATTCTCTTCTGTCATCTTTTAAGCTTTTCTTTTGTTTTTTTAGAATATTTTTCACTCAATCAACATCTTTTATCTTCTTTTATAATTTCCTGTTGTTTCACCAATCGTCGTTTCGCAATTCTGTCTAGAATCTCCCTTAGCTGCTTTTTCTTCCAGTTGTTGTTTCTCAAATTGTCCTTGTTTTTTCAGAAAACGCTTTTTGAACTTTTCTTTTTTATTTCCTCTTCTTTTTGTTCTATCCTTCTTGTTGGTCCTAGGAGTCCTTCCCAATTCGGTATTTCTTAAGATTTAGTCTTGGGTTTTTAAACGAATAATTTAATTAAATAACACACTTTTATCGCTTTGATTACTCGACAAAGATCTACTCGCTGTTCCTCGCTACGTTGTACCGCTATCAACGATCTTTTTCACAAAGCACAAATATGTCCCTGGGATAGTTTTTTGCAGTTTTAATTAGAAACTTTAAATGAGACACTATTAATACTGCTTTGCTCTTTCTTAATAAGAATTTTTTTATCTTGTTTTCCTAAGAAAAGGAACTAAAACGAAACGAGAAGTAGCGTGATCAATCACGGCAATTTCGGGTTTCTAAGACCCAAACTTTTAGAGATAAAAATTTCGCTTTGTGCAACAACATAAAGTTAATTAAAATGTTCCTCAAAAAAAAACCAGGTGATTATAATTTTTGCTTAATTAAATAAACAAAATAGAAAACTGCGCCTTAGGCTAGACCTAGTACGTTTTAGGCCACCTGTACTTTTCAACCTCTTTTTTAAAATAATAAAGTATCAATAAATGTCTTAGAATCATGTTACATTTGTAACATCCGGTATGCACATCGTGACCCAAAAAATCCGATGTTACTAGAACCATAAAGAAGGGTAACATCCTGCAAGATTTTGAAACCCATATTCAATGAAAATTTAACTATAAGCTTCACCCCTGAGGGTGAAAGTTCCTTTGATATTTATATGAGCCGGTAGAAAAAAAATCTGGGATAAAAACAACCCTATTGGTTTCAATGTAAAGCCCGGATCGTAATAAGGGTGTCTGTGCTAAATCTTAATTACACAACAGTCGAAAGATTAAGACTCAAGGCTAAATAAATCTATTGTGGGGTAAAAATAGTCTACCTGGTCTTTTGTCCCCCAAAAATCAGGGTTCTCTTTGTCCGAATTTGGCGAGTTTCGTGTGAAAACTGAATGTTTTGATTAAAAACTAGCGTCGTCCAGGTCGTCGAAAGTTCATGTCAGAGGGTAATTAGATCGAGGCAGGTGGTAGACATAAGGCAGGTAGTATTACGTCCGTTTTGTAGTATGCACCTTGCGTCGCGAGATACTCATTAAGTCGCTACGTTTAAATCTCCTACGATGCACAGATGCCGGCCAACAGCCTCGAAGGACCACTCTTTAAGTTTTTTTTTTGAAGTTGTGACGCAATGGAAGGAGTTGACGCGTGCATACCGGTCTAGCCAACTGTTGCTCTTCATTCTAATTAATTGAATGTCTTGTAGAAACCGAAAACCGATCTGTTGTAAGCAAGTGCATCAAGCGTAACCATCAACGAACGCCGCGTGTCTTGGACGCGTGCGTCTTCAGCATATGTGACCTAATTTGGGATAGTTTTTTAAAATAAGTCGGGAATCACTAACTTCAACACAAATTTTTTGACAAGGTTTGGACGAACTCTGCACGTTTTCTGCCTTCTGACCGAAATTTTTATTATTCTTGGGGGTTTTGCTGGCGATAACACATTTGTTTCACTTAGTTTTCTTATTTTTAGCAGCTTGGTGTTTATTTTTGTAAAAATGGGTGAAAAAAAAACTTTGTTCCCACTCAGGTTCGAACCGAGGTTTTTTGAGTTTAGAAATTTGTTTTTTTGTATTTATGACGTTTCTAATGGTCATTGCTGTCTTAATTATTCTTATATTTTCGAAATATTATTTTTTGGAACAGAAACAGACTCCTAAGTGAACATTGAAGAGTGAAATCGTAAATAATTAAAGAAAAAAAAATTTGCAAATTGTCATTTCTATTTTCTGTTGACTTTGATAACAACTTATCACTAATTAATGTTATTTATTGTTACTGTTTTTATTATTTCTTGTATATTTATTCCAAAAATATTTAAAAAAAAAGCTTGGCCCCACTCAGGTTCGAACCGAGGTTTTTTGAGTTAAGAAATTTGTTTTTTTTATTTATGACGTTTCTAATGGTCAATGCTGTCTTAATTATTTTTATATTTTCGAAATATTATTTTTTGGAACAGAAACAGACTCCTAAGTGAACATTGAAGAGTGAAATCGTAAATAATTAAAGAAAAAAAATCAATTTTCATTATTATTTTATTATTATGTTTTTAGCAACAATTTATTACTAATTAATGTTATTTTTGTTACTATTTTTATTATTTCTTGTGTATTTATTCAAAAAATAGTAAAAAAAAAAACTTGACCTGACTCAGATTCGAACCGAGGTTTTTTGAGTTAACAAATTTGTTTTTTATTTATTTATTACGTTTTTAATGGTCATTGTTGTCTTAATTATTCTTATATTTTCGAAATATTGTTTCTTACAACGCCAACAGACTCCAAAAATATAAAAAAAAGTTGGTCTAACCGGGTTTCGATCTCAGATTTTTTGAGTTTGCAAAATTAATTTGTTAAATTTAAGAGATTTATATATTTTTTATTACTATGCTTCAAACTAACACAAAAAGTGCCGTATTTTTTTATTATTAAAAAAATGTTTGTCTAAGATTCAGTCCCTGTCTTTTTGGGTTGTGAAATGAGTTTTTGTATTTTTGGTTTATAACAGTTGTGTCAATTATTATTGCATTAACTGTTGGTATCGTTGCCTCAACGCGGGTCTTAACGAGGCTTGAAGAGTTCAACTCGTACGTAAACAAGGAAGAAATTCCCATTATTAGGGATGAACCTTTGAAGTAGGTAGAAAAAAATTGCTTCACCACCTGCTCCTCACTGTACTATCGACATTTTTCTACCTTTACCTTGGCATATGTTTCTAGTTTCTTAACCTCGCGTGTTTTTATACCAAGGGGAAGAGAAACGAAGGAAACTGTTCGTAGTAAAATTAATAAAACATAAAGATAGGGGGCGAGTAAGGGACAACGACATCGCCGAAGTGACACCTGGAATATAAGACGCGACCGATTAACGAACGATATCAGACATAAAAAATGTTTTTCATATCAAAGGACCCTTCCGAAAGTGTGTGACGAAACACCGAAAAAAAATTATATAAGAGGGTCAATTTTTTTTTGTTCCAGAACCGTCTTTCGTTCAGACTCCGCCGTCAGCAATCGCCGCCGCTTGTATCTGTTCAGCTGTAAGGGGGCTTAAATTAAATTCGTCAAATGCAGCAACACAAGACGTCTGTTCAATGATTGGTATCGAACCTGAAAGTTTGGAAGTTTTGGTAACAATCGTTGATAACACAGTTGATAAAGTAGTACCAAAAAACACCGGAAAAAAATACAAAAACAGTCGAGGATTACGAAAGCCCCCCTCAGTACGGCCAACCAGAAACACCAACCGAAGTTGAAAATATCTACTTTTAGAAATTTGTTGATTTTTTGTGTTGTTTAGATTTAATTTTATAAATTTGATGTTGAATAGCCAAAAAGACGGATCTAGTTTGGATTCCACCAACAATAGTAAAAGATGATCTCTTGTTTACCAGTAGTATTGAAAGATTATAGTTGTCTGATCTCAAATTCTCAACAAATACGAATTAATTTGGCAAGAAAAGAATTTGTGCCAAGTTAATTTTTTTGTTGATCACCCGGTAGTTTAGGTGTGCACTACTAGTTCTAATTGTATTATAAAACAGAGGGCACATCTCGTATCTTTAAGAACTCTTCTGTGATTCCATCAAACCACAAAAATTCATTTAAATTACTGGTATTTCATTTATTTATTTTAAAAATTGTTTTTTTTTTGGACATGACATTTTGGTTATTGGTTTGTTATCTAGTCTTTAGTTTTGTATTTGCTTTAGTTAATTTTTTTCTCATATTTATAGTAGTTTAATATACTCAAATAGCATTTATACTTTTTTTTTTCACATGTACTATGTATTTATTTTTATAATCTTAATAACTTATTATATAAGACCAAAGTTTTTTTTTTGAGTACTTAAAGTGTTCAATATTTTTTTTTTATATGTAACTATTTAAATAAATCATTTTTATAAAATGTACTAGAGTTGTGAATAAGTTTTTCTATTAAAACAGAATATAAAAAAGTGTTTTATTAATAGAAAAAAATACGAAAAATAAATTAAACAAGTTTTGTTGGTTGGAAATGTTGGTAATAGCTGCGAGTATAGTCAACCATTAAATCAGCTTGACATTCAGGTAAATCCCCAATATGCATACCTGGTGAACCCCCATATCTTGTAAAAGGTGGCACTACAGTTTCAGGTGCTAAAACAGTATTATCCTCAATTACACAACAGTCTTTTAAAATACATCTTCGCCCCTGAAAAACAGAATTAAATACAGAAAAACCCCACTTTAAAAAGGCCTTACTATAACACAGTTTTTGCCTATGTATACATAAGATCCTACAACAGCAGCACTAACAACTGATCTCTCTCCCACAAAAACATGATCTCCCATTGATAAAGGGAAAAAAGCGACTCTAAAACAACCCCAAATTGCCTTACTTGTCGAAAAACAGTTTTTATCTACCCTTTACTAAATTTCTTATATGGGGGGCCTCACAACGGCTTCTTTACTAATAATACAGTAACGTCCAGTCCTAACATTTGCTAAATCACCCCGAATTATAGCTTCAGACTGGACAATTACTTTTCCTTGTAAAATAATATTCTGGGAGCCACATAAGACAGTCTGACGACAAACTTATTACCAGACGCCTAAAATTACATTTTATTTAAAGATTAGAGAATTAATTACTTACAGTTTCGACGTAATCTAATTTATTGTAGTTTATTTCACGTAATTCCATTATAAAAACTATTTTTTCTGAAGTGACACAAAAATCAGGTTCTAACCTCACTTTTTGGAACATGTCAAAATTGACAGGTGACGTATCCTAGCGGCGCCAAATTCAAAATTTTTAGGTTAAGGATAAATTAAAGCTCCTTCTACTCAAAAAACTTTATTCTTTTAAGCTTGATTTGCGTCCACATTTTCTGTCTGCAACCCCTTGAAAGTCGCAACAGGGACATACGTTACTAAAGTAAAAAGTTTGTTAACTGAATCTTCATCGTCATTTCGTCGGCGAGACAATCGGACGCGAACCCGGAAAGGAACATTCCTGATCCCCTTCGACCACAATTGTTTGTTTAAACGGGTGTCAATCCTGACATCAGGTGTCCCCATTTGGAGTTCGGCAAATTTCCTTATTTCTTTAATTGCGCGAGGGGCGCGTTTCTTAAAACTAATTCCATGGAGTCTTTTGTGGAGGTTTACTGTGTATTCGCGGGTTACCACCTCGTTAATAGCGGATTTTCGGCTTTTTTCACCCTTGAGCTTGGCCATTGTGCCTGAAATTAAACATAACCTATAAAAAACATTTCACACACAAGAAAAGAGTAAATTGACGCGGAAATATAATTAGAGTGTTCTGTAAAGTGTGTTTTCAATGAAAAAGGCTTATTTTGAAGCTTATATAAACGGATGATTGAAGATATTTGAAAATATATTAAAAACAATCCATACCTTTGACGTCTGTCAACACGAAGAAATTTTTTTGACAGCAACAGTAGCGACAATGTCGTCAATGTATCAAAACAAGTCGGTAAAGGAGGAATCTGTAGTGTTTGTCTTAGAAAAGTGTGACTACTGTCCTATAGATGGCACAGTAGCTAGTAATTTATTAAATTAATACAAATTAATAATTAATTAATTTATTAACGTTTTTTTTGTTTCAGTTATCATTAAAAACATATATTTAATTTCAGTTTTTTCGCATTCGATTCTTCAATTTTTGAGTTACCAAATATTGATTTATGTCTCATCTAATGCTTAATATTAATAAATTGTGGTTTTAATTGTTTGTAATTGTTAAAATATTGTTATATTTAATTAAAAAACGTCTTTAATTAGATATTAAACATTTTAAAAAATAAATTGAAAACAAAGAAAAAATTCTAATTTAAATTAAGATGATAAAAGGGAAATCTGTAACTGTGTTTTAAAGAGTTCAGTTTGTGTTTCATAGATGGCATATTAAAAAATAACCAAAATTAATTTAAATTAATTAAATAATTAATTAATTAACGTTTTTATTTGTTTCATTTAATTTTGGCTTTAGTTTACTAAAATATAGAGTAAAATTTAGAAAAAAATGTAAAAATACAGGGTAGCTCTGAGGTTTAGTCAAAAAAAATTTTTTTTTGAAAATTTGAGAAAATCTTTGTATTAAAGAGATGTAAAATTTCTTATTTAAATTAGATTTAAAAATTTAGTAAATTTCGCTTAAAATCCAGCCATTTCTCGTCGCACATGTCGTCCCAGTTGAAATTTGGCCGACCAAAAATCGAAGATGGTTTTATCTGAGCGTTCCAAAAATACCATTCCAGCCGTCATGAATTAGCCTAATCCATGGAGCAAAATGCTTTTATTTGAGTTTTTGGTGCGCATTTAATCTGGGCGCCGTTCCTGCTAATCCCTGTGTGAGGGGGGCTATTCGCGGGTAATGGTGGAAGGCTGGGTCTGGTAGATGATGGTGTCTGGTGCGTGAGTAAACAAGCCGAGGCATCGAAGTAGGGTTATATGGAGGCCAATGCTCTGCCGAATGCAACGCGGTCGCGACTGTTGAAGGACAAGGGTCTAAATTCAATGACCTAACTTTAGAGGACCTTTAGAGGACATGCAATGCGTATGCAAGCCGCGGCGGTTTCGGGGAGACGCGGGGACTTCACGCAACCGGGGCCAGATGCCGGTACATTCAATCTAGAAATTATCTATCTACGAATAAAAAAAGCATCGGGACCTTGAAAGCTAGTTTTTACAGTTTTAGAACGAGAGGATTTCATTCTAGGACAAGGGAGAAATTATTACAAAAATCGACAAAATCATTAAAGATTTTTAGTTGAGGTCGTATAGGCTAATTTCAACTTGAGATACTACCGGTAGTAGCGCAAATTTTAATACTTCTTATTAGCAACAACCAATAACAACACTGAAATCTCTTAATTTTTAATGAAAACGAAGATACTACCGCTATTATCTCAACTTGAAATTAGCCCATTACACATTATCGTTGCTAAAATTTTTAAAAACTTACTCTCATATCTGCAACCTCTTTTACTGTATAGAGGTAATGAAGTAATTTTTCTCCACTAATTCTGTCTTTTGCTTTTTTTGCTTTGTCCTTTCATTTTTTTTGTTCTATTTTTTTTACTCTGTTTTTTTCTTCCTTTTTTGTGTTTCTTCTTTTTATAGTCGTTTATTTAAACTATGTGACAGACCTACCTTAACCTTGTTGAATTTATTGTAGAACATTTAAATCTTTTTTTATATTGTCACTTTTTATTTCAAATATCATTTTGCAGTTCTATTTTTTTCTTTTATTCTCTTTCGTATTTTTTTGTTTCCTAATTTGTATGTTCTAATGCTTGTATATTCTATTTTCTTCTCGTCTTCTATTACTTTTTCTTGTGTTGTTTTATTCTTAACTGTTATCGCCATCAGAAAATGATAGTTACTTTTCTGTCACATTTTTCTTAACGCATATATTCTTAATTCTCTTTAGTATTTGAGTATTTTTTTCTAATAGTAATAGGTCGAAAAACAAGTCTTAAAATGTGTCTTTTAAGGATCAAACTGTAGATATTACAAACATTTTTTTTTAGATTATGCTACTTAATGTTTTCTATATAAAATAAAAAAATCACAAAACGGACAACAAATTTTATATATTATTTTTATATATTTTTATTTTATAAAAATTGGCAGTTATAAAAGGCATTTTATACAAGTCAGAATCTACAGGTGACATTTACTATTTTTTTTTTAAACAGAAGCTGTAGGTGACATTTTATAAAAACTAGAAGTCACCTAAATGACAATTTATAAAAATCGTGATTAAAAATTGCCTGTTTGTAAAGAAAACTATATTAAAAATTTCAGACAACATTTTATAAAAATTGGAATAAACGGGAAGCATTTTATAGCTTTTCTTTTTAAAACTAGAAGCTATAGATCAAATTTTATGAAAACTAGAAGGCGTAGACAACAATTTATGAAAATAGAAACTACAAGAGGCATTTTAATGTATTAAAAACTGTAGACCACATCCTATAGAAAGTGGCTGTTACAAGAGGCATTTTATTTATAGTTTTCATTTTTCAAAACCATCAAAATTAAATTTGCAATAGCAATTTTATAACAACTGCTATAAAAGTAACTTTTTGTAAAAAAAATAGATTAGAAATTGTAAAGCTCTCTATAAATATTACAAAAGGCATTTTATAAAAAACGGAATCAAAAGGAGACATTTGGTTTATAGCTTTTCTTTATTAAAACTAGAAAACATAGGCTAAATTTTACAAAAATTGAAAGTTCTATGCGACAATTAATTGTAAAAGGCATTTTATAAAAATCTCAACAAAAATTCCTTTTTTGTGCCGAAATATATTAAAAATTCTAAAAATTAAAAACTGGGAGCCACACGAGCAACAATTTATATGTAAAAGCGGAAAATACAAAAGGCATTTTATAAAAACTAAAAGCCAGAGAAAACAATTTATAAAAATAAAATCTGCAATGGGCATTTTTGTAATGAAATGCCTTCTTTCATCAACTGGCTGCCTCTTATATATGTATTTATAAATTAGTGAGTTTCTCAAAGAGACATATCCTAATGGGTCTGAGGTACTCCTTTTGTAACTCTCTTATATAAATAAATAAAATAGTCAGTAAGTTATCAATTTAATTCGTGAGACAGTCAGAGAAAACAGCTTGAAGCGGCAGATAAAAAATGCGTTATTACTAGTTGTTAATAGTTGAATGGTATAAAAATTCAAAACTAGGGAATAAGGGTGTAAAAGTCGCCTCCCAGCCATCAAAAACGCTAATTTACAACCCATTTAACGCAATACGGGCAGATAATGGACCTCATGAGCAGTTTACTGAATGACGCATCCGCTTTTTACTCCATATGTTGCACACGATTGAGCAAATCTAATGCAATTTGATATCCAATTACATCTCGATGGGACTCGGACGCCTATCTCATTGATTGGGGTATAATACACCCTCATATAACCAAAAACTACCAACATTTTTTTATTGTTATTGACTCGTGTCAAAAAATACCGACCCACATCTAATTTTGGCCAAACCGAAATTTGCATATTTCGTAAGAATGGAGTACTCAAGATGTTATCGATATAAAGTGGCACGAAAAGTGAATGGAAAATTCACTAAATGAAAGAAAAAGTTGATGCTATCACAGCTAATTAACTAGTATAGGTTTATCAGCGAAATAAAAGCGTTTTGTGATTTTTAAGACCAGCCAGTGGCCCAGTGGCGTCCGTTTTTCTCTTGGTCTAGGCCAAGGCAGCGTCTGGTGTGGAGGGGACACATCCTCTTAATTCATAACTTTTGAAGATCTTCCGGTTGTGAACCTCTTCTGAAAGTCAAATGAAGTCGCGGTGTCTTTGTTACCCTACGTGAGATTTAGTAAAATTGTCTGGTGGTTGGTAGTCTGCGTTCTCTTTCAATTACCCTCCAGACGTATTAAAATAATTTGGCTTATCTAGGCAACAAGGGCGAAGGTCAGGTCACCCTCTATCCCGCATGATTAGTAAAAAACGCTTGTGGGTTGGAGGAGACGGTGAAAGTCCCAAGTAAATTGTGAAACTATTGCCAACATTCGAGGCCAAAAAACGCTGGTCTTAATTAGAGAATTATGTAAATTCTAACTTGAAAATACACGATTATGTGTTAAATTTTCGTTAGGTTAACACAAGTTTAGTTTGCTGAGGCCAATAACCTTGTCTAATTCATGTGCATTGGCACCATCTTCTTTTAAACAAACCGAAAAAAATTAGATAAATATTTAAAAATCGAAGTTTTATACAAACGATAAATTCCACGACGAAATCAAACAAAACAATTAAATTTGATACATTTATCATCGATACGGAAGTGCATCTTCTAAAAATAATTCATTCAGGTTCAGCCAAATGGGTCCAATGAACTTTTCGCGAAGATATTTTCTGATTACATAAACAACTTTCTAACACTGTACTCATGCTAATTCAAAATCAAACATTTCAATTTCCTAACTGCTCATTATGAGACACTTTTTAGGACACAAGAGATATTTGGAAATTTGAATTTTTCTTAAATAAACAGCGATTTCACGAACTCGTTTACAACACGTAGCTTTCAACACCAAAATCTTTGCTAAACACATTTTTTTTGTCTACTTTTAAAGAAAATTAATCATGGCGACTTGCAAAATGGGACAGAAAGTGTCATTTTTGTTCATTGTCTATTAGATTTTAATGAAGGAAAGCGAAAAACAGTACGTTATATAAGCAGAAAGGCATTACCAGTTCTTAGTTTTATTGAATGCCCTTGTTATAGTTTAGTTTTAATGTCTTGATTGTCTAATTGGCTTTACAGTCCTACGTATTTGGAAGTATATATACCACTTTTATAAAATCCTTTTAATTTAACAAAAAAAAAATCTTCTCCAATCTTCTTCTAGCACACGTAATTTCTTTCATTCATTCTTTCTCTTCTCCATTTTCGTTTAGAACTTTTATTCTTTTATACTCGCACATTCTTAACTAGGGCTGGGAAAAGTATCGATACTTACAGAAGGTATCGATACCTGCTTAGGTATCGTACACCGATACCGACTGCAATCAGGTACCAAAGTACTGCAATCAGGTACTTCGATACCTGCAATACCTTGATAAAGGGTGGCTATAAATGAATATCCTATTAAGAGCGCTTTGGATGTTGGAAACACAAGCTATTTTGATGAAAACAAACAAATTCACAAGCTATTTGATGCGATAGTTATTTATCGACACCCGATACTTCCGATAGCTCGATACTTCCGATACTTCGATACCTCCAATATCTCGATACCGCGATACCTCGATACTTCCCCATACCTCGATACCGCGATACCTCCGATACCTCGATACTTCCCGATACCTCGATACTTCCGATACCTCGATACTTACGATACTTTGCAGGTATCGATACCCGATACCTAAAAACAGATATCGCCCAGCTCTATTCTTAACTCTACACACTCTGACAAACAATGCTCTATCGTCTTCCTTTCTTCTCTACATAATTTACACATTCTTTCCCAATCTTCTCTTCAAAATTTATTTTCCCTTTCTTCATTTCTACATCTGTATCTTGCAACCATTTTTTTTATTTTTATTTTATCTAGATATTTTGGCAGTTTGGTGGTAACAATCAAGGCATATTTTAAATTGTACATTGATTCTTTTATACTCGCAATTCTTTCCTGTTTATCTATGACAGCATTTCCTTGTTTTACTTCTTCTTTTATTGTTCTTCTCCCTTCTCTCATTTTTTCAATATCTGCACACACATACCCCTTTTTCTCATAGTAGTCATCTCGTTCTATCCACCTAATATTACCAGTTGTTCTTTTAATTTCTGCCCAGCACTGTTGTAGTATTCCGCATTCATGTCGCAATCTTAGATTTTCCTCGAATCTCACCGCTCTTTTTCCTGTTTCCACTCTCAACTTTTTTCTTTTACTTTCTTCTCTTACTATGTACCCTGGCGTTTGTTTATTTAATCCTAACACCTATTTTGTATACTTTTTTTGCACACGCTCAATTTCTTCTTATTCCTTCTATCTTCATACTTCTGCTTTATACATTACAATACTTTTCACCAAACTGTCAAACATTATCATTCTTTTTTAAAAATTTTCACAAAATTTACGTTCTCTTAAACTCTTGACATTTCCCATTACTTTGTTTGCTTTTTTGACTACTTTCCTTATTTGTCCTTTGCCTGTCATACTACTTATTTACTACATATCCCAAATATTTCATTTCTTTCACTTGTTTTATATTTTTAACTTCTCATTTTCATTCATCTTCTTTTTCGATTATTACTTTCTTTCCAAACACCATTATTTTTGTTTTCTCTAGATTAACTTGTAGTTTTTTGTTTCTTACATATCTTTCTATAACTTTTATCATTTTTTTCATTTCACTCTTGTTCTTTGCTACAATTACTAAATCATCTGCAAACGCCAGGGACCACACTTTCTCTCTGCCTACAACTATCTCTCCTACTTGCGCTCTACTTAAAACTTCATCTACATTCTCCCATATATGCTAAGAATAATGCAGGACTTAATGGACACCCATGTCTTACACCTTTATTTGTCCAAAAACATTTACTTCTTCGCCCACTTTTACTTCGTTAATAGTTTCCTCGTAAATTTCCTCCATCTTGCTTACCAACCACTTACACACCCCTTTTTCCCTATCCACACTGTCAAAAGCTTTTTTGAAGTCCATGAACAATGCATACATACGTCCTCCCGCTTTGTCTATTTTTTTCTTCGCCAGTTGTTTCAAAATGTACACATTGTAATATACACTCAGATATCAAAATCAGCTTCAGGCTGTTAAAATACCTCTTTTCTGTTCTTTGGACGTAATAAATTATTGTATTACCGAAACTTTTTTTGTGGGGTATATAGCTCAGTGCCCTAGCCTTTCCACAAGAATTTTCAGTACTCTAGCCTTTCTGAAAGAATTTTATTTTGATTTTTAGTTTTAAATAAATAAAGTATTGTCTAAATCATAGCTTCTACAATTTTTAAAAAACGTTTATAAAACGTAAAAAGTTGTGTTTAATAGAAACTTTCTACAAGTGCAAGAGATCTTCGGAATGAATATTCTACAATAGATAGAAAAAAAGAGTAAAGAGCAACAATAATAGTCAAAGAAAAAAATTAGCAACTTGCGAACAAATAAAATCACTAACTTGAGACGATTAATCCTTTAGTTATTTTCTTCATCGCTAAAAAGGCCTTTTATTAATTATTTTGCAGGGCTCTGGATTGTTAGATACATAGTTTATATAAATATTTTAATAAATAAAATTATAATAACAAAATTTGTTTTGTTTTTGTGCATAAAAACAATAAGAAATGGTCTATTTCTATTGTATTTATGCAGTTTTCTTTTAAATCAAATTCTCTATTCTCTCTAGACTTGTATTTTTCTGTTTTTACATTTTTTTAACTTGTTTTTGTTGTTTTTTATATTTTACATAATCTATGTCTCTTTCTTTATTTTTACATATTGTGTCTTTATATTCTTTATGTTCTTGACAGTTATTATTTTAAATAATTGCCATGTTAAGTCGTCTAAAATTTATTATTCTTTTTTTAAATAACAACTATTTATTGTTAGTTTACTTAATATCAAATACTCTACTTTAAGAAAATTTCGTCATCAAATTAAAAACAATTTTTTTTATGCATATGACCCAAAAATTCTAATATTGTTGTTAAAACACACTGTCTCGTGGTTCTTACTACAAAAATAATTTTCTCCAAAAAATAAAAATGTATGAAAATAAAATTAATTGTAAAATGTTTTGAATAAACATTATTTTTTTTAATACCATGACTGCGGTAATAACTCAATTACCTGCAGTAGAATAGTAAAAGAATGTAAAGTCTTAATTAAGCACCGTCATCACGTCCTTCCACTTCCAGCTCAGGAATCTGCCACCGGTAATAACAACTATCTTCACCGTCCGATAATTTATTATATCTTCTACCAAGAACCCTTTCGGTGTAAAAAACCTCTATTCTGCACCCTTTCCTTCAAGGCCACTTCGCAATAAATTGTTAAAGGGTAGCAAGACGCCATAAAATATGCAATTTTTTTTATTGTCCCGGCGAATTTCTTTCAAGGCGAGTTTTTGTCGACGCAAGGGTTGTGGTTTGATGAGGGTGCGATTGCCCCCAATGACCATCTACAAATTGCATTTCTAACGGTATCTGAAAGCCAACATTGCAGAGTTATTTTGGGTGGGTCGTAAAAAAGGGTTCGCTCGAATTTCACACTGAGAGGGAGGTTTCTCAGAGGGTTTAAGTGCCTATTAAATCAGAAACTTTACAAAAATCATAATTTTTCTTAACTTACCTGAAATATTTCGTTCAGGAAATCGCTACACGCAAAAATAGATCTTATCGCAGTTAGGCATTTTTTATGAGGTTGGACATACGCGTGTATCCTATTTTTGGGTTGGTCATTCTCAGTCGATGGTTATTTTGCAACAGAACATCTTTTTTATAATTAATGGCATAACTATTTTTATATTTATGACAACACATGTATAACCTGCAGTTAAAAAATAATAACTATAAAACAACACTGATAGTGCATTTGGCAATTTTTTTTATCACCTGTTATAAATCTATTTTAATTTCTTGCATAAATTTGTTTAATTTAATTGATAAGTTGTGAAATTTACAAACAACAGATGTTTGAAAAACAATTTTTTTTCTAATTTTATTCATTGAAGTGAAAGAATTGCTAGTTATGAGTGTTTCTACAGGTGCAAGATGTTAAGAATGATAAGTCTCTGCAGGATCACAGTTTGGAAATTAGTTATTCTCTTTATAAAGCATGACTTGACTGAACTTAAACAATACAAATCTCTTCAGTGAAATTATCTAACGGTAATTGTGCAAGAGTTATTCTTGATCAATTTAATTCTTGAATAATGAAGGAAAAAACATTGTTAATTTGATTTTTGTTGAGTTCCAGACAAGGCGAAATACTATTTTTAGAATTTAAAACAACTTTTATATTATGGTTTTCTAAAATATGAGAAATAGAAAGAAAAGAGAATAAAAAATTAGAAAGATCTCAAAAAAAGAAAATAGAAATGTAGAATCACATCTGAATTTAATTTTTTATTATACAGATTTTTTATTTTCTGTTAAACTTTGTTGTCTTTAAAAAAGAACGGTTATTATAAAACAAATAGCAGTGAATTATCACTTTCCATAACTTAAATAGACTTTTCTATAAATTCAGAAAGAAATACTTTCTAAGTTTCAACATATTACATAATTTTCTTTCTATTGCATATAAATTTGATATAAAAAAACAAAGATGGGCACATTTTGATATTCTCTGAAATGTACAACATACGGAAATACGGTAAACATAGACAAAAGAAGTGAAACTACGAGAAATAAAACAAAAAATGGAAACAATAATTTAAAAACCAAATATTTAAATAAAAAATAATTTTATGACGAAGAGAATAATCTACAAATGTAAAGCAACAAAAACTATTATAAATAGAGTAAAAACTGGTTAGAGATGTACTTATCTCCTGAAGAAGCTGCGTACAATGATTGGCGAAACGTCCAGTACAAAATCTTCATTAAGAGGATTTAATACCGGAAAAAGAAATTTATAAACTGACTCTGACCGTGGAAAGCTCTTTTAACAATTTTGAAATTTTGAAAGAGAACAAATAGAAGGCCGAGTGGAAAAAATGGCTTAAAAAATACAAAGCAACAGAGACTAAGTAAATGTCTTGTACAATTTTTAATTTAATAACCAAAAAAAACAAATATTTTATTTCTCTTGCTGATTTCTATTTTTATAAATTGTTTGTTGTAGCCTACAATTTCGATTATATTTTTTTTAATATGGCAAAAATTGAAAGTTGCAAGAAACATTTTATATAATCAACAGACGCCACTATAAAAAGTGAAAACCGTAGGAGGAACTTTATAAAATTTGGAAGGCGTTAATTATATTTTTAATTAAATGTCGCATTAAAAAATAAAAATAAAAATGTCACAAAATTTGTAAAATGTTTCTTGTAGGTCCATTTATATAAATGTTGCCTGCGGTTCCTGCGGTTTATATAAATTGGTGTCGCCTTCAAAATGGCGATTTTTCAAAAATTTTTTGAGTCGACAGTATCTGAGCCTTCGCTACTGGACAGAACCCAAATTATCATTTCATTAAAACCATCCCGAATCTCTTGAAAACCTTGAATCTCCCTCCTCTTAATTGCGAGCTTTAAGCTTCTCTTAATTCCTGCTGCGAAAGTTCCCCATCTTATTTTCACACATAAATCTCATCTTTTGATAAAATATTTTCATCACTTGGTGTAAACAACCCTCTTTGGTAATTTGATAACGCTCAGACATCGTATGCATTTTTGTTTCGTGATTCGCTTCAGGCAGATGTTTTCTAGAAGATTAGTAATTTGAATTTGGTGGCCCCGAAAGTGCAGTGACCTCGGCGCAAGTAGGAACACATTGTGCTTCGCGCCTCCGCGACTTGCGACTCAAAAGCCAGCTTAGCAAGATTTTGGACAGGGTGGCCAAGGGGGCAGAGAGACGGAGGAAACAGCCAGCTATGTGTGACGGTGAAACCGAACGATGCATCCCACAAGGAGAAATCAAACATATACAAAATCTCAAGACAAAATAGACGATTTTTGACGCCAAAATTTGCAAAATATAGCTTTTTTGAAATACGTTTTGTCGACGAAAATATAGATTATTTCAAAATGATTATTCGAAATTTTTGAAAGAAAAATCTAATTAACAGAGACGTATTTTGGCGTCAAAATTTGCAAATTTTGAACTCAGTTTTAGTGTCGAAAATTGAAATTATTTCAAAAAACTCTAAGTTTGTTCCAGATTTCGGTTTCGTGCTAGTTATGACCTAATAAAGTCAACAAGAGTTACATTCCTCTTCTGTCAAAGCTGTTATTACATAAACTACTTCATGCTGAGCAAATCTTCCAACGTTTGTTTTTTCTATTGTTGTACAATTTCGTTTAAACATGTTATTAATGATACGCTGTCTATTAAATTAGATTAGTTGAGCTATTTATTATGCTTTCTACACATAAAATACTGTACTTTAAAAAAAATCTTGTCTTGTTATTGACCTATTGGTTTGGCTGATAGAAACGTGTTGTGAAATTTAAGGTAGGAAATTCCTGCATAAGATTGCAAAACAGTTTCGAAATCTAGCGATTAATAGCTTTGACTGCTTGAAATGAAAGATAATTTTTCTTTATAAATTAAAAATTTCCCAAAAATCTAATTAGATTTTGGTTTAACAAAGAGTAAATTGCATGACAAATTTTGAGTTTCTAATTTCATTTTTAGCTTGACAGTGAAAAACTGGCTGAAAGGTCGAAGGTAAAAAATAGAATTATTTTATTACCGTTTCAGCAATAACCAAATGAACTGTAAAACTGGCAGCCTCAAATTTGGCACTGCCCCACTCAGAATTAATTGCAAATCAAACATAAATTATATTTTTTGCATACTGTCATTTCTTGCTCTCTCTAAAGCAAAGGCATAAGCACAAAAAAATTCAAAAACTTTAAGAGTTGCATTATAAAATTCGAAATTAACAGCATTATTTTACGAATATAAAGATTGAATCCTGTAAGAGGCATTTTATAAAAATTGTAGCTATTAGACGTCGTTATAAAAATTCAAAGTTGCAGAGAGCATTTTCAGGCATTTTATAAACTTAGAAACTATAAAATGCATGTCTAAGAAGCGTAAAATTTTTACTAACTTCACAAACCTTACACAGGGAAGAGATAGGTAAATATTGGCAATAATTGTTCTATACTAGCAATTCTTCAAAACCTTTAAGATAGTTGGGGCATAAGATCATCAGCAGTACCTTGATCAAGGCATAAATAGCACATCTTGGTACTCTTCTTAAGAACTTTTGTGTTTTCTCTACTAAATGTTGCTGCTACTACTGCCAGCACTAAATGGTTTTATTGTAGTAACACTAACTCTCGCAGAATTCTGACAAAATAATCGTTAAAATGTTTCACCGTTAGTTTTGCTAATTTTGTTTGCGTAACTTATTTTTCAAAGATTATATTTGTGGACACGATTTAGAAAAGTTTTATCCGAACCACTGACTGTAAACTAATCAAAAAAATTAGAGACACGATCTGCAATAAAACTACTTTAAAAATTACTGAAAATAGAAAATTAGAGTAGTTGCTGTTGCTATTCGACATCGTTTTGTTGTTTTGGAAACAACGAGCTTCAAAAATTTCTTAATTCGTTTTACAGGTTATCATATCATTATGTGCTTACATTGGGTTTTGGGAGTAGATTTGCTGTATTTTATTCTTTTTATTATCGTATCACACTGATTCTGAAATTAGATAGATTTTGGATATTTGATTGTTGCAAAAATCTCGTTTGTTTGTACATTTTCTAGGAGAATCTTTAGCACTTTCTTCAAGATTTTAAAAGCCTTTTTTGTGTTCTGAACCTTTCTTGTTTTACATAATTGAATTTATATAAATAAAATACATTTAATAAATAAAAGGAAATGAAAAACAAAGTTCTGTAACCATTTTAGACACGAATCATATAAATCAGCCCTCCAAACACCCCAGAAATTGATTATAAAATTGGCAAAATCTATTTTAGTTTGAGTATTTTTGTTTGAAATGTTTTGTTTTGAGCACGAATCGATTCGGTTGTTGAAACCGTTCTAATTGTCAATCGTGTGCCTGCAATTTCGTAATATAAAATTTACGTGTTCGTTTAACCAGAGATAACGGTATTTTCGTGGAAAACACAATTCGTAAATATTTAACGAAATTAGGGCCCGAAAATGGTAGTCCATCGCCTGATTTCCTTCGCGGAATCTTCCATAAATTATTACCTTTATAATTGATCGCTTTTTATTCAATTCCATTGCAAAGCCGCAATTACACCCTCTTGTCAATCCCTGCATTTAAAAAAAACCTTCTCCCACAAAAACTAATCATCCAAGACATATGGTAAATTTAAGATGTGGGGCGGTTTGCAGGTGCCCCTTTTTCCCATGCATCTCTTAACCCTTTCGTGGCCTAGTTCTTTAATGAGGCAGGAAGAAAAGGGTTTGCACAGATTGCCTAATCTTGATCAAAGGGTTTTTCTAAAAGGTTCAGGTAAGCGCTGATGTTAATTGGGGCGAAACTATTCGCCGGAATTTACAGTTAGGCTCGAAACTGTTTTTGATTAAAGAGTTAATTGGCGAAGTATTGTTTTGAAGGATAGCAAAGTGGGCGGAAATTACTACATGGCTGAAACAGATGGGGGTCTGATTGTGGGAATCACAAAAAAATTTGATGGCATTGCTGCAGATACACGAACCAGTTGGCCACTACCCTATTTTAAGACGCACACAGCGAGAGAGAAAGCGAGACAAGACACTTTAATTACACGATATATTAAAAAATATACAGAAATAATTAAAGACAAAAAACAAAACTTGAGCAATCTATTTAAGTTATTCTTAAATCAGATTTATGGGAAGATATGGAAAGTAAGTTGTCAAGGTAATTTCATTTGATTTTATCTACGAATATACTACACACATAGCCACATTTCAAGCACCTAAAATACAAAAAAAAATATAAAATTGTTAGTTTCTACACGTAATGTTCTGTAAGTAAATGGCAGTCTCTCCGTAACAGCTTAATAAAAGATATTACCAAAAATTTTTAAAGAAGGGATAACAACTTTGTTGTCAAAACATGCGAAGTGTTTGGTATAAGTAGGTGTTTTACGTTTCACTTAACACATGAAAAAGACTTTTAAATTAATACTTTTTCACAGTTTTTAATAAAAAATGTTAAAAAATATTTATTTTTTGCAGTTCTATAAATTGTTGTTTCCAGCGGATTCTACTTATAAAATGCCTCCTGCTGTATATAAAATTCTTATAATTCAAATAGTTCTTTTAGAAAATGACGTCTTTTGATTACAATTTTTATAAAATAGACATTTCTGTAGTATTTTTTATAAAATGCAATTTGCAGTTTTAATTTTTATAAGATGAAGCCTACAGCTTTTAGTTTTTATTAGAAAAAAAAAGCAAGAGGTGATTTACTAAGCAGAAAATCTAAGCAATCATTTGGTAATCACAATGTAATCTACGTAAAATAATAGAGTGGTAATCTACAAAAATTTTGTTAATCTAATAAGAGTCTTATGATAAGCAGAAGGTAGTCACGATGACAATCAAATAGTTTTTTGTTGTCAATTATTTGATATAATTAGTTTCTGGGTATTCCTTGGAGTCCTAACAGTGTATAGCCTGTTAAAATACATCTTTGGTAATCAGTAGAAATTTCTGGAAGTTTTTAGAAATTGATAGAAATCAAAATAAAACAATGGTAATCTCTAATAAGTAATCTCATTTTTATGGTAATCTTAAAAACTATTCTTATTTTTATGGTACTCTTAAAGCAATCAAAAGGTGTTTCTAAGGCTAATATAATGGTATACTTTAGTAGAAGTCTTTTTGACATTGCTAAGTGAATATTCTTTCTTTGTCAGTTCTAGAATCTTCTACAACTATTCTTTGGTATTTAGTGGTATTCAGTAGAAATCTTTGGCAATTGGTAGAACTTAAAATGATTGATACATCTAATAATCTAATGTTTTGTACTAATTTTATAAATATTTGTTAATTTAATTGTTGTCTTCATTAAAGTAATAACAAGACTGGAGTGAGGGTAAGCAAAGAAGTACGGTGACAACATATTGGCAGGCAAAACATTAAAAGTGGTGTATTTACCGTGCTAAAGGTGGTATTCGCATTTAGACAAATGTTAAAATCGCTAAAATTTGCATATTTCTAAACAATTTTGTTTATAAGAAGCGTTTTAAACAATTTTAGATAATATAATTTCAGATAAATTAAATATTAATTTGTAAAGTATGAGTGTCGTTTGTATGCACAATAAAGGCCTGGCGCTCATATGTGTACTGAATTAAAATAAAAATTTATTTTCTTGTTTTATTATTTCTGTATTTTCAAAAATTCAACGTTCTTGCCTACCAGAAAGTGATTTGCTCTCTCACACACACTTAATCTGTGTATTATACTCTCTCTCTCTTCTATACTATGTTGCCACCGCAGCTCGCTTCGGCAACGTATAGGCGAGGCTCGATCCAGTCTTATTATCAGATCTATGGTTGTCTTAGAGTAATCAAAGGTATTTCTTAAGCTATTATAGTAGTATACTTTCGTTTTAAGTTTTTGGCATTGCCAATATGTGGGCATTCTTTATTTGTTAGGTCTAAAACCTTTTAGAACTATTTTTTGGTAATTTCTCATAATTATGGGAGTTTTTGGAAATCAGTAAAATCCACTAATTACAGCTTTTGTGGCAGTCTTAAAAACTATTGTTAGTTTGATGGTAGTCTTAAGATAATGGAAACGTATTTTTGGTATACTTTTGTTTTAGGCTTTTTGGCATTGCCAATTTGTTAGTATTCATTTTTTTTTGTTAGTTCTAGATTTTTCTGAAACTATTCTTTGATATTCATTGCTATTCAACAGCAATTTTTGGTAGTTTTTAGAAATATTTTGAATTTAAGGTAATCTTAAGATTTTTTTTGCAAAACTGGTAGTCTGGTGTCTTTTTTGTTTGTGACTTATCTTTCTAAAAAATATAGAGGTATTTCTTATTACAAAAGTCAGGTTTGTATTATTATTTTTCAAAATTCTTTTGCTAAATTTCTCTTTTTTTCAGAATAGATAAATTAGTGTCTATCCCATTTTGCCAGCTGGAAACCAATGATTAATGGATTGCAAATCTCACATTTTTCACGTCAAATTTCAAAAACTAATAGTTGAAGAGAAGAAAGACAGTTTAATAATTAATTATCGTTCCCATTACCATGAAATTGATAATTTCTGAAAAGACAGGAAGGATTTATCGAAAAAAAAGACCAGATGTTTATTAATTTAGTGTTTGATTTAATTGAATCGAGAAATGTTTAATTCGATTAGCATTTAAGTGTAGTATCTACTCTACAATTCTAATCGAAAAAGCGCGTCGATCGAGTGTCGAAGTTCCACTTTGTGTAATTAGTTTAATTAACAGGTCCCGTGGTGAGTCCTAACGGTACACGCATCTCAAGAAAGCTTCCATGAATTTTTGAAATCATTTGCTTTTCTAATAAACGAAATATCCGGTGCGAGTTTTGACTATAGAAATGCACAATACGAAGGCATCTATTTTGTTGATACAAACATTTCGCCCTTCAATGACGTTTCAGGGGAATATTTTATTGAAAAATCAATTACGGGGAATATTGCCAACAGAATACTTAATAAATAGCAAACACGTGAAGTATACGAGCAATGTAACGAGTTTTCGTATCGATTGGAAATAACAGTAATTTGCCGCAAAAGCCAATGCGCATTAGCAATTAAATATTTATGTCGTGGAGGTACAAACAATGTGTTTTCGTACAAAAATAAAGATATGTAAAAATAACAGAAGGTACGCCTACAAATAGAACAGGTGACTGATTGTACATACAATTTTCTATCTACAACATAACTCTGCTAATTTTCTTTTAAAAAAATTACTAAATCCAAAATTTGAAGAGTAGATTTTGAGTCTCTCACAGCTTTTTTTAAATTGCTTGTTAACAAGACGACAAGATTATCTCCATGAGTTACCCTGATTGGTTCACGTCACTGCTCTTGGTTTCACCCTCTTATTTAACAACAAAATATTGGGTAAAACACAACCGTCTGAATGACATTTTTTAGAATTGACGTTTATAACAGCCTGTTCATTTGCTCACTTAGAGAGATCTCCGCGTGGCGCTGCTAACATCGGCTTTCCTTCAACCTTTAATATCTGAAATCTGTCAAAAGCAAAATGTAAATTTGTCAAAAGTAAAAATTGTGTCAAAAAATGACTAAATATTTTTTTTCCGGACGTTTTGATATGCGTTACTATTTTGGTCTACATGTATAAGGAAACCTCGCATTACTGATACCAGAAATAGGGTGCGCACAAGTGATGGTATATTTCCTTGCCTGATGGTACACTTTTAAAAGTCATTTTCAAAATGTAAATTGCAAATCTTGGTATTGGATGCTATAGAAAAACCTTACCACGAAAACAATAGATGCTTTTCACTCATTTACTTCTCACTGTTGAATCACTCGGTAACTCATGAAAGGTTTTTTGAAGAGCAAAGCTCTTGCAGTGAAGCATGGTGCATTGCTGTTTACGTGATATAATGCCGTAATAATTAAAGAATTTATAATAATTAATTAAGTTAAAAGAGACTGACAATTAAAACGATGAACAAATAAGCAAACTTTTAACAGAAACATTAAAGAATTGGACCTAAGCAAACGTGTCTAATTATAATGAAACAACTAAAACAACGAATTACTGAGTAAAACCTGTAAAGACTGTAAAGTGATCAGCAGAAACACTAAAGCAAATGTGAATAAGAAAAACTCAATCTAGAACAATAAACAAACTAAAACTACGAACAAATAGTCAAAACGATCAACACAAACACTTACGTAAACGTGACAAAGCCAAAGGTTTTTAAATATTTTAGTACAGTAATCTGACACAATTTTTAGTTTTGACAGATTTTAGATTTCAGAAAGACGATGTTAGCAGCGCCATGTGGAGATCTTTCTAAGTGAGCAAATGAACAGGCTGTTATAAACGTCAATTCTAAAATATGTCACTGAGACGGTTGTGGGGTAAAATATTGTAAAATGCGATAGAAAATTTTGCATAAGTTTTGAAAACAGACAAACTTTAGACCTGATCTTATAAATCTTACAACTCTTTGTGTGTTTGCTACTTTCAGAGAATCAGTTTAAAATTGTTTTGTCCGTCACCCGCTTTGTTCAAATCTAATTGTACACTATATTTTTGTTTTGTTTTCTTGTTAAATATAAAATGTTTCTTAAAATTAATTCACAGAATAAATCTGTATTAATACTGTGCTTTAATTTAAAAATCTTTTGACAAAATTTTGAATATACTGTAAAATTTTTAAACTGTTTAAGGCATTAAAAATTGTTTTTTTTTATTTTATAACCTTAGATAACTAGATAAGCATGAAAAAGAACGAGAGATATAAAAATTTGTTAAAACCAGCCCTGAACAGTATCGTCAAAAAAATCCGATAAAAATTGTGGTAAAAGTATGGAAAAATCAAACTTTCAAATCGTTTTTGGCACAGATAAACCTGTCAGACATCAAACTTGATTAGTTCGGACTTTCTTTTCTTTCATAATACCGTGACTAAATTGTAATACTTGCAGCGAGTTGCGTTCTCTTATTATAACAATGTTAGTTTGGTAATTTCGAGAGCAGATATATTAGTCAAAAAAAGTAATTGTGTTATTATAAATACCGTTCATTAGGAAAGGAAGACGATTTAATATATTCGTGAGAAGGCAATCGTGGAATAAATGGTGCTAAAATAAGAGAAGTTCGACATTTAATAAATTTTTTAATTAATTATCTTTAAATAAATTAAAATTAATTAGTCAAGGTTCTCGGCAAATTAATTACACTGGAACGTCAATAAATATCTAAATATGTTTATTTCAAATGGTAATTTACCCAAAAATTAATAAAAAGAAATTGTTCTACTAAAAAAATTAGGCACTCGGCTACAACCTCTCTGCGTGCTCTACTAATTTGTTATGTGTCTGTCATCAAGATATAAAAACAGTTTTGACATAAATTTTTAAATCTTTCTGTAGTATCGCTAAATTTTGAGATCCCAGATACTAGGGCTGGGAAAAGTATCGATACTTAGAGAAGGTATCGATACCTGTTCAGGTATCATACACCGATACCGACTGCAATCAGGTATCGAAGTATCGATACTTCCGATACCTCGATACCTTCTATACTTTGATACCTTCGATACTATGATACCTCCAATACATCGATAACGCGATACCTCCGATACTTCCAATATTTCCGATACTTCGATACCTGCGATACCTTGATAAAGAGTGGCTATAAATGAATATCCTATTCAGAGTGCTTTGGATGTTGGAAACACAAACTATTTTGATGAAAACAAACAAATTCACAAGCTATTTGATGCGATATTTATTTATCGCCACTCGATACTTTCGATACCTCGATACCACGCTACTTCCGATACCTCCGATACCTCGATACTTCCCGGTACCTCGCTACTTCCGATACCTCGATACTTCCCGATACCTCGATACCGCGATACCTCCGATACCTCGATACTTCCCGATACCTCGATACCCGATACCTGAAAACAAGTGTCGCCCAGCCTTACCACATACCCTCAACTACAATAAATTTTTTTTATTCCTTCAGTTGATTTGGTTTTTAATGTTCTCTACAAAAAAAAAAAAGAATTTACAAAAGAGAACAAATTGCGTTCTATAAAATTTACACCAAAATGTCTGGATAACGGATGTGAACACTGGTTTTTGACTGTTATACTAGTAACGTCTTTCAATCTTTTATACGAAACCAAAGCTACTTTTGCAAAATATAATATTCGTCTTTTTTTTGTTCACTGCCTTTTGAGTACAATTTTCTAATTCACTTATGTTCTTAAATAAATCTTTTGTGTAGATTATATTTTTTGATATCAAAATGGTAAATTTCCTAAAAAAATAAAAATAATAAGTGCATTGATAAGCCCCCCTATCTCTTATCGAGTTTACCACGCTCCACTATCAATGCAAATAGTGTATATATTTTGAATAATCAAATGTTTTGTAACAAGATGGCGTCCCGAAGCACATAATGCAATTGTCAAATAGAGTGTCTCGCGATCTGTTCCAGGTCACGTTGGCCAACAAACTTGTTTACAACGTAATTATATCTTGGTGAATTTCATTGGCTAATTCATTTTTGGTAAATAAGATAGTGCAACTGAACCGATTAGCGAGTTCAGTAACCGATAGTGCATATACGGCGCCTATAATCACCCAAATATAGACACCCATGAAGGGAAATATCTTAATCAAGTTTTCCCAGATTTTTTCGATGCACTAGAACCCTCTTCAGACGTTGATAAAACACAAGCGCTTCTAATTGAATGCACAGGTGGCGGGGGTAAATTACCACAAAGACACAAAGACTCTTTATGTTAGTGGTTTTTCTCTTGGAATTTATAAAAAAATTCGCTTCGTCTCGTTTAAACCAGTGATTAATGGATTTCTTTATCCCTTCTCACCAGGGTCCACGTAAAGTCAACCTGTCTGCACTATCTCAAAAGTACCGTTAGATCTGACTTTTGCACGAACCCCACAATTTCGTTAATCTCACCCTGGGAAAAAACTGTCTTTATTCGCGTCTTTTATATAAAAAAAATTCTTGGATAGGTATAAATCACAACAGGTGTTTGGTCTCGAATCGCTCCTTTTTTCTCTTGGTATAAATCGTTCCGCTCCACCAATGACTTGCGATAAATTCGGTTTTTTATCGAGACGGGAGGCAGAAAGGGTTGATCTGGTGCAGGATCTTGGCCTTGAAGTCTGAGAGACCATGGGAAACACAGCGAATCACTACCAGCCACCCCCTTTTTGTTTTTTACGAACCCGACACAGATTTTACCCTTTCAGACACTTGTCTCGCAGTCAGGGTCAGGTCAGAATCTGGCAGACACTCCCCCCGAACCGCGTACCGCCCTCCTGCACTTGCATTCCGCATTCTATAGTCTGGCGAGAACCCCAAACCAAAGAAATCTGAACACCCTGTCACATAACAGGCCTATTATGCAGCTTCACGGATCATTTACTACAGGTTTACCAAGATTAAAAGACAAATCTAACGAAAAATATTATTTGAAACAAACAAAATTTAAAGACAAAATAATTTTACTTTTATTTTTGTAAACAAAATAACTTTAAAGTTATTAAAAAAGTAATTATGCCGATGTTGCGGTGCAATGCACTAAACATAAATAATTTAATTATTTATGTGTCTATAAATTGCTAGACTTTATTTCTCTTGTTAGAAAACACAATAAATTATTGGGTATTAATATAACTTTTAAATACTTGCTGAAGATAAATTATAATTAAACTGTAAAGTTGTTAAAAGGTTCTTTTCTAAATATTAAAAATTAAAAAATCAAATCCTTTTAATACAATTATACAGAATTATTTAATTATAGGAGATAAATAAAAAGCTGTAAATTAACAGTTCGTGTAAAATAGGTTATAAATTCACAAAAAATTCCAATGACCAAAATATGACTTTAACTGTAAATACATAAAACTAATTTCTCTTCGTTTATAGTTGTTGTCTTATCTTTCCAGTCTTTAAATTTTATTTACATATTTATTTTGTGTAATTAATTTATTAAAATCTGGATACACATTTTTCAGTTTTCTTTAATAAACTTTAATACAAAATATACTACAATCCTTCAAGACCAATTTCTTTATTAGCCGTTTCAAGTACACTTTGTGATAAAAATTTCTGAGCATCTCTCACTACTGTTTTTTGTCGTGAAAGGTTATCCATTGTACTCACAAGTCTTTTAGCTTCCATTTTCTATATACCAAAGGTTTCTACAGCAAAAGCGACGAATTTGCACCTCTATTTAATATCCAACACTGCCAAAATGTCTCAAAAAGAAAAACGTTCTGTTTATCAACCAAAGCTTACCTCTAGTATTAAATTTCACAGGCATTTACAGTCAGAAACGGAAGAAGAAAAGAGACAACAAGACTTGAAGTTCAAGAAACCGAAGCTAGAAAATCTACAACAAAAGCTCAGACTGCCTAAAGCTACAGGATGTAAAGTCTGAGACTAAGATAGTTTAGAAAAACAAAAATTTAAGAATTTTTTTGGTGTAGTTTTAATTTCGTTATCAAAGCCTCGCTATATCTCTGTGAGTCTATAATAGATATAATTTTAAATAATATTTGAGTTTGAGCAACTATAAGCAATTTTAAAGAAAGAAAGCTTTATAGAGATACATTTTGTAAATATTTTCTGATAAAAACAAAAAAATTTTTAGAAGTCTAGTGGCGAAAAGAGAAAATGCATTTTTATATAATGGAAAACCAAAAAGAGCAAAAATAATAATTCAAGTTATTAAGACAATAGAAAAGAGTGTCAATGACAGAAATTAGATTTTTTTGAAAGATCAAAAAACAAAAAAAAATTAAAGCTTCAGAATGAAGTAAAAGAAAAAATGAAGAAAAACCACTCGATAGTACTGTCGAAAGGGCTTGTGACCGAAGTTAAGTCCTCCGCAATAAAGCGCATCTCTACTTTATACCTGCGACAGACCGGCAGAGGTCATATCCCAAACATCTGTTTCAATAACCAGATAAATACCTATTGTGCACTTTATTGCGAGCGACTTAAATTCGGTCCCAAGTCCCTTTGTTGTAAGATTTATAACTTATTATTTCAAATTTGGAGAGGACGACAGTACAGTTATGTGAAAAAAGATAGTCGAGAAGTTTAATAAAGCAAAATGTTAAAGAAAAATTTAAGACAGAGATTCAGAAAATAGTGAAGTAGATAAAGTAAAAGATGTGAACTACCAAGCAAAAAAAACCGAAATTCAATATCACCAAAGATAGAAAAGTAAAGATAAATTTAGAAAAAAAAAAACAGAAAATATTTTACATTTTTATAAGATTTTTTATTAGATAGATAGTCTCTAGTTATTAATAAGGTACTCTTTTACGTTGAATCAAGTTATAATCTTATTTATCTACAACTATACCTAGAAGTACAGGGTGCGGCAGCATAACTTCCTTTTTTGAAATGCGCGCCATTCAGGCGGTAGAGGTAGTAGCTTAGTGGAAGGAATTCTATCCGCAAGGGGTGGCTTTAAGGTTTTATTTCCTTCCACGTCAGTCTCTCCTCGAAAACGTTCCAGAGGACGCAATTATTTTTTTCAGCGGCAAAGCCCATTTTCACTTGAATGGATGCGTAAACAGACAGAACATGCGTTACTGGGCTGCTACCAATCCCCGAGAATTGCATCAAAGGCTTTTGCATTCACTTAAAATCATAGTGTGGTGTGCAATTTCTTCAGCTGGGATTATTGGTCCGTGTTTTTTTGAAGAAAATGACGTTACAGTGACAGTGAATTCAGATCGGTATGTGAACATGCTAGAGCAATTTTTTATCCAACGACTTGAACTGATTTTGGGAGACATTTGGTTCCAACAGGACGGAGCAACGGCTCACACTTCAAGGGCATCGATGGCTGTTCTGAGAGAACACTTCCCGGAGCGCCTTATCTCAATAAGAAGTGATTTAGAGTGGCCAGTTCTCTCCCTCGATTTGGCAGCGTGCGATTTTTTTTTGTGGGTTTTTTTGAAATCTCGCGTTTATGTCAACCGCCCAAAGACCCTACAAGACCTGAAGGCCAACATCCGGACAAAAATTGCCAACATACCCGCTGATATGCTGGGAAGAGTCATGACAAACGCCAGAAATCGTTTTATTCAGTCTATGGACAATAGGAGGCGTCACTTACCTGATATGATTTTTAAAACTGTGTAAAACTGAACTTTAAATATTGCACTTACATTATAAACAAAAAATAAAAAAATCTGTTTCGTAAAATGGGTTTTTTTGATTTTTATAAAAAGGAAGTCATGCTGCCGCACCCTGTATAAGTTACAATTTTTTTTTGGTTATTTTTATTTTTCGCTTGAATTTTAATTAGTCTTTCTTTTAGTAATTCTGAAAGAGATTTGTTTCATCTTCTTTAAATTCTTCTTCTTCTTTTATTCTGTTTCTTATTTAGTTAGAAAAAAGTACTAAAGCGAGAGGTTGCTTAGAGCATAAAAGAAGAAGTAAGAATGTAGTTTTTACGATTTCTGTTTCTGTTTTTCACTCACGAATTTTTTTTTATTTTTAGTTTTTGCACACAACAAGCATATTAGAAGACAAACGGTAGAAGAGCTTGTTTGTCTTCTTTCTTTTTGTTTTATTATAAAATCCTCGTTATAGAGCTCTGTATATTGTCATTACTTTGCCTATTCCGCTTGTTATTTCCTCTGTTCTTCTCTCAGTTTTGATAATTGTTTCTGATTTCTAGTATTTTTTACAGTATATTACAGTTTTATTCTATTTGACGAGCAGTATATTTGAGAGAAAGTTTAGGTATTTCTCTTTATTTTTTTAAGTATTTAATTAAAACAAGATAAGTACGTTTCTATTTTTTAAACGTGTTTAAGTTGTTTTCTTTACAAATTTTTAATTTTTACAAACTAATAGATAATAGCACAAACAACAATGGGTACTACATCACACCATTTAAAACATTAATGATCATTTCTAGTAAACAAAAAAAATTTTTTTGAGAGTAATTTTGTATATTTTTGTTTTGTTTTCGAAATGGTGTCAAATTTAAAAAAGTACCGTTTATTGTTACGGCTACAGTCACAATTTTTCATGGTTTTAAAAGGTGTACAATGACTCGTTGCAAAACTCACTTAAAAAAAGCACTGTCATTGCCAGGAAGTGCATACACGTGTAGTAAAAATTTCAGTAAAAGATTCCAGCGAGAAAAAATTATTTTTATGGTTGGCTGAAAACACACAGTTCATTTTTAATTTCCCAAAATGTATTCACACCTTAATACATCACGTAATTACTCATTTTTTCTCACATTTTTACCGGAAGTCTTATTTCGGTACTTGTACAGTAAATACGAATTTCCGTATTACGTCTTTTGGATTTTAATATGCGAGTCTTTTATTCAGATCCCTCGTTTTTGTATGGTCGACCAACCCTCGATCCGTCTGGTTGGCCAAGGGCAAGAACGGGGTAAATCTGAAATCCAACATCACAAAAAACAGCCTCTACCCCCTCGAAGCTTGGGTCGCGTCAAACAAGCCCTGAAAAAACATAAAAGCCGATTTTCGGATTTTATTTCCTTGGGTTATTAGTTATGATTTATGTAGGACTTTATTATAATTTCAAAATTTAGTAGCGAAAAATTCCGAGTCAAAATAATTCGAGGGGTTCCGCCCTTCTCTGTCTCTAGCAAGTCCAGGTAGACGTTCCACCTGACACTTTTACTTTTATTTGTATAAAACATTTTTCTCGATTCAGGAGGGTAAAGAAACAAGACTTTTAACCTTAATTATGCGCAAAAATATCCCTGATAACAAAAAGAGGTAAAGGTCAAAAAAAGACGACCGACAGCGACGACAGCGACTTCTTATTTTTGTGTCTGTTGCGTTATTTTTAACATCTGTAGTTCAATACACTCTGCCTTTGTTTGCAAAATACTGTAAACATCCTTTTTTTCTCAGGGGTGGAAAAGACGTGATTATATGACGCGTCGTGTCGGCTTAGGAAAAAAAATTAATCCGGCTCTGGGGACGCGTTCATGGTCTCGCAACCTGTACGCATTTTAGAAAGGTAGTTCGACTGCTCTACTTAACTAAATAATAATTTCACGTGGAAAAAATTTAACACAAAAACTCGTTTTTAACAAATTTAGATCAATTGTTTATAAAAACGCAGAATTGATTTTAAATTAACTTAAATGTTACAAGAAATCAATTGTTTCATTAATTTAATCAGACTGATTAATCATAAATAATGCATTAATATTTATTTTGCTATTTATAGAAATAAGTGAGTTGTTTTAACCTATAGGTATTTACTCTATTCAATATACAATATTCAATTTCAATCCGATTATGGAAGTCCTAATTCAAATCAAAATTTTCATAAAAACAGTCCGAATTTTACACAACCACCTCCTGAATTAATAAAACAAGAAATGATTTTTCAACAAAATGATTTTGATATGAAACGTAAATCAGGAATTTACAAACAACAACAATATTCTCCGTATGGTTGTCCTAGTGCTGGTGGAAGTCCAGGTTATCTTCCAAGAAATAGTGGTGGTAGAAATTTTGGTGGTGGAACACTTCCAAGACTATCATCAGGACCTGGTGGAAATACAGAAACTACATTACAGTTAAATCAAGCACAACAACTTTATATCAGTCAACAAAATCATAGACATGCTATTCAGGTATCAGCTGGACAACACCTTCATTTAAGTGAAGTAAATTAAAAGGCAATGTTTCAATTGCAACACAACAAGGAATGCGTTTTCAACAAGATACAACAACAAATGGGAGTGGATCATCACAATTTCAAAATGTTCAACAACAAATGCATTCTAATAATCAACAACAACAACAAACAACACAAAATCAAAATAATTTAAATAGTCCAATGATGTCAAATCAACAACAAATGCCAAATTCAGGAACAATGGGAGGAGGACCTGGAATCCTGGAGAAATGGGTCAAATACCAGATAGTTACTCAATGTCACAAACACAAACAATAAATTTCACCCAACAAACATTAAGACAGAGAGCTCCAAACAACATAGGACGAAATGGCCCAATGGGACCAGGACCAGGATCTATGAGAGGTCAAGACAATATGGGACAACGTTTAATAAATACAACACTTGAACAACAAAAACTTCTTCAACATCAACAAATGCTACGAGCACAACAAGCAGCATTACAACAACATATGGTTAGACCACCACCTCCAGATTATAAAAAAGGAATAATGCAAAGAGTCCAGCCGAGATTTACAGGAGTACTAGATATAAGAAGAATACCACAACAAGCAATGCCCCATTCAGGACAATGATAAGGCCTCATAATATGTATATGATGCAGCACAACAACAACAACATATGATTTCATGGAATATGTATCCGGCTCGAAGGACTATGTTATTTGAGTGTTGATTTGTTGAGTTATTACGAAAAGACAAATGTACGTTTATGGATTTAACGGGTTTATTTAAATAAGACGTAAGGGGGAATACAAGATTACAAGTTTTGGATGTATGAATGGTAGAACTGAATTGATCAGTGGTAAGTGACTGAATTTGATGTCCCATGAAGGAAGAATCGCTTCCTCTACCATTCCAGGGTGGGTGGTGGTTCTAACAAAGTGGAGGGCTCTCTCAGAACGCTCAACAGCAACTGTTAAAACAAAGATTCAAAAACAAAATATGCTCTTCTCGATTATCAAACAAGATTTTTACTTATTTTTTGAGCAAATGTGAGAAAACAATTTTAATATCTGAGATTTGTGAGTATAACTGTGGCCCACTCCTGCCGTTACCAGTATTTCTTGTCTCTACTGTAAGCTAGTTGCTTGATTTTCACAGGACGTCTGGCATTGCGACCATTTTTATAAAATTACGTATTACCAATTGCCTGTTTTCAGTGTTTTCCGATTTTTAATTAGTCTCGATTTAACAAAGTTTAAAGAAATTAATTAACTAATAAAATAGTTAATTTTGCATGTACTGGGAGGTCCAAAAAACCTGAAATCAAGCAAGACAAACAAAAATGAGACTTGACTGAGCCATTTTTTCAAATTTAATTTTTAAACTGTCATATCTGTCATAAATGAGGTTGGAAAAAAATGTGAAATAGCAAAAATTGAATATTCAATGTTAAAAAGCAAAAAAATGTTATTGTTTCTCTTGAAAAAAAAGTAGAAAGCGTTAAAAATCAAAATAAAGATTCTCAAATTTCTCATGACGTCAGTGTTACAACCACGCCTAGTTAGAAGCGTCACAACCAATAATAACTGAGCAATGAATCGCGTACATTTCCCACCACACCTCATAGGGCTATGGAGAAACGTGGAGTTTTTGCCGCTCGATAATATACTAAATACAAACTAAATGTCCGTCAATGGCGTAGAAATTTTACGGGAAGCGCAAGCGTGTAAATTGTTTAATCTAAACGGGATATTGCCTGTATGTAGAACTCAGCAAGCGTACAAACCTAGTTGGTACATAAAATGTTATAAAATCACAGCGAGCATTACTCAGATATTTGCTAAAAAAAATCCTTTTGTAAACACCCTTGCGTTTTTCTTAAAATTTCTACGCCATTCACAGACATTTAGCTTGTATTTGGTATATTATATAGTATAAATTTTGATAATTATAGGATTCCTGAGTGAAAAAATAAAATATACTGATCATAAATCAAACATATATTATTATAAGAAAAAAATGCAAATACAAAATTTTTGGAGAAAGCTGTCGCGTCGAAATGTTGGCATTTCAGAAATCGAATCATTAGTTATATAAAAAATTTAAAAACTAGATTTTTCCGACATATTCACGACCAGAAATACCAACTTTCACATTTTAAGTTTGTCGTTGCAATTTATAAAATCTATTTTTTATCAAAACCTTGTCCTTGTCCTTGTCTAAACGCAAAATGAGTGTCTTGAGGCCTTTAGGAATTTTCGTTTGATAACAAAGTAACTGTTTATCATGTAACTGTCATTCAGCGTGAAGATTCCCACTCGAAATAAAGCCCAATGAATTACGATGAGTGTATGCAGTTTTCCTCATGTCCAAATGGCAAGGGTCTTAAAAAAAATGCTGAGCTACCGGTAAGACTAGTTGGAACAATGGACTCTAACGTCCCGTTCCAGAATATGTATTATTCGCAGTGATATTAACATACTCGTCTTTTCTTAACGTCTTTCGGTTATTACAATGCGATTTTTTCCTGCCTCCGCTCCGGCTGGTACTTTTCGTACTTGAGGTATCGAGCATTTGAAATATTTAGTTGCACCTGCCAGCAATGCCATAATTATAATTAAATTCTGATTGAGAATCAAGATTCCAGGTATTTAGTTGTTGCAGCTGCCCTTATACAGTCAATTTCGAATTAGATGTAACAACGATGCAAATTCGAGCAGCGAAGGAAAACGATCAAGATTAATAACGATTATTGTAGTAGAGATCGACCAATAACAAGCCGACTTAAATTCAGGTCACTAAATGATAAAAGGCGAAATTGCCACGTGTTGCAACTGTGAATTTCGAAATAGAGGACGAGGACCTCGATGCAAAAGACAACCGAAAATCCGATCAATAGATTCATTAACATAATTCAAAAAAGGGGACCCAAAACAACAAATAGACACGATATGGCAACGATTCTCTAATACTATTAATTTCAAACACGTGGCAAAGATGTTTTAGCACAGAAAATTCAGTTTGTTTTGAAAATCTTGAAATTTTTATTGGGGTGAATCTAGACAAACAGTAGGGAATGCTAGTTCATTTATAATAGATTTGTGTCTTGTAAACTTCTGCAAGTCAGATCGATATTTAATAAAATATGAAGGAAAATGATGAAATGAGGTCCTCATTTTCGAGGTGAGCCACCTCGTCAATTCGTTTGCTGTCGGCATTTCGCACAATGTGAAAGTCTAAACACCATTCAAAATTCAACTCTTAAAACAATCAAAATTAGGCCAGGGACGATTAGGAATTTAAATACCAAATTCTAATCAGTCTCTAATTTTCATTATTAGTACAGTAATCAAACCAAAAATAAAGCAAAAACATTTTTAACAAGAATTTTAAAAAAAATCTCATATACGTTACAGATTAAATCAGTCCAAATACCATTAATTCTATTACCGGGAAGACATAGGCAAATTCTCTGAATGCTCTAGAGTCATTGCAAGAAAATTTTTATTTATACAAAGAAGAGCAGAGAGTACGAAAAGAAAATCTGAGTAAATGTCTAGAAGAACAAATAGATGTTTAAGCATCTTCTTCTATTGTTCTTCTGAACAGTCAGCAATTTAGAGAAGAAAAAAAAATTTCGTCGAAAATTAGTAGAGTGAGAAACAAAATTGAAGAATGTAAACTGCAAGAAAACCAAAATTTTCCAAATTTTTAAAAAATTTTAAAAGAAAATTTTTATCATTTACTCAAAGAACAGCAAACAGTAGTAAAAGAAAAAATGAATAAACGTCTAGAGACATTTAAAAAAAATATTTACTAGAAGAAGAGCAGAGAGTAGGAAAGGAAAAACTGAGTAAACATCTAGAAGAACAAATAGAAATGCGTAAGCATTTGTTCTTATAGAACAGTCAGGAATTTAGAGAAGAACAAAGGAATTTTTGTTAGGTTTTAGCCAAGAAAATGTTGTTGTCTTAAAAAAAAATGAAATCATTGCAAGAAATTTTTTATGATATACTCAAGATAAATTTTTATTCACTCAAAGAATAACAGAGAGTAGAACAAGAGGAAATGAATAAAGGTCTAAAATCAGCTGAAAAATTAATTTTTTATTTAAGAGCAAAGAGTAGGAAAAGAAAAACTGAGTAAATGTCTAGAACAACAAATAGCAGACAAATAAGAACAAATCGTCTCCATTTGTTCTTCTGTTGTTCTTCTAGAACAGTCGAGAATGTAGAGAAAAACAACGAAAATTTTTGTCGGAAATTAGTAAACAAAAATTGAGAATGCAAAACTATAAAAACAATTTTTTTTTAAATTATACAAAAATGAAGATGCTGTTGACTTAACAAAAAGAATTATTGCAAAAATAATTTTATCATTCACTCAACGAAAAGCAAACAATCTTTATTCACTCAAGAAAGAGCAGAGAGTAAAAACAAAAGAAATAAAAATATAGAGTTATTATATAAGCAGAGAGTAGGAGAAGAAGAACTGAGTAGATGTCAAGAAAACAAATAGAGATGCATAAACATAAAAAGAACAAACAGCGATGCATAAACATAAGGATTTCTATTTGTTTTTTTAGAACAGTCATGAATTTAAAGAACAAAGAAAATTTTCGTCGGGAAATAGTAAAGTAAAAAATAAAATTGAAGAATGCAAAACTACAAAAAACTATAATTTGCCAAACAGACGAAAATAAAAATGCTGTTGTCTTAAGAAGAAAAAAAAGTCAAGAAAAACAAATTCTTGTAAAAGAGTTTTTATTATTTATTACTAAAAAATTCTTTATTCACACCAAGAAGAGCAGCGAGTAGAAAAAAGTAGAAAAAAAATGTGTAAATGTCTAAAAGAATATGAATAAGAAATGCTTCTTTTATTATTCTTCGAGAACTGTCAAGAATTTAGAGAAAAACAAAAAAATTTTTTGGCGGAAATTAGTAAAGGGGGAAACAAAATTGAAGAATGTAGAACCGGAAAAAAATAAAATTTTTCGATTTGCTGTCTTAAAAAAAGGCTACAAAAAGCCATAGAAACAATTGTAGCAAACACTAATAAAAAAACACGAAAAAAGACAACGAAATTTATAACAGATAGCGTTGTAATCAGGCAAATAACAAACAAAGTGATTTGTCCTGACAAGGATAACTACAACTTGAATTTAGTTTAGAAATTTAACAGAAATGTCGCAGGACTGAACAAAGCCAAAAATTGGTTGAAGCAAGACGAAATTTTATATGAAATTCGAACAGAATAATCCTGATTGTCAAAAGATAACAATGATAATCCTCTATAATTATGTTATAAATCTAATGAGTAATAATAAGGGTAAAAAGAAATTATCTAAAGTTAGTAAAAAAACAGAAATCAAGAAAAAAAGTTAATAATCCAAGAAGTAATGAAGAGAATAAAATGCCAGCTACACAGATTAAAATAAGGCTTCAAGCAAAACTTATCAAAAATAAGCAAAGCTTGGTAAATAAAAATAAAGGACCAAAGAAATATTGTAAAGAATTTGAGAAGTCTGGAGTCCTAAATGGGGACTTTAAAACCAGTTGTAGAGTTTATAAAAGAGCGAAACGTTTAAAAGATTAGAGTAAGTATAAAACACTACATTTGAAAGATGTACAGCATACAAGTACTTGGGAATAACGTTCGAAGAAAACGGAAAAGATGAAAAAGAAATACAAAAAAGAGTAGGCCAGAGTAGAAGAATCATAGAAGCACTTAATGGAATTTTTTGTTCAAAAAATATAGACAGACAAAGAGAGCTAAACATCTACAACACAGTGGTAAAAAGTGTATTAACATATGGCGCCGAAATATGGACTATGACAGAAAATGACAAAAGGAAAATACTTGCAACAGAAATGGATGCATTACGAAGATCTGTCAGACACTCAAAGTTAGACCATAAAAGAAACGAAGAGATAAGAGATATAATGAATACAAAGACAACAGTCATTGACGAGATTAAAATGGTATAGACACATACGTCGTATGGGGAAAGATAGATTATCAAAACAAGTGCTAGAATGGATACCAGAAGGAAGAAATCGAAGAGGACGTCCGAGAAAAAACTGGATACAGGGTATCACCAAGGCCATGAGTGAGAGAAATCTAGCCGAAGCAGATTGGTTGAACAGAAAAAAATGGAGATTGGAATCGGAAGGCGACACAAGACGCTATAAACCGAATATATAAATATAAAACATTTAAATTTTACAAAATTTGGAACACTATAGTAACTGGAAGATCACGTGGTGAGCTAAAAATAAAATTTATGTGTGGATTGTGGCTTTACAATAAATCTAAACATAAAATTAATAGATATGAAAGAAAAAGAATTGGATAAACTAGAAAAACAAAGAGAACGTAGCAAAAGGTGTTACCAACTCTCGCTACCTTCCAGCACTCTTCGTTAGATGGCACACTGTCTGTCTATACGACTACTAAAGAGAATGTAAACAAGATATAAACAAAGAACAATGTTTGGTACGGTTCTACAACACGAAGAGAAGAGTTCGACAATGCCTGAAGGTACAAGGAGAGTGAAAAAGACCAAATAATGTAGTGCTTAAAGTAAAGAAAAGATAGTAAGTTGTAAAGAAGGTTTATGGTAATCGTTTAACCTTCTACTATGGTAGAGACCCTACAGTATTCATCAGAACGTCGAATTTTGAAAAAGAGGGTAGTGTGGCAAATTTACATTTAGGCATCTAGTTAGGTGTTTCAAAATTTGCAATTTGGCATAAAAACGTGATAAAAATAGTTCAAAAAAGTTATTAAAGGGTTCAGCTACATCATTAAAATGCTTGGACCTCTTAAAAGTGTGTTTGGCGAAGCTTTAAATCTAACAATTTTCAGAATACCACTCTTATTATCAAATTTTTTTATTTAAAAACAAAATTTTAATTAAAACAAAAAGTTATTTTTTTTTAATAATTTTTTTTATTTTCGCTCGTATTTTTTCTATTTTAAGAATTAATTAAACTTGAGTAAATGACTCGCCACGAGTCGAGATTTGAATTTCCAATTAAAAAGTAGTTTTTTATTGTCCTCTAATAAAAATTCCTCTGTCTTCGCATATGTACCCTCATGCTAGACATCCTCAATTAAATCAATTTGCTAGACCCACCTATTTAATAAAGAAAATTCTCATTCGCCCCCTAAATACAACCCACTGAACCATTGCCAAAAACACTGCTGTTCTAACGGAAGTACAAAGTATAAACGACTGCACTTCCGTTGTCTCTTATTAACGTGTGCAATATTTTCCGTTGGTCGTTTATAGGGAGTGGCGAGTTTTAATTGAGCACAAAATCACTAAATTTCGTTTCATGCCCGATGTGTACTGAATAAGCCGACCTAGAATAGATCTAAAAAAATGTAATTATTTGCTGCAGGTGCATCTTTGGGGACTTTGCACCCTTCTTTTTCAGCGTCTCTAAACCTGCTCAGGGCCGGTTTGCGTTCACCTGTGGAAAAACGAATTTTGTGGTCGAGGGGTGGACGATATTTGAATTTTAATATCAAAATGATGATAATTGCTGCTATTTAAAGCCAGAGATCATTTAACACCGTTTTAAAATTTTTGACAACAATATTATTATCAGAAAATGTAGAGAATTGTTATTGAATATGACTAACTAAAAGTTTTTAACACTTAAGACTTCCATAAATATATAAAGTACCCAGTATTCGCCTACCAACTGAAGGAAAACTCTCAAAAACTCTGATTAGAACAGTCCGAACTGAACTCTACTACTTCTCGAATGCTAGAGAAGAATACCACAAGCTTAGCCACTAACTCTAGATCAGTTAGTTTACAACTAACACTACAAATAAAAAATTACTACTTTGTTCTTTATCTGCTCTTTTTCTTCTTGTGCTATTTTCTCTGACTGACCATTTTCAACTAATTTGCTTTACTAGATATCTATTTTTAAGTTGGTACATTCTGAATTCTTTTAAATTTATTTTTCAATAATTTTATTAGGTACATATTTATCATTTAATAAACCAGAAAACTGACTGGTTAAAAAAATTTTTGATTGGCTTTACAACGAAAAATTAATTTTTTCAGCTTCAAATGCGGCTGAAAGACAACCGTTTAATAGCGGCTGAAAAATGAGTAATTTTCTGCCACTCCCAAGCTGGTATCAGTGGTTTTTTTCAGCCATGGCATATAAGTAACTCTTCTAGGACTAGTTGCTCTAGTGGTAGCATTAGAAACAAGTTATTAAAGAAGAAACTCAAATTATTGAAAGACTGGCTAGTTGAAAATATTTTTTTGATCGATTTTATAATAAAAACTTAATTTTTTCGGTTCTAAATCCGACTGAAAGACAACAGTTTAATAGCGGCTGAAAAATGACCACTTCTCTGCCACTCTCAAGCTAGTAACTGTTTTTTCTACGGCCTTGGTATATAAGTAACGCTTCTAGGACTAGTTGCTCTAGTGGTGGCATTTGAAACGAATTATTGGAAAAGTAACTCAAATTATTGAAAGACTGGCTAGTAAATAATATTTTTTTGATCGATTTTATAACGAAAAATTAATTTTTTCGGTTTTAAATGCGGCAGAAAGACAACTGTTTAATAGCGGCAGAAAAATGAGCACTTCTCTGCCACTCTCAAGCTAGTAACTGTTTTTTTTCTCAGCCTTGGCATATAAGTAACTCTTCTAGAACTAGTTGCCCTAGTAGTTGCATTTGAAACAAATTATTGAAAAAGTAACTCAAATAATTGAGAGACTGGTTAGCTGAAAATATTTTTTTGGTTGATTTTATAACGAAAAATTAATTTTTTTGGCTCTAAATGCGGCAGAAAGACAACCGTTTAATAACGGCTGTAAAATAAGCACTTCTCTGCCAGTCTCAAGCTAGTAACTGTCTTTTTTGGCCGAAGCCTTGGCATATAAGTAACTCTTCTAAGACTAGTTGCTCTAGTGGTGGCATTTGAAACGAATTATTGAGGGAGTAACTCAAATTACTGAGAGACTGGCTAGTTGAAAATATTTTTTTGATTGATTTTATAACAAAAAAATAATTTTTTTGGCTCTAAATGCGGCAGAAAGACAACCGTTTGATAGCGGCTGTAAAATAAACACTTCTCTGCTACTCTTAAGCTAGTAACTGTTTTTTTTCTCAGCCTTGGCATATAAGTAACTCTTCTAAGACTAGTTGCTCTAGTAGTGGCATTTGAAACAAATTATTGAGGGAGTAACTCAAGTTATTGAGAGACTGGCTAGTTAAAAATATTTTTTTGATCGATTTTATAACGAAAAATTAATTTATTCAGCTTTAAATGCGGCAGAAAGACAACCGTTTAATAGCGGCTGAAAAATGAGCACTTCTCGGCCACTCTCAAGGTAGTATCAGTTGTTTTTTTCAGGCATAGCATATAAGTAACTCTTCTAGAACTAGTTGCTCTAGTGGTGGCATTTGAAACGAACTATTGAGGGAGAAACTCAAATTATTAAGAAACTGGCTAGTTGAAAATATTTTTTTGATCGATTTTATAACAAAAAAATAATTTTTTTTGGTTCTAAATCTGGCAGAAAGACAACCGCTTAATAGCGGCTGTAAAATAAGCACTTCTCTGCCACTCTCAAGCTAGTAACTGTCTTTTTCTTAGCCTTGGCATATAAGTAAGACTAGTATAAGTAAGACCTCTTCTAAGACTAGTTGCTCTGGTATTGGCATTTGAAACAAATTATTGAGAAAAAAACTCAAATTATTCGGAGACTGGCTAGTTAAAAATGTTTTTTTGATCGATTTTATAACAAAAAATTAATTTTTTTGGCTTTAAATCTGGCAGAAAGACAACCGTTTAATAACGGCTGTAAAATAAGCACTTCTCTGCCACTCTGAAGCTAGTAACTGTCTTTTTTCTCAGCCTTGGCATATAAGTAACTCTTCTAAGACTAGTTGCTCTAGTAGTGGCATTTGAAACGAATTATTGAGGGAGTAACTCAAATTACTGAGAGACTGGCTAGTTAAAAATATTTTTTTGATCAATTTTATAACAAAAAAATAATTTTTTCGGTTCTAAATCCGGCAGAAAGACAACCGTTTAACAGCGGCTGAAAAATTGGCACTTCTCTGCCACTCTCAAGCTACTCTCTGTTTTTTTTTCAGCCTTGACGTATAAGTAACTCTTCTAGAACTAGTTGCTCTAGTGGTGGCATTTGAAACGAATTATTGAGGGAGAAACTCAAATTATTGAGAGACTGGCTGGCTAACAATCACTATACATACCTAATTTTGTCAAAGCTTGTTTAGGTGGTTCTGGTTTAATTAATCTCGTGGGTTTCTCGTTACACCTGTCCTAATTTAAATTGATGAGTTTTGGTTTAATTCGAGTTAGAAAAGTTGCATAAAGTGGTGGCAAGTTCAAGGAAACATTGAAGTGAATAATGAGCGCTTATTACGGATGGGGTTTTAATTGAAGCGTGTGTTGTCCTTCATGGCCGAGTTGGTAAAACGTTTTGATATCATTCATTACGATCAGTATTATTTGCATTAAATGTATCTTTAAATCTACATTAAGCTTGATAGAAATAGGAAGATTAGCCAAGTCCATTCTCGTTGTCATTTTCCTATTTGCTATCTACGTAAATATTTAACATTTCCTGTATTATTGCACGAATGAATAATTCAGGTTAATGCAAGTTCGATTTTACATTATGTGAAATTACTTATTCTATTTGTATTATTGTTGACCATACATCGGTGACGCAGATAATGAAAATACATTAATCATGTTATTTTTACCTCCTTCTTCTCATTACATTTAATTGCTAAATTTTTTTTTAATCGAATTTTTCGGTTTAATGTCAGGACGTGTAACCTTCCCACTCCCACATTTATATTTACAACTAAACACGCAAAAGCCAATTAAAATGTCAAACTTATGGTAAAATAGCAACAAATAATTAGCATCTTGGATTAGATACACCTTGACCTAAAAAATATTCAATAACACAAACATTTTTGTAATATTTGCATTTTATTGCTTGTAACTATTTTGAACATATTCGAGCATTACGAAATGTGTTTGAATAATCATTCAACACTTACAAAAAAATTACAATAAGTCCCGACTTTCTCCTGTTGAAACTCCTGGGTGCTTGGTGCAGTTGAGTCTTGTATCTATTATCAACTAAGTTGACCTATTTATTTTTTCATTGATAGGTTCTATTTGTAATTCTTAAGTTTCTTTGTATTTCTTTTCTTTCTTAAAATTTTGTGATTTTACATCTAGCTCTTCTTAATTTCTTATCAATTTTCCTTTTTTTTGATATATTTTTTTATTAATAACTATCATTGTTTTTGTTTCTCTTGTATTAAGAGAACTAGAATCCAAATAGCATTTTTGACAGTTTATTTATCGAACTTTGACTTATTTGATATTTTACACTGTTTTACAATAACAAATTAATAGTTATTGAACTAATTCAGACAGCTTCAGGCAGAACTAATAAACTTTAAAAATTATAAATAAACGATTTGTGTTACAAGTAGGTATTAAAACAATATAAACTATATTTAAACAATTAAATTAATTTTTGTTACTATCAATAATTTATTTTAAAATTTGTTTAATGTATTTTGCACTTAATTCCTAGAAGATTGCTAAAACGAAATCCAAACTTAAATAATAGACAACAGGACTAGCTTTTGACTCCCAGAAACAGAATTTTAAAGTCGAAAGCAACTGGTTCATTCAATTTTTCTAAATTCACTTTTCTTTTTTTTTCATAAAAATTAGCGCCTCTCTACACTTAGTCTTTTGGTACGGGGGCTCTCAAGTTTCAACAATATTTTTTTTATTGTACAATTATTTTATACTGAAAGTGTTTTTTAATTTTCATTGACATTTCGCTCTATAATGTTCTTAAAGTTTCTTTACGGTTTAAATTTGCAGTTTTTACTTTCTATTTGATAGAAAATTAGATGCCTTCAAAGATACTTTACAAAAATCGAATAAACTGAAGACATTTTGTAGTTTTTTATTAATAAAAATCAAAAAATAAAGGTACTTTTTTAAATACTGAGAGTCATAGGCTACGATTTATAAAAGTAGGAACTACAAAAGGCATTTTAATGTACTAGAAATTATAGACCACATTTTATAATAATTAGCTGTTAGAAGAAGCATTTTATTAAAATCGAAATCAACAGAAGATATTTTGTAGTCCTTTTTTATAAAAACGGGAAGTCATAGGCAACAATTATATATTGAAATAGAAACTGCAGAGGGTATTCTAACTAACTACACTCGAAATTGTTCAGCACATTATATAAAAATTAGCTGTTTAAAGAAACATTTTATAAAAATCAGAATCAACAGGAGATATTTTGTAGTCCTTTTTTATCAAAATCAAAACGTATAGTCTTTTTCTATAAAAACTAGAAGTCGTAGGCAACAATTTATAAAAATAAAAACTGTAAGAGATATTTTCACTAACTATACTAGAAATTATAAAGCACATTTTATAAAAATTAACTGTTAGAAGAGGCATTTTATAAGAATCGGTATTAAGAGGAGATATTTTGTAGTTCTACTTCTTATCAAAATCAGAACTTATAGTCCTTTTTTATAAAAACTGGAAGTCATAGGGAACAATTTATAAAAATCAAACTGCAAAGGGTATTCTAACTAACTATACTAGAAATTGTTTAACACATTTTATAAAAATTAGCTGTTTAAAGAAACATTTTATAAAAATCAGAATCAACAGGAGATATTTTGTAGTCCTTTTTTATCAAAATCAAAACGTATAGTCTTTTTCTATAAAAACTAGAAGTCGTAGGCAACAATTTATAAAAATAAAAACTGTAAGAGATATTTTCACTAACTATACTAGAAATTATAAAGCACATTTTATAAAAATTAACTGTTAGAAGAGGCATTTTATAAGAATCGGTATTAAGAGGAGATATTTTGTAGTTCTACTTCTTATCAAAATCAGAACTTATAGTCCTTTTTTATAAAAACTGGAAGTCATAGGGAACAATTTATAAAAATCAAACTGCAAAGGGTATTCTAACTAACTATACTAGAAATTGTTCAGCACATTATATAAAAATTAGCTGTTTCAAAAAACATTTTATAAAAATCAGAATCAACAAGAGATATTTTGTAGTCCTTTTTTATCAAAATTAGAATTTATAGCCTTTTCTATAAAAACTGAAATTTTTAAAAATGAAAACTGCAAAAAAGATCTATAATTGTAAAGCACATTTTATAAAAATTGGCTGTTATAAGAAACATTTTAAAAATTAGCTATTAGAAGAAGCATTTTATAAAAAACGGAATCAGTAAGAAATATTTTGTAGTCCTTTTTTATCAAAATCAAAACGTAGTCTTTTTCTATAAAAACTAAAAGTCGTAGGCAACAATTTATAAAAATAAAAACTCTAAGAGATGTTTTCACTAACTATATTAGAAATTATAGAGCACATTTTATAAAAATTGGCTGTTATAAAAAACATTTTATAAAAATTAGCTGTTAGAAGAGGCATTTTATAAGAATCGGAATCAACAAGAGATATTTTGTAGTTCTATTTTTATCAAAATTGGAACTTATAGTCCTTTTTTATAAAAACTGGAAGTCATAGGGAACAATTTATAAAAATCAAACTGCAAAGGGTATTCTAACTAACTATACTAGAAATTGTTCAGCACATTTTATAAAAATTAGCTGTTTGAAGAAACATTTTATAAAAATCAGAATCAACAAGAGATATTTTGTAGTCCTTTATTATCAAAATTAGAACTTATAGTCTTTTCTATAAAAACTGAAATTTTTAAAAATGAAAACTGCAAAAAAGATCTATAATTGTAAAGCACATTCTATAAAAATTGGCTGTTATAAGAAACATTTTAAAAATTAGCTATTAGAAGAAGCATTTTATAAAAAACGGAATCAATAAGAAATATATTGTAGTCCTTTTTTATCAAAATCAAAACGTATAGTCTTTTTCTATAAAAACTAGAAGTCGTAGGCAACAATTTATAAAAATAAAAACTGTAAGAGATGTTTTCACTAACTATACTAGAAATTATAGAGCACATTTTATAAAAATTACCTGTTAGAAGAAGCATTTTATAAGAATCGGAATTAAGAGGAGATATTTTGTAGTTCTACTTTTTATCAAAATCAGAACTTATAGTCCTTTTTTATAAAAACTGGAAGTCATAGGGAACAATTTATAAAAATCAAACTGCAAAGGGTATTCTAACTAACTATACTAGAAATTGTTCAGCGCATTTTATAAAAATTAGCTGTTTGAAGAAACATTTTATAAAAATCAGAATCAACAGGAGATATTTTGTAGTCCTTTATTATCAAAATTAGAACTTATAGTCTTTTCTATAAAAACTGAAATTTTTAAAAATGAAAACTGCAAAAAAGATCTATAATTGTAAAGCACATTCTATAAAAATTGGCTGTTATAAGAAACATTTTAAAAATTAGCTATTAGAAGAAGCATTTTATAAAAAACGGAATCAATAAGAAATATATTGTAGTCCTTTTTTATCAAAATCAAAACGTATAGTCTTTTTCTATAAAAACTAGAAGTCGTAGGCAACAATTTATAAAAATAAAAACTGTAAGAGATATTTTCACTAACTATACTAGAAATTATAGAGCACATTTTATAAAAATTAACTGTTAGAAGAGGCATTTTATAAGAATCGGAATCAACAAGAGATATTTTGTAGTTCTACTTTTTATCAAAATCAGAACTTATAGTCCTTTTTTATAAAAACTGGAAGTCATAAGGAACAATTTATAAAAATCAAACTGCAGAGGGTATTCTAACTAACTATACTAGAAATTGTTTAACACATTTTATAAAAATTAGCTGTTTAAAGAAACATTTTATAAAAATCAGAATCAACAGAAGATATTTTGTAGTCCTTTTTTATAAAAACTGGAAGTCATAGGGAACAATTTATAAAAATCAAACTGCAGAGGGTAGAAGTCGTAGGCAACAATTTATAAAAATAAAAACTGTAAGAGATATTTTCACTAACTATACTAGAAATTATAGAGCACATTTTATAAAAATTAACTGTTAGAAGAGGCATTTTATAAGAATCGGAATCAACAGGAAATATTTTTTATCAAAATCAGAACTTATAGTCCTTTTTTATAAAAACTGGAAGTCATAGGGAACAATTTATAAAAATAAAACTGCAGAGGGTATTCTAACTAACTATACTAGAAATTGTTCAGCACATTTTATAAAAATTAGCTGTTTGAAGAAACATTTTATAAAAATCAGAATCCATAGGAGATATTTTGTAGTCTTTTTTTAACAAAATTAGAACTTATAGTCTTTTCTATAAAAACCAAAATTTCTAAAAATAAAAACTGCAAAAAAGATCTATAATTGTAAAGCACATTTTATAAAAATTGGCTGTTTTAAGAAACATTTTAAAAATTAGCTTTTAGATGAAGCATTTTATAAAAAACGGAATCAACAGAAAATATTTTGAAGTCCTTTTTTTAATAAATCAGAACTTATAGTCTTTTTTTATAAAAACTGGAAGTCATAGGGAACAATTTATAAAAATCAAACTGCAAAGAGTATTCTAACTAACTATACTAGAAATTGTTCAGCACATTTTATAAAAATTAGCTGTTTGAAGAAACATTTTACAAAAATCAGAATCAACAAGAGATATTTTGTAGTCCATTTTTATCAAAATTAGAACTTATAGTCTTTTCTATAAAAACTAAAATTTTTAAAAATGAAAACTGCAAAAAAGATCTATAATTGTAAAGCACATTCTATAAAAATTGGCTGTTATAAGAAACATTTTAAAAATTAGCTATTAGAAGAAGCATTTTATAAAAAACGGAATCAACAAGAAATATTTTGTAGTCCTTTTTTATCAAAATCAAAACGTATTGTCTTTTTCTTTAAAAACTAGAAGTCGTAGGCAACAATTTATAAAAATAAAAACTGTAAGAGATATTTTCACTAACTATACTAGAAATTATAGAGCACATTTTATAAAAATTAACTGTTAGAAGAGGCATTTTATAAGAATCGGAATCAACAAGAGATATTTTGTAGTTCTACTTTTTATCAAAATCAGAACTTATAGTCCTTTTTTATAAAAACTGGAAGTCATAAGGAACAATTTATAAAAATCAAACTGCAGAGGGTATTCTAACTAACTATACTAGAAATTGTTTAACACATTTTATAAAAATTAGCTGTTTAAAGAAACATTTTATAAAAATCAGAATCAACAGAAGATATTTTGTAGTCCTTTTTTATAAAAACTGGAAGTCATAGAGAACAATTTATAAAAATCAAACTGCAGAAGGTATTTTAACTAACTGTACTAGAAATTGTTCAGCACATTTTATAAAAATTAGCTGTTTGAAGAAACATTTTATAAAAATCAGAATCAACAAGAGATATTTTGTAGTCCTTTTTTATCAAAATTAGAACTTATAGTCTTTTCTATAAAAACCGAAATTTCTAAAAATAAAAACTGCAAAAAGATCTATAATTGTAAAGCACATTTTATAAAAATTGGCTGTTATAAGAAACATTTTAAAAATTAGCTATTAGATGAAGCATTTTATAAAAAACGGAATCAACAGGAAATATTTTGAAGTCCTTTTTTTAATAAAATCAGAACATATAGTCTTTTTTTATAAAAACTGGAAGTCATAGGGAACAATTTATAAAAATAAAACTGCAGAGGGTATTCTAACTAACTATACTAACAATTGTAGAGCATATTTTATAAAAATTGGAATCAACAGGATGCATTTTCTGACCATTTTATTTACTAAAAGCAAAAGTTATATTTTTTTTATATAAAAACTGAGTTATAAGCGAAAATTTATCAAAATTGAACAGGCATTTTATTAAGACAGTTATAGAAGAATTAAAAACTTATTAGAAAATGCAGAGCTCATATTATAAAAACTGGCTGTCACAAGAAAGATTTTATGCAAATCTAAATCACAAGGTATTTTATTTCTCTTTAATAAAAGTTTTTATTAAAAGCATTTTACAAGACCGGAAATTTTTTTAAATTTCCTGCGGCTTTATCATCTCCTGGAAACTTATATTTTTCTAATAGTAACTGTTGTAGTTCCCAAATTGTATTACAAACTTTATGGTTCTTTGAGCCGGACATTAATAAAAGACTGTAAAAACATTGTAAAAAATAAAATAACAGTTTGAAACCTAAATTTGAATTACTTTTCGCGTTTTTTAGGTCACTCTGTATAATAATTTGTGAGACAATGGCACTTGTAGAAACGATATTGTGGCACGTTTTGTGGTGCCTCCTGTCACACCTTATTTTTTTAGCCAAGTACGTGTTATCAGTTTAATAAATTAGGTAGTGAATTTAAATGATTCGACCTCAATTTTTGTTTGTTTACTTGAATCTAATTAAAATTTTGGCGTTTCTAGAGCAAGATGTTGTAGAAAAATGTTATCAAACGAGGTTATTTGTTGGGTTTAATCTGCACTTAAAATTTGATAAATCGTCCTAAATTCAACGGTCTAAACATCTGCACCTACCTTCTGGAAGGGTAGCAAAAGGTAAAAAATCTAGGTCAAAACGTCAAAAATCTGTCTGGCAATATGTCATTGGATTGATTTTGTAAGGGTTAATTCAGTGGCAGAGCAGCAGATTGCTTTCAGCCGGATTTGTGTGTCAGCGAGTCTGGTCTTGAACAGTGGTAATTGTCGTCCTGAAAATTCGGTTTTTCAGCTTGAGTTCGAGGTGGATTCAACACTTCTAAGATTAGGATGGGTCGTTAACCTTACGCCAATAGTAATTTAGAAATACGTGGCTATATGGTGTCTTTGTTGGAAGTTTAGGGGACTAGATAAGAGCCTCTTTGTTTCATGTAAATTACACACCTACAGCTAGGGTGTAGAATTTTTGGGTGTGCTCCGGTTGCACATGACTCACAGCGAAAACTTAAAAGTTCCCTTCATAACATAATTAGGGACACAAATTCGAATAATATCTCAGTGGTTTCAGTGGTTTTACAGATCAGTATCAGACTAGACCCGCCCTAAAGTCAAACATCATATTTGCAAGGCATTATCTCCACTTCTAGACACAGCGGGACGTTATTTCAGGGATTTAGAGCCCCCAAAACCATAAACAGCGGAGTTTTCAAAAGAATGGCGGTGTCGTAAAATCGAAAAAAGCTATAAATTCGCTTCAAAGAATTTTTAACTCTTTTGCCAGGTAAGACGTGGCAACTGGCAACACCTACTTAGTCCATTCATTGGAACAGATTTTAAATATTCAGGAGTATTATCGAACCGTAATTAAAATAAAACTTTTCATTATTAAAGAAGTTTCTAAACGCAAATTAAGTAACACTTATCAAAATGTCACTGGCTTTGATGATAAGACATTCAGACCTAGATAAAGCCAACCTACACTCTCTCTCCAAATTTTCAGAACCGTTATTTCTCAACAATATTTACAAAGAGCTTCATTAATTGTTGATTGCGAAAAGGTGCTAATGCTTTTCTCCATTTTGGTTAGTACTTTACCGGTCAATCAACAGTTAGAAGTTTACATATCTGTACTTTTACCATCTGGTTGATGGTTTCTAATACAGACGTGACGTGTTGGTTTAGTATTTTATCTTGAGCTAACATATAAACGATTTTCGCAGTCTCGCCTCTTCTCATTTATCATTTTAGGTATATGGAGGCCAAAACATGTGTCAGTAGCGTAGTTGAGAATGCTTCCGGAAAGTAATTTGTCATGATTTTGCCAAAGAAAGTCTGTTTTTTATGTAAAACAATGATCGATGAGGAAGGAAGAGAAACAAACATTTTTACTCTATTTCGTTTATTTAAGAAATGACTACTTCAGAGTTACAAATTATTGGTTAATTCTTAGTAGAAAAGGTGTGATTTACAGCAGTATTTCTGTTCAAACATAAATACAGAGTGTTCCAAAACGATTGTACCAAATTACGGTGATACGTAGTCAATTGGAGTGCAAGGAGCATAATAAAATGTAAAAAATCTGTCTTTTTTAGTTTACAAGATTCAAAAACCAAAATATAATTTTTTGGTTTCTTTAGTTACTAATTCCATTTAGAATAGTAATGTGCTAATTTCAAGTTGAGGTACTACCGGTATTATCGCAAATTTTAATACTTTTCCATGGCAACAACCTGTCACAGCCTCGAATTCTTTTAATTTTGCTTAAAAACGAAGATATTACCGGTATTATCTCAACTTGAATTTAGCCCATAAGTAGATATTTTTTATAACTTTTTTTATATGTATTTGTTAAATAAATATAGTAGAAGAAACAAATCTTAATCAAATTGTAATCAACGATTTATTTTCCGTCTTTGTTAAATGTATATCGCAAAAAAAAAATTATAAAAAAATTTAATAATTTTATTGTTACTTTATTCTCTTTCTTGTTTTTTGTGATATTACTTACATTTATAGTTGTTTCTGTATTCACTATAAGTATTGTATGTCTGTTGGATGAATAAATCTCTTATTATTATTAAGATATCTTCTAGAAATCCTTAGAAATCTTTAGAAATTCTTAAAAATCTTTAAAAATCCTTAACATTTTTTAGAAATCAACAGAAGTTTTTTAAAGTCCTTAGAAGTCTTTAAAAATCTTTAAGAATCTTTAGAAATTTTTAGAAATCCACAGAAATCTGTAGAAATTCTTAGGAATCTTTAAAAATCTTTAAGAATCCTTAGAAATTTTTAGAAATTCTTAGAAAACTTCAAAAATACTTAGAAGGGTCTAGAAATTCTTAGAAATTTTAAAGAAATCCATAGAGACCTTTAGAATCATTAGAAATCTTTAGAAATTCTTAAAAATCTTTAAAATTCCTTAACATTTTTTAGAAATCAACAGAAATTTTTTAAAGTCCTTAGAAATCTTTAAAAATCTTTAAGAATTCTTGGAAATCTTTAGAAATTCACAGAAATCTCTAGAAATCCCTAGAAAAATTTAAAAATTTTAAAGAATCATTAGCAATCCACAGAAATTTGTAGAAATCCTTAGATATCTTTAAAAATCTTTAAGAATCCTTAAAAATTTTTAGAAATTCTTAGAAAGCTTCAAAAATACTTAGAGAGGTCTAGAAATTTTTAGAAATCTTAAAGAAATCCACAGAGACCTTTAGAATCAATAGAAATCTTTAGAAATTCTTAAAAATCTTTAAAAATCCTTAACATTTTTTAAAAATCAACAATAATTTTTTAGAATCCTTAAAAATCTGTAAAAATCCTTAGAAATTTTTAAAAATCTTTATGCATCTCTAGAAATCTTTAGAAATCCACAGAAATCTATAGAAATCCCTAGAAATTTTTAAAAATTTTAAAGAATCCTTAGAAATCTACAGAAATCTGTAGAAATCCTTAGAAATCTTTAAAAATCTTTAAGAATCCTTAGAAATTTTTAGAAATTTTTGGAAAACTTTAAAAATACTTAGAAGGGTCTAGAAATTTTTAGAAATATTAAAGAAATCCATAGTGACCCTTAGAATCATTAGAAATCTTTAGAAATCCTTAAAAATCTTTAAAAATCCTTAAGAATGTCTAAAAATCTACAGGAATTCTTAGAATACTGTAGAAATCTTTAAAAATCTTTAGAAATCCTTAAAAATTTCTAAAAATCCACAGAAATCCTTAGAATACTGTAGAAATCCTTAGAAATCTTTAAAATTTTTAGACATCTTTAAAAGACTTTAGAAATACTTAAGAGTGTTTAGAAATTCTTAAAAATCTTGAAGAAATCCGTAGAAACCATTAGAAATCATTAGATTTCTTATCTCACCAAAAATCTCCAAAAATCATGATAAAAAAATTCTGTTATACAAAATTTTGCCAATGGTTTAACCCCCAGACAGACACAAGAGAAATTATCTCATACTTCTTAGGATATAAGAGTCCAAAACTACCACTTTAACATTTAAAGTAAATTTTGACTATAGCAACTTTGCGTTTTGTTTAACTAAGACTCTGAAATTGAATAAATCAATTTGCAGTTAGTAGTTATTCTACATTTTATTAAATTTTTTTGTTTACAATTTTATTTAAAAAAATGACCGACAACTTTTAAATTTTCATTCTGAAAAATCTGTTAAGAAAGTTTGTGAAATTCCGTTAAAATTTGTGCCGTAATGTATTTATTTAAAAATGCTGGGCAAACGGTTGAAGCTACTAAAGAATGTTAGAGGGAAAAGTTGTAGAGAATTAAATTTTGAATAATAAATTTGCAAGAAAATGTTTTTATTTTTAACAGTTTAGGCTCTAAAAACGCATAAAAGTAAGCATCTTTCTCGTATTCCAATTGCTATTAGGTGAGCGCAAATAATAAACTAATTGCAATAATTTACTTTAACTACGTATAATATTTCAGAAATATTATTTCTGTGCAGTAAAAAAATTAATATTTAACAAATAATAAACACTTTTGTATATTGAAACATGAAAAAGTTTTTTTTCATTTTTAAGATTTTCTAAGACCTATATTATTAAAGATAAAACGTTGCTTTCTAGACATTATTATACAAAATTTAATTCTCTACAACTTTTTTTATAACATTTTTTTGTAGGTTTAACTGTTTATGCAGCATTTAAAAACAAAGTCAGAGGTGTGCAAATTCTAAATTTTTAATATAAGACATTCTAAGCCAAATTCACCTAGAAGATACCTTGAAATCAGTGATATTTTTAAGTCTTTCTATTTGATTACGACCCACTGAAAAAACTTTCATCAAATTTTCAGTCCTTAACCTCAAACACTTCCGAAATTTAAATTTGAAAAAAATGGCAGCTTTTTTTTTCAAATGCTTGTAACTTCGTGAAAAATTGGACTAATTCAATATTTTTTTTTTTAAATTGTGTGTTTTGAATGTACTTTTTGAAAAAAAAAAGAGTAAATAATAACAGTGATGCTAAATATTTATTAATGTTTATATTAACATTTCATTTTTGAAACTGTGTGTGTCAATAGATTTTTATTGTCTCTTTTCTTTGATAACTATTTTTAAAACCAAGCTCAGGTAAATAAAGTTTTATAAATTTGAATTTAACCCTCTAAAATAGTCAATTTTATTGCGAGAAGCGTCTTAAAGTTAAAGAAACAGAAAAAAGAATGAGATTAAAGCATTAAAATCTTTGGTAATATTTTCTCAAAATTTTTTATTTCCAAATCTGATTTTGAATTTGGGGTTGGCGTAATAAAAAGAGAAGCTTCAGATAAAGCACTCATTGACTACTACTTTTAATATTCTTTTGACAAGGATATTTAATAAAAAAAACATTTTTAGTAAAATCTAGCAAAGTTCTATGTTATATGTGTTTTAAATTTTTTATTTGAATATTACAACTTTGAACTTTGGAAAAAGAAACGAGTAAATATGTCGCAATACTACTAAAATTGTTTGAATTGTGAATAACTTTCCATAGAATTAGCATGAATTAAATTTCAGCTGAATATTACAATCGGGAAATTAAAAAAAAAGAAAATCTGTTAGTCCTGCGACACCCCAAAAATATAAAATTCCTTTAATAGTATTTTTTGCTAATTTCGTAACTGAAACGCAACAGGTTTTCATTCTGAAATATCCTTGAACCGCACGAACACAATTCACAAAAAAAAATCACTGCGCACCCCTGATGTTCCGCCACTGTCACAATCACCACCATATCAATTTCAGTTTATCCATCCTCCTAAACAAACATTTAGCAAGTCCGCCACCCAGCTGATAAAAATCCAAAAATGTTAAGCACGCTATTCCTGCAGCCTCCCAGGACCTGTTCGCAGGCTGCTTCGCGAATGAATGGCAGGAAGGGTCCGCGAATCGTCGATCCAACCTCAACTTCGCCAGCGTTCGGTTTTTGCACACGTCTCTCCTCGGCATTTTCGCCTAACACACGTTTTGCAATGTTGCGTTGGTCAGGATTCAATTCCTGATCACGGCCAATGTCCTTATGGTAGGTCGGCGGTCCTAGCGGTATTTTGCGTACGCGTGCTTTCGACCGGTTTCAAGGACGAAGTGCGAATTCTTGACGAGTGTTCAGTGCTGCCAAACATGACAGCAAAGCTCCAGGATCAAGGATCATTTTTTATTTTTATTTAGAGAGGATTTGTGAGTATTTAAATCCTTGATGTGTTGTCACCTAAAATCAATTTGAGAGTCCTGATATTTTTCCCGCCGACGTTTCGAAATTATCTTCACTAACTTCTGACTTTTCTGAACTTTGCTCTCAGTGATAAACTCATGATTTATTGTCATAGTCCTGAAAGCGATCAATTAACTTGATATTTTTCCAACTGAAATTTTTATCTGCGACAAACAGTAAAGTCGAATAACGGCCGTTTTTCCATCGTATTGGATGACCGATAAAGAGTGATTGAACCAGGGATTTTGGAAGGTACCGTTCATGCCTAATGGAATGTCATATGCGATAAACTATATCAAAATATATAGAAAAGGGGGCCGTTGAACTTCATATTGCACAAAGAATTTTTCAAATAAATAATTCGCTGCATAGAGGAATTCTCGAATATGTGTGTTTGTCAAACTGAGAGGACATTGTGTATCACTAAAGTAAATAACAAATGTGATTATTTGTTTATTGCAACATTTTAGATATCAGAATACCTTTCTTTGTTGGCGCTTAGAAAATTTTCCAAAATTTATTTTTAAAAAAAATTCATTCACAACAATGCGAGACACAAAAATAAAGATAAAATTTCAATGCCAAATAAAAAAACAATTTTCTAATTTGCTTATTCAAGAATAATCGTTAAAAGTGGTCCAAGGCATTTTTATATTGGGTCAAGAGATTGAGATAATACTGCAACTCGATTTTGAAAATTTTTATACAAAATAATAGTACATTACTCCATGAGTTATAGAAGCATTATACAGGGTTGCTAAAAATATAGATACAGTTAAGTATTATAAAAACTATTTATCAAAACTTATTACTTAAGATTAATTTGTCTCAGATGTTTATCAAATTTTTGTCTCTATTTTTTCTGTGAATACAAGGCTAACCTATTTTTTTAAATGGCAAGAAGGAACAAATTTGAATTTTTAAAAAAACATTTTTTTCAGAGTTCAGTGATGTAAGACATGCATACCTTATTTTAATAATTTTTTTTTAAAAAATACAGCAAACTAATAAAATTTTGAAAATTTTTTAGCCTTGGAAATGTTGCTTTATCTATCGTTATCTCTTTTCCGCCTGAACTTAGACCAAAAAATAGTAAATGTTAATAATAATTTTTACAATAACACTTTTAACTGAAAAAAAGACATTTATATAATAAAAAAATGCTTAAACCCGAAATACATAACTTTTATGCTACAAAAAATTTTCGAAATTATTTTATTGACTCTCTGGCAATCATGAATACGTCAAATAAAATTTTGCAAAGAATCAAATAAAATGTTTAGAGAAATATTCGCAATTTGGTATCTATTTGTGATGGTTTGAAATGGTCTGAACACACTCGATTTTTCAGGAAAAAATGAAGTGGGATTAAATCAGGAGACCTAGCTGGCCATTCAATAATTTTTCTTTGCTGACTCCTTAATCGTTGGTTTTGTAATTTAAAAACAAATGATAGTAGAAAATTCAGAAAATATTTAGTTGTATCTGTATACTTACACAATCCTGTTTTTTTTTCATTTAAAACATTATTTTTGACTTGTCTTTAGATTATATCAAATAAATTAGTATTTACCACGACGTTTCGTAATCAAATAATAATCTTCAATGTATGCACAATGTTTTGAGCGAATTTTTCTATTGGTTAATAATCCTGAGAAAATATAATATTGTTTAAGAACTGATTTTTTGGTTTTAATGTATTTTTATTATTTACAAATAAAACAGACGTAAAAAAATATTTTAGAATAGTAATTTAATGATTAAAAATTGCCGATTTAATTTTGTAAAACTGTGTTATCAAAAGAATTTAAAATCTGTCTTAATTTAAGAGTAGAAGTTCTAATATTGTCAAAAATTTCTAATCAATAATTTGATGTTTTTAAAACTAGTGAACACGATTTTACATTTAAAAATTAAAATAGCGACTTTGGTGAATAAAATTAATTAAAAAGAAGATTTAAAAATTTTAAAATTGCCCTAAAATGTGTCATTCTGTGAAGGTTTCAAAACTAAAAGTTGATTTTTTCAAAAATGATGACTTATGCCTTGAATATATTATATACAAAGTTGTCGAAACATTGTACTGTGTAAGGCCACTATTCAAAATTTCTAGATATTTATACAGTGTAATTCTTCATAACATTGGTTTTCTTCTACTAAAAGTTCAGTTTAATCTCTGTAGCCGTCTTGCCACAAAAAATAAATATTTTTAAAAATACATTACTTCTTATGGCCGTTTGCAACTTTAAAGCTAAATATCTCTGTTCAAGATTTCAAAAAATTTAATTGATTTTACGGCTTTTCGCCACTTTTCAACAATTATCTCAAAAACTAAGCCTCAATTTATAAAATATATGTTTCTTAAGAAATTTTTGACCTATCATTTGCGATTAGAATGGTACCACATTTAGATTTTTTTCTTATGTCGTTTTCTCAAAAATAATATAATAAATAAACTCTGCACAAATTATTTAAATACGATGTGGATCCCTCACTCTCATTTTTCTCATTTGTATATTTATCAATTATTTTCTGATTTTATAACAAATTCACTTGAGTATTTATAAATTTTTAGTAAAACAATTTAACAATTTATGAAACGAAGTAACAGTCTATTTTAATTACTAGCTACGTCAACCCTGATTTTGCAGCTAAGAGAGCGGGAGAGTGGGGGATCGACAACTTGAGAGAACAGATGCGGTATCATATTAAATAATTTATATTTATTATATTATTTTCGAAAAAACCATTCTAATCATAAAACTTCTTAAGAGACATATTTTTTAAATTAAGGCTTAGTTTTTGATATAATCGTTGAGAAGTGGCGAACAGCCGTAAAATCAATGAAATTTTTTAAAATCTTGAACAGAGATATTTAGCTTTAAAGTTGCGAATGCCCATTAGAGCCAATACATTTTCAAATATATTTAATTTTTTTGTGGCAAAACGGCTGCACATATTCAATTGAACTTTTAGTAGAAGAAAGCCTAAGTTTTGAAGAACTACATTGTAGAAATATCTAGAAAATTTTAAATATTTCCCTTAAGCACAAGACAATTTTTGGACAACTTTGTATATAATATATTTAGAGCATAAGCTATCATTGCTAAAAAAATCAATTTTTAGTCTTGAAACCTCTACAGAATCACTTTTTAAAGGGTTTTATGCGCTCCGTACACCGTACTATTACTACTTAATGTAAAAATTAAAATATTCAAAATGTCAGAACCAAAAATTTGTTTATAAAACTAAAAAACTGCCATTACAATCATATGAAATATAGTAGAGGTTGTCAACTTTGCAACATTAAAATAAAGAACGTCCTGTACCGTCTGCTAAACTGCTTTTTACAGACGTTGCCACGATTAATGACCGAGACGTAAAGTGTTTTAATATTAAAAATAAAAAAGAAGAACTAGAAATAAAACAAAAAAAATAAAGCAAAAGACAGAAAAAAAATGCAAGAGAATAGATAATAGAAAAAGAAAGTAAAATTTTCGTTTCATACTTTAACAATTTTGGGTTTTAAATTTTCATAAATTTCAGGTTTAGTCATTTTTGCTTGTTGCTGCATGTTTTAATATTATTCTGTTTTAATATTGTAGTTTTTCAAACTTAATTTTTCTGTTATTTTGTTTAGTTTTGTGGACTACTATTTTCTATCTATTCTTTTCTGTTTTTCGCATTTTTTTGTTTTATTTTAAGTTATTTTCTTCTATTATTAAAACCTTTTAGGTCATAGCTATTAACAGTGACGTCTGTTAAAAAGAATTTTGCAGACGGTTGTAAAAAAATATTTTGTTTTAAAAACATTTTTTATTTTAACATTATAAAGTTGGCAATCCTAATTAAGTGTTTTTAAATTTTACTTTTTAAGGGTAAAAACATTTTTTTAGCGTAATATGTTTCCAAGCTTAGTGTTTTTCAAAGTTTTTACCGCACGCTTACATGTTTTACAATTCTCGTGATTCAAAAATTACTTTACATTAATTTAAATTTTTTTAAACATTATTTAACTATTTTGAGACAAAATTTCCAAATTTCTGTATTAGTCGACCTTCTTTTCGTGCTACAAACAGTGCTTGTGCTGGAAACGCACTTTACAATACTGAACTGAAATAAAAAAATTTCTTAGTCATTACTAAAAGTACTAAAGCCTTTTTTCAATATTTTTTTTTATATGAGTAAACTTCTTTGATGTCAGACTCTTGGAAACCTTCTTGATACACCGCTTGTCGAGTCGGACCCCACATTGGGGTTCGTGCGTTACCCACGCAAATCGTTTGCTTTTTGTCCCAAAAATAGGCCAATCGTAATTCGAGTTAGTGAATAATTGATTGAAAAAACCTCACTCGGTAATAATAATTAAGGAAACTTCCTTGCGACCACGCAAAATCATTAATAAATTGTGTGTGTGCTATTGGAACGCTATTATTACGCATCGAAATAATGAAAGCACATTTTCGGCGATATATATTTATATCTGAGTCGAACGGTAGTGTCTGCGGGGTTTTATAAATAATAGATAGGGGCAGTTTGCATGCCGCTAGGAGTTTTGGGACACGCATCCCACGCACTCATAACGATTTGCGTGAGAGATACTAACTCAGATAAGGTCACTCTGCATTCTGCAAACGCTCAAAATCCCTGCATTTTCTATCTAAAATCGATTTTGTTTGATTTTTTGGCTTTGGGAGGAGGAAAAGACGGGGTTTGTAGTGTGCGTATTCCCTTGGTATTTATATCGATCTTTCTGTAAGCAAAAATGACGCACACGTTGCGTGTCCAAAGCCAAATGGAAAATATAGCATAAACCGCATAAACATTAGGAAATAAAGACACGTGGACGAAGGCTATTTTCGAACGTACGCTAATGCAATTTTTGCATTGCATTTCATTGTTAAAACTGTGATGAACTAGGTCATAAAGACGGGAGGTGAAACACTAAAACGATGAGGATATTAAAAGGTGTAGATTACCGGATGTTCGATGCCAAATTAAAAAGGCTTGATTGTATCTTTAATTTAGGGCCTTCCGGTTATAAAGGTGAGAGGTTATTTAAAACCAGCAGTTATACCAAAATTTCGCTATTTTTAGAAACGGTTTTGTTTTTAAATTAATGCTGTTTTTGCTACTGAATAGAACGCAAAGTCACTATAAGATTCGAGAAATTTGACTGATTTTGAAAGACAACACGAGGGTTAATTTCGCTTCAACCTGCTCAAACGACTTTATAAGTGGCTTATTTGCCGCTTTGCAAAAAATGAATCTTACTATAGTTACTCCCTACCGACTACCTCTCAGGTACTACCTCTTTATCTGCCGCTTTTTAATCTTGTTATTTTTTCTGACTGTCTCAGTAGAGCCGCCTGTATCGACTTACGTCATCAAAAATTAACTTTCTTTTAAATAAATAATTATTTACACGTTTGCTAACACGTCACGTCTGTTTGCAATTTAAATGTGAGACATATTAAACGCTAATTTGTATTGTCGATGATGTTTTATTGACATTTATAGTCTGACAATTACACAATGAAAAATCCAAACTAAGGTTACCGGTCGAAAATTTCTCAAGATAAATTTGTTTATCTTCTTTATTTATTTTGTATTATTTCAGACATTGTTAAAGTCGAATAATTGACGTCAACAACAACGTGTTTAGTCGAATTTTGATAGAGAATTCTTGAATTGTTAAAAAGTCGGTAAACATTACCAAAAATTTGTTTTGCAAACTGTTTATTTATTCTATCTCATGAATACCGGATATCGTTATCTACCGACTTACAAACAGTCAAATATTTTTTCCGCAAATGGAGCGAAATAGTTCTGTCTATAACTCAATTAAGTAAATCTAATTTTGCTGCCAATTCATGAATAAAATCAATTTTACTAGATTTTGCACTTTGATGAAAAAACTACCAGACAGTCTGCAAATAATACTTTCCAGACTATAACTCCTTAATAAAGATTAATTTAATCTAAAAGCTGTGGGACGAAGTGCTTTTTATAAAGGCCGTAATGTGTTTATAAACGTACCGAGTCTATTGGATATAATGACTATAATTTACGAGTATAGTATTTTTATGAAAAATTATTAAATAACGTTTTACCTAATTTGGAGAATCATTCTGACATCAAGAACTCGATCACCAATTTATATATAACAACAAAATCACACCAAATTTATATAAAACATTTATTTCAGTTTGAAACTATATTACCCGTCTTTATACGCCTTCAAATTCGGGCATAATTTGTATCTTTATAGCACGGAAGGTTACTAAGCAACAATGACATGATCATGGTTTTCAGTAAATTAAGAAGAACAATTTAAGCTTCTTTTGCTTTAACAAACCAAAACAATGTAAAATAGAAAAAACGTTGTATGCACCAAGGGCATAATCGTCACTAATGGCCCTTACAAATTTAAAAGCTCTCTAACATCTAGTTTTAAACACAGATTGTTCAAGACTCTTATTAGACTCTTATCTTCTATTTAAAAAAAATTACAAATCGCAGGAAAAAATCGGGAATTTCAGGCAACAGTTTTATTAAAATTGAAAAGCAAAATGAACAGTTTTTTAAATATTTAAATTTTTAGATATAACAGTTCTCTAAAAAAATTAAAACTGTAGGTTAATGTTTCTGTAAAGTTAGAAGCCTCAAGCTACAGTTTTATACAAATTAAAAATTTTAAATACATAGGAGTATGAGTAGGTCTATAATTAGAAAGTATATTAGATTTCAAGAGGCATAAAAATAACTTTTTCTAGTAGAAAACGCAGTATAAAAAACGGAATTTGGAGTTTGGTAATATACAATGTATTAGAGGGTATTAATCTGCTTAAAACCTGCGCTCTAGAAGAGTTCAAAATTGCGCTTATAGCCCTTGGGAAAACAAGAAAAGTCATTTCTGTGTGGAAACTATTACATGGGCAGTAATTGTTGCTTAGTGATGCCGTGTCGGATTGAAGTAGCTAGAGCCCACCGGAATATGTTTCTTAGAGAGGATCATTAATTTGCAAATATATATGTCACAGCAGAAAAAAGGCATTTTACTACAAAAAAAAACTAATCTTTTATAGCAATCTTAATACATAGATTGTCGTCTATATATAGTTATATAGTTTTCAGAAAATTTCTTTGTAGCTCTTGCTTTTGATAAAAGAAGTTGAAAATAAAATGTCTTCTATTAATTAGAATTTTTCTAAAATGCCTCTTGTGACAGCCAATTTTTAAAGAAAGTAATCTACAATTTCTAATACATTAAAACGCAGTTTCTATTTTTATAAAATGCCTCTTTTAACAGCTAATTTTTATAGAATGTAATCTACAATTTCCAATATATTAAAATGCTCTTTGGAGTTTCTGTTTTTATAAATTGTTGCCTATTTTTATAAAATGCCTCTTGTAAGAGCTTATTTTTATAGAACGTGATCTACAATTTCCAGTACATTAAAATGCCTGTTACAGTTTCTATTTTTATAAATTGTTGTCTATTTTGCGACAGCTAATTTTTTATAAAATAAGCTTTAAATTTCTAATTTTCTGTTTTTACTTTTACAAAAGGTTTTATAGCAATTTTGATAAAATGCCCATTACAAGTTTTATTTTGATAAATTGTCTGCGACACAAACAATTTCTAATTTTAATAAAAGAAGCTATATAATGTCTTCTGTTCATTCCAATTTTTATAAAATGTAGTCTACAATATGAATTTTTTTATTCAAAAAGACAATTGTTAATTGTATTTTTTTAATGTCTTTTGTAGTGCCTTTTATAAAATGTCCATTGTAAGTTCTATTTTTATAAATTATCGTCTATAACTCAGTTATAAAAATTTTTTTATAGCTCTTGCTTTTGATAAAAAAAGCTGAAAATAAAATGTCTTCTATTGATTAGAATTTTTCTAAAATGTTTCTTGTGACAGCCAATTTTTAAAAAAAGTACTCTACAATTTCTAATACATTAAAACGCAGTTTCTATTTTTATAAAATGCCTCTTTTAACAGCTAATTTTTATAGAATGTAATCTACAATTTTTAGTACATTAAAATGCCTGTTACAGTTTCTATTTTTATAAATTGTTGTCTATTTTGTGACAGCTAATTTTATATAAAATAAGCTTTTAAATTTTAAATTTTTTGTTTTTATTTTTACAAAAAGATTTTGCAGCAATTTTTATAAAATGTCCATTACAAGTTCTATTTTTATGTATTGTTTGTGACACAAACGGTTCCTAGTATTGATAAAAAAAGCTATAAAATGTTTTCTGTTCATTCTCATTTTTATAAAATGTGGTCTACAATTTCAAATATTTTTTTTCCAAAAAGACGATTTTTGAATGCAATTTTTGTAAAATGCCTTTTATAAAATGCCAATTGTAAGTTCTATTTTTATAAATTGTCGCCTATAACTCTCTGTTATCAAAAAAATTTCTTTATAGCTTCTGCTTTCGCTAAAAAATGCTATAAATAAAATGTCTTTTATTGATTCTAAATTTTAGAACAGCCAATCCATAGAATGTGATTTACAATTTCTAGAACATTAAAATGTCTTTCACAGTTTCTTTTTTTTTATAAATTATTGTCTATTTTTATAAAATAGCCTTCCTAATTTCCTAATTTCCTAATTTAATAGTATTCCTAATATATTTTTTTAAAGACGACTTGTGATTGTAAGTTTTATAAAATACTCTTTAAAGTTTCCGTTTTTATAAATTGTAGCTCGTGTGGCTCTCAGTTTCTTTAAAAAGTCCTACAATTTTTAATATATTTCCTTTCAAAAAGACGATTTTTGATTTTAATTTTCCGTTAAGTTGGTCCTGATCTAGAGTTAAACAATTGTCTTAAGTAACGTAATGCCGGTTGAAATTATTGTTTTCTTTTTAAAAATCCTCTTAATTTCAAAATTTACTCCGAATAATGAAGCTTTGATGACTGAATTTTTGATAAACAAATTAGTTTTTCGCTGAATTAAGGTGTAAGAACCCGGATTTGCTAAAATAGGAACCAAACAAGTTTGTTTTGTTTGAAAATGCTGGCATATCCTGTTGTTTTGACATGGTGTTGTCTATTTCTGCGTAATGATATTACGAATTTAAGGCCAACTCGTCTATAAGATATGACCAAGGCTGAGTAAGAAGTATTTTTTAAAAAACCCGATTATAAAATATTTCCATTAGTGATGTTTTGACTGTATTTTTTCGGTAAATAGTAAAACCAGCCTGAGGAGTAGTTAATTAGCAAAGACCCCCTCTTAAAAATCCATAACCAGACCAATCAAAAATCGGTTGAAAGGGTCAAAATCCACATAATTACGTTATTCCCAGATCTATTTCCTTATAATAGTATCTTGCGACCTTGTTGTTGAATGTTGTGATGTACAATGTGTGTATCTATCAAGTTGCTAAACCGTATTGATATGTAAGTTCTAATCAATAATATGTGCGAGGTATAATTACGTCCGGTTTTTACATTTTAAATTGGCTTTTAATCGATTCAAACGAAAGCACACTGTGGTGGGTCGATAGGTGTTGGATATTTGGCAAGATGGCCCTGTGAGTCCACCACTTGCGGATGTAAATATGTGAGTATGCGACCGAGTTGGGTGAAGGAAACGATATAAAATGCACCGACCGGTACCTAGTGGTTGTCCTTGGCCACTAAACCACACGAAACTTTTTCGTGGGGTCTTTTACACTCCGGTGATATGACCCCCTTTACTCCCCCTACAAAAACTTCAAATAGGTATGCACTTTTCGAATATGCTATGCGGATGTCCTGCAGGTGCAGTCAAAACACGCGAAATCAACATCCGACCAAAATCGAGACAAATAGTTATGGAAATGTGGGGCAAAAGACACGAAAAATAACAAAGGGCGTGCGAATTTAATGCGATTTTTAAGGCGGCGGTTTGGTGCTTTTTTTCTGAATATTTTCAATGGGTTTAAAGAACAATAGGGTATTGTTTGGGGTTATGTATGTTTGGGGCTCATTAAGAAGCTTTTATACTCTTCTAAACTCTTCAATTTTGATTAAAAATTATTTTGTATTCATATCACCCACGATATCTAAACAACAAATAAATAAATAAAAAAGAAATTAAATAAACAAATGATTCATATTTTTTTTAAAAGAAATTGTACAAATTTATTTTATCTTTATAATCTTTTAGATTGCAATCTGTTTGTTTAAAGTTTTGTTTTTTTTTTTGAAAAATATTCGTTTATTCAACCTAAGAAGATATCAGGTAAGTTTCAAAAATATTTTATTTGCTTATTATAAACGGAAATAAATCATATTTTGTTGCCCTAGAGCAGAAATATTCATTTCAATGCATGACTCTTCAGCAAAGCTTAAATCAGTTTGTTAATGTCACTTTCTGCCCTTGTGACGTAATATACAGTTAGAAATAAATAACTTTTTTAATCTGAAACACAAAACAAGTTTACTCACGTGTTATAAACACTATTTTTTCTATTACTTGTCGTATATCTGTAAACTAGAGTAATATAATTGTGAAAATAAAAACGTGTCTTTAAGTCACTTCACTGTGGCTTTATGTGCGCAAAAACACATTTCACACATTAATAACTGTGCATAAAATAATTTTTCAGTTAATTTTTGGAATAATAAATGTTTTGTAAACATATTGGGTTTGTTATTTTGAAATTCTCTTAATAAAAAATATAAACAAAAGATTATTTTCTTTTAAGAAGTCATTAAATATTTTGATAATCTTTTAGATTGCAATCTGTTTGTCTAAAGATTTATTTTATTTTACAAATATTTTATTTATTTAATCTATAACTAAAGGGTAAGATATAGTTAAAAAAAATATTAATAAATGAAATAATTTGCAAATTTAAAAGCTCATTATCTCATTATCTAAAAAACTTCTAAAAAGCAGACAATGTGTTGAATTTGTTATTTTGAAATTCTTTTAATAAAAAATATAAACAAAAGACATTATTTAAATTATATAAAATACTCGTTATAATTAATTATAGATTGCATTTTGTTTTTTTTTTTAAACAGTGTTTATTGTCTTTCGTAATTTTTTTAAAATTTTTTGTTATCTATTCACCTTAGATCTACGTAACTACTGTCATTTAGCGCAGGCATTTTATAAGAAATTGTAGACTACATTTTATAAAAACTGTCTTTTATAAAAAGCATTTTAGAAAAATTTGAATCAACAAGAGATATTTTATTTGTAGCTTTTTGTATTAAAAGCCGAAGCCATAGATAAGATTTTATAAAAACTGGAAGCTGTAGATAAGATTTATAGAAACAGAAACTACAAGAGGCATTTTATTAGCTGTCATAAAAGGCATTTTAGAAAAATCGGAATTAACAAGAGATATTTTATTTGTAAATTTTTGTATCAAAACCAGAAGTCATAGATAAGATTTTATAAAAACTGGAAGCCGTAGGCAAGATTTATAAAAATAGAAACTATAAGAGGCATTTTATTGGCTGTCATAAATAGCATTTACGAAAAATTAGAATCAACAGAAGATATCTTATAGCTTTCTTTATAAAAATCAAAAGTTCAGGTCTTTTTGTTATAAAAACTAGAGAGTCATGGGCGACAATTTATAAAAATAGAACGTAATAGGCATTTTATTAAGATTGTGGCACAAAAAGCATTTTATAAAAATCAGAATCAACTGAAGATAGCTTTTTTTATTATAACCAGAAAGCATAGATAAAATTTTATAAAAACTGGGAGCCATAGGCGAAAATTTATAAAACTGAAAGCTGCAGGAAGCATTTTATAAAAATAGCAATCAAAAATTGTAGACCAAATTTTAACAAAATCGAAATAAATAGGAGACATTTTAGAGCTTTTTTTTATCAAAAACAGAAGCCGTTTGTAACATTTTATAAAAGCTGAGAGCCTCAGACAACAACTGAAAACGGAATCAGCAACAGGCATTTTATAAAGATTGCTGTAAATTTTTTTGCAAAAAAAAAACAAAAAATTAGAAATTCTACCTCTCTTTTTATATTGGCTTTCACAAAAGACATTTTATAAAAATTGGGTGCAACAAAAGACATTTTATTTCTAGCTTATTTATTAAAACCAGAAGCTATAAATAAAATTTTAAAGCCCTAGTTTATAAAAATAAAAACTGCAAGGGGCATTTTATTGTAGTAGAAGTTGTAGATTGCATTCTAAATTGGCTGCCAAAAGAAGCATTTTATAAAAATCCCAATTTATAGAAGGCATTTTATATTATTATAAAAATTGTTTTTTTAATGAAATTTCTTTTTTTATCAAGTAGGTTTCTCTTATTTTTGCTATTTATTGCTAATAACTGTAATAAAAAAATAATAATTTAAACAATTTTATTAGTAAAAATCAATATTGCAATGTATAATACGTAGTTCTTTAAATGGACAACCTGTTACGCTACTGAAAGCAGTCTACCTAGAGGATTACCATCCCTCTTTAATAATTTTAACCTGTTTGTTATCTGAGTGCAGTCTACGTCAAAAATTATGCTTCCAATAATTCTGAAAATAGGTCAAAAAAACAATAAAAACCAAGTAATGTTTTTCAATAAAAAATAAGAGAAATTTTCAAAAATTTTTAATGCGACGCTTTCAAAAACAATCTCACCCCACGTGACTAATTTGCTTCTAAAGTCAAACATTGGCATTGTTTAACTTCACTAAACAGTTACTTTTTCTTTTCAACAACAGAAATATAGGACACAAATTGTTTTATAATGATTTTTACATAATATATTTAGCCAGTCACGTGGGTTTGGACTATTTTTAAAGCTTCTGGACTAATTTTTTTCTAAATTTTGGCTTGTAATTACGAATCTGAAAACAAAATAATAAAATACAGAGTTTTGTTGTTTTATCAGTGATTTCTAAACATAATATTGTAATATCTAAACGTGTAATTTATCAACACACTGATTTAAAAAATTAAAACATTTTTTTTTATCTAAATTGGAAGTAGATCTAAAGTGCTTGCGAAGTACTCTAGTGCATTTTGTCAAAATTTTGGCATCTTTGACGCTTTAATTAATCGCAACCAAAACCTTCTTTTGAAATTTTTTTTTTGAAAAATTTGCATAACATTCTGTTGCGTTTGTTACCAAATAATTTGGGGCGGGTGCGCCGTCCCCACTCTTCTTATTGCAGAAAAGGACGGAAAGAGTGCATCTATCGTATCTATTTGGCCCTAGTGCGATCCTATAATAGACACCTTACCCCGCGAGTCTGCTACTTACCCCCACCAAAGTCGCGATGGTCTCCCGCACCCCCGCTTGTTGCGTGTGTCTGATATCCCAACCCCCACTAAACGTGGGGTTTCGATAAACATTTTTCAGAATTCGTGCGGGCGTTTTGATGAAAAGTCGTGTTGGTGCGTGAAAAAAGTGCGCATAGTGCGTGTGCATTCAGAACGTCATCATCGCATTTTAGTATCATTTCACTATAGTTTGGCCCACTGCATCGTCATTCCTGCTCAAAAGTGAGAAGTTTTTGAATTTTTTCGGCCGCTGTCGCGATATGAATCCGGCCCTAAAACTCTACTTCTAAGACAGTAAATTTCAGAAGAAAAAAAAAGTAAGTCAAAATTTTTTTTATTTATTTTTTACTGTACTGACTATTCTTAGAAAGTGCATCCATATTGGAATAACTAATTTAAAATATCTTGTATATAGCGCGAATGTTTCTTTGGCGGGTGCGTATTATATAAATAAGGGTTAGGCGGGGTACGGAAACATTCAAGCCAATGGAAATGTCGTCCGCTTATGGGACGGGGTGAATTCGTGCTAAACGCCAAACGAGCCTTTAGTTTCACTTTAACGGTGTATATGTGAGGGTTGTGTTTTTGCCAGGTTGGATTTTGTGTTTTATTTTTACCACCCCTGCAGCGAATTGTTTTTTTTTGAGCGCACCTGGAACTGAAATGCGTGTCAATTCTTACCCTTTGCAAATCACACGGAAATACATTGCATGCGCAAAAATCGACCACTAATTAGTTTTATTATTTACATGCGATGGGGTATTTTTAGAGTAGGGGAAGACCCGAAAAAAATTCGATTTTAATAACTAAACCAGTTTTGAATTTTTTTGTTTAAATTGGTGTTGGTTAGTGACGGTATTTTCAATTGCAAATTAATTCTTGTTGTTTGTGTTTTTGTTTTTTCGTGGAGGTTTTAATTAGGTTTGAGTAATTAAAAATTGAGAGGAAAATTTTCAGATTTTTCTTACCGAAATTAGAAAAGATAATGTAACTAACTGTAAACTTGATGAGAAATTTTGTGGCCTTGTAATATATACACGCTTTCCTAGCTTTCAAAGGTTATTTCAGAGTACTTTAAAAATATAACGGAATGTTCAAAATAATAATTCAATGAAAGATAAAATACTAAAATTGCGCAAATTTACAAAATTTCAAAATTTTCGGTACTTAGTTTTAATTTTTTAAACAATAATCTACTTGCCTAAACAATTTTTTTAATTGCAAATTTTTTTTTAAGAGCGCATATTTTGATTTTGTCAGACTTTTGGTATAAAATAAGAAAGAACCGAGATTAGGGACCAATCAAGAATCAAGAGAGTGATTTGACTTTGCTTTTCTCTATAAATTTTATAACAACTAGATTCAAACACAATTTATTAATTTTGACTTAAAAAAAAATGACAAAAACGGATTGATTTTTATAGTGTATTGGTCTTAATCTAAGTGTTCTCTATTTTTTGTCCAGGACCGGACTGGCACTCGGGATTTTCCGGTGAGAATTTTTGTACTAGGCTATTGTAGAAATTTGTGTTTTCTGTTTGACTTTTTTGCCGACGTTTCGCTTTCTTATGCTTTTAAAGCTTCCTCAGAGCTTAAATTCGCATGTTCTGTTTTACGTTTTATAGAAAAATGAGTGTCACAAAGTCATTTTATAGAAATCGAAATCAACAGAATGCTTTGCATCAGAACTATAAAAACTGGGAGTCATAGACACGAATTTATAAAAATGAAAAGTACAAAAGGCATTTTAGTATACTAGAAATTAAAGACGACATTTTAAAATAATTGGCTGTCATTAGAAGCATTTTATTAAATTGGAATTAATAAGAGACATTTTGTAGCTTTTTTATTGAAATTATAAGTTTTTTTTTATAAAAACTGGAAAAACTAGACGACAATTTATAAAAATAAAAACTACAAGAGGCATTTTAATATTCTAGAAATTCTAGACCACATTTTATAAAACATGGCTGTCATAAAAGGCATTTATAAAAATCGGAATCTGCCGATGACATTTTCTAGACGCCGTAGGTGATATTTTATGAAAATTGGAAGCCACACAGACAACAACTTATCTCAAAGGCATTTTATAAAAATAACAATTAAAAATTGTCTTTTTAAAGGAAAATATGTTGAAAATTGCAGACCAAATTTTATTAAAATTGAAATAAACAGGAGGCATTTTATAGCTTTTGTTATCAAAACTAGAAACTATAGATTGAATTTTATAAAAACTGGGAGCTATAGATAACGATTTATAAAAATGGAAACTGCAAGAGGCATTTTAGTATACTAGAAATTGAAGACGATAAACAATTGGCTATTATTAGAAGCATTTTATTAAATTGGAATTAATAGAAGGCATTTTATAGCTTTTTCTTATTGAAATTACAAGTTTTTTTTATAAATACTGGGAAACCTCGACGACAATTTATAAAAATAGAAACTACAGGAAGCATTTTAATATCCTCAAAATTGTGAATCACATTTTATAAAAACTTATCTCAAAGGCATTTTATAAAAATAACAATTAAAAATTGTCTTTTTAAAGGAAAATATGTTGAAAATTGCAGACCAAATTTTATTAAAATTGTAATAAACAGGAGGCATTTTACAGCTTTTGTTATCAAAACTAGAAACTATAGATCGAATTTTATAAAAACTTGGAGCTATAGGCAACGATTTATAAAAATAGAAACTGCAAGAGGCATTTTAATGTACTAGAAATTGTAGACCATATCGTATAGAAGTTGGCTGTGACAAGAGGCATTTTATAAAACACGGAATCAATAGAAGACATTTTATTTCTAAACTTTTTCATCAAAAGTAGAAGTCAAAGAAATTTTTTTGGAAAAACTGGGAGTTATTGGTAATAATTTATAAAAATGAAAATTGCAAAGAGGCATTTTAAAAATCAAAAATTGCTTTTTTGTATACATCGATTTTTGTAAAAACTGGGAGCTATAGGCAACAATATAAAAAATGGAAATTGCAAAGGGCATTTTAATGTACTAGAAGTTGTAGACCACATCGTATAGAAATTAGCTGTTACATGAGGCATTTTATAAAACTCTAAATCAATAGAAGACATTTTATTTCTAGGCTTTTTTTTATCAAAAGCAGAATAAAAGGAAAATTTTGTAAAAAATGTGATTTATTGATAATACCTAATTTATAAAAATAAAAATTGCAAATGGCATTCTATAAACCAAAAATTGGCTTCTTGTAAAAAAATCTGTCCCAAATTTTATAAAACTGGGGGCCGTAGGCGACAATTTATAAAAATAGCACCTGCAATAGACATTTTATAAAGATTGCTTCAAAAAATCGCTTTTTTGCCATAAAATGCCTTCTTTTGACAAGTGGCTGCAACATATCTTTTTATAAATTAGTGGGCTTCTTCAAGAAATGTTTTCCTATGAGCTTCAGGTGCACCAGTCCGACCCTGCTTTTATAACAAATTTTATGCAAATAGAGGTTTAACCTCATCACTTTGCAAAACAGCATTTTATATGCAATTTGTTTTGAAAGCCATACAATTTGCGACAAAATATTTGGGACACCAAACTCTGACACTAACAAGTTAAAACATATAAAGAAGTCATTTTTTGTCAGTTTTCACATTTATTTCTATCATGAGTGTGCTTAATATTTATAAAAACAAAAACTTAAAGTTTTTTTTATGATAAAATTAGTTGTACCAAATTTTTCGTTGCTAATAGTGCTGGGAGGTTAAAAATTAAATGCGTTGTAGATGCTTGTAACACAAGAAAGTTTTTTTTTTAAATAAAGTTATAAATAAGAATATACTATTTCTAATTACTTGCTAACAAAAATACGATAATCTAACTTGCGAAATGACAGCAATGACCAAAAATTACCGCTGACAGTAAATTTTGCGGCCGCTGTAGCGGCAGTAAATCATTTATTTCGTAACCGATTACACATTTTTTTTAATTTTTTTTAGGAGTAATGTTCTTGTAAATTAAAGAAATGTAACTAGAAGTATATCGAACAGGTAATTGCTACAATTATTTGTAATAATAGAGTACGAGTTAATTTGATTAGGTTGGCAACCATTGAATTCATTACCCACTTTTTCGCATAATTAACTACTAAATAATTAATTAATTGTTTCTTAGATTTGTTTGATTTTATACAAAACACAGTAACCATGAATTAAAAAACAAACAAACATAATTAATATAATTAAAAACAATGCTAGCAAAATAAATAATTTAAACGTCTAGTGTCGAGACAATAACTATCTAGCAATTTATCTAAAAACAATTTAAATTAGTCTAGTTATGGTTACATTTTGTATCTCTCAGTTTGTTTATAGATTACTGTGATTATCCGTCTTTGCTATTTTTGCACACTTATCTAAAATTAAATAAATTATTGAAAATCATTATTTGTCAGATATATAATTTGAGCAAATTTCTCTGCTGCAACTAGCGTGTTAACCCAATGAAAATTTCATTTGCAACACGTAATTGAAGACGTATTGATTTTATTATGAGCCAATAACCGTTCTAAATCCTCAAATTTTTTTTATAGCCTTTGGAGCCTGGCAGGCCCTTCTCGCTCAAAATGTGTGCAGCTCAGCAGTACTGCCTTCGGTGGAACAACCACCGTTCAAATCTCCTCACTGTTTTCGACGAACTCCTCCAAAATGAAGCTTTCACTGACGTAACTCTCGCTTGTGAAGGAGGCAATCCCATAAAATGTCACCGAATGGTCCTCGCTGCTTGTTCACCGTATTTCCAAAACCTCTTTACCGACTTGCCTTGCAAGCACCCGGTTGTGGTCCTCAAGGATGTTAAATACACCGAAATTAAAGCTATTTTGGAGTATATGTACCGAGGAGAAGTGAATGTTGCTCAAGATCAGTTGGCAGCTTTACTCAAAGTTGCTGAAGCTTTGAAAGTCAAAGGACTGGTGGAGGAGAATCGGGGAGGATTTTCCTGTGAGGACAACATGGAACATTCTCCCACAGGAACAAATAACTCCAATTCGAGTATTCAGAATGTTCACAGTTCGAGTAATAACTCGCCACCGCATTCGACGAATAGTCATTATAAAAATCCGTATAGTATGTATGGAGGGAAATCTGGGAGTTTGGAGAGGAGTCCCAGAATGAATTTACCGATTTGGGCTGTTCCGGGATTACCAATGCCTCCACATTCAAACACTGTTCCTAATCAGAATCATCCTCATTCTGCTGCAACAGCAGCAGCAGCAATGCTGAGTAGTTGTTATGAAGCAGCGACTGATATGTCGCCACTAAAAAGAAAGAAATTGTCCAGTTTATTGATGAATAGAGATACACCGATTTTGAGGACTGTTCTAGGACAAGGTCAGGCTGATTCATCGCAACCTGTCAGCCTAGTTTGTCATCCGGACAGTCATGACCAACAATTGAATGGACCGGATCAAGACCGAATGGAAAAGGTAACACAAATAAACAAATTAAAAAACAAGATTGACAATCACCAATTAGCTATCATACATTTCTGAGATTACTTATAAATTTAACTTATCAAAAGCGTATTTGAAGCCTTTTTTTCCTTGCAGATAATAGAAAAATTTAAGAGATCTATGACCTTTAATGGTACCAAAACAAAACGCTTTCGGATTGAAACAAAGGTGAGTTATCTCAGAAATGTATGGTGGCTTTTTCTGCAAAATCTGATTAAAATACTTTACCAAACGTTCTTTTGCAGCACTTAAAAAACGAACCTTCTGAAGACGCTCAATCTCCTTACACCGACTTCACTGTAATGAATGATGAAGAAGAGAAATCGAAGCTTGCAATCCCGTCCTCATCTCCTCAATCCTACTCGAATGAAATGCGTGCTGTCTCATCAGGAATCGCTCCTTACGTCCCTGCTCAAAAACCTGAATGGAAGCGTTACAAGCAATACACCCGCGAGGACATCCTCTCAGCTATCGAAGCCGTCCGGAACGGAATGTCCGCTCTCCAAGCAGCACGTAAATACAGCGTTCCATCCCGTACTCTCTACGACAAGGTAAAGAAACTCGGTATTACGACAAGCCGGCCTTTCAAACGCGGTTCCAACGGGAGTCCTGCGTGTTTTCCTTATGGAATAAGCGGGACAAGGTCGCCTTACATGTCAGAAAATGACGATCCTCCAGCGAATTCAAACACGTCCTTGTTGGAAGCAACGTTCCTTCAGCATGCTTTTGAAGGACGTGGAGGTGACGACAGGGAGGCTTTGGCGGCTATGGCTGTAGCTGCTGCAGCGCATGCTGTAGTTTCGGGTCACTCGACGAGTCCTTCAAACCGGGGACATGCCACAAGTCCAAGTCCGAGTCCGACGTTGATGAAATACATGAGGCAGAATAGTATGACTCCTTCGCCGGCTCCAGGGAGTGAACATCATCACAGTGAGACAAATGGGAGTTCGGAACGGGAAGGTGGTGAGGATGATGATCAAGTTGAGGATTTGTCAGTTGGGAGAAAACAGGAGTCGCGGGTTATAATGCCTCCGATGAATCAGGTGTCGACGATAATGAAGAAGGAGGAGTTGTTGAAGGATATTATTAAGGAAGAGGCTCGAAGAGAGATAAGCGTTGAAGAGGCGGAATAGCCTTGATGAGCAAAGACTGCTGACATAGTTTTAAACCAGTGTTAAGTTTTATTCTTATATATTTTATGTATTTTAAGGTTGCATTTGCAAAATGACTGAGTTCAGTGCAATATGTATTATCTGTGGTCACCCCACCCGTACTCACTTAGGTTTAGGGAGTTTTTCTAGATTTATCTCAGAGTGCCTGTTTATGTCAAGTGCGAGACCTGCTCACATTTCCTACATGTTCCTTGACGGAATGTAACTCGTAAGACTGATAGGTTTACGTCACTTCACTATTCAAGACTGATTCGATGTAGAAAATTGGAGGTCTTTGTGCTTGCACCATACGTAACCGGTGTTTGTTGATCTTTACTGATCTTTCAAAAAAGATGTAAATAGTTGCTGAGGGGCATTAAGCCTGGAGGAGCTGATTTTTTCGTTCAGCCCTCTTTAATTAAAAAAAAATAGTTTCGACGTGATTATCGGCTTAAAATAATTTTTTTTGGTTTTGGGTTTTTAGGCTTGTATCTTACTGGATAGGATAGGTATTGTGTAAGATAATAAAGGGGGTTACAAGAAATGTAATTAGTGTACGAGTGTTTTGTGTAGCACGATTGAGTCATTTGAAGCACCTCAAAGGTACATAATTATTGTCAGCGGTAGTTGCACGATGCCATAGGTCTTCATGATGGCCGTTGTATAGCCATAGCTGTGATTTTCCTAGACTGAACACATCACTAAACACATCCGAATTTAGACTGACCAGGTCTAGTCACCATATTCATTGCTGCAGCTCATTGAAGAAGAAAAAAAAACCAAAAGTGCAATTCGCGTTGCAACACTGTATTTATTATTAACTATTTACAAGACTGAATTAACGTTATTATTAATTAATTATTTTTCATATGCGAATATAACACAACAATATGGACCAATTTTTCAAAAAAATCAATTACACAAATGTGCCTTTTACTCAAAAATCTTACTGAATTACATTCCATTAGTTTTTATCAAATTCCGGTTTTGTCACACAGGGTTGCCACCACGTTTTTATTCACACCGAACACTGTTTATCCTGAAAAAGCACTAATTCCAAGTTGTATGTTGTGTTTTATTAGTTTTTTTGCCATTTTTTTTATTATTTAAGACTGATTATTATTACTATTATTTTTGTTAATTGTTTTCCAAAGTATTTGATAGGTTTATCAGTTATAGTACTTGTATTACAGATCTCAAATACCTAAAAAGCTAATGCTTTATTCAACTACCTCAAACAAACAATTTATTTACATAAGAATTCTGCAAGTTGTATATATCAGATTTTATATATTTACATAATATTATATTCTTATTACATCAATACAAGTTGTGTGCTCATATTTTACTTTTTTATATTTGTAGAAGAATGTACTGTTAATATACATTTTTGATAATTTAATAATACAATATTATTTTATGTAATGTTATTGTTAGAAATAGTTCTATATTGCACTGCACCTATATGTAATGCATTATTATAAGTAAAATTAAAACATGTATATGACAATCAAGACTGTTATTTCATCCTTTTTATCAATAAAAAATAAAAACAAATCAATCTGAAAAAGAAACAAAACATAAAAATTAATAATCGTAATGAAATTTCCTAGAAAACAGCTGCTTGCTTCTAAGGGAAACAAACACAATTTCAAAGTTTGTTCTGTGTGCTTCAAAACTGTTTTAAAACTGTTAAATAATTTCTTCTTTTACACTTTTCAATTTAAGTTAATTCAACAGTTCACATTGTTTTAAACACAGCACTTAGCAAAGAAGTAGTCACAACAGTCAGTGCTGCCGAGCGTTTATCCCTAGAATGGATCGTTAAATGCAGATAAACAGTAGTTGTTAAAAAAAACTGTGGAAAGGAAGAAGGTAGAACTGGAGGAATTTTTTTTAGTCTGGCAACACAGTGGATTTAAAAAAACAGTAGCAACACGTATGTCTCATTTTTTTTTGTTTGATGGGTCACATGGTACTTGTTTACTCTCTTCAAAACGTTTATGAAATTCGAGACAAATATATAAAAAATTTATAACGATAATTTTAGTCAAAATTGGTCGGTTTTAAATTATTTTTGGACTTCACATGTATTTTTTAATTTAAAAACTACTAATTATTATCACAGCTTCTAAAATTAGTAAAATGTCGCCTTCGTGTTCTAAAATTATGAAATCAATGTTGCTTTTTATTGTTAATTTAAAAAAGAAATATTGGGTCTACTTCTAAAATTAGCAAAATAACTTTTCTAAATTTCAAAAATATACTGCTCCAAGAAATTAACGCACCACTTGAAAATAAAGTAAAAAAATTAAAACTATGTCCATTTGACAACTTTGGTTGAGAAGGTTTAATCAAGCAATAATCTAGTTACCTATTGTAATAAAAGTTTTGACATTAAAGTCAGAAATTTGAGTTTAATAGTTTTTTAAGAAAAAAATTTAAAATAATATTCATTTTTAAATTGTGTTAATTTGTAATTTCGTTTTATTGTTATTTGAATTTGCCGTTCTGTGGATAGTTTTTATCATTTGAAACAATAATAAAAACATTATGAGGAATTTGACTCGAGAAGAATGCGCCCAAGCTGTGGTTTTGTTGAAGGAAGGATGGAGCTACAGAAGAATTGGTGAAAGGTTTGGTGTATCTCATACGTCAGCTTCGCGCATGATACAAAGGTACAGAGAGACAGGAAGTCACCTCAGAAGACCTGGGCAAGGAAGAAAAAGGAAAACCACTTCTATCCAGGATAGATTTTTAAGAATATCTGCGCTAAGGGGACGCTTTGTAACCGCCAAGAAGCTACAAACTGGGTTCCGTGACGTAGAAAGAATTCAAATCAGTACCGAAACTGTTAAAAAAAGACTTAAGGAGGATAATGTAACACTCCATATTCCTGCTCGTGGTCCTGCATTGACTGCAGAACACCGCAGAGCCCGATTAGAATTTGCTAGAGAGCACATAAATTGGCAAAGAGAGGATTGGAGTCTGTTCTTTTTACGGATGAGTCAAAATTTTGCCTTTACAGTTGCGATAGACGTGTCCGTGTGTATCGTAGACCAAATGAGCGGTACGCACAGTGTAACATTCAGAATACCACATTGTTTGGTGGAGGCTCAGTAATGGTTTGGGGTGGTATCTCCTTACAAGCTCGCACGGAGCTAGTGGTTGTGAATAATGGCTCTATAAATGCGGACCGTTACATAACAGACATTCTTGAAGAGCATGTCGATATGCCCCTTATATTGGTCCAAATTTTTTGTTAATGCAAGATAACGCAAAACCCCACACTGCCCGAATTGTTAAAGATAACTTGAATAAGACAGAAATCAATGTTTTGGATTGGCCAGCTCGAAGCCCTGACCTGAATCCTATTGAGCATGTTTGGAACATTCTCGGGAAACGTTTAAAAAATCTTCCACATCCTCCTGTCCATCTTTAAGAGGTAGGTCCTCAACTAAATGAAATTTGGAATAACTTAAATCAAGAAGACATAATTCGTTAATTTTGAGTATGGAACGAAGATGTGCAGCGGTTATTCAAAGTAGAGGTGGAAATGCGCGATATTAAGATGTTTTCTGTAACTTTAATAAAATTTTGCTTTCCGTTTGTTTTTCTATATTTGGACACATTAGATATTAATTTACTTTAAACAAATGTTTTTGTTAAATTTTTCTTAATTTTGTATCAATTGGTCGAATACATGTTTCAATTTTCAAAAAAATTCAAGAGGTGCGTTAATTTATTGGAGCTGTGGATAATAAAATGTTCTTGCCAGATGTCAATATTAATGAAAAATAAAAACATTTGTTCTGTGTTTAATATATAATTTCAAAATTAGTAAAAAGCTTTAGCTTTTAAAATCAGTGAAATATTGCTCTCGGTCATTAAAATTACTAAAAAAATATTGTTTTCTTGTGTTTATTTGTTTAAAAATTGATAAAAAATATTGTTTCTAACTTTTTAAATTAGAAAAACTTACATTCTGACTACAAAACTAGTAAACTTTTGCTTCTGGTCTTCAGTATTGAAAAAAATGAGACTATTGCACTTTAAAATTACTGAAAAACTATTCCTGACTTCGAAAATTAATAAAATAATGTGCTTGACTACTAAAATTAGTAAAACAGTGTTTTTCTTGATATTAACGGTTTAAAAATTGATAAAAAATATTTCAAAATTAGTAAAATTGGTTCTCCAGATTTTTAAATTTATAAACTTGTGTATCCGACTTCTAACATCGAAAAAATATTTCTCGTGTATTTATTAACATAAAAATTAGTAAATTAAAATTTTTGGTTTATAAAATTAGTGAAATATTGTTTCCGATCACTAAAATTACAAAATTATTGTCGTTTTTTTGTTTTTATCGGTTGAAAAATTGATAAAAAATGTATCTAATTTCCAAAATCAATAAAATTAATTTTTCGGTTTTCAAAATTAGTAAACTGTTGCTTCTGGCTTTCAAAATTTACAAAAAATAGTGCTTTTGTATTTATTAACCCAACAATTAGTAAAAAAAAAATTCTGATTTCTAAAATTAGTAAAACACTGTTTCCGGTCAATAAATTACAAAATTATTGTCTCTTTTTGTTTTTAATAGTTAAAAAATTGATAAAAAACGTATTTAACTTCTAAAATTAATAAAATTAGCTCTGTAAACTAATAAATTAGTAATCTGACTAAAAATATTGAAAAAAGAGGTCGTTTTAAAGTTGGAGCATGTCGCGCCATCTAGTAACTAGTAGCTAAAGCCTTACACAACAAAAAAAAATTACCGTAATTTTGCTAATTTTTAATTGTTATTGTTAAAATAGATGTACGAAATTTTCTTCTCTAAATTAATCTAACATCAAGAGCTTAATTTCGAAAAATGTAAAACACACGTCCACCCTGATGTTTCACAAAAATGCCGCTAGAAGTCTCTGTAGTTTTTCTGACGTCATCGATCACCCGATTTTCAAGTGACATTTGATTCGCTGATAGCGGTATGGTGATGTTTGTGTTTTGGATGTGTTCTTAGTGGTAGTGTTTTTCAAAAAAATCTTAAAAAATGGATGAACACATGCCCCCATTTACTGGGGATTTTAATCTAAATGAGTTACCAGGAATTGACGGTAAGTGTCACTATTGAGTTCTTAAAATTCTTCTACATTTTATATCGAAACTTTCAGATATTCTAACAAACTGTGAAAACGAGTTAATGAAGAATGAGCTATTCCCAGATGATGCTCTGTTATCACAGTTGGATACTCTACCCTCCATGGATGATGTCAGCTTCGATATGGGGTCTATCAATGAAACTACGTTTCTAGACCCTCAGACTCTCTCACCCATCAAACAACAAAATCCTGTTTTTAATCAAAACTACCAAACGAATCAGTTTGTTAATTCCCCAAATACTCAGATGCAGCAGCATGTGCAAAGCCCTACTGCTGTTATCATTTCCCAAGCCCAACCTCTTGTCTATTCAAGTCTCCCAATCCAACAGAACAACCAACAACATATTATCCTACAACAAGCTTCTAAACTGGACAAAACTCCCAAAACCCAGCCTGTTATTGTCCAGAATCTTAATCAAATCCCTTCTGATAAAGTCCAACAGTTATTGCTTCAAGCAAAAATTGTTAAATCAGCTCCTGTTAGTCAACCTACTGTTATGTATACCACAGCAGCAGTGACTACCACTTCTCCTCAACCCTCTTTACATACTTTAGTTAATAGTGGAACCCAGATCCTGACTACTGGAATTCCTTTAGTTCTGGATGCTGATAAGGTTGCTATTAATAGAATTCCTCAAGGAATGGGGAAGGAACCTAAAGTTAAAGAGGTGAAAAGAAGTGCGCATAATGCTATTGAGAGAAAATATAGGACGAGTATCAATGATAAGATTGTTGAGTTGAAAAATATTGTCGTGGGAACAGATGCAAAGGTAATTGTGTTATCTAATAAGTGGTCATAGTTTTTATCAGTTTTTTTTTTTGAATTTATGCGACACAATTGTAAAAACAGGACTTTTCACTCTGAGAGCCAACTGCTTGCTTTAGATTTAGATTAGATTATAGTTGCGTTTTTGATGCACATTTTGAAAATATTGCGGTTTATATACAGGCTGTACCAATATTAAAAAAACACTAAAGTTATGTTTTTTAAATGGAATCTACTCAGTTTGATTTTAATTTTGGATTCTATGCTAAATTACAAATAACTTTTATAGCGGTTGTTTTCATTTATCTGTTATCAATTTTGATTTGTGGCGCTTTTTTTACCAGAATTTTTGAAATGGGTATCAAAAACGCAGCCCTGATCTAAAAAAAAAGAAAAAAATTAATATCTCTTAAAATAAACAAGTTATAGAGTTATTTCGGACCGTTGGGACAGCCTGTATAACAGTGTTGCCATCTCATTTACGATCCTAAATGTAAGATAAATTTCCCTAAAACATTTTTTTTGGAAAATAACGGTTGTAGCTACAAAATCAGTAAAATTCTTGCTTCCGTTTTTGGCTGTGGTCTCATTGTAAACGCACCATAAAATTGTGAGGAGAGCAAATGTTGTATTCGTTCACAAGGAACATTTCTAATTTTTGAATTTCTTACTGACCAGATGAACAAATCGGGCATTTTGAAAAAAACAATTGAGTACATCCGCTTCTTACAAAACTCTAATACTCGTCTAAAACAAGAAAACATGGCTTTAAAAATGGCTGCTCGTCAAAACACTTTAAAAGATCTTCTTACAACTGGAAAAAACCTTGGATATGCCCCACAAGACACACCACCACACTCCGACATTTCGTCATTATCACCTGACCATTCCTTACCATCAAGTCCAGAATACTCGACTTGTATCAAAGATGAAAGTGATGAAGAAACAGTTGGTATTACCAAAGGCCTTCTTGACCAAACTCGAATTACAATGTTTATGTTTATGTTGGCTGTTATATCATTTAATCCTTTCGGAATTGTCTTGAAACAATTCGCTGGATCAGATCGGGAAGTTTCAGGAGTTGGTCGTAATATCTTATCATCAGGTGATGGTCAAACACCGTTTTCATTCGGGTCTTCACTTATGCTCTGGATAATAAATTTGATGATTTTCGTATTTTGTCTAATAAAAATGTTTGTTTATGGCGATCCGATTATTTCGAGTAGTTCAAAAGAGGCTCAGAAATTTTGGAGACATAGACGACAAGCTGATATCTATATCAAGGCAGGTGATAAAATTGAAGCGAAACAAGAATTACGTAGATGTCTTCAAACTTTTGGTATTACATTAGCTACAAGTCGGTTTGAATTGGTTTTGTCGCTTTGTTGGCAAGTGTTTAGGCAGGTGATGCATCGGTTATGGATTGGGAGGTGGTTGTCGAGACATGTTGGAGGATTTTTTGTTGATGGGTAAGTGGGAGAGACTATCAACATTATCTATCTACGATTTTAATAAGCTTTAATGCATTACTCAGCTCTAGGAAGTGAGATTAGAAGAGTACCTAAAAAGAATTTTTATAAAATGATCTCTATAATTTCTAATAAATGTTTTTGTATAAAAAGACAATTATTGATTGCGATTTTTTAAAATGCTTCTTACTGTTTCTATTTTTATAACGATTATAAAATGAATTTTGTGGCAGCTTTTTTTACAAAATGAGTTCTAGAATTTTATATAAAAAATTAAAAAACTTATTTATCGGTCTTATCACTGAAGAGCTGAATAACATTATCGTAGAAGAACAATGTTGATAGTCTTCTTATAAACAAAAGAACAATAAAATAAAAGAAATAATTAGGGCAATACGTTACGAGGCTTTGACTTCATGCCGGGAGCTCTCATTGGTTTACCACGACTTGCATCAACTTCAATTAGTCGATGGTCCTGAGGAAACCTGTCATCTCTTAGGTTTGACAACTGCATTAAGCGCATTGAATTTAGCTGAAGCAGCAAAACCCAAGATGAAGTCTGTTCAATTGATTGACATTTATGTCGCTTTAGCTTTACGTATTAAAGCATCCTGTTTGAATATTTTACAAGGAATTCAAAGATATTACTTAGGATTGGCAAAATTAGCATCGACTAATTCTTGTGATCCGATACCGACAAGATTACAGTGGTTGTTAACACCACATGGATTTAAATTTTTTCTATCACAGAAATTTTTATATGATGCTAAATCAACGAATTTACCATTTAGTTGTATAGGGAATGTCTCTGATCCCTTGTCGTTTGCGATGAAGGTTTGTTTTAATTTACGACAGGTTTATGGCGGATAAACGAACAGTTTTTTTTTTCTAGTCGTATAGAGAACATTTACTGGAAACTGCACTACAAACTTTAACGACTCCTGGTAATAAAAATGACGTATATGAAGACAAAAAGACCGACATTACGGACGTGGCAACCTACGTTCATTTGTTGTTTGATAATGTCGTCATGGATGTACATACAGTTTTCAATTCGAATCAGGCACATAGTAAGTTTTTTTTAACACCTCCAGTCTGTTGACACTATAAGTAGTGCATTATACACTATTATTATAGCTTAGTGAGTTTATTAACCGAGATGCGTAGCATCGAGGGATACACTTTACTCAAGTTTAGTAATTTTAATTTATATTTTTTTAAGGTTATTGCGATGAAATTGCTCATTGGTGGACTTCTGTTGTTGATGTAGCTTCTCGTTGGTTACTTGGAGAAGAAAATCTAGATGAGCTTTATAAAAAAGTTGAAGATATTCCCGAAGCATTACTATGCCTTGAAAATCCGCTTCCTAAAGCGGTTTTGGCAGCTTTTGTAGCTAGAAAAAATTATCTTACAACTAGATCGACTATTTCTTATAAGAAAATTTTGAAACAGTGTGACCATGCCAGTCAGTTGTTGACTGACAGTTTGACTTATTCCAGTTGCAAGTCAGAGGATAATCTAATATTGGTTAGTATTTTTTTTTGTTTGTTTCAGAAATTTATGACATCAAGGGTAAATATAAAATTATGTTCTGAGGTGCATTGAAGTTGCATTGCATGTTTTAAGAAGTGCAGTGTCTCTACAGTGCAACTTAGCGCATAATGATAGCACAATATTTTTTTTTTTGTATTATATTGCAACAAAAGATATGTTTGTTGTAATATTATTAAGATAGAAAACAGAAATGAACAGATAGATTGTCTAACTAGTAGACTTTACAAAATGGTTTTACATATTCTAGAACATTCTATGGAACAGTCACAATAATCACAAACAGAATTTCTAATAATTTGGGGCTTCTGGAGTTTTCTAAAATATATTTACTTTATTTAAAACATTTTAGCTAATTCTAGAATATTTTTCTGTTCCTCACTATCGATTTTATGTTATTTTATGAATGTTCTAGAATGTTTAGACATTCTAGAACATTCTAGAAGAATATTTTTCAGTTCATCACTATCGAATTTACGTTATTCTGAACATTCTAGAATATCTCAGGAGACATTCACAAATCAGTAACGTTTTTTTTTATATAAATTGGGGCTTTTGGAGTTTTTTAAAATATAGGTACGTTATTTAAAACATTCTTGATAATTCTAGAATATTTTTCTGTTCTTTACAATCGAATTTACGTTATTCTGAACATCCTAGAATATCCTAGGAGACACTCACAAATCAGTAACATTTTTTTTTTGATAAATTGGGGCTTCTGGAATCTTCTAAAACATATTTAGGTTTATCTTAAACATTCTAGAATATTTTTCTGTTTCACACTATCGTATTTACGTTATTTGGAACATTCTAGAATAACCTGATGTAGCGAATTATCGATTTTAGAACCATTTAGATTATTTTGCTTAATTTTACATAACGGTTTTACCTATTCTAGAACATTCTATGGAACAGTCACAAAACAATAACAGTTTCTTATAAATTGGGGCTTCTGAATCTTTCTAAAATATAGTTACTTTTTTTTAACATTCTAAATAATTTTAGAATACTTGACTACTCTAATTATTGATTTCAGAATAAATTACACTGTTTCGCTTTATTTCACTTAATGGTTTTAAACATTCTAGAATATTCTAGGAGACAATCATAAAACAATAACAGTTTTTAATTAATTGGGGCTCCTGGAATCTTTAAAAATATATCTACGTCATTTCAAACATTCTAGAATACTTTAGAATATTGTTCTGCTTTGCGTTTTTGAATTTACGTTTTTCTGAGCATTCTAGAACATTTTTATTTTAATGAAATATTGATTCCAGAAGAATTTAGACTGTTTTCATTTATTTCATTTACTGGTTTCAAATATTCTAGAACACTCTACTGGAGCAGTCACAAAACAATAATATTTTCTGATAAATTGAGGCTTTTGAAGTTATCTAAAAAATATTTACGTTATTTTAAACAATTTATATGATTCTAGAATGTTTTTGTGTTTCGCACTATTGAATTTACGTTGTCCTCAACATTCTAGAATATTCTAATTTTAATGAACTATTGATTCTAGAACAATTTAGACTATTTTGCTTTATTTCACAAAATGGTTATAAACATTCTAGAACATTTTATGGAGTATTCCGAAAACAATATATTTTTTTAAATTTGGGGCTTCTGGAATTTTTTAAAATATATTTATGTTATTTCACACATTCTAGAATACTGTAGAATATTTTTCTGTTTTACACTTTTGAATTTATTTTCTCCTGACCATTCTAGAACATTCTTAATATAATGAACTATCGATTCTAGAACAATTCCGACTGTTTTGATTTATTTCATTTACTGGTTTTAAATATTCTAGAACACTCTATTGGAGCAGTCACAAAACGATAATATTTTCTGATAAATTGGGGATTTTGGAGTCTTCTAAAATATATATACTTTATTTTAAACAATCTAGATAATTCTAGAATATTTTTGTGTTTCGCACTATCGAATTTACGTTGTTTTGAACATTCTAGAATCTTCTGATTTTAATGAATTATCGATTCTAGAACAATTTAGACTATTTTGTTTTATTTCACATGATGGCTTCAAACATTCTAGAATATTTTATGAGACAAGATACATTGGGGCTTCTGGAATTTTCTAAAATATATTTACGTTATCTTAGATATTGTAGAAGGTTCTAGAATATTTTTCTGTTTCGTACTATCGAATTTACATTGCTCCAAATATTATAAAACATTCTATAGACTACTTTAAGTTATTTCACATAAAGATTTTAAACATTCTAGAACATTTTATAGAGCAATCACAAAGCAGTAAGATTTTCTGATAATTGGGTTCTTTTGGAATCTTTGAAAATATATTTACGTTATTTTAAATAATTTAGAATATTCTAGAAGGTTTTCCTGCTCTATTCTATCGAACTTCGTTATTTTGATTATTCTAGAATAATCTGATATAACTAATAATCGATTTCAGAACAATCTAGACTATTTTGTTTATTTCACATAATGGCTTTAAACATTCTAGAACATTCTATTGGCAATAACGTTTTTTAATAAACTGTAGTTTCTGGAATTTTTTAAGATATATTTATGCTATCTTAGATATTCTAGAAGGTTCTAGAATATTTCTTTGTTTTACACTATCGAATTTACGTTATTCTGAACATTCTAGAACATTATTATGTAAAGTGCTATCGATTCTAGAAGAATTTAGACTATTTTGTTTTACTATTTTTACATAATGGTTTCAAACATTCTAGAAAAGAAGACTTTATTGGTCGTTATCTGTATGAATAGACAAAAATTAATTTTTTCCATAATTTTGTGTTAATGTTTAGTTTTTTTTTATATTTAGTTGACCCAGCTTATGGTATGTGATTGGATCCTTGAGACTCGTACCGCTCTGTGGGAAGACAGCGTCGAGTCATTGCCTTCTGCAATTCCAGTCCCTAACAACATTCTAACATCATTTCAAAAAGATTTATCTTCGTTACGAACTTTAGCACAACATATTCCTGTAAGTTAGAGAGATTTTTTTTATGTCTTTACATTATAGAAGGTGACAGTGTTGACTATTCAAAGGGTCAATACTCTAGTATTTATAATTACTACTTCTAAATTCTACCACTAAGAGCGTATAACGTTGTCTCTTTTATGTCTTATACCTGCCGAAGCCAGAGTTAGTGATGTTTTGTAAATTTTAAAATTACAGAGCGCATTACCTCGCGTTTTCCTATATGAAGCCACAGCTCGCCTTATGGCGGGAGCGGCTCCTGGTCGCACCCAGCAACTCCTTGATAGAAGTCTGCGGCAACGTAATGCTCGCTCTTCTATAATTTGTGGCAAAGGTGATAAAAATCAACAAGACGTGGGTGGTGAACGTCAGCACGCTACCGCTCTGTATATGGCTTGCAAGCACTTGCCCGGCCAGTTGATGTCGTCTCCTGGAGAGAGAGCAGGAATGCTTGTTGAAGCGGCAAAAACAATGGAAAGGATTGGGGATAAGAAGAAATTACAAGAGTGTTATAAATTAATGAAGACACTTGGGGCGAATTCTGCTACAAATTAGTACTTAGTATTTAAGGGTTAAAATGTGACATAATTTATTTTCGATGTATTCTTTTAATAAAGGAGTTTTATTAGAAAATGTGTTGTGATTTTAGAGGTTGTATTTAATCTGAATGGGTCTTAAAAACGATCAAGTGTCGTTAGCAGCTGGAGAGGTCGGAATTAAGGGAACGTCGTGTGGTTAATAGGTGCGCACTGTTCGCCTTTCGTAAATTTCGGCTTCAATTAGGATGCCATCTTGAGAGATAAAATGAAACAAGTTGTTTGTTTACTTGAGGATTGACTGAAAAACGTATGTGAAGTTTATTGCAGTTGGAGAGACATTGCGAAAACGGTTAGCTTTCTTGTATTTACCTTTTGGATTTATTTTTCATAAAGTTGGAGAGGAGGCGGTATATCAAACCTCTCAAAACCAATAAATGTGTTGACATGACGTCTCAGTAGCACTGTTTGAACAAGAAACCTTCTATAGATTGAGGGAATGACGAGATATTGCTACCAGAGATGTGGTTTGTTTTAATTTTTCTCAGAGAAATTAAAAAGTTTTTCCTAAATTATAATAATAGATATGAAAGATTATTAAATTTTGGGCTTAAAAATAATAAATTTGTAACAGTTTCGCTTTATCTATATCCACGAAACTGTTTTTAATGCAATGAAAAGCAAGTTCTGAAGTGTTTTAAACGTGTTTTTACTTGCTACGTTTTATACAACTGATATGTGGTGAATCCTCTTCTTCTGCTTCTTTAGACCTATCTTTTGCTACTTTTAAAATTTGCTGGGAAGATGGAAAGGTCATGCCTGACTTTCTGATTACAAATATGTATTATAATTTGATGTAAAAAAGACGGTTACAGTTCCCAAATTTGATATTTTAGGACACTATCGTCTTCTATCTCTCATAACTTTCAAACTAATTGCATCTACCTTATGAAATTAAACATACTTATAGATTTTAAACCGCTTTATTGATTTTTGAAGATCAGAGTCTTATATCTCTTCGCCCTTTTGAGAAAAAAAATCTTAAAATGAAAGGATGTTTTTTTATTTTTATTAACTTGTGTTTAGAATCGTCACTTCTTCTCTGATCTTAGATCTGAGTTCAGAAGTGGATTCAGAAATTTCAAATTAGCTTAGGTACAATTTTTTAGAATTTTTCAATTTTTTTTTGAAAATGTTTTTTTTTTTTAGAATAGGTACCCTTGAAAATACTTCGATTTTTCAAAATTTTTTAAATTGGCTGAAAATTGTTGAAAAGGTCATATATGACGTTCTGATTACGAATATGAATTATAATATGACGTCTGGTGGTCAGAAATAATTAAAACTCACTAAAACTCGGTCTTAGCCCCCAAATTTGTTGTTTTGGGACACCAACGTGTTTTTCCTCTCATAGCTTCTAAATGAATCACATCTACTTTATGGAATTGACCACATTAATAGATTTTGAGTCGCTCAATCAATTCCTGAAAATTAGAGTCGCATATCTTTTTGCGTTTTTGAGAAAATAATTCTTAAAGTGAAAAAAATAGTTTTTTATTTTTATGAACCTGCTGTCTCTAGAACTGTCAATTCTTTTTCAAATTAAGATCTGAGCCCAGAAATGGATTCATAAGGTTTAAATTAGCTTAGATAATTTTTTTCAGAATTTTTTGATTTTTTTTAAGTGTCATTTTTTGAAAGGGTATAGCCTTGAAAATTTGTCTTTTTTTCGAAATTATTAAAATTAGCTTAAAATCACTGGTAAGGTCATATTTAATGTCTTGATCAAAAATATGTATCATATTATAACCTCAGGGGGTCAGAAATAATTAAAATTTCCAAAAACGCGGTTTTAGCCCCCAAATTTGTTGTTTTGAGACATCATCGTCTTTTACTTCTCATAACTTCCAAACAGACTGCATCTGCTTTATAAAATTAATCACTCTCATAGATTTTGAACCGCTATATCAATTCCTGAACATTAGAGTCGCATATCTCTTTGCGTTTTTGAGAAAAAAAATTTCAAAATGAAAAAATTGTTTTTTCATTTTTATGAATCTGTCTCTAGAATTGTGAATTCTTCTTTGATTTTAGATCTGAGTGCAGAAATGGACTCAGAAGGCTCAAATCAGCTTAGATAATTTTTTTCAGAATTTTTTGAATTTTTTTGAAAATGTCATTTTTTTGAGTCTTGAAAATTTGTCGTTTTTTTGCTGAAATTGCTGAAAAGCTCATATCGGACGTCCTGATCAGAAATATGTATCATAATATTACTTTAAGCGGTCAGAAATAATTAAAAATTTTTAAAAAGATGGTTTTAGCTTTCAAATTTGTTGTTTTGAGACACTATCGTCTTTTACTTCTTATAATTTTCAAACAAATTGTATCTGCTTTATAAAATTAAGCACTCTTATAGATTTTGAACCGCTCGCGCTCTATCGATTTCTGAAAATTACAGTTTTATAACTTTCCGCGCATTCGAGAAAAAAATTTTTAAAATGAAAGAATAGTTTTTCACTTTTATGAACTTGTCTCTAGAATCGTTAATTTTTCTCCACTTTTGATTTGAGGTCAGAAATGGATTTAGAAAGGCCAAGTTAGCTTAGACTATTTTTTCTAAATTTTTTTTTGAAAAAGTTATTTTTTTTGAATTTTAAAAATTTGTCGATTTTTCAAAATCCTTCAAATTGGCTAAAATGTATGATTGTATGGGATGTATGTATCATGTATAATGTCTTGATTACAAATATGTACTATAATATGACGTAAGAGAATCAGAAATAATTTAAATTAAAAAAAAATTAGTGTGGCTCTTAATTTGTTGTTTTGGGACATTATCGTCTTCCTCCTCGCATAACTCTTAAACTAATTACAATTATCCTATGAAATTAACCACAATTATAGATTTTGAGCCGCTCTATCTACTTCTGAAAACCACAGTCTTATATCTCAACGCGTTTTCGAGCAAGAAATTCTCAAAGTGAAAGAATAGTTTTTTTCACTCTTATGAACGCACGCTTTAAGATCATATTTATTTTATTGTGCCAAGAAAATCAAGAGACTGACGATTCGTGGACCAAACTCGAGAAGAACTTTGCTGTTTTCTTGTAGAACAATTTGAAGGACGAGCATAACAGCAAGAAAGGTGAGGGAATAATTTATGAATTATATTTCTAACATTTTTATTTATTTATTTTCTGTTGTCATTGAATTAAGACAGAATAATTGATAAAATGATTGACAAAAATGTCTGCCAATCAATAGTTTAATAGAACAGCAAAATTGAATTATAAATACAACTTTTATCCATCTGTAAATTCATAATTTTTTTTTAATAGATTGAACTCAAAATATGCTTGTTTTTCGAATTTTTTTTTAAAGTAGAACAGATATAATATATGGATATAGACAGATGTGGTTCTCTACGAATATTAATAAACCAAAACACTGAAATTAATTTAATGTGCGCCATGTTCCTGTTTAAATTATCCAAATTTGGGATGTCAACCCATTAAACTATAAATGTCCCGAAAACCTTTCTAAATGTTTAACCAATCTCTCTCGAAATGAAATTTTTGAAGCAATAAAACGATGGAGTAGAATGAGAATAAATCTGGCGTTTTCTAAGATGAAGAGCGTAATCAGCGCGTTGAATCCTCTGCATAGTTGGTAAGCTTACGCCTATTTCAAGAAGGAAATTACCTGGCTTCAGCAAGGAGTACAATTTACTGCATATTACTAACGTCGCACATTACTGCTACTTCTATGCCCGTTTCCTGCCCTCTTCAATACAATCCTAACTACCCATACAAATTAGAAAGTTAATAAAGCCTACGATAAAGCCGCAGAGAGGATTTAACCAATTTTCGAAGCTATTTAAAGAGAAAAATTCTTAAAATCTGCGTGTAATTGAGCGTGACGTTTTATTATTTATTGTATTTAGATTTAGAATGTTCATAATTAAAATTTATAGAACGTTTTTGGCACGCAACTAAACCTTTTAACAAAATCATTTTCTTTCAGTTAAATTGTTTTTTAGCTTATCTGAATATTTTCCTAATTAATTAGGGTTATCACAATCGCGTGGGTACAGAATATAAAAGGAGTTGGTATATACTGATTTTCTTTCGGTACAATGAGTTTCAATACAGTTTAGGCCTCTAAAAATTATTTTGTTTTTTAATTAGGGAGAGATATAAAGAAAATTGCGGTTATATCCTGGAACTAATAACTATAAAATCTGAATAAATATAAAACAAATTTTATGAGATATAAAAGGAATTGGGTTGTAAATATATAAAATGCAATAATATTAATTAAGTCTTTGTTTGTGACAAATATTTTAGTGTAAAGGTTTGTGGATGTAATATCGTGAGGTAAATTAGAATTTTCGTGAGAATCTGCCTAATGAAATTTTTTATTGATCATTTTGGCATCGTCGGTAAGCCTTTGTGAGGCAACAGGGTCGATAATGAGTAATGAAACTCTTACCACATATTGCCGTCGTTGTAATTAACGATTTTAGTTAATATTCTAATTTAGTTGAAAACGACCACACTTTACCATGGAATGGTTTCAAATTACACGACCGAACATATTTAACATATTGTGACGCGAACGACTCAATTCTAAGAAGCGGTGAATCAGAGTATCGAGTATTGTGTTGTGGACCGCTCACTTCTAGGAACTGAATAGAACTTCGAGTATTATTTACGTTTTGAATGGGTTTATTTATTCTTGTTTACGTCGGCATTGTTTGTCGCTATTGTGATTGAATTCCAATCATCTTGCCGAATTGAAATAATTCAGGAGAAACGCGAGAAAATACTCGAAAGTTCTGGAAAGAGTCCATACCCCTATATATATGCGAGACAGCGAGTCAGTGAGTCTGTCTGGTTTTGGGAGAACGACATAAAGGCGAACTCCGGCGATATCCAGCGAATTTAGAAAGCGATAAATTAAAGTGTTTTGTGTTCCGTTAGTGATTTAGAATATTAGCTGTGTTAATTAGTTGTAATTAATTTGATTTGTAAATAAACTTGCCGAGAAATTATCTCCAGCTCTTTAAATCAGAAACCCACATATAATAAACGTCACACTGGTGTCAGAAGTGGGATTTAAAGAAGCTTGGTGGACAAAGAAAAGTTTATGTCTCTGGAACCTTCTGGAAGAACAACAAGAAGTCAGACAAGAACCATGGAGGAACAACTTCGTGTATTCTTCGAGAAACTAGAAAAACAACGCTTGGAAGATAAAGAAGAACAGAAGAAATTTCTGGAAGATCAAGAAAAACGAAGAATGCAAGAAAAAGAAGAAGAAGAAAAACGACGATTGCAAGAAAAAGAAGAACAGAAGAAATTTCTAGAAGAACAGAAGAAATTTCTAGAAGATCAAGAAAAACGACGACTGCAAGAAAAAGAAGAAGAAGAAAAACGTCGAATGGAAGAGCAAGAAAGAATTTTCGAAAAATTCGATACCTTACAAGATGCTCTTAAGAAAGATGTCGAAGAAGTAAAAAAGGAATTTGAGGAAAAAGTTTTCGAAGTAAAAGAAGAAGTAAAAGAAGAGATAAAAGAAGTTAGGGAAGAATTAGAAAAGAAAGTTTTAGAATTGGAAAGTAAAATGAAGAAACTTGGAACAGGACAAATTTTAGGAAGCGAAGTAACATCGCAACGAGTAAAACCCCCAACTTTCGATGGTCAGTCTTCGTGGTCAATGTATAGGAGGCAGTTTGAAGCAGCGGCGGAGATAAATTGCTGGAATGATGAAGAAAAAGCCACAGCTCTGGTGTTAGCACTGCGAGGACCAGCTCTCCAGCTGCTTCAGAATGTATCTGATCGTGATCAGAAAAACTATCACGCAGTGGTCAACGCCTTGGAATTGCGCTACGGAGACCAGCACATGGACAGAGTATACCAAATGATGCTTAAGTCCCGACATCAGAAAAGCAACGAAAGTTTGCAAGAATATGCCGCGGAAATAGAAAGATTGGTTAATTTAGGTTATCCTTCCGCACCTGCAGACCTTCGCCATGAGATGGAAGCCAGCGCATTTATTGATGGTTTAAGAGATGGCGATTTACGACGTTATCTACGTCTACATAGATATAAAACCTGTGCTGACGCGCTTATCCACGCGTTAGAATATGAGGCGGCAAATGAAGACTTTTCACGACGACCAGCTCAACGCGTGCGATTGATGTCCGCAGAGGAAACTCCAACAAATAATTGCTGCTGCGAAGAACTGAAGAGTATGTTGGAAAAGATGCAGCAGACACCAGCACGCACTGGAGGACGGCCTAAGTGTTATGGTTGTGGTAAGATAGGCCATATAAGAAGGGATTGCCGCCAACGGGGAAGGTCTGAGGATGTAAGGAGGGGTCAGGAAGATGTCACAGGCCCCTCAATTTCCCGGCATCAGGAAAACTAATTTCAGCTAGCACTTTGGGGCGTGTGCTAGCTGATACGCCCAAAGCCCCTAGGATCATCTCCGTCTCGCAGCTAGGAAAAGGAAATGATAGTCTGTTGCTGGATGGACGAATCAACGGTCGAGACACCAAGATGACGGTTGACACGGGAGCAACACTTTCTCTAGTGAGACGGGACATGCTGGAAACATCTCAAAATATCTACATGACAAGATGTAACTTCGTTTTGAAAACCGCTACTGGTGAAACAGCACAAGTACATGGAGAAGCTAATGTCAAACTTGAGATAGGACCATTCAATATTGTACACCGAATGGTTGTAGCTGAGATAGTTGATGAAGTGATCTTGGGTTTGGACATTATGGACAAATATGGATTTGTGCTGGATATTAAGAACAGGATGTTACAAATGGGAAACGAAGAAATCTTGTTACATTCTGCGACCGCTTCATCGGACCATGTAAACATCATCGTCTCAGAATCAGTTCGTGTCCCCGGCAATTCTGAGAAAATTGTGCTGGCAGAGTTGGAAAAAGATCCTGGGGGATACCGAACGGGAGTTGTTGAACCGGACATGACGAAATTCACGAATGCGACACACAATAAACAGATCTTGGTAGCTAGAGCACTCGTTGAGGCTGGTGGAAAGATTCCTATTCGCATAGCCAATCTCAGCGAAAATCGAGTTACGTTGCAGAAAGGGGAACAGATTGGCTTCTTTCAGCCTGCATTACGAGTTGTTCGTTGTGAAGAAAAGGACAACAAGAGTTACCAGGAAGGAGAAGGTAAAAATAACCCGGAATTGGAAAATTATTTTCTGGAAGAATGGCAACACTTATCAGAAGATCAGAGGAAAGCAGCCACTGCTTTTATTCGAAAGGAACAAGACATTTTTGCAATAGGGGACAAGATTACGGGAAGAACTAATTTGGTACAGCATCGAATTAATACGGGATCAGTACAACCTATTCGTCAGCCCCCGAGAAGACTCCCCTTTGCGAAACAGGAAGAAGTGGCTCGAATGATCGAAAAAATGAAAGAAGATGGCGTCATTGAAGATTCGTCAAGTCCCTGGTCTTCACCAGTTGTACTAGTAACAAAGAAAGATGGGTCAACTCGTTTCTGCGTTGACTATAGACGGCTCAACGAAGTAACGAAGAAAGATAGTTACCCACTTCCACGCATCGACGATACACTGAGCATGTTAGCTGGTTCCCAATGGTTTTCTACTTTAGACTTGAAGAGTGGGTATTGGCAGGTTGGAATTCACCCTGAGGATAAGGAGAAAACTGCCTTCTCGACTGGAACTGGGCTCTACCAGTTTAATGTTATGCCTTTTGGACTTTGTAATGCGCCAGCTACGTTCGAGCGGCTAATGGAACTTGTCCTTCGAGGGTTGACTTGGAGAACTTGCCTTGTGTACCTTGATGATGTGATGGTTATTGGGAAAACTTTCGAAGAACATCAAAGTAACCTGCAAGAAATTTTCAGCCGATTGCGAAACGCTCGTCTTCAACTTAACCCTAAAAAGTGTTGCCTTTTCCAAAGAAAAGTCAAGTTTTTGGGACACGTTGTTTCATCGAATGGGATACAAACTGACCCTGAGAAGACTGCAACCGTACGGGAATGGCCCCGACCTAATGATAAGCACCAACTACGAAGCTTTTTGGGTCTTTGCACCTACTATCGCCGTTTTGTCAAAGGATTCGCCGATATTGCCAAACCTCTTCATAAACTGACCGAAAAGAAGACGCCTTTTATTTGGGACAAAGAGTGTGAATCGGCCTTCAAAACATTAAAAGTTACACTCTGTACGGGACCAATACTTGCTTACCCAAGGGCAAAAGGTCAGTTTATTTTAGATACGGACGCCAGTAATAATGGAGTTGGCGCAGTATTAACTCAAGTACAGGATGGCGAAGAGAGGGTTATCGAATATTATAGTAAGGTTCTTTCTAAACCTGAAAGGAATTACTGTGTCACCCGAAGAGAACTGTTGGCTATCGTGAACGCGGTAAGCCATTTCCACAAATATTTATACGGCCAACATTTTACAATAAGGACAGATCATGCCGCTTTAAAGTGGCTGTTAAATTTGAAGAATGCTGAAGGTCAAACAGCGAGATGGATTGAGAGACTTCAGCAGTATGATTTTGAAATCAAGCATCGCTCGGGAAGGTCTCATCAAAATGCAGACGCCTTGTCCAGAAGACCGTGCAGAGCCGACTGCAAACATTGTAGCCAACGAGAACAAGCTGACCACCTGTGCAACCTTAGAAGGCTAGTTTTGCAACCTACTGACGGATGGACAGCTGAAGAAATAAGAACAGAGCAACTGCAAGACGACGAGATCGGACCGATTTTACAAAGCAAGGAGAACGGAAATGTAAGACCGCAATGGCATGACATTTCAAATAAGAGTCCTGCTCTGAAGGCGTTGTGGGCACAATGGGACTCCCTGAAAGTCGAAAATGGGCTGCTCAAAAGGGCTTGGGAAAGCGCGGATGGAAAGACGGTAACAATGCAGCTAGTCCTACCGAAGAGTCGTGTAAAGGAAGTCTTAAGGGAAATCCATGATGGAAGATCTGGAGCTCACTTCGGCGTCAACAAAACCTTGGGGAAGGTTCGCGAACGCTTTTATTGGGTCAATAGCCGAGAAGATGTCGCTAATTGGTGCCGGAAATGTACAACATGTGCTGCGAGTAAAGGCCCGAAAACTCGTAGCCGGGGAGCCATGAAGCAATACAACGTTGGGGCTCCGTTTGAGAGGATTGCGTTTGATATTGCGGGTCCATTTCCAGTCACCGACTCGGGCAACAAATACATTATGGTTGTTGCCGACTATTTCAGTAAATGGCCTGAGGCATACGCGTTACCAAACCAAGAAGCTATTACTGTGTCTCGTGCTTTGGTGGATAATTGGATTTCTCGTTATGGGCTTCCCATGGAAATGCATTCGGACCAAGGGCGAAACTTTGAGTCAGGGGTTTTCCAAGGAATTTGTGATCTCTTGGGTATTCGGAAAACCAGGACTACACCGCTGCATCCTCAGTCCGACGGAATGGTCGAGCGCTTTAACAGCACCATGGAAGAGCACCTATCGAAAGTTGTAGAGGCCCATCAAAGAGATTGGGATCGCCATTTACCGTTGTTTTTGTTGGCTTACAGAGCGGCGATCCATGAAACTACAAATCAAACTCCAGCCAAGATTTTGTTTGGACGGGAACTCCGCTTGCCTTGTGACCTTGTGTTTGGGACACCCACTCAAGAACCCAAGGAAGTTAGAAGCTATGTAGAAGAGCTTCAAGAGACGATGTCACATATCCACGACTTGGCTCGAGACCGAATTGAGATTGCCAGTGACAGGATGAAGACGCGGTACGATTTGAGGGCGAATTCGGTAGGGTTTCAAGAGGGAGATTTGGTCTGGCTATTTAACCCTCAACGGAAGAAAGGGCGATGTCCGAAGCTTCAGCCGAAATGGGAAGGCCCTTATACCGTACTGACCCGACTTAACGACGTGGTGTATAGAATCCAAAAGAACCCCAGGGCTAAGATGAAGGTAGTGCATTTAGACCGTTTAGCCCCCTATGCGGGTTCAAATGACGATGAATGATTGTTCGAGACGAACAATTCTTAAGAGGGGGGTAGTGTGACGCGAACGACTCAATTCTAAGAAGCGGTGAATCAGAGTATCGAGTATTGTGTTGTGGACCGCTCACTTCTAGGAACTGAATAGAACTTCGAGTATTATTTACGTTTTGAATGGGTTTATTTATTCTTGTTTACGTCGGCATTGTTTGTCGCTATTGTGATTGAATTCCAATCATCTTGCCGAATTGAAATAATTCAGGAGAAACGCGAGAAAATACTCGAAAGTTCTGGAAAGAGTCCATACCCCTATATATATGCGAGACAGCGAGTCAGTGAGTCTGTCTGGTTTTGGGAGAACGACATAAAGGCGAACTCCGGCGATATCCAGCGAATTTAGAAAGCGATAAATTAAAGTGTTTTGTGTTCCGTTAGTGATTTAGAATATTAGCTGTGTTAATTAGTTGTAATTAATTTGATTTGTAAATAAACTTGCCGAGAAATTATCTCCAGCTCTTTAAATCAGAAACCCACATATAATAAACGTCACAATATTTATTGCAAAAACTTGTTACGTTATAACATCAAATTTAACGACTAGCTATTGATCGAGATTAATTCTTTAGGGGGGCACAGTTGTGTGACACTTTTTTAAATTTATTCTTAAAGTCTAACTAGCTAGTCCCAAAAGGGTTGGTTGTGTGCCGACTTCGATTCCCTTTTGGAGTTAGCGACTTGTGGTGAGTAAATAATTTCGAAACTTATTAAGCTGCATAAAACTTGATATTTACTTTTTGTAGTAAAATGTCTTTATTACCTATTTGGCTTTAGAGTCTTTACAAAATATATACAAATTAGGAAAGATTGTAATACTATGGCGACGAACAAAAAAAGATTTTTTAGATAATTTTTGCTTTTCTTTGTAATTTCTTTTATCTACTTTTTATTTAATCTCTAGCTTTACTCCAGTTCTGCCAGTGTTTTGAGCTTGGTTTTCATCTTCTTTTTTATGTATTGGTAGAATCAGTTCTTTTCTCTAACCTCTTGGAAAGCTCTCTCACTTCCAGAGTACATTTAACACTTTATATAGCCTTTCTCTCAGATTCTCTAAAACATACAATCATGTTTTATTTGGAATCTCCTCTAAAACCGATTCCTTCGCATCGTCTTCAATGCACCTTGGTTCGTTCGAAACAATCAACTGCTTAGATAAGCAAAGATGCCACTGATGAAGGAAACTCTCCACTTCTCAGGGAAGTCCTCTTCTATGATGAAGCTCTTCGGAAAACAGGTAAAGACACTCACGTTGAGAACTTACTCATCATCGCACCAACAGATGGTGCTCTCTGTTTCAGGACACCTCTCCACGATTTTCCAAGGACCAAGGACATCGTGGGATTTCCCAGGATCGATTTAGTCTTTTTTTCTTTTCCTTTACTCTTTCCAGTCAGCGTGCCATTCGGATCCGACAGAGAACAAGGGCCAATGGCCTGAAATCTCTACGTCAGAGGAGGTTTAGTGGGTATGACTTGCACACACCATCGGTACGAGTCCCTCACTCTCAAGACTGCAAAGGCTGGCGTGTGCAATTGCATTCCTCCTTCAAAAAAAATTGGAATTTCTTTTTGACTGGAGCTTTTCTTTTCTTTATCCGCAAAACTTGTTTTCTATTTCTATAACAGATCGTTTATTTTTTTTATAAGTACCTTACTTCTTAACCAGATACGGTCGTTATTATTACTTTATCTAAACTTTCTTCTCCGTCTTTTGTCTATATTTTTAGATTACATTTTTATTGCATTTTGTTCTTGTACTTTTTTGCTTCTACTTTGCTTCTTGGTTTTCTGGTCGTGCTTGCAGTTTTTTTATTGTTATCTCTAAAGGCAAGTGATCTTTTTCTACTGTATTTTCTACCTCAAACACGGCAATTTTTTCTTAGACATCTCTGTTTGTAATAATATAATCTATTGTATTCTATTCTGTTTAATTGCTTTTTTTGTTTCTATTTAAAATTTTTCACATTTATCTTCAACTATTTTTATTACTGTTAAGCTTTGTTTTTAGCTGATCTTATTTTTGCTTTGCTTTCTATTTTTGTCTCCTTTAGCGTCATTTTCGTATTAAAATCTCTTTCTATCAGACTCTGACAACTAATATTTTATCGACTTTTCTACACCCCATAGACTCTATAAAACTCTATAAGATTTTTCTAGCTTTTTTATACTTTTATTTTTTAAGGTACCTGAAAAGATTCTTAAAGAGCATCAGGTGTAGTATCCAGAATTTTTATTCTTGTTGCTTCTTTCTCTCTGTCAATTGTCCTTTCATTAATTTTCCACTTTCTCTCAGTCTTTCAAACTTTCTTTCCTTATAATAGTTATTACGTTCTTTTTATGTACTCATTTTATTTTTTGTTTTGATTTTAATCTATCACTGCTAAAGAATTTTGCATTAATACAACAGTCTTATTTTTTTTAAATTTCTTCGCTCTCCTTTTTGCTTCTACTCTTAGTTTTTCTCTCTAAGTTTCTTTTTTTATTACGTACTTTTGCGTTTCTTTGTTTACCTTTTACACACATTTGATATGCTTATCTTGCAGACTATACATATTGCTTCCTCTCTTTTTATCTATTTCTTTCTTCGCAAAATATCTCAGAATGTTTACACTGTTGATGGTTTCTATTCTTTTCTTGAATCCTGTCTCCCATCTAGTAACATTTTTGTATTTCTTTATTATTTTTTTCAGTTTCTAGTTTAGCACCATTTGATAGATTTTGTAAACAGCAAAGTAAGATTACCTTGATCTTACTTTTTTGGTCTTTATCTCCTTTTTTCCTTTTTGCTTTATTATTTTTCTCAGCTTCTAGTCTAGCTTCATTGTATAAAATTTGTAAACAGTACAGTAAGGTACTGTACATCCCACGACAGTTTAGACAGTTTTACTTCAGTTTTTTTCTTCTATTTAAATTTTTGTTCCCTCCACACTTTTACAGCCAGTGTTTCATTGTTTCTCCCTTTTCTTTACATGTTCTACACATTCTCTCCCCGTCTTTTTCCCAAAATCTATTTTTTCTTTTTATATTATCACATCTAGTTTAATTTTTATTTTTTTTACATTGAGAGTATCAGAACATAGTTTAATTTTTATCTAGATACTTTTATTTCTTATTGTTTTTTTCTGATTGTCATTATTTGCATCTCTTTGCTTCAATTTTTTTTTTGATTTTTCTGTTTAATCTCTACGCTTGCAAATCTTTCTATATCAAAATATTTTTTTTATTTCATCTTAGCACTGCTGAAAAATTTTACATTCATACCGCTGTCTTAATTTCTTTTCAAATCTCACCGCTTTTTTTCCTGCTTCTACCTTTAGTTTTTCTCCTTGCATACATACGTCCTTCCTCTTTATCTATTTTTTTCTTTGCAAAATATCTCAGAATGTTTAGATTGTTGATAGTTCCCATTTTTTTTCTGAATCTTGTCTCCCATCTAGTAACATTCCTGTATTTCTTTATTATTTTTTTCAGTTTCTAGTTTAGCACTATTTCATAAATTTTGTAAACAGCAGAATTAGATTATCCGACAGCAGTTTTGACTTGTTCTTTATCTCCTTTTTTCTTATATTATTTTTCTCAGCTTTTTGTCTAGCTCTATTGTATAGATTTTGTGAAGAGTACAGTGAGGTACTGCACATCTCACGATAGTTTTGAACTTGCTCTTTATTTCCTTTATGTATTGGAAGAATCAGGCTTTTTTTAAATCTCTTGGAAAGCCCTCTTTTTCTAGACTACATTTAACACTTTATATAGCATTTTTCTTAGATTCTCTATACCATACGACAATCTTTCATTTTTTGATTCAAGCTTTTATTTTCTTTTACTTTAAAACTTTTTTTCTGTTTTTTTTTAACAGATTGCTTATTTTCTTCAAAAGTACTTTACTTCTTAACCAGATACAGCTGTTATTATCACTTTATCTATTACTTCTATTTTGCTTTTTGATCTTTTGAATAGGGCAATTTTCTCATAGGAATTTTTGTCCAAATGCTTTTTTTGTTTCTATTTAAAATTTTTCATTTTTTTCTTCAACCATTTCTAGAGGTGTTAAGCTTTTTCGTTTTCTAATTTGTCTTTAGATGATCTTCTTCTTATATTTGTCTTCTGTTCTTGTCTCTTCTAGCTTTCACTTCTGTATTAAAATCCTTTCCTATGATTAACTTTTTCTCTTCTGTAACTTCTAATTATTTTTCTAGTTTTTGTTTTATTTTTCATTTGTTTAATACAAACTGTTATAATTCTCCGTTTTTTTATTTTTTTTGACAGGTCTTTTATTTACTTTTATAGGAATTATAGGAAGTTTTTGGCCAGATACAGCTGTTAGTACCACCGAGAACTTCCATAAAGTGGATTCTCTATTTTTCCAAACTTATATTTTTATTTTTGTTTCTAAGTTAGCATCTAAATTACTAATTGTTTCAAAAATTATAGTAAAAGAGGAGAAATTGGTTTCTTTAACGCTTTATCTGGGTGACTTTTTACTGTTATATTTATTAGTAAAATTTGTGGGGTGAAAATCAAGATGGTTTTCTACTAGAATAAGTCTTTATGTCTATTTAGCGTTACTAAATATTTTTTTAATTTTGTCTAGTATTCTGAACGTAGCCAGCTATTTGTTGTAGTGAGAAATAGGGTGCCTAAATGGGAAAGTTGTTAGAGAATTGTTTTTTCCTTTAAATACATTTAATTAGCTTATTTTGTGTTTTGTAGCATCGTCACAATAAATTTTAATTTGGAAATTGATTAATTGTGATTAATTGTGCTTAAGAATAGAAATTGGAGTAGGGCTTATCCCGACAATTAATCTTAATTATGTAGATTGTTTGATTTGTTTATAATAATAATTGATTGCTTTGTTTTAAATCATTTATTAAAACTACAATTTGGATGTTTTTAAACTTTGACTCAGGCCACTATTATTTCTCATTAGTGAAACTGTCCTAGCATTTCAAAGCAATTACGGTAGCTTTTAACAACGGCTATACTTCCTGCAATTTAAAAATAATGAATTGTAAGATGATAGCTTGAATTTCTTGGTTGATTTTTGATGTCGAGTGCACATATCACTCACAAAATGAAAAATACAGTCTATTAGAGATTTTCAGAAATTTCGTATTGTTTATTCCGAGTTTTCGGTTGATTAATGGAAAATGGTTTTCGTAGTGTTGAAGACAATTATCTTTAACTGCGAGGCGAACATTTTATAAAAAAAAACCGAAATAAATGGCTTTAAATTCAGCGCACAATTTGGATATATGTTTCACCAAGTCGTAAATTTCAGTAATACTCTTTCTGATATTTTACTTTAATAAATTATATCGGAAGCGGAGTGCCTTATTTTGTTTAATGAAGCTGTCATTCTTTGAATTAATTATTTTGGGGTGTAAATATAAATTACAAGCTTGGGCACTATTACAAATCAGTTTTTCTTTGTTTTTTGAAGAGGTAAATGCCGCTTTAAACCGAAACAATCAAAGTTGTTGTTTGTGTTTGTGTGGACTTGGGGTAAAGAATCGATTTATTCTGGTGGTGCACCTTAATTAACACAAAAATGAAGTCGTGAACTTGAGTACTGTGTAAATCTTGGCTATATTCTCGCCTCATCGGTAATTTACCGCTTCCTTCCCGCTTTAAGAAATAAGAGCACGTCGTCCCTTTCACACTTCAACGACACTGTATTTTATTACTTTCCCAGTCGGCAAACCGCTGAACTCCTTAATAACACTGATCTTTTAAAGATCAGGCATGTGTTAGTTACAGACGCGAATATAAAGAACTCGAACAAAGAAAATGATAATCTCAAGTAGCGATCAAAAGGATTAATTCACCAGAAACAGATTATTTCTTGAGGTTGTGTTCCGGGTTACTACATTTCAAATTTAACGAGACTTTTATTTTTTTTTTCTTTACGTAATGTTTCTTAATTATTTGCAGAGGTTTTGCTTTTTTTTAACCAATCATTGACTTAGTCCTTCTAATAAGCTACATAAATTGCCTCTTCAAGTTGTTCTTTCTATACGAAAGGATTTCTTAATTAGGGTTCGAAGTTTTCATAACATCAAAACTTTTCAACTGTACAGTCTCATTATAATTTTTACTGTATTTTGACGTTTTCTTTGATACACTAATAACCGACGGAACTTCAGCTCTAGTATACAAACTTTACCTCAATCAGCTATTATAAATTTATAAACCAACATTTGCTACTGTTCTACAATGAGACAAGAAGCCAGACACTCGGCATTGAGACATCGCAGTGTACACTACTTATATTTTGTTAAATTCGACGTTATTAATTAATTATTATTGTAAATAAATGTGATTTAAGAAGATAGTTTCGTTATTAAATTTCTAACACTACAGTGACAAAAATCTGTAGCAGAAATATAAATTCAAACATACAGTTTTTAGAAATAACTGCAAGCTATGTGACTACATAAAAATAAAAATTGTAATAAAACATTTCTGTAGAGAAGAACACTTAAGGAAAAAATTAAAACAAAAACTAGAAGAAAAATTAGAAGTTACAGAAGAAAAAGGTAATCATAGGAAGAGATTTTAGTACAAGAGTGAGGGTTAGAAAAGGCAAGAATAGAAGACAAAGCAAAAATAAAAAGAAGATTATCTTAAGACAATTTAGAAAACAAAAACGCTTAACATTTCTAGAAATGGTTGAAGAAAGCGATGAGAAATTTTAAATGGGAACAGAAAGGCATTTGGACGATCACAATAGATAGTATTACAAACAAAGATGCTTGAGAGAAAATTACCGTATTCAAGGTAAGAAATAAGATAGAAACAGATGACGTCGTCTTTAAAAAGACTACAGGCATGACCAAAAGATTATAAAGCAAAAAAGTACAAGAATAAAACGGAATAAAATGCGATCTAAAAATATAGACAGAAAAGAAGAAAGAAGTTTAGATAAAGTAATAATAACAGCTGTATTTGGTTACGAAGTGAGGTACTTCTAAAGGAAATAAACAATCTGTTAAAAAAAGAAACAAAAGCAATAAAAGCTTTAGTTAAGGAAGAAATTTTAAATGAAAGGTTGTTGTATGCCTTAGAAAATCTGAGAGAAAGGATATATAAAGTGTTAAATGTAGTCTGGAAGAGAGAAGGCTTTTCAAGAGATTAGAAAAAAGGGCTGATTTTACCAATACATGAAAAAGGAGATGAAAAACAAGCTTAAAACTGTCGAGGGATCTACAGTACCTTCCTGTACTGTTCACAAAATCTAAAGAATGAGATAGACAAAAAGCTGAAAAAAATAATGAAGGTAAAAAGGAAAAAGGAGATAAAAGCTAAGTTCAAAACTGCTCTCGGATAATCTTACTTTGCTCCTTACAAAATCTATGAAACGGTGCTAGACGAGAGACTGAGAAAAATAATGAAGGAATACAAGAATGTTATTAGATGGAAGACAGGATTCAGGAAAAGAATGAGAACCATCAACAATGTAAACTGTCTGAGATATTTTGCTAAGAAAGAAATAGATAAAAAGGAAAGACGTATGTATGCAAGGAGAAGAACTAAAGGTAGAAGCAGGAAAAAAAGCGGTGAGATTTGAAGAGAAATTAAGACAGCGGTATGAATGCAAAATTTTTCAACAGTGCTAAGATGAAATAAAAAAAACTACTTTGATAGAAAAAGATTTTTAAGCGTTGAGATTAAACAGGAAAATCAAAAGAAAGAAAATTAAAGCAAAGAGATGCGAATAATGACAATCAGGAAAAAAACAATAAGAAATAAAGGTAAATGGATACAAATTAGATCTGATAATAAAAAAGAAGAATAGATTTTGGAGAAAAGCCTAGGAGAGCACGTGTAGATTATGTAATGAAAAGGGAGAAACAATGAAACACTGGCTGTAAAAGTGTGGAGGGAACAAAAATTTAAATAGAAGAAAGGAACTGAAGTAAAACTGTCTAAACTGTCGTGGGATGTACAGTATCTTACTGTACTGTTTACAAAATCTATAGACGAGAGACTGAGAAAAATAATAAAGAAATACAGGAATGTTACTAGATGGAAAAGAGGATTCAGGAAAAGAATGGGAACCACCAACAATGCAAACATTCGGAGATATTTTGCGAAGAAAGAAATAAAGAGAGAGGAAGCAATATGTACAGATCAAACGTCAAATGTGTGTGAAAGTTAAACAAAGAAACGCTAAGGTACATAATAAGAAAAGAAACTTAGAGAGAAACACTAAGAGTAGAAGCAAGAAAGAGAGCGGAGAAATTTAAAAAAATTAAGACTGTGGTATTTTTAGCAATCTAGACTAAAATCAAAACAGAAAATGAAATAAGTGCGTAGAAACAACGTAATAACTATTACAAGAGAAGAGAGTTTAAAAGACTGAGAGAAAGTGACAGGAAGGACAATTGACAGGTAGGAAGAAGCAACAAGAATAAAAAGTCTGGATACTACGCTTGTGATACTCTTTAATAACCTTTCCAGGTTCCTAAAAAGATAAAACACACAAGTAAAAGTATGGAAAAACTAGAAGTGTCTTATAGAGTGTAGAAGAGTCGATAAAACATTAGTTGTCAGAGTGTGAAGTGAAAAAAGAGAAAAGTTTGGATAGAAGGAAAGTACAAAGTAAAAATAAAGAAGAAAAAAATGAATAAAAAGGGAAAGCAAAAAAGAAATGGGAAAAGAGTCGTCCGTACCCATTTTCAAGTCTTTTTTTTTGTTCGAGATTATTGTGTTTACTTTTTTCTATTATTTCTATATTTTTTTAGTTCTTTAAAGCCAAATAGGTAATAATAATCGCAAAATAATTTAATTGCCATAATAGTAACGTACCTACGTCAATTCTAAATAAATTTAGTTTTGAAATAACACAGTTTGTTGAATTTATTAGTCATGAAACACGTGTGTGTCAAAAACGTACTTCACGCACTAATGACTATAGGTAAAATTAGATTTTTTTTGCGCGATTGGTTGTTTTTATCAGTTTACTGTGTCTGTTTCCACGACGGTAGGTTGCTGTTACTGGTTGCTACGTGTAACAAAACGGTAAGTAATTCACTTACCGTTCAGTGAACGGTAAGCAATTAAATCTAAAAAAAAAAACAATTTTGCGATTTATTTATTAAAATTAAATGTACAATTATTATAATTAATAGTAGTAATACCACTCGCATTTGAGTTTCTAGTGTTAATAGACAAACTTTCCGACGTAGAAGTCCCAGGTTGTTGTAATAGTCCACCAACATCGCTGTGTAAAATTTTATGAGCAAATTCAATTTTATTTTGGAGGGAATCTTCCACGTAACTCTCGGCCACCGTTGATGAACGCCACCCACCATGTTTTTTTAGTCCCAACACATCAACTCCGTTATTCGCCAAAAGTGTAGCCAATGTGCGTCGAAACGAGTGTCCAGTAAAACCTTCAGGAGCTTGCGACTTTAAATACTTTGCAATTTTTGACGGCCAGCCTCCAATTGTGCCTTTTCCTGTGACTTGCCTAGTGCATTTGCCATTTCGATAGTTCAGAAATAAATGATATGACGTTGGGTTGCTTGGTCGAATTCTTATGTATTTTCGAAGTATTTCCAAATAATGAACTGCTTCATTTTCTTTATTAATAACTGTGAACGTTCGCTGAATATTCGTTTTTGTATTTGGAATATTTACTATAAACATTTCTTCACGTTCTTCTATGTCACTCATTTTAATATTGTACAATTCCTCTCGTCTACAAGCGCCCGATACTCCCAATATCATTGCTACCTGCAAATATATTGTTTCCTTAGAACTCAGATGTACCACCTCATCATCTACAACATAACTTTTGAATTAAAAATTGTTCGTCTGGTGCTTTATTCAAGAATTTTTCCATGTCTTTTTTGGTAAAAATTTTAGCCTTCTTGGGCCGATATCCAATATTTTTTCTCTTAAGATAAGCAATTAATGTAGCAAACTTAGAAATATCGATAGCATCATGGAGAAAAATTGTACTCTTCAGCATAGAATACTCCGCCCATAAACTGCCTGAGGCCTTCAAGTGTCCACTTCTCACCACAAAATACGCTAACAAGCTCTTTTCATTTACAGAAATCTTTTTTGCTTCACGCCATTCCTTAAACAACTTGTATGTCTGTTCATGTCGGGCTTTAGATTTTTCTGGAATTATTGCCGAACATCCTTCTTGCCAAGCGTCTTCTAAATCATCCGGTAGATCATCACTATCGCTCATATTTGCTTCGAAAACGCAACCACAAAACAGAACTATGTAGGATTGATTGTATCAAAAAGACAATTTTACTTGTTTGGAACAAAACCATAGCAACCATGGAACAGCCACTCAAAGTTTTCAGTTTCAATCTTCCCGATTATCACAAATGTATTGATATAAATTATTATTATTATTATTCTAGAAACTCCAATCGCGCAAAAAACGTTATAAGCATGTCGAACGTTAAGGATTACCGTTCTCAGACAATAATTGGAGTCGTCGCTTCGCTCCTCCTCCAAACAATTGTCTTCGAACGGTAAGCATTCCTTACCGTTCTCCATACTTAATATACTATTATTTAGCTGTTACTTATTTTATTTGAAATAGAAAACAAATTTACCTTTCTGCCGTTAACTAATTCTTGTTTTTCTACCAAAGTTATTACTATTTAAATGAAAAACTCTGCTGCAGTTTCCGATGTAAAAAATAAAAACACTGAAAGAGTTGAATAAACAAGATTATTTATAATTCTCAATAGAATTTGGCGACTTAATTACATTTGTGCTAAAAATTTGTGTTTGAGTTTGTTTTGGTGTGCTTTTCTAGGGACAATTCATTATTAAACCAACGATAGAAACTCTAAAATCTGTAGAATTGTGTAGTCTCCAGAGCGAGTTATTAAATTTGGTGTTTTTGGAAGGCGGGCGCATACGTTTTGTTTTTGCTTGTTTAGCTGTGTTTGTAATTTACTTGTGGATAAGTTGCGATAACGTACACGTGCCGTAATTAAAATTTGTATATGAATCCCGTGTTTACACGCAATTTTATCAAGCAATCTTGGCATGTTTCTCTGTATAATACAAGCATATTTTTATTAGAGAGATTTTTGCATAAGGTTGCGGGATAGCAGCACTTATTCTCCGTAATATATTAATTAAATGTAAAAATAGATTGAGTTTCTTCAGGAAACGAAAACATTTACATTTTAATATGGTAAACCATTTTTCAATATTTTATTATTTTAAACCTCCTATTTGGTTTTAATTAATTTAAAAATAAAACAAGCAAAAAGGAGAGTGTTTTGTTGAGTATCTACGATAGTTAGAGAAGTTTGAAATTTCTGACAAAAGCATTCCATTTCAGCAGTTTTCAGACACTTGTTTAGTTTTATTTGTTTCGACCATCTTGTTGCAGTCAAACATCATTTTCAATAAAAAACACATTCTCGATAAATCGGAAGTCGTGACAGCTCTTTACATAAATCAATAGTAAACAGGTCTAGTGACATTCAAAATGTCAGGATCACAAATTGACTGGATGGAGAGTGTAAAACCCTCATCAGCTTCTAGGGGAAAAAAAATCAGACAGAAACCGAGTTCTGGACCAAACCGTTCAAACATTTAAATTAGCAACGACTTTAGGGAATTTCACCCAATTCTCACAACAATCAAAGGAAAACGGTCATACTGAAACAAATCGCAATTTTCTTTTTTAACAAATTTATTTTCTAATATTTATTTATTATTTATAGGTATTATTAGTGGAATAGAAGCATCATTTATTACATGTAGAGTGTGTACATACATTACACATAACGAGGGCGCTAGCCCGAGTACTTGTAACACACGAGTTACTGTAATGTGCTGTAGCCTACGTATGATATACAGAACTTTATCTTTGATTGCAAAAAATTAAGAAAATCGAAAATTTACTGTTACCGATAACTTCTATTTTTTATAATAAAAGTAAGGTGATCTATGAATATGTTCAGTAAGCACTATAGCAATCGCTTACAATTCTTTAAAGAAAGCTTGCCATTTTGAGATAATCGGTAAAAACAAGAAAATTGTAAACACAAGTGACTCAGAAAGTTTACCTTCTGATATCGAAGAAGCTGCGACAAGCGCTGCTTTTTGCTTGGTGCCAGAGAAGTCTAAAGAAAAGTACGAGATGGTTTTTCAACGGTTCAGTTCATGGTGCGACGAAAAAATGTTAAAATATTACGCCTGAGAAGGTTCTACTTACATATTCTGATCACTTATCAAAACAGTATAAAACATCGAGTTTTAGGGCTTTTTATTCTATGATTAGAACTATAATGAAAATGAAAAAGAATGTTGACGTCAGTAAATACGTGCATTTAATTGCCTTTCTGAAACTGAAACAAATTTTTACTAAACAAGTGAATTATCAAACAAGATATTAGCAAATTTTTACAAGAAGCAAATGATAAATTTTTGTTAATGACGGTGCTGTACCCTTTTTATAAATTAATTATTCTATCTAAGTAATGCTAATTATAAGATTGCTTTAATTATTGGAGTTAGTGGAGGTTGTAGGATCCAAGAACTTACTAACATGCTTTAGGAAGATGTCAATGATCAGAGACAATGCTTTCATGTTCTAGTACCAAACACTAAAATATCCAGAGATTTTTTTATTACGTCAGGCGGAATTGATAGAGTCGACATGTTAGAATTAATTCGACAATATGCTGTATTTTGCCTTAATAACGTCATTAGTAAACGGTTTTTTAGGATACAAAAATCAGAGGTGTATAAAATTACCTGTTGCAATAAACACAATTGCTGCTTTCCTCATGAATATTGCTACTTTTCTTCAGTTACCTAATCCAGCAGAATTTACGGGACATTGTTATAGGCGCTCATCTACTTCGCTGCTTGCTAATTAGGGAGCTGATCTTTTAACAGTAAAGCGTCATAGAGTTTTGCGTTCGAATACAGTGGCGGAGGGGTATATAGATACGACAAAAGAAAATAAAAAACAAATTTCTTCATAAATTCTGGGTGACAAAGATACTATAACAGGTAGAACTACTGCATTGACGGCTGTTATCGAAAAAAATGTATCAGATATTGCTTGTCCTACTAATAAATAAAGAGTGGATTTTTATTTTATTACTTTACTAGTGATGTTATATGTCACTTTACTTCACTCAAATATTCAATATAATATGCAGTTTGACAACTTTGTATTATAACAACAAATCTTTTAGAATTAACCAAAATCATAATTAGATTAGAATTAGGCGAGATATACTAATTTAATTAAATTAATAAAACCTGTAATAAAATAGAAAACAAGAAAATGCAATAAAAATTAATTTGCTGAGGGTGCTGTGGTACGACAAATGTTACTAGTCAGAGCAATACTAGGTGAAACTACAAAGGGGGCTAGCTCTATATACACTTAAAAATCAATGTTTATCTCTTAGAAATTATTGTCACAAATCATCACACTTTCAGGTTTTTATTGCTGATTTTACAATTAATTTCTAGTGTCTGTAAAATGTCTCTTTTATTTAACCAATTATTAAAAATCACCGCTTTTTTTCTTTGAACTAATCATATTTTATTTAGGTTGTTTATCACTAGAGCCTGACTATATTTTTACAAATTTGATGTTAAAGGCTCGAGTGTTATAGTTTACGACGCTAGGTGACGCTAGTTTGGTACTTTTTACACCTAAATTTTGGTGTATTTAGAACATTCTCTGTTCTTAGTGCTTTTTTAGTTTATTGCCACGTTTGTTAAACATTCTGATTTTGTATATTTAAAGAATAGGATAAATACTGAATAATTTATTTCTACTAGTTACTCTAATACAATGCTTACTCGCTTGTCTGATTTCCGCTAACTGACTTCCGGTGAACCCCCTTTTTATACAATCGAATGTTCTTGCTAGAATATGCCAGATATTTTGTGATTTTGCTAGATCTAATTGGAAGCATGATTTGTCTTTTTGGATTACGATATTTTTTTAGGAGCTATTTTCTCAATTTTTTTCTTATTTGTTTGTTTAATCGTTTTTAATATTATTATATCTTATTTACATCATATTTTAAGCCGCCAATTTAGAAATATGGTAGCGGTTTTCAGGCAAAAGTAGTTTATAATGTATTTCAGAAACATTTGTATAAGGGGTTAGAGGTAGTCAGATGCACGAAAAAATTAAACAATTTTCAGTAATTTTTTTTGCTATTAAATCATGTTATTTTAAAAAAGTAGTAAAATGGCATTATTATATAATGTTTTGACTTGAAGTCACGAAAATTTCAAAAAAAAAAAAATTATTTCCAAAGTTATAGCTGTCTGTGTTGACCCAGTTTCAAAAAAGGTCCTTGCGGTGACAATCATAAGTCCTTGGAGATTTATCTAAAATCAATCGGATAGAAAAAAATAGTTGTATAAATAGATAATCCTGGGCTTGATCGAAGCTTTTTTTATTTTTTCAAAAATTAACAAAATGGCGGCCTCATGAAATTTTTTTCTAGATTTTTGGGAAAAAATCAACAGTTAATTGCTCCTAAAAATCAAAATTTTTGAAAAAAAAAATATCCTTCGATCAGGCCCGAGTTTATTATGTATTCTAAAAGCTGTATAAATTCCATTAAAATCTACTGAGCGGTTTTCGAGTTACAGTTGTCACCAGTTCAAAAACCATAGTTTACAGAAATACGAATTATTAAATTACTTTCACCGAGTCATCTATTCCTGGGCCATATAATAGTTCTTCAGCCATTGTGGAAGATTCCAAAACATCAATTTGCTGTTGCCTACGAAGCATTCCCGAGTGTTGTCGTTGGCGCGCTGATCTGCCACTTTCAAACGTGCAGCATCTATTTTTTCAGATTGCCCGAGCGCTCTTTGTTATTTGTCGAATAACTCAGAAAGTAATTATTAGATCAAATTGAAATTTTCAGAGAATATTTTCAAGATATTACACTTAACGAAAATGCAAAAAAACATTGATTTTTTGAAAATTCTGACTACTCCTAACCCCATAAGGCAAGTTTAGGTTTTTATAAATTAGTACTAGTTAAAATCTTTAACTTTTAATAACACTCTGTATAAGTGTTCAAAAAGAGCATTAAATTCGGTAATAAAAGAAAAGTTTTGAAAGAAATTAAATTAGTTTTTTATGAAATTACGTCGCTATTAAATTGAACCGCGTCTAGAAGAAAAAAAACTTAGCTCTTGTCTTGAATCATTAGAGGAAAAACGTTGATGTCCTAGTTTCAAGATTCAATGTAAAACTGTTTTCGTCGTTCTAGAATTTTTACATTAGCATTGTTGATCGTTTGCTTTGTCGTAGAGCTGTTAGATTTTATGAGAAATGGTTTATTTTTCTATTCGTACATCTGCGACATAATAAATGAGGGTTTTTTTCACAAATAAAAGATTTAAAAATTTGTTAATAAATTTTATTTTTGTATTAATCTATATTTTACAATTTGGCAATATACATTAATGTGCTACTTACGAAGCATACAAATTCATTGCTAAAATTTAACGCGTTCGAAGTCTGAGAAGGATAATTACAACGAGGTATAAAGTAATGAAATTAAATGATTTCAATTAGGTATGATCGTTCGATAAAAACTCATTATTAAATTATTAATCGGATTGAAATAGCGGTGAATAAATTCGTTTATGAATAATTGATGTAGTTTTCAACATTAAATGCTGGTTAGTTGTTTCGGTTGCTTTGTTTTCACGAATGTTTGTCTTTAAGTTAGGGTCGCCATGTTTGTAATAGGTTTAGTACAAGTTACTCTGCATAATTCCAGTTATATAGTTGTTTCTGATTTAGTCTAATGTTTCACATGTGTATTTAAACACAGATTTGCTTTTAATCATTTCTGGTAACTCTAAGGTAAAGAAAATTCGTGAATTAAATTTGAAGATTTAGGGTGGATCACTATTTTAATTCGAAAAGAAATTCTGGCGGGATTATCTCGAAGTTTGCCAGTTTGTCACAGTCTCAGTGAATCAAGGGGCTCCGAGGTGGGCATTACTTTAATTAAGTGCCAGCTGATGCCCGATTATTCTCAGACTTCGAGTTTCATTTCGTCCAAGCTGACATACAGACAAGATTGAAATGAATATAAGTATTTTGCTTCTGCAGACAATTTAACTCTTATTAGCGTAATTAATTTTCATGTTAAATAATAAAATAATGTTTTTATTACCTGGACACGGTTTGTTTTTTATTGTATAATTTCCTACACAGTGAATTTTTTTGCGGCCGCTCGTTTCGAGCGGCCGCAAAACTTACGCACTTTCTCCACTTTGGTCATTATTGCATAACATTATCACAAAATGCGTCTCTGATTATATACAAAATCCGGATGCACTTCAGTGTCGCAGATGCCAGGATGCTGGCGAGTGCTGCCCCTTGTCATTGTCAGTCCATTTATTAACTGGAACAACACAGGTCCATTAAGAGCGAGCATAGGTGGGGCCCTCGTGTATCATTTACCTTTGTAATACATCTCCTTGTGCATAGAAGGACAGTTGCCATTCTGTAACAAAACATTTAGGGGTTTTAGTTCAGCTATCACAAGTCAATTAGGTTTTGAACGTAAACGACCACCGCAATTACAAGGATTTCGAATTCGTGAAAGCGAACTGAATATCAGATATGTCGACGATGTTACAAAATAAATAACGAGACGACGCTAATTGAAGCTCGGAATTAAAGCGCGACATGTGGTAGAGAAGGCGGGGGAAGAGCTTTATGACACCTCTACAGGATTAAATTAAAAATTTATCGGAGAGGATGAATTAATACCCAACCGCTACGTTTTTATATTCGAAATAAGGGCGCCTGAAACAATTACTTATCATAATCTCAACACAAATGCCCTCTTTATTAAATTCGTTATACTAATTTGAATTTATTTCGAAAGAGAAAAGCGACTCCATTTACTAGATTAAACAATTGGCACGTTCTGTGTACTGAACTACAAAAAAAACTATTGAACGTCTAGACTTAAAACTCAACAAAATTTTTCATTTTCATATACATGTGTCATGAATAATTAATTTTCTAATCAATATTGTTTTCTCTAAGACATGTTGCAGCTGACACCAAGGTCACACTCACGAACGTGGTTTTACACTCAGGAGTTATAATGTTATAAGTTGGCTGTTCAAAACATTGTTTAAATACTGTTTCAATTTTAACGGTTATGATCTTTCTTTATTTTCAAAATGGTTTGAAATAAAAACGTTGTTGCGCTTTTTTGATTTTATTTTGTAAATATAGTTTGTTTTAATGTTTTTGTGTCTCTTTCTACGTCTACTTTGATAAGAAAGTTAATGAAATCACGGAATAATGGATAGAAAAATTTAAGGAAACATCGATAGGTGCGGTTATAACGGGCAAATTATTGACAAATATTCAAGGAGATAGAAATGCGTTATTAAATTGCTTTAATATTCAACATGATCTATGTAAATTAATTTGTTGTTAGATAAGCTTAATTGTTTAAACAATTAAGAAGAAAGTAAGAAATGAGCTAAGGAATTACTGTTATATAAACAAATTGAGAATTATGATAATGATAGCAATATTTTTATTTTTAAAATATTACACTAAAACTCTGATATTTTTGTGGATTTTTAAGGCTTGAATATATTACATTTGGAAGGCAGGGGAGCTTAAGTTTACAAAGGAAAGTGTCTGGATAATATATCGATAAGTATTTGATCTCACACATGAGAGAATAGACAGATAGTTGCTGGATTATCTATGTTTGTTATCTGTTTATATAGTCTATTGACGATAAATATTCAATAAATTTTAAAAATACCCAAACAAAGGCGTTATTGTTAACAACTCAATAGATTTATATAAATATTTTTAGTTTGTGAAAATTGTATTTCAGGATTGACAGCTGGAAATTTAATTAAACTTGTAATACGAGTAGGTTATTTTAGATTTTTGTAAAATTAGAAACAACAAATAATTTGGGTTAAAACTGCAATATACAAGAGAAATTTACTTAAATTTGAATTTATTGATAAAACAGTAATAGGCGATCAACTACTACTAAAACAGTTGGCTAACTGTCACTATAATAGTCGGTCAACCGCTACTATATAGTCAATCAACTGTCACTATAGTGTTAATTAATACTATTAATTAATGATAATTAGTTAATATTTTATAAAGTAATAAAATTATAGCAAACTGAGGCTTATACAAATAACCATCTGAAAAATATGACAACAGAACAATATCGTATAAAATTCAAGAACAAAACAACAAAAAAAAATATAAGAGTGATAAAAAAACTAACAACAAGAAGCTAATAAATAAAATAAAATAATAAAATAAAAGAATGATACATGAAGATTGTAGACTTCAAGAACAGAAGAAAGACACATCAAGGAAAAGGATGCTAGAAGAAAATATGCAAAACAGTCAGAAAGAATATCAAAAACAGATAGCAGAATAAGAAAGTTGCAGAAAGAAGAAACGAGGGCTCAACGCTAAAAAATGGAAGGTATAGAAGAGAATTACAAAAATAAATAGATAAGGAACTTCTATCAAGGATGCAAGAGGTTTAATCAAGGATTTCAACTTAAATCAAAATTTTGTCGAAATAAACATGGCTAATTAGTTGGAAGCGAAGAAGAAGTAACAGAAAGATAGGCTGAATATTTTGAAGAAGTCTTAAACAGATCGTCGACCAAAAGAGGAACAGTTGAAATGAAGGAGAACAACAGAAATGGACAAGAAGAAAGAGAAGAACTTTACATATATGATGAAATTAAAAATATTATAGAAAAACAACAAGAGCTAAGAAGAAGATACAAAAAGAAATGATAAAGTACGGAGGAGAAACAATGGCAAATATGATATATGATTTAATTAAAAATATATGGATAAAAGAACAAATGCCTCAAGCTACTGAATAATAAATTGAAAGAGCATAAAGAAAAAGTAGTAGAAGAATTCTAGTGTTGTTTTAGAAGAGGAAGATCTGTAATAGACGAAATATTTTTATTACAACAGATACAAGAGAGAAGTTACTAACAAAAATTAAAAACATACTTGCTTTTTATTGAGTTTAAAATGCTCAACGACAGTCTAATAACAAGCATTGAAAGATCTTGAACACTCAATAAATTAGCGAGATTAGTAAAAATGACATTGGAGAAAACTATAAATAAGATTTGGGATAATGAAAAACTGTCAAGTAAGTTTGAAGTGTTTGATAGCTTAAGACAAGAGGACCTGCTTTCTTCAACATTGTTTATATTTGCCCTAGACAAAATATTAAGATAACGCAATATACGAGGTTGCATCAAATAGAAACGAGACTCCCTTTCTAAAAAGTTCCTTAAGAGGCATTGAACCGGAAGATGTGGATTTTTAAGTAGTCTCAGTTCGCACTCTTTAGTGTAAAACTACACGATGAACGAGACAGAAGTACACGTATCCGTGGAGCAGCGGATTATTATCAAGTTTTTTGCCAAGGAGAGCTTCAAGTCGACGGAAATTTTGCGTAGATTACAGGCGCAGTACAGGAACAATACCCTCTTAAGAACTCGTGTCTTTGCTTGGCATAAAAAATTTTCGAAAGGACGGGAAAAAGTAGAGAATCTCAGTTATGATCGGCGCCAGATCACAAGCGTCACTGACGAAAACGTCGACGCAGTTTCGAAGCTCTTGCTCAAAGACATAAGAACAACGCTGAGATTCATTGCAGATGAACTTCAATTGAGCTATGGTAGCGTGCAAAAAATAGTGGAAAAAGAAAGGAAAATCGGCGAGAAACGTCATTTTCCTCCACGAGAATGTCCGACTTTATACAGCGAACGCAACGAGGCAAAAATTAGACCAAATGGGCTGGGAAACAATGGAGCATCCTCCTTACAGCCCCGACTTATCGCCCTGTGATTTTCATTTGTATGGGCCGCTGAAAGAGGCCAGAATTTAGGAGACGACGCTGCGGTGGAAGCCTTCGTGCTCCAATAGCTTAGATAGTGCCCGAGGAATTTCTTCGAAAACGATTTAAATTAAAAGATTTGTCTACCTAGAAAGTGTAATAGAAAAGAAACTAACAAAAACAGAAGAGATAAAAGCAAGAAAAGCAGCTGGAAACAAAAGCGTCTATGGATTACACTGTATACTAAATTCAAAAGCTGTAGTAAAAGCAATAAAACTTTATATTTGCAAGACCATAGTAGGACCGGTGGTAACATACGCTTAGGAGAGAAGGACGCTAAGAAAACAAGAACAGTCCATGCTGCAGATATGGAAAAGAAAGGTTTTAACAGAAAATTTATGGAGGAAAAAACTAGAAGAGACTTAGAAAAACAAACGAAGAATAAAGAACATTATACAAAGACACAGATATAATGGGAGTAGTTAAATCACAAAGAATTAGCTAGATAGGCCAGGTAATTACCAAAAAGAATATTAGAAACAAGACTAGGACTCAACAGACGATGTGACAGACGAAGAACAGAGTGAAAAAAGTAAGTAAAGTTACAAATAACACAGTGGAAGAAGAGAGCTTAAAATAGGAAAGAATAGAGAAAGATCGCTCACAAAGCAATGAGCCTACAAAGCTTGTAGTGTATATATGAAAAAACTATTTAATTTTTTTTAGAAGAAAAACTGGTCTGGTATAGCAGTGGGACTATTTTATAAAAAAAAAACTTTTAAGTGGTGTGGACTCCGCTATGTATGCATACATTAAAGCGAAAAAATTTATTTGTTTGTCTATTTTAATTAAATCAGGTGATTAAATTAGTAACGTCATTGCCTGGCAATAAAATTGTAAACTACAAGAAGAAATTATTTTCTTTTTTAAATCTTTGATTAATGAAAACAAAATCTGGCTTTCTAAATCTGTAAAATGCTAGTTTATATTTAAATTTAGCTTGAAAATAATTTCGCAATGGCATGTTTATGAAAAATAAATGTCAAGTTAGCTTAAAATAAACATTGCGTTAAAGATTTTTTAAAACATTCGAAATTAAACATTTTAACTGGTTTTTTGATAATTAAATATTTACAATACAATACAATTCTAGTTTCCAATCTAGTATTGGTTTTTGTACAATTTATTTATTTCAATTCCTTTTTAATTAATTTATTTTTAATTAATGTCGTTGATTGGAGACCAAATAAAAAAAGATTAAAAACAATACACTAAACTTCTAACAAAAAATGTAAAAATAAAAAAAGGACCTAAAATTTGTTTTTGGAACTTATTAGTTGATTTTATTTTATAGTGACCCATAACTCACCCCACCAAATTTAATAATTCGAGTTGTATGTACACCACTTTGGTAATAAATTTATATTAGGATTATGAGATTAGTTCGCAAACTCACATACTATTCTCAGTTAATAAATTTCATTAAAATTTGAAAGAATCTGACATAGTTTATTGCTTAAACAAGTGTTTGATACCATCATTAAAATTACGTTAATAGCGTCCACCTTCATCTCCGTTCAATTCACCCCTCTTCTGATCGACAATTCTACTTTCGGCCTTTTGTCACTCTTCAAAAGCATTAATTAAAATTTACATAGAAAACACACAAATCCAAGGCAGCACGTACGCAAAATTTGCATTGTCTGGTTTCCAATTTCCTGTATTAAAATCGCGTGGATGTATGTCGGTATGTTCACTTCCGGTCAGTTATACACACTCTACATTGCAACAGGCTCGAGCTTTATTCCTTTCTTACCTTTCAGCTATTCAAGGCACGTTTTGCAATCTACCATTAACACAAACATATTAAAATGCACCAATTACGCTCCGGTCGAATATAATGGTTAAATAAACTCGCGATAATTACCTTAATTTCTGTATTAAAAACAGAGGAATTCAGCTAGAGTTCATTTTTAAGAGCATTGCACTACAGACCTGCATTCAAATTTATAACAAAACTATTTTGTTAGCTCAATTATTTTAGTGAATTATTTTCTGACAAAAGGGGAGCAGTTACTAAAAACCCGTTTTAGAATTTTTTTGTAAAACATTATTACGACTATTATTGATTTATTTGTTTTTTTTTTTAACTACCTTGAGTAGTTACTCAGAGAGCGAGAGGTTAATATGGTATAAAATATATTGATTTGTTTCAAAAATGCTTTAAAACTTGTTTAAAACTGTTTAGAACTGAACTGAGCATGCATAATAGATATTTAAGACTACTAAAATGCTCTTTTACTGTTCTAAATTGTTGTTAGAACAAGACCTATTTGTCTAACTGTCTCATAGATTCTTTTTTTTGATTTCATTTATTTATTTTATTAATTACAAATTAATTAATTTATTTATCAGTGTTTTTAGTGTAATTTAATTGGTATAATTAATAATAATTAAACAGATCTGGGGATAAGAATGTCACGTCAATAAAAGATAAGAAACTAACAGAAGTTTTAGAGAAACTTAGAAAACGACGACTGAAGAACTTTAAAAAGTCAAAAACAGACTGAAATAATAAAAATAAAAAAATACTTTTAAAAAACAAACAAAGTAAGGTACTAGAAGGTACTTAAAAAACCAAATATAACGACTACAAATTAAAATACATAGAAAATTTCTGGAAGAAGAAAAGAAAATTATTGATGAAATCCGACAATTCAAAGACTAAAACAAAAAAAATAAGAAAAACAAGATCAAAATTGAAATTATGACAAAAATAATGAAAAGAATTTGAGAAACAACGTTTAGATAACGCAGAAAATACTACGATTAAAAGAAAAAAAGACATAATAAAATTTAAAAAAATTATAAATCGACAACCAAAACAAATAGAAAATCTATAAAAACTTTAAACGACTAAAAAAGGAAAAACTTTTTTTAAAAAAACCAAAGGAAAATTTCGAAAAACAACACAATTGTACCACGAATTTCTACCAGCAAATTGCAGGCTACATTTGGAGTTGTCTTATACACTCCTCCAATAAATTAACGCACCACTTGAATTTTTTTGAAAATTGAAACATGTAATCGACCAATTGGTACAAAATTAAGAATAATTTGACAAAAAATTTGTTTAAAGTAAATTAATATCTAATGTGTCCAAATATAGAAAAACAAACCGAAAACAAAATTTTATTAAAGTTACAGAAAATATCTTAATATCGCGTATTTCCACCTCTACTTTGAATAACCGCTGCACATCTTCGTTCCATACTCAAAATTAACGAACTTATGTCTTTTTGATTTAAGTTATTTCAAATTTCATTTAGTTGAGGACCTACCTCTTGAAGATGGACAGGAGGATGTGGAAGATTTTTAAACGTTTCCCGAGAATGTCCCAAACATGTTCAATAGGATTCAGATCAGGGCTTCGAGCTGGCCAATCCAAAACATTGATTTCTGCCTCATTCAAGTAATCTTTAACAATTCGGGCAGTGTGGGGTGTTGCGTTATCTTGGATTAACAAAAAATTTGGACCAATATAAGGGGCATATGGTACGACATGCTCTTCAAGAATGTCTGTTATGTAACGGTCCGCATTTATAGAGCCATTATTTACAACCACTAACTCCGTGCGAGCTTGTAAGGAAATACCACCCCAAACCATTACTGAGCCTCCACCAAACAATGTGGTATTCTAAATCTTACTCTGTGCTTACCGCTCATTTGGTCTACGATACACACGAACACGTCTATCGTAATTCTAAAGGCAAAATTTTGACTCATCCGTAAAATGAACAGACTCCCAATCCTCTCTTTGCCAATTTATGTGCTCTCTAGCAAATTCTAATCGGGCTCTGCGGTGTTCTGCAGTCAATGCAGGACCACAAGCAGGAATATGGGGTGTTAAATTATCCTCTTTAAGTCTTTTTCTAACAGTTTCGGTACTGATTTGAATTCCTTCTACGTCACGGAACTCAGTTTGTAGCTTCCTGGCGGTTACAAAGCGTTCCCTTAGCGCAGATATTCTTAAAAATCTATCCTCGATAGGAGTGGTTTTCCTTTTTCTTCCTTGCCCAGGTCTTCTGAGGTGACTTCCTGTCTCTCTGTACCTTTGTATCATACGCGAAACTGACGTATGAGATACACCAAACCTTTCACCAATTCTTCTGTAGCTCCATCCTTCCTCCAACAAAACCACAGCTTGGGCGCATTCTTCTCGAGTCAAATTCCTCATAATGTTTTTATTATTGTTTCAAATGATAAAAACTATCCACAGAACGGCAAATTCAAATAACAATAAAACGAAATTACAAATTAACACAATTTAAAAATGAAAATTATTTTAAAATTTCTGCTTAAAAAACTATTAAACTCAAATTTCTGACTTTAATGTCAAAACTTTTATTACAATGGGTAACTAGATTATAGCTTGATTAAACCTTCTCAACCAAAGTTGTCAAATGTATATAGTTTTAATTTTTTTACTTTATTTTCAAGTTGTGCGTTAATTTCTTGGAGCAGTGTATTATCCAAGCTTTTATATCTGTTATTTTAGAGAAAAATGTTCTAGAAAAGCCTAAAAATTGATAATTAAAAAAAAGATCAATGATGAAAAATTAAAAGGAAATTTATATCTAAAAGAAAAACAGATCAAAAGTGATTTCCAAACTTGAATTTAAAAAACAACGTCTGAAGAAAAAAGACACTTAGAAAATTAAAAATCAGCGACTAAAAAAATCATATTTAAAAGATTGAATGAAATTATTTTGGAAAAACAAATGGATGTAAAAGAATGTTTAAGAAAAACTTTATGAAATGCGGTGATTAGGCAAAAGAAACTTACCTAAAACTGAAAAAAGAAAAATTATATTTAAGAAATAATTGAAAAAAATTTAAAAAACAACAAAAAACAAGAAACACTACGATTGAAAGAACTGAGGAAGTGAAGAATCTAGAAAAAATAAAAACGACGGAAATACAAAGAACTGTGTTTAAAAAAACAGAGAAAGATTTTGAAGCTGAAGACAATAATCAGGAAACTGCAGACCGGTATTGCGGTTTTTTTCAGTAGTTGTCAGCAAACCTACTACTATTTTATTACATTTTACCTTCATTGAACGAATAGAGTTACAAAAATACAAAAAATCGATGATTGAAAGAAAAGAACAACGATGAAAAACAAAAAGAAAAGCTATATTTAAAAAAAACAGCTAGAAAATTCAACATCAAACACTGAAAACAATCGCTACAAGAAAAACTATGTTAATTGTTTTAAAAAAAGCAAACGACAATTATTAGAAGTTGAAGGGAAAGTTTCAGACAAATTTTATGAAATACGGCAATTAAAAAATAAAAAAAATTACTTAGGATTGAAAATAAAGAAAAACCATTTCTGAAAAATTATTTTAAAGAATTTGAAAAAAAACTACGATTGAAACAAAAACAATTAATAAAACTTTAAAAGAATTTTAAAAATTTAAAAAAAACTTAGAATGCCTGAAAAACAAGAATGTGTTTAAAGAAAACAAAGGAAGAAATGTAGCAAGCACTCAAAAGCACTAAACAGTTTTACTTTGCACAACGCACGTTTCGACAACAAAGTTGTCTTTTTCAGGTGGGGAATTAAACTCAGTTTAATTTGGGTGTTTGCTACATTTCATTCCACATACCAAGGTGATCCAACATGAAGTTAAAACAAAGGAAGATTTTGGAAAAACAATATAAAAATTACGACTAGGAAAAAACTGAAGAAACATTAAAATGTTTTAAAATACAAAATAGTAACTAAAATAAAAACTTATAAAACGATGACTGAAAAAGAAAGGAGAACGAAAACAACGCCGATATAAAGAATAGATAAAAATATTGGCTGTTTACAAAGTGTTTTTAATACAGACGTTATAGAAGTAAAAATTTTTTTTGAAGTAATGGTTCCAGAAGGTCTGGATCAAAGGTAATGAGTTCAAATCAAAATTAAAGAATACGAATAGAAAAACGATTACAACAAGACAAATTGTAGTAAGCAATATATTGTTGCAATGAAAGAAAAGCTTAACCGGGGACAATTTTCAATAATTTTTGAGTAAATTTTATTTTTGATTTGCGCTTGTAGTAACTATGTTTAAATTTGTTTTTATTTTCTAATTACCTGTTTTATTAATAAAAAATTGAGCAAATTTCAAGCAAGTAAAATATTTCGCTAACCCGGCGCCTCCACCATTTTTGTCAAAAAGTTATTTTACTATAGAAAATTTTCTTTTTCTATTTCTTAAATTGCTCAAGTTAATAAATCTGTTTAACTTGCTTTGTCGCATTTTTCTCGGTTTTGAGCACCTTTTAAAAATGAATAAAGTTTATTTAGGTCGTGCTGAATAAAATCAATCCGTTTAAAGTGGCTTAATTAAACATGTTTGATCGTGTAAAGTGTGAAATCCTCATTATTTTTTAACCGAAATTAATTGCTCGTCGAATCCTCTAAAACCGCACTTCCCTAATATTTGTTAAAACTTACAAGCTCACTTGAATGTTGTATAATTACGCGACAACAAGAGCATTAGCGAAGCTTTGGGCGTTCTCAAGACGAGCCAAGTTAAGAGTTTCTCCGGTCGCCGAAGGCGGGAAAGCATTCTGTTAATGTCATTTAAACACGAGGTCATTCAAGCATTAATCTCCACAAGAGGAAATAGGCAATTGACTTTTTAAATCGTCAGTTATTCAGACGGGAAACAGCAAATAACTCGAGAGAAAAAAAAATCCGAAAATGTTAACGCTATTACGCGGTAATTACCGCCATTACCAACATCCTCGACAAGCTTTCCTTAAATAATTTAATAAATGGATATCACCGCACTAGAATCGATCTTTGCCGGGTCAAACTTTAAAACGGACCGAATTAGGGAAATTGCCGGCTTTTAACTAATCAGGTGAAGAAGTCATTAATAAAATAACAACAATAATAAGGAGAGATGAGGCGTTTTAATCGTTTCCGAGCTTTAGGCGCTTTGTGGGGATTAAATCTCGTTGCATTCCTTTGATGTAATTTTCGACAGTGTTAACACTCGCCCTCGGAATGATGAGAACCCTAATACTCTTAAATATTATATTATAAACTAATTTTATCTCTGCCTTGTGCGCCAATCTATTTTTCACTTAAAAGATGCCGGGATAAGAACGAGAAAAGGAAAAAGGCAATACTCACTGAAAATAAATTGTAACACATTGCCGGATAATGCCCATATCTGTAGATATTGCACTTACAAACGGCACTTGTCTTCTCCTTTTCACGACGATTTCTTATCTCATACTTAATACCTTATCTTTATACTCTTTTTCTCTTGCTTTCTCTAGTGTTTAATTTTTTTACGATTACGATAGATTTAGCTTTATTGCTTTTTTTATATTGTTTTCTGCCGACTCGAATACCAGATAATAAAACCACAACAATTTAAACTTTCAGGATAAAAAGTTTCGACAAATTTCACGATTTGCTGAACGCCTAGATACGCAGGTGTTTTACTTTTATTTTTTACAAACAAATAAAAAAAAATCTCACCTGAAACAGGAAGCTATTTTTATATTTATTTTTAGATACAGACTTTTTAAAAGAAATAAAATTTATTAATTTACATTTACATTTGTATTTTATTTATTTGTTATAAACATGAAAAGTACAATTACTTAAGTGACTAAATTCGACGATTTCAGATTTCTTTCCTGAACTTTAATACAAGTGGAAACGGTACTTGTAGACGCCACTTCAGATTTGCTATTTTTATCACAGATTCTTCTTTTCTTTGATACAGTTTCTTCTTTTCTCATAATTTTTATTGAAATTGCGTTTTTGCTTTCAACAGAGTTTTCTATGTAACTTTCCGCAACAGAACTTGATTGCTATCCTTCATGTCTTTTGAGTAATGTAATATCTGCTTCTGAATCTGCCAAAAGTGTTGCTGAACAACGGCGAAAGCAGTGTCCCGTATGTTCTTTTGCATTTAGAAGACCGAGACATTCTGCAATTTTGTTAGGCATCCCTCTAATAGTATTTATATTAGCAAGTAGCGTACAGCACCTGGAATTTCTACAGGTTAAGAAGAATTTCTGATGTTCAATATGAGGAGGTCGAATCTGTGCGTATTTGCGGAAAATTTCGAAGAAACTAATTTCATCTACAAATCCTTCAGTTACTGTAAACATTCGTGAAATTTTTGTTTTGGTGTTTGGTATCTTTACTTTAATAAAACTTGTACAATATTCTACATATTCCATCTTCAAAAACGTAATTTCTTCTCTGCGTAAAACGCCAAAAATTTCAGTAATTACCGCAATTTTTGCTAATAAATTGTCTTTGTCATTTGCAATCGGAATTAAATTCAAAATCGCTCATTTTTGTGTTTCTTTTTCACAGAACTTAAATACAAAACCCAAGTTGACAGTTTCTAATTTCATAAAAACAGTAAACAACGAAATTTACATCCATAGTAACCTCCCGTTTGCCTACTGTACAATGTTGCTGATTGAGATCATTACTTTTGAAAAAAAATCTGTTATAAAACGCTGCAACAGAAAATCTTGAATGCAATACGCTGCAAAATCGATGTCTCTTTAGCTCTTGACGTGTTGGACTGGGAGATTCACGTTGTGTGCTTAAAAGACTCTTTTTTTGTAACTTATTGCATTAATAGTTATTTAAATACCAAAATATATTGTGAAGAATACTGTTAGATACCAGAAGATTGGTTATCATATCCTACCTGTGAACCTAGGAAACCATTATGGGAGAACCTTTCTGTAAAGAGAATGGTGAAATTCTAACCAACTCTCGTCTCAAAGTCTTTTCTTCCAAATGATTTTGCTACCTGCTTTAAATGGTTTTGTTGAATCAATACCAAATTTTTTAAAAACAATTATGCTGAGTTTTATTTTATTCTTTTAGTTAAAACCTTCATGAGTTCTATTTTTACCAGATGATGACTACGACCTTCAACCATTTTGTTTGTATTTAAATTTAGCGCCCATTTTCAGATTTTTGGTGTAATTACACCTATTTTTGGGCTTTATAAATGAGGAAAAAAAATTTATCGACAAGTAAAAAAAGTCTAGAGGATCTACAAGAAACACTCAGTCAATAAAGTAATTCAGTTTTACTTAAATTGCTCAGAGATATTGCCTATCGCTGAATTAAATTAAATTTTGTGTAGTTTTTTGCAGAAATAAGTGTTAAAAATAGTAAAATTTCTAAAATTTCTGTTGTCTTGTTTGATCTCGTCGGCTTTATTATTTGAATTATGAATGTCCTAATTTCGCTCCCAATTAGTTAATCGATCAATTCCGTTATATCCCTCCCTTGAACAATAAATATTTATTTATATCAGTGGCTATAATATCGACAATTTGTGGTACGGGTATAATCGCTTTGGTAGGTTATAATAGCAGCGGCGGCACCTCAGTTTCAATTACTGATTCCGGTGGCGGGAGTCCGGAACTGAAAGGGGGGCCTTCCATTAACTAAGCCTTTCTCCTGAGACCGAGAGTCATCTATCACCTAAGGTCTTGGCTACAAGCATGCAAAGTGCACATTAGCACCGACTAGACGAACATAAGGAGCGATTTGTGACCGAGATATCACTTCTAAAAAGAAAACACTCCGCAAAGTCACTTTAAGAGAAAATTACTATTAATCAAAACAGAAACTACCTCGGCATTCTTGAAGTTGATATTTGTTCTGATGGTTCGCTGATGGAGCGGCTGGACCGGACGGGCGTTGTTACCCAATGGGGCTTTGGGCGCTTCTTTTGAACCCTGCATCAACTTCCGTAATTGGTACATCTGCAAAAAAAATTAAATCAATTGATAAGGATTAAAACGCAATTTCTCTCAATTGTGGGACTAAAGACGCAAAGCTAGTCCTGTCAGCGGTTCTTTTCGGACATCGATGAATCCACTGAACTTTTTAAAACTTTGCCAGAATTTTAAACGAGTAAATTAAGTATTTATCAAGCTTTAGATTCTAAATACTGTTCACTATTTTCTAATTTAATTAATTTGATATAATTAAACTGTAATAAATTAAATCCGGTCATTTTTATCGGTGTAATAAATTTCGTTATTCATCAATTCTCAGTGGATCTGAAAGTCGCTAAAATGGGTCTCTGGGGTCCAGTCAATGACCAGAGAAAGCTACTAAACAGCACTTTTAGTAACATGAAAAATAAAAATAATTCGTTGTGATTGTCGTCGCTTAATAGAATTTATGACTTTTAGAAAAAAAAATCCCTGACGGCGTACTAAAGAGGGCTGTAGCTTGTCCTTTCGAATGTGAGTGGCTGCCAAGTCTGTCTTTCAAGCTGCTTTACTCATAACATTTATGTGACGTTTACATCTTGCAGCAATATATAAATGACACCACGTAAATTTGTAATGCTTTCGAAAGGGGACGATGCCTAATACAAAACAAACAGAAATCGCCGACTTTTGTTTGCATTTAGTTATAACTTTTTTTTTGTATTGGTGTGTATTGATTTCGTGCTTAAAAGGAATTGAATTAATAGCTTTGTTTGTGTTCAGCTTGTGGCATAACAATTCAGACATAATAAATCAAAAAACAACTGCTTCGGCTTGATACTAATACCGATTTCTTACCTCCTGTCTGGTAATATAAATGGGCTTATTAAGGATGATCCAAACAGTAGTTTCCCAACAGCCAGGATGCGTTGTGGAGCCTTCATATGTCATGAAGTGCTCTGTTTCTGGCAGCATATTTTTTAAGGATAAATGGTTTATCGGTGTGGAAGCTCCTGAAATCGAACAGAAAAACAATCAAATAACACATAAAAAACAATACTTACAACAGCACTAAGCTGTTTTATCCAAAAAATTATTAAAACTTATCATCTACCTTAAATTAATTTTTTTATCTCTAAAAAATTTTTCTTTAGCTTAAATTAGAATGCCAAAAAATTACTTTTTAATGTACTTCAAGAAGGTTAAATAAGTAACAGCGCCAACAACCGGCTTTATCTACTTTAAGAAAATTAGGTAAATAATCGGGATAAAGGCTGGCTTTATTTAACTTTTCTAAGAAAATTAACTAAATAACTGCGTTGGGCCGAAAGCTTTTTTTTTCAAAATGTAAAATTTTTTTTGTTTTGTAATTTATTTTGAATCTCAATGATTAGGTGCTTTAAATTTATGTGACAGTATTAGCAATCCAAAATTTTTAATAACGCTGTGAATTCATTTGTATGTGGCGCTTTATATCATTATATCTATTACTTTTATGTACGAAAATGAGTGTTATAATAATATTAAAGAACTTGAGATGTAATGGCAATTATAGCACTCAAAATAAGTGCTTTAAAATGATTATTTAAAAAAATGTAGATTAGGAAAGAAAATAAAAGTAAAAGCCAAAATAATATAGAGAAAAGACAGAAATAAAAAATAAAAATAGTAGAAATAGTAGAATAGAAACATATTTAATAAAAAATAGAAATCCAGATTAACAAGAAACATTTTATTTATAGTTTTTTCTTGTCAAAACTGTAAAAATAGAATCTGCAATAGCCACTTGACAAAAATTTCTAAAAAGAATTTTTTTTGTAAGAAATGGAAGGCATTTTATACAATTTTATATTTGATTATTTTTTTATTAAAACTAGAAGCCATAGTCACAGTATAGAAATAAATCAATAAGATCAGCTGATAAAAACTTGTCAAAAGCTAGCATCCCTTCAGGTAAAATGTGTAAGATGGAGTCACTGATTTTTAAACTTTTAGGCAACTAATAATACACAATTTAAATTTAAAGGGCTATAACTGTAAATGAAATACTATAGAAATTATTTTAATCGTTGTTTTACTCCTGTCTTTAGATTATATATTATATAATTTACAGTTATAGCCCTTTAGATTAAAATTGTGTATTATTAGTTGCCTAAAAGTTCAAAAATCAGTGGCACCATCTTACACATTTTACGTGAAGGGTTGCTAGCTTTTGACATGTTTTTGTCAGCTGTCCATACTGATTCATTTCTATACTGTGCCATAGTTGACATTTTATAAAAACTAGAAGCCACAGGCGTCAAATTATAAAATTAAAAGCTGCTAGAAAAAGCATTTTAATATGCTAGAAATTGTAGATTACGTCCTATAAAAATTGGCTGTTTCAAGAGGCATTTTATAAAACTTATAAAATTAATAGGAGGCATTTTATTTATAGCTTTTCTATCAAAGTCAAAAGCCACAACACAATTTAAAGTAAATGGAAGTTATAGGGATTTATAAAAACAGAAACGGCAAAAAGCATTTTATAAAAACTGCAATCATAAATTGTCTTTTTGTAAAGAAAGTTATCACAAAGTGTCGGGTTATTTTAGAAAATTATTAACAGAAAATTGCTGTTACAAGAAGGGTTTTATAAAAACGGTAAATAACAGTAGATATTTTCTAGCTTTTTTTATATTAAATCCAAAAGTCATGGGTGACATTTTATAAAAAAGAGAAACTACAAAAGCCACAATTTATTCTAAAGGAAATTTTATAAAAATCGTAATTTTAATTTGTCTTTTCTAAAGAAATATATTAGAAACTGTAAGGCTTATTAAAAAATTGGGTGGCAACAATTTATAAAAATGAAAAGTACAAAGGGCATTTTAAAAAATTGTTAATCAAGTATGCTTTTTCTAAAAAAAATATATTAGATATCGTAAGGCTTATTAAAAACACTTTAAGACAAAAATCTATAAAAATGAAAACTACAAAGGGCATTTTATAAAAAGTGTAATTTAAATTTGTTTTTTTAAAAAAATATATTGAAAATTGTAAGACTTATTAAAAAAACTGAAAGTCACGGGCAACAATTTATAAAAATGGAAACCACAAAAAGCATTTTATAAAGATGGGAATAAAAAATTAGTATATATAACTAATATATACTAGTATATACTAATAAAGTAGTATAGAACGAACTCTCAAGTCTTCTTACTCAAGCGACATCAATCATAGTCCGTCGAACATGGTCCTTTAAGCAAAGTGAAAAACTGACATTACAAGTCAGTTTTAAACAAAATCAAATAATGAAAAATTTGATTTAAATATAAATTTGCGTCGGCAGTTAAAAAAGGTTTTTCGTAGTCAAAAGCCCTTTGCCGCGAGTTAAATAGTAGTGCTGCGTGTGAAAACAGTGCTACGTTAGGAGAAAATCATGTACAAGAACATGAATTCTTCTTAGTTTCAAGAACAGTGCCCTGAAGAAGATCAAATTTCTGTTTATATTTTTTTCTAACAAAATACTGATGTCAACAAATTGTTACAGCAAGTATCTACCAAACACTAGAAGCTGACACTCCACAGTCCACATCTCAGAAGAACTGTATTTTCAAACAATTTCGATAAAATGGAATTAATCAACTGGGAACACAGGATATTCACAACCTAGGACAGCTAATTCAAATCCAGAGACCACTCTTTTGCCAAGTCGCTAAGATGTTTAATCTTTGATTAAACATAATTTTTTGTGGTTTACAATTTGTCTTATATTTAATATATTTTTTTATATTTAAGTTTTGCGGGATCAGGGTTTACTACATTGTAATGTTAGGATATTTAGTTACGTTATTAAGCCGTAGGTAACAATTTATAAAAATGGAAACTGCAAAAGAAGACATTTTAACATACTAGAAATTATAAACTAAAAATTAATTATAAGCATTTTATAAAATTTCAAAAAAATAGGAGACATTCTATTTGTACCTTTTTTATCAAAAGCAGAAGCTATAAATTTTTTTTATAAAAACAGGGAGCTAAAAGCGACAATTTATAAAAAATAGAAGCTGCAAAGGAAGGCATTTTATTATGCTATAAATTGTAGACTACATTTTAAAAAAAAATGGCTGTAGTAAAAGCCATGTTATAATATCTGAACAATCTATTTGTAGCTTTTTTAACCAAAGCATAGGTCATATAAAAACTAGAAGTCTTAGGCGGCAATTTATAAAAATGGAACCTGCGAGTGGCATTTTATTTATAAAAACTGTAATCAGAATCGCCTTTTTCTAAAAAAATATTAGAGATTGTAGACCACATTTTATGAAAATTGGCTGTCACAAAACGCCTAAAAAATTTGCAAATAAGGAGAGCCGTTTCAGTTTTTTTTGTTATTAAATCCAGAGGTCTTATAAAACATTTTATAAAAACTGGAAACCGTAGGCGACAATTTTTAAAAATTGCTGTAAAAAAATTCTTTCAAGAAGTGGCTGCGACATATATATGTATTTATAAATTAGTGAGAGGGCCTCAAGTATCTTAGTCCGGTACTGCAAATATACATCGCTTATAAAATAAATAAGCAAGGGTAAAATTTTATTATGTATCAGTTGGTATTAGCTTGTGTTTTTATTGTTGTTTCAAATACAAGATTGCTGACTTTCAAGAAAAATAAATACTCTTTCCGTATTTGGAAAGAACCAAATCAGATGCACATAATTTCAAAAATTTTATTATAAATATATTTATGATTCCATCTGAACTCGTTTTATTATATTTATATAAAGAAGATATGGCATCAAATTTCGAAAGATTGTATCTTGTAACATGAAAGCTTCCCGTTATTTTTTTGTTAAGTCTTTTGAAGTTAAAAGAAATGCGAGTGAAAATATTTGCTGAATTTTATTGCGTTTTAAATGACATAATAATTTTTTCGAATAATTTAAAATAATAAATATGTATTAAAAAAATGCCGTGTTGTGCTGTATTAAGATTGTATTTATTAACATGAATTTTGTTTGAGAAAAGACCGGAAATGAAATTTATTTGTGAATGTTTTCTTTGCTCAAAAAGCAAAAAATCAATACTAGAAGATAAATCTGGAATAATTTAATAAACCTCTCCGATTCGTTTCATCGAGAGCATTCGTATAATTTAGTTTGTTTTGAGATAATGATGAGTTGAAAAAATGAATTGCGGTCATATTCAATTGCCATCAAGAAATTACACCGATTTCAAATAATTGCCGAACAAATTGCTTTAGTTTATTTACATATAATTAAAGCTTGTGAATTCGCAGCTGTATAAATTTGAAAACACAATAAATTGATAATAACATTTGATCAGAGAAGACAGTGTAATTATAATTAACGTTATTAGAGTTCGAGTTATTAGCTTTCAGGTAAAACAATATTCAGTATTCGAAACTCTGTTAAAAATAAATACAAATGAAAAATGTTCCTCACATGTTCTTTTACAAATCGTCGTTCGCAGTTTTCGCCGCGAAAATGAATAATAAGTGAGCCGAGACACGAACAGATTTCTTATAAACGCCCCCGAAAATCCCCCAAATTCTAAACAAAAACCCCGACTTTAAATATGACAAGCCAGACATGGAGCTAGTTAAAATTATGAACTAGATGCCAGCTGAAGCTGACTGACGTAATTGCCTTCAGTTTTTTTTTCACTCGTTTGTTGTTATATGTTAACCCTGAGAATTTTAAATGAGCACACCACGTGAATTATTATTTTAGCCAACACAAGGGAAAGAATTTAAAATTTTATTTACTTCAATACAAAGCCGCATTAAGTGAAAAAATTTCAAGAATACAACACACATGACCAGGGGTCATGACCATGAAAGCTTCTTTGTTTAATTAAAAATGCGCAAATGAAGGGTGACATCACACAAAGAAAATATTTTTGTGTTCTAACGAGAGAATATTTTGAATAAAAAAATTGAGTACCTAATTTTATTTTTAATTTTGTGTCCTATTAAATATTTTATCTCTAACTGCTTTGATAACTGCATAATACATTGAATATTGTAGTGAAGTAAAGTGACATATTACACTAGTAAAGTAATAAAATAAAATTGCTATTATTGTTATAAATATTAATAACACAATTTTCACACCTATTTATCGTAGGACAAGCCATTTCTGTTACATTTTTTTCTATAACAGCTGTTGATGTAGTAGTTCTAACTGTTATAGTATTTTTGTCACCCAAAATTTTTGAAGCAATTTGTTTTTTATTTTCTTCTGCCGTGTCTATATACCTCTCCACCACTCTATTAGAGCTCTAGCATCCATGACGTTTTACTGTTTAAATCAGCTCCCGAAATAGCAAGCAACGAACTAGATGAGCGTCTATAACAATGTCCCGTAAATCCTGCTGGATTAGGTAACTGAAGAAAAGTAGCAATATTCTTGAGCAAAGCAGGAAATGTGTTCATACCAACAGATAACTTTATACACCTCTGGTTTTAGTATCCTAAAAAAACGTCCACTACTGGCGTTATTAGAGCGAAGTGCAGCATATTTTCGAATTAATTCTAACTTGTTGACTCTATCAATTCTGTTTGGTATTAGAACATGGAAGCATTGTCCCTGATTTTTGACATCTTCCAAAAGTATGTTGGTAAATTCTTGGATTCTACAAGCTCTACCAACTCTAATAATTAAAGCAACCTTGAAATTAACATTACTTAGTAAGAATAATTTATGCATAAAAACGGTACAATTTCTTTATTAACAAAAATTTATCATTTGCTTCTTGTAGAAAGTTGCTAATATCTTGTTTAGTATAAATTTGCGATTTTTTAGCAAGATATCCTTTTGATTTTCTTTTCAGAAAGGCGAGAAATACACGTATATACTGATGTCGACATTCTTCTTCATATTTATTATTGTTCTAATCATAGAATAAGAAACCCAGAGACTCGATGATTTATACTGTTTTGATCAATGATCAAACTATGCAAGTAGAACCTTCTCATGCGTAATATTTTTAACATTTTTTTCGTCACACCATGAACTGAACCGTTGAAAAGCCATCTCGTACTTTTCTCTGAACTTCTCTGACACCAAGCAAAAGCAGCATTTATCGCCGCTTCTTCGATATTAAAAGGTAAACTTTCTGAGTCACTCATGTTTACAATTTTCTTATTTTTACAACAAAGACAATTTTTACTGATTATTTTAAAATAACGAGCTTTGTTTAAAAAAATGTAAGCGGTTGTCATAGTGCTTACTGAACATATCCATAAGTCACTTTACTTTTGATGTAAAAAAATAGGATTTATCGGCAGCAATTAACTTTTGATTTTCATAACTTTTTGCAGATATAGATAACGTTTTGTATATCATACGAGAGCTAGAGCACATTACAGTAAGTCGTGTGTTGCAGATACTCGGGCTAACGCCCTCGTTATTTGTAATTTACACACTCTTTGTGCTTTTATCCTACAAATAATATAAATAACTATTAATTATCGGTTTTTAATATCAATAATTTAGACTAGACTAAAGGACCAAAGACTATAAGACTCACATATGCAGTAAATGTAACAGTAATTTTTGGAACATTGTCGGTTATTATCGCTTCTTATCATTGCTTTTGTTTTTAGAAAAAATATCGTTTTATCATAGCCCTAGAAGCTACAACTTACAAAAAAAATAATTTATTTTGTCGTTTATCGTATTGTTTGTTGTTCTACATAAAAGTGAAATTTCTGTATTTTATTGTCTTTATTATTTATTGCTTTGCTCCTAAAATTTAAGATACATATTTTGGATACTTGCCGTTGTAAATTTTCTGCTTGTTTGTACATTTTTTTAAGAATCTTAGAGGGAATTTCTGAACAGAATCTTCTTATTTGTGTCTTGCCACATTAAATTGTGAGGCATTTTAACTTTGATTTGAAGCTTTTTGTCATTTTGTTTTATTTTTAGCTGTGTGACTGCCTTCAAATTATTTAGTTCTAAGTCTCTGAAATTTTTATAAAAAAATAAAAAAAAAAATAAAACACTCGGAATCGTCAACGATTATTAATACTGTGGGGCTATTTCTAATTTCAGATAGTTTCTATTTTCTAAAAATTTTTTTTACAAATAACACAGTCTAGCCATAGATAATCTATCATTGTTCTAGAAGCTATAAGTTTGTTTTGTGCTTTCACACGGTTTTGAGAATAAAATAATCGTACCTTATGGTTTTTATTATTGTTGTAATTCTCAAATTTAAAAGATTTTGGATAATTAATCGTTGTAAAGTTTCTACTCGTATTTGTTCGTTCCTTAGAGAATTTTGAACACAATCTTTAAAAATTTTAGGTTTTTTGTTTCTTATGTCTTGCCACAACGTTAAATTGAAGAATGTTTTGACAATTTCAAGTTTTTTTTTTCGCCTATTTTCGTTTTTATATGTAAATTTAAAGCATTTAGTTGTCAGCTTCTGTAGGCTTAATAACGAAAAAAAATACATTTTAGAAACGTCTGCAATAATTAATTATCTAAGACTTATCGTTAAACTATCGTTGTATTGTTCTGGAAGGTACGAGTTCTAGAAAATTCTTAATTCGTTGTGTCCTTTATTGTATTGTTATGTGCTTTTATACGGTTTTGAAGAAAAAAACAAGAATTTATTTTTGTTATCGCTTTGATCCTGAAATTTACAAATTTTGGATGATTGGTGGTTGCAAAGTTTCCGTTTGTTTGTAGCTTTTTATGAAGAATTCTTGGAGAACCTTGGACACATTCTTCGAGAATTTTAGAAGCTATGACTCTTGTATTTTGTTACGTTGAATTGTAAAATGTTTTGACAATTTAAAGTTTTTTTTTTGTCTTTGGTTTTAAATCATTTATAAAGCCTTGATAAAGAGAAAAATAAAATAAAACATTCTTGAAACGAAGCAATAACATACGACATAGCTCTGTTGATCATTTTCAGTAGTTTTTATTACTCGTAGAAAAAACTATTGTGGCTGTTCTACTTGCAGTCGACCAACTAAAATTTGCTATTTATTTATTGTTATTATTCTGAAAACTACGAGCGTAAGAAAATTTTCAAAAATGCCGTTTTTTAGATAATCGGTTTTGGTAAAATTTTTGTTGGTTTGACATTGTCTTTGAAGAATCTTAAACATATTTTTTTAAAATTTTGGAGCTTGTGTTTCTTGTATCTTGTCAAGCTAAATTATAAGGGGCTCTAATGCAAATTTGACGTTCTTATTTTATCTTTGTTTATTTCTAGATTTGTTCTTGTCATTTCTGTTCTTTTCATTTTTTCAGATATTTATCAAGTAATTTTAAAATTTTAACTTGACATAAAGATAATTTGCAGCGCTAAATTTCAGGTTTAAATCAATTAGTATATAATTTTTGAAAAGCCTAGATTAAAAACAATGCAATGAATAGAAACAGATTTTTATATCTAGGATAAAAATGACAAAAGCGCGATTAAATCCAGCTCCATTTACAATTCAATTCCGTTATTGAATTGTAATATTAGCAATTTTTTTCTCCTCTAGGAAATCTTTTTATTGGTTCGTTTGATGCTTTCGTGTGTATAACACGATTGAGGCGAATCCATTTAAAAAGTTTGCAATTAGATATCGTGCAATCGACAGCTCGTGCCAGTTTCGCCAAGTCAAAATAAAAATCAGCGGCGAGTAAAAAAGCCACAGCTTAATCACTTAATCGAGATTATCTTTTTGTCGCAAAAATTTTGTTGGAGAACAATCGATGGTAATTATTGTGTAGTTTCGAATCCTGTGTAAGAGTCGGTGAAAGCCGTTTCCTTTTTCGGTGAAATATGGTCGAGAGCTATCAGAGGCTATCGTAATGCTTTCGTTCCGTGATTTTCTGTAATTATACCTGAAGCAGGTGCATGTTTTTGTGATTGCTTCTTAATTTAAGGTGTTTTGTTACAAACCAGTTAAGTGAATTGATTAATTTCTGATGCAAATGTCTAATTTTCTATTTAGTTTTAGTGGAATAATCTTTCAAAGGCTAAATTTCTACTTGTATATAACGAAAACTTGTTTTGCGTATCAAAGCACAAACATTATGTAAATGCAAACATAAAAGATGTTCATTAAATTCAGTGACTTTGTAAATCGCTAAAGAGATAAATATTAAAAGAGTAAAGAGTTTTTTTTTGCACATTTACTTCGTATATTTTAATATTCAATGAGTTTTTTTAGCATCCGTCTTAGATGGATGAAATGTCTCCGAGTAATTTACTATGAATGACTCAATTTATTTTACGAAAAAAATCGGCTTTCTTTCATCTTGATTCGATAAAATTATCAAATTACTAACTAGAAATACTATAAACACGTTTTTCTAATTTGCGCTTTTTTAAAACTTGTTACAACACTCTTTTATAAAAATTTTTAATGTTTTTCAAAAAATGGTGGAGGCGCCGGGTTAAATACTAGATTCAAAAAATAATTCTGGACTTATTACTGAACGTAGAAACATGAAACAATTGTAGACAATAGATTAGAAGGTTTACTATACATTACAGCACAGTTTTGCTTAATTAAAATATAAATAAAATTTTTATAAATTTTTTAAAAAAATGGTAGAAGAGCCGGGTTAAATACTAAATTTAAGAAATTATTCTAGCTTTATTATTCAACATAGTAACATGAATCAATATTAGACAATAGATCAGAACATTTTCTATACATTACAGCACAATTTTGCTTAATTAAAACTTAAATAAAATTTTTATAAAATTTCTAACATTTTTAAAAAATGGTGGATGCGCCGGGTTAAGCACTAAATTTGAAAAATTATTCTACATTTATTACTAAACGTAGAAACTTGAAACAGATTGAAGCAACAGATCAGAATATTTGCTATACATTACGGCACAGTTATTGCTTAATTAAGATATAAATACAGTTTTTATGAATTTTTTCAAAAAATGGTAGAAAAGTCGGGTTAAATAATAAATTAAAAAAAAAATAGTTTAGATTTACTACTAAACGTAGAAACACTTTAGACAATATATCAAAACATTTACTATACATTACAGCACAATTTTGCTTAATTAAGACATAAATGCAGTTTTTATTAAAAAAATAAACTTTTGTTAAAAATGGTGGATGCGCCGGGTTAGCTACTAAATTTAAAAAATTATTGTGAATTTATTACTAAACGTAGAAACATGAAACAATTTTAGGTAATAGATCAGAACATTTACTATACATTGCAGCACAGTTTTGCTTAATTAAAATATAAATACAATTTTTATAAATCGTTTTTTCTTCAATCGCTTGTCAGGTTAGGCAAGCAATATGTCGTTTCTCTAAATTATTTAAAAGTTTAGGCAAACAACCTTTATTCTGGCGGAAGAGAACTGAGTTTTCTCTCATCTCATCAATGACCATAACTAATATTTCTCAAAATCACGCGCTATAGTGTGCTTCAAAACTCTGAAAGTGTTTGGCATTTCTCTGAACTAGTTTGTAACATTATAAAATAAATAATTATTTGCAGATTAGCCATTTCAGTGGTGGCTTTAAAATAATTCTTATCCACTGCAGATAACTTTTGTACCTTATAATATTTTGTAGTTGAATAAATAATTATTACATTTTGTTAAACACCTCGCATAATTAACAAATACTTGAAAAGAAAAGTGTTTCTCTCTGTGTTTTACTATTATTAGTTTTGTAGAAATCTTCTAATCTCGTGTATGTACAACAGTTAATGCAAGCAATGCGTTTAATTTTGCATTTTAATATTAACCGTCTGTTTTAGTATTCTCTTAGCAAATTTGCAAACAGAAACTTTGATATTAGGATTCTCCGTTTTACAACTTAGAACACTAAAAAATTTAATTAGTCTAACCAGATTTGGCTTTTAACCTTAGAACTAAAAATGGTGGAGGCGCCGGGCAAATGGGTTAACGTTATCTGTTTGGCTTTTCAATCTCAAAACTGAAAAAGATAAATGAGCCGGACAGAACAGTTAAAATATTAGATGAAATACATAGAAATTTGGCAAATGTTTTTGCTTGATTAAAACAGGACAAACTTATGTAATTAGCAATTGCTGAATTGAGATAACTAGCTAATAAAAGCTTTTACTACTCTTTATTTATATCACCCATTATCTTTATGGTTTTCAGTCTTAGAACTAGAAATGGTGGATGCGCCGGGCAAATCAATTAAAAACGTTATTACATGCCATGACAATCGTTTGCTGGTCACGTCCGCTCTTTCTTGGTCCAACAGTCCCATTAATTCATTAACCAAACAGAATTTCAGCAACCACAAAACGAGTGCTGGCGTTAATCTAAACGAGCGCGTTTATTTTGTACAATTCCAGCGCAACGGATGCGACGCATTGCTCTTCATAGATTTCCAAATCAACTGCATTCCCATGACGATGCAGTATAAAACCTATATCACGATCCGATGCGATTACGTACACTAATTCTGTCTTTATTTATTGTTTTTTCCCCGAGATGAAATTTCAGTAATTGAGAGCGTTGGTTGGTGCTCTAGTCTAGTTTGCACATTTTCACTAGTCCTATCGTTCTTTTATGAAGGTAGGAATCCCTCAGGACTGGTCGTTAGCGAAAGCTTAGCACAGGTAAACGAAATGTAAATGCCTAATTTTCGGCTAAGAGGGAGATTTCACTTGCCTACGTAGGACACTGAATTTGAAGTAGCTTGCTTTAATTACTTAAAATTATTGCTTTATTGTTATTTTAGACAGTTTAAAACGGTTTTAAATTTTACTGCACATGCTCAGTAGCGTTTAGGCAAGTCAAAATCTTTAGTGTGCATGCTCAGTATAGTTTTAAAGGTGCTACAAATTTGTTATTTTAAGATGAAGAATGTAAAAAATGTTTATATTTAATTTTTAAATATCCGACGTTTCGGAAATATTTATTCCAGTATTAGGACTAGTTTAGGTAATACAAATTTAATACAGAATAAAGAAAATTAGAAAGATCTAAAGATTGGTCAGAGAAAAATAAAATTTTACTAATTATATCAGTTTATTACTACATGGTTAATTACACCAACGTTTCAGAGAAAGTTACTACATTCTCAGGGCTAAAAATTTTTATATCTAATACGTTCTTAATTATATAAAATTATTCTAAAGACAATAAATAAAATACAATATAGATAAATGAAGTTATAAAGATTTGATTGTAGACAACCAAGTTCTAGCTTTTGGCAACTTGAAGCCTGCTTGAAAACTCGTAAATAGACACTTTTTGACAAGATTTTGTACAGTTTATTAATAGTATAGCTGCCATATGGTGCCATAAAATGAATCATTTGTGCCAGAGTGGACCAAATGAAAGTGAATCTGGTGTACATATTTATACATAACAATTTCCAATTTTTTTTTATGTCAAATACGTATATTAATAGTTTATTAACCTTTGTTTCGTTAATTAAATCTAAATGTTAAGAAAATATTAGAGAATCCTTATTATCTACATTTAGAGCAACTAAAGCAAAAGGTAAGAGATTGTGATCAGATTTCACGACATTTCTCTTTTGTGATCTAAGTGAGCTTCAAATATTTCTCCTATCTTAAAATATGCGTTATCTGATATTGTTAATTTAGAAACTGAATCCTTTTAAACGCTTAATAAAAAAATTTAAGATCTTGTTGTTCTATAAACACAGCTAACTTATCCTTGTTTAACAATCCTCCAATAAAACTGTAAACCCAGCTAAAACCGTCGCAAATCCAATCCTCCACAACTGCAATAACCACTTGCTGTGTCTCTTTGTTTTTGCATCATTTCTCTTGGAACAAATTCAAGCCGATTGGTCTCCTCCTCTTTGGCTCAACAAAATCCATACTTATGCAAAGTCGAGACGAATGTGTTGTCCTCTTTGATTTGTGTATGTCCCCATGGCCGGCTTCCTTCAGTAAACATTCCCGGACTTTTTATGTTCCTGTGTGTCGTTAGAATGCGATGAAAAATGGTGTCGAATTCCGGAGTGAGGTTGTTTATTGGTTGGCTAAGAGCGTCGCTATCTGCACTCAGCAATGGTATGATTTACTACCCGATATAGACGCCATGCTGCGGTGTACCGGATAACAGCAACGATTTATGGATCCGTTACTAAAATAAACCCGATTTTAATTATCGTGACCATTAAAAGTAAATAAAAACACAACACGGGATAGTCGGGCATAGGGTCTTCATTAACGCCAGGAATTTACAGCAAATTCCGGATTGTTTTACTTAAATTAACTGGACACATGCGGAGTAGTTCCGGATTCAATCACGGTTTTGTGGCAGTGACAAGGTTTGTTTTTTAATAATTAGAAGAAAGTTCTAATTGGGGGTTTTATGACACTCTTTGAATAAAATTTGTATAAGATAGGATTCGTTTGATAAGAGGAAAAACTATTCTTTTGACAACTTTAACTAAAACAAGGAACAAGTGCAAGCAATTTCTTCTCTTGACTAGAACAAAGATCTTTGGATTATTTTCGCTTCAAAGCTGGAAAAACATAAATTTTTTTCTTAATTATATGTGCAGTTTGCAACGCGAATTTTTAGTGGAAGCTGCTTATCAATGAATTTAATAGTTTTACTTAAATTTATTTAAAAAATGGTGGAGGCGCCGGGACTAGTATTAAATTTAAAAAATAATTGTGGATTTATTACTTAATGCAGAGACATAAAACAATTTTAAGCAATGAATCAGTTCATTTTCTGTACATTACAGCACAGTTTTGCTTAATTAAAATATAAATACAGCTTTTATAGAATTTTTTTTTAAATGGTGGATGCGCCGGGTTAAGTTCTAAATTTAAAAAATTATTCTAGATTTATTACTGAATGTAGAAACATGAAACAATTTTAGACGATAGATCAGAACATTTACTTTACATTACAGCACAGTTTTGCTTAATTAAAATATAAATACAGTTTTTATACATTTTTTAAAAGTTTTAAAAAAATGGTGGATGCGCCGGGCTAAAGGTCAAATTTAAAAATTTATTTTAGATTTATTACTAAACGTAGAAACATGAAACAATTTTAAACAATAGATTAGAATATTTACTATACATTACAGCACAGTTTTGCTTAATTAAAATATAAATACAGTTTTCATAAATATTTTAAAGTCTTTTAAAATATGGTGGATGCGCCGGGTTAACTACCAAATTAAAAAAAATATTGTAGATTTATTACTAGACGTAGAAACTTATAATAATTTTAGACAATAGATCAAAAAAGGCTAAAAATGTTGGAAAAATAATAATTTTGTTTGCTATTGTCGTTTATAGGATATACGAATTTGATAAACAATTTTATAATAAAAACTTTGTAAAGGAAGCTACCAATTAAATTTAATTGCTTTATTAATGTATGAATGTATGTAAATATAAATAATTGGCGGAATAGTAACAATAGAAAAATTCCTTTTCTTGAAATAGCATTACAAAAATTACCTAGTTAGAAACAGAATTCAGAATTGAGCCCTGATGGCAGAACAAGTTAGCATGCGATTTCTGATGAGATTCTGTATATTATTGTGTTGTGGAAGTGATCTTAGCACAGTATAGTTAACATTTAATCATAGGGTCGACATGAACCGCGAGCAGGTGCTAATCCCTTTGGATTAAGGCCTGGTTGTCAGTCGACATGCACGGATACATCATCAACCAGAAGAGAGGTGCAGCAACTGCTTTGTCAACTGGATAAATAGCAACACGTCGGCCTATACAAATGGTTGTTGCGTTCGGATTCAACCCTCTTAAAAATGATGGCCATTATCTGGCAGACAGATCGTGAGCAATCTGACTAATGTAAAGCGCTGGCCTTCTCATATACATCCACCATGTGAATTTATTCCGAGAATATATTTATAAGATGGTGATTTATTTTTGCATTAGTGCCCCGCTTCCGCGCCTGTCATATCACAGCTACGCTTACATTTATCAAAACGAGGATTGATTGCACATTATAAAACAATACGAAAAGCCGCACCAGTCTTCAAATGCATTGATCAAATTTATACAAACATTATTCAAAACAATTTTTTTTCTACGACATATTTTCAAATACGGTAATAGCAACAAGAAAGTAATTGAATAAATAAGTACTAAAAGCTTTTTTCATAATTAGTTTGCTTATGAAAATTGAAACAGAGACAAGGCAAATATTTTATTAGTTTTATAACGTAATAGGACTATAATAAGTGTAATAACCTCTATTGAAAGCAATTACTTTGAAGAATTGCAGCTCAGAAATTTTTTTTAAAGCTTTTATACAGCTCAATTTAATTTGCAACTCAAATTTAAACCAGTTTTTCTTTCTCTTTTAAGACACCTAGTTATTTTTTACTTCAATCTTTTAACACATTTGAATTAACACATTTGAAATTGTCAAAAATTGTTTGTGTATTTAAAGATCTCTAAAGATTCTAAAAATTTTAAATATATTTTTTAAAATTTAAAATTATATGTTGGAGAAAAGAAATAACCGGAATAGATACTCGTAATATCGATTAAAATATTTTCTAGATATTCAAGACAATTTTGCTTAATTTCAAGAGAATTGTGGATTTATTCCTAAACGGAGAAACATGAAATAACTTTAGACAATAGATCACAGTATTTTCTATACATTTCAACCCAATTTTGCCTAATTTAAATGTAAATAAATTTTTTATAAATTTTTTTATTGTTATTTAAAAATGGTGGATGCGCCGGGTTTAGTACCAAATTAAAAAAAATATTGTGAATTTGTTACTGAACGTAGAAACATGAAACACTTTCAGGCAATAGATTTGAGCATTTACTATAAACTACAGCACAGTTTTGCTTAATTAAGATATAAATACAGTTTTTATAAATTTTTTAAAGTTTCTTAAAAAATGGTGGATGCGCCGGGTTAGTAGTTAAGTTTAAAAATTATTCTAGATTTATAACTGAACGTAGAAACATGAAACACTTTTAGACAACAGATTGTGGAATTCCAGTACTTTCAAATTTAGTCTTTTTGGGCTTTTGGAGTGGCAGTGGAGTGTCAAAATTAAAAAAAAATTGTTTCAATAAGTGTGTTGTTGTATCAATTAGCAAGATTTATATTTTTAGGTTTATTAATCTGCACACTCCTGAAATTGAAAAATTTAGACAAAATTGCAGAGATTTACAATGTTATTCTTAATTCTGTATTATTTTGTTAATTTAATAAAAAGTTTTAATTTTTCAAACACTTTTTTCTATAGTAAATCCTATTATTAAGTACAACCATATCATCTTCTTTATCACTCGGATTCAAGTCATTTTCAGCAAAATCACTGCCTGATTGCCAATCATAACCTTGTAGTTTCTGGTCAGATTGATTTATTTCTTGATCTTCATAATCATCATCATCGTCATAATAGTTATAAAATGTCTTTACTGGTAGATTATATAACCACTTTGAAACATTTTGATTTTTCTCCAAAAGTAAGGCTTTGTTAACTGAGTTAGCTTCAGGTTTAGTACACTTAGTTTCTCCCTCTCCGATAAAAATTCCTTCAAGTGAAACATCACACATTAGAGGTGCTCCTAAATTAATGTGATGAACACAAGGATTTATCGGTATTTTGCTTTTTAACAGGACTCGAATACAAAATTCTTGTTGCGACTCACATCCAGATTGTTCAGGATTAACGAAGATCCGTGTCTTAATCCATTTACTACCTTCAGTATTTAAATACCATGTTACAAGCTCGCAGTGTAAGTAACGGTTAGTATTTCGAGCTAAACCGTGAAATACATTACTGATATAAACGTTGAATTTCATTTCCATATGTGTTCGAAGTAGAATTAAGGCATATTCAGGTTTTGCTACAAAATATTTGTTTTTAAAAAAACTACAAAAAGTGTAGCTACCATCAGGTTGCTCTATTTTCTCGTAGATCTGATATATATCCATATAATAGATAGAAGTTTGAACAGGTATTTCTATTCCTGCAAGAATAGTTAGTTCGTGAGCAACTATATGTTTTACTGGCTCAGCTAAAGTTAAGACTAAACGAGAGTTTAAAACAATACCAGTAACTAAAAATTTTTCAAAAGGTCTTTCATATAATTCGTATTTATTTTGGTCTATGACTAGAACAACGTGTCTGTGACTTCCTTCCTCGACAAAATAGCCTTTGCCAGTTATACAAGTTTCTGTTTTTAAATAACTTGTAGCAAATATTAATACTACCAAATCTAAGTACCACACATTCATTTCTTATCAATTTCTTATCAGAAATTATTTGATAATATCTATAAATGACTTGACATGTCTGCGCTGATGACAGTTGTACAGGGTTAGTCAAAAGTATGGAATAGGCAGTTTATCTCCGTAAATATAAACTTTATGACAAAATGTCCTCGATAAAAGTTTGTTTACTAATTATTTTTTATCTCTTAGCCTGCTTGTTGTTTTTTTATCTCAATAATTAGTAAAGAAACTCTTATCAATGACATTTTGTTATAAAGTTTATATTTACAGAGATAAACTGCCTATTCCATACTTTTGACTAAGCCTATATAGTCATTGCGTCCGTAAAAAATAAAATGAAATGAAAATGTTTAATGTCATTTTAATATGTTTATTTGCAGAAAAAGTGTTTATTGAAATATTTTTTTTAAACATAGAGTTATAATAAAATACCAAAAATTCATATTTTTTTAAAATTTAATTCAAACAAAAATCATTAGATTTTGTGCTGTTTTTATTTCTTCTTCTTCTCCCCTTCTTTGGCCTCAGCTGCCAAGGCTATGTAGCCAAGTGGTAGGTTTCCACCTCAAAGGTTGAAAAGATTGCAGACTCTTCAACAGGTAACTTCTTCAGTCCCACCGGGTTTTCAGTTCTTCCGGATCGCGCTGCACGCTACTAAAGCAAGTAGTTCAGGAAGCAGTAAGCATTCAGCGATTTAACAAGCATAGTATCACAGAGAAAGCGACACCGCACTAACATTATTACTAAAAGTTTGTATAATAGGATAAGAGGGAGTCTGAGAAATAAAGAAGGAATAATCTAACGGAATGCACAGGTTGGAAACTTTCTGCAGCTGACAGTAAAAACTAGAGGAGTACGGTTCATTCAAGGAGCACCCAAACAGTACATGATTTATATCGCCTTCTTCTCCACAATCGCATACAGAAGTAGCGCGTCTAGATATTCTGTGCATGTATGCTGGAGTTAGACAGTGCCCACTGAGTAACCTACAAATAGCAATTATCCATAGCAAGAGAACCATATCTTGTTTCGAGGAGTTTTTAAGATGGCTCCATACACACGTCCTTTCTCCACCGATTGATGCTGCTAGGTCGAAACCCAGCTTTTCCACACCAACTTCTTATACCATGGACCCAGGGCAGTCGAAGTTACTTTCTTTAAAAGATCTTGTGGTAGTTGACTGCCAATTTTGGCAAGATGATCCGCTGTATCGTTACCTCTAATATTGGTGTGTGAAGGAATCCATATGAGAGATAACCTCTGCCCCCTATCTCTTTCACTCTTAATTAATTGTTTTATGTGCAACGACTTTAGATTTGTCCTTGCACTTAATCCTACTCGAGCAATCTGTTCCCACGCACTAAGCGAGTCAGAAAAAATTAAGTAGTTTGTTATGTGCCTCTGGGCTGCCAAGGAGAGCGCATAATGTATCCCTGAGAGTTCTGCTTCCGTGATACATGAGTGCTTTGGTTCTCTAACTGCCATTTGAAGATTTTCTTCAGAGCAGAAGACCCCTGTCCCCACACCTCCATTTTCGTTGATTGATGCATCTGTGTACCATTTTGTATGCCCTGAAAATCTGCTCTAAACCCAATCTGAGAAATACTGGGCGATGTCACAATTCTTTTCCAGCGGGGCCTGAATAAAGACACAAGGAAAATTAACAATATCAAGGGGTACACAATTGCAGGGAAGAGCGGGAGTTTTGCTGACCATAGGGAAAACCTCAGAAATGTCTTCGAAAGCCTCAATGATAGGCGGAACTGAGAAGCGATTCCAGAAACAATCCAACACATAACCTGAGCACTCGATTTTGCAATTGATCCAAGGAGACAAAGAGTCGATTTAGCAGCTGTATGTAGAATAATGGTTCCCCAATCCAAATAGGAACGTACATATACCTTGTAGAAGGTAATCATTGTGGAGGGATGACTGCCCCAGGAACGAGAACTAAGATACTGAAGAATTTTAAGCCTTTTATCGATCCGGGGAGCCAGCATATCTACAAGAGCCTTCCAAGTCAACTTTCTAACAATAATAACTCCCAGATATCTTGCCGTTAAACTCCAAGGTATAACCTGTGGTTGTCAATACTTATATATTCAGTAGGACTAGAATGCGCTCGCGAACAGAAGAGTGCCGTACATTTTCCTACAGAAAGAGAAAGTCCTCGATGCAATAACCAACTAGAAATAGATGCTAGGGAATGATTAACTTGAGAAATTAGTTCCTGAACGTTGTATCCTGTTGCACAAAGAGCTATATTTTATTATATTATAAGAGCAGTTTTTATTTTTATAAATTGTGCTTGTTGTAGTTATCTGTCTTTATTTCGATTGTTTTTCTAATATTTGCTGATTTACTCTTATTGACATTTCTGCTTTCTGACATTTTTGTTGTCATAACTTATGGTAAAACTGAGCTTTATGGTTCTTAATCTTGCAAATTTTACCTTTTTAGTCAATTTAGAATGCGTCGAATGGTGACACTTCTCACTTTGCTTCTTACAGTCTTCAAATCTGAACCAAATCCGATTGTCTGCTTTGTTCGTGTGCAACAGATACAACCTGTCTCTTTACTAAACGGAGTTATACTCACCAGCAAATATGTCTTAACCTTATACGAACCTTTGAAGCAGTATGGTTTAACAAACCTTGTGATAGTTGCAGGATTTACTGATTTAAAAAATTATAACTACATTGCGATATACACTTATGGACTTTCAAAGATCAATCCTCCTTCAAATCCAGATTTACTAAATCTAGCTGCGGTTGAAACAGACCGGAAAATAGAATTTGACGGATTGCGTCTATCTCTAGTAAATATTTTGCCACGTTTGGTATTTAAGCAATGTCATGTAATGTTTAATTTTCGGACAAGTAGAATCTATAATTATCAGATTTTGAAATCGTATCAAGTTACTACAAATAAAGTTAATATTGTTGGAGGAAATAGAGATCCAACGCTGCTAGCGTCTGTGAGAGCTGACCAAAAAATGAAGATTTGTAATTACGATAGTGGACTTCCTGTATTTTGTGAATTTGGGCTTATTGGACTTTTAGACTGGCCTGTGGAGTGTCTCGATTCCAAAAAAAATTGTTTTAATGAGTGTGTTCTTGTACCAAGTGGATCAATTTTTACTTTTAAGCTTATTAATATATTTAGTAAAGAAGCTGAAGAATTTATTGGAAAGTACAGAGAACGAGATGGTTACTCTTAAATCTGTATTCTATTTTAATTAATTCAATAAAAACTTTTCAAATTTAGTCTTTTGAACATTTGTGACTCTGATAAACCATATCGTTAAGCACAACCATATCATCTTCTTTATCACTCGGATCTATATCATTTTCAGCAAAATCATTATCTGATTCCAAATTATAATTTATATTTTTTTGATCAGAAGACGGTTTGTTGTCTTGTGCAGTCCCATACAACCAATCAGTAACATTTTGACTCCTTTCCAGAAGCAATGCTTTGTTAACTGAATTTTCTTGAGGATTTGTACAACCAGACTGTCCTTCACCGAAAAAAATTCCTTCGAGTGAAACATCACACATTAGAGGTGCTCCTAAATTAAGCGAATGGACACACGGATTTATCGGAGTTTTGCCTTTTAAAAAAACTTTAATACAAAATTCCTGTTCGGATTCACATCCAGATTCAGGATCAACAAAAATACGTGTCTTAATCCATGTATTAACTCCGTTGTTATACCATGTTACAAGCTCACAGTGTAAATAACGGTCACTATTCCGAGTTAAGCCGTGAAATACATCACTGACATTACCGTTAAATTTGATTTCAGATGTGGTTTTAAGTAGAGCAAGAGCATATTCAGGTTTTTCTACAAAAATTCTTCTGTAAAAACAATAAGAAAAGGTGTAGTTACCATCAGGTTGTTCTACTTTTTTCTCGATCTGAAACTTGTTATCAGAATTGTCAGTAGATATTTCTAATCCTGCAAGTATAGCTAGATTTCCAGCAGTTGCGTTCTTAATTGGTTGAGCTAGTGTTAGAACCCATCGTGTGTTTAAGATACTACCAGTAGCTAAAAATACTGCAGGTGATTGACTTCCGTCACTTATTAAAACAACGTGACTGTGACTTCCTTTTTCTACAGACCAGCCTTTGCCACATAAAGCTTCTGTTTTTAAATATGTTGTACCAAATAATACCAACACGAAGTACCACATATTTATTTATTAGAAAGAGAAATTGTTTTATGACAGATTATTTGTCAATTTGAATAATTTAATTTGTAACAGGGTGTTATGACAACAAATAGTTATTCTAATACACGTTTTTTGCATTGGTTAAGTCAATCCATTCAATTTTAGCTCAACTAGAGACGTTGTAGTCATAAAGGAATGAAAACTGTAATTGTAGGTGTGAAAAAAACTATATAAAACTAATATTTTATGTTTATATTATCAGATTATTAAATTTTTTTAAAAATGGTGGATGCGCCGGGATTGTATTAAATTAAAAATTATTGTAGATTTATTGTAGATCTAAACGTAGAAATATAAAACAATTTTAGACAATGGATCAGAACATTTAGTGTACATTATAGCACAGTTTTGCTTATTATGAAAATATAAATACAATTTTTATAAATTTTTTTATGTTTAAAAAATGCTGGAGGTGCCGGGTTACGTACTAAATCTAAAAAATCATTCTAAATTTATTACTAAACGTAAAAACATGAAACAATTTTAGACAATAGATTAGAACATTTACTATACAATACAGCACAGTTTTGTATAATTAAAATATAAATATAGCTTTTATAAATTTAAAAAAAAAAATGGTAGATTCTCCGGATTAAGTACTAAATTTAAAAATTTATTCTAGATTTACTACTGAACGTATAAATATGCAAAAATTTTAGACAATAGATCAGAACAGTTACTATACATTACGGCACAGTTTTGGTTAATTAAAATATAAATACAGTTTTTATGATTTTTTTTAACCTTTAAAAAATGGTGGATGCGCCGGGTTAAGTACTAAATTTAAAAATTTATTCTGGATTTATTACTGAACGTAAAGACATGAAACAATTTTAGAGGATAGATTAACACATTTACTATACGAGAAATGTTACTAAAATTTTGAGAATCGTGTTCTACTTAAATAACACAAAATTTCTTAGCAATTCTTTAGGTAACAGACAACTCTTGACATGTTTATGCAGCTATCTATTACAATATTGTTTAGTATAATTTACGTAGTCGCCTGACGTAGACGCCTTTTTGTAGCCCTGTTTTTGAACCATTGAAAACGCGGCTAAATTTCAACGAGTAACAATTTTCTTTTTGTGGAAAAAAGGTGTAAAAACTTCAGAATATATTCAACGTCTGCAAGAAGTGTTTGGTAAGTCTGCAAAATTTAAAAGTACTGTATATTGCTAAATCGGTTGTTTTAAAACTGGTAAAACATTATTGGAAAACGCTCCCCGCAGTTGTCACTCGATTACTTCGATAAATAAAAGAAACATTACTGATGTGAAGAAACTACTGAAAGAAGATAAGCGAAAGAATATTCATAGAACGAGTGTGCGTCTAGGACTAGGTACATGACAAGTTTATAATATTTTACTTGTTTGTATAGGCGTAAGCAAGGTTTTAAACCACTGGGTACCAAAACTGTTGGGATCGAAAGAGAAACTTCATAAGTGTGATTTACCAAAACTGTTAGCTTGTTAAAGGGATAAATTTAAGCAACAAATAACAGTTACTGACCAAACATTGATTCTTTATTTTAATCCTAAAACCAAAAATCAATCTAAAAAATAACGTAAACCTGAACAAAGGCTTCTATTTAAGGCGCGTGCAGTCTCGTTTATTGCAAAACTAATGCTGTATTCCAGATTTGCAAAAAGATTATTTTTATGGATTACCTAGCGCAAGGTGTTATAATTATCGCAAAATATTATTTAAGTTTATTATCCAGATCACTGCGGCAGAAATTTGTCAAAAAACAACCTGGTAACTTGCAGAAGCGTCCTCTATTGCAACCGGATAATGCAAGACCGACAGACAAAGGATGTTTTGAACGATTTACGATAGAAATTGCTTTGGTATCCACCTTACTTGTCAGATCTGATTTTCATCTGTTCCCAGAACTAAAGTTTTTTATGGGGTGTTCGATTTGGGTGTTTAACTGACGGAAAATGTGTCACAAATTGGTGAAGTAAAGAGTCACCAAAGAAGTTTCTCGAAAACAGTTTTTAAAATTTAAAACGTCGTTGAGAAAAATGTATTCATAATATTGACGAAAATTAACAGAATAAAAAAAATATAGCTAAATTCCTAGAACTTTAGAAATATCCCTGGTACATTACAGCACAGTTTTGCTCAATTAAAGTATAAATATAATTTTTATAAATTTTTTTCATTTTTAAAAATGGTGGAGGCGCCGGGTTAAGTACTAAATTTAAAAAATGATTTTAGATTTATAACGAAAGGAAACATAAAACAATTTTAAACAAGAAATTAAAATATTTTGTATACAGTACAGCACACATTGCGTAGTTAAAATATAGAGTAATTTTGTATTTATTTTTTAAAAGTTGTAAAAAATGGTGGAGGCGCCGGGTTGTTATTAAATTCAAGAAATTATTGTTGATTTATTTTTATTACTAAACGTAGGGAGACTAAAGACATTGTAATGACTTTATATAACTGTCTGAAACAACGTGCCAAGTCATTCGTAAATATTTCAATCAAATAATATTTTATAAGAAATTGATAAGAAATGGATGTGTGGTACTTAAATATGGTACTCTTGTTATTTGCTACAAATTATTTAAAAATCAAAACTTGTCTAACTGGCAAAGGCTATTTTGTGGAGAAAGGAACTCACAGACATGTTGTTCTAGTTACGAAACATTGGTATTGTTTTAAACTCTCGCTTGATCTTGACTTTAGCTGAACCCATGAAACATATAGTTGCTCCAAGCATAGTTTGGAGGTTCAGAAATACCTGTCACTCTTCATAAATATTATGTTAATGTGTTTCAAATCTGGGAAAAAATTGAGCAACCTGATGGTAGCTACAATATTTTTAGTTTTTTTAACGAATATTTTGTAGCAAAACCTGTATATGCTTTGATTGTACTTAGAACTCTTATTGAAATGCGTTTCAACGATTTTTTCAGTAATGTATTTTACGGTTTAGTTAGAAATACTAATCGTTACACTGCAAGCTTGTAACATGGTATTTAAATACTGAAGGTGATAAATGGAATAAGACACGTATCTTTGTTGATCCTGACCAATCTGAATGTGGATCGCAACAAGAATTTTGTATTAGAGTCCTGTTAAAAAGCAAAATACCTATAAATCCTTGTGTCCATCAGATTAATTTAGGAGCACCTCTAATGTGTGATGTTTCACTTGAAAGAATTTTTATCGGAGAGGGAGAAACTAAGTGTACTAAACCTAAAGCTAACTCAGTTAACAAAGCCTTAATTTTGGAGAAAAAATCAAAATGTTGTAAATTGGTTGTATAATCTTCCGGTGATGGTTACTTATACACAATATGATCAAATAGACATAGATCATTTTAATCAAAAGCTACATTACGAGTACGACTGGCAATCAGAGACTGACTTTCTTGAAAATGACTTGAATCCGAGTGATAAAGAAGATGAAATCATTGTACTTAATAAAATGATTTATTATAAGTTAATTAATACAAAATTAAGTATAACCTAGTGTTTACATGTAACTTCCCACAAATTTTTCGGCTTCAAGAGTATACAGATTAATAATGTTAAAAGTATAAATCTCTCCACTTGGTACAACAACACACTCATTAAAACATTTTTTTTTGGAATCTAGACACTCCACTGGCCACTCTAAAAGCCCAACAAGACCAAATTCGCAAAACAGTGGAAGTCCACTATCGTAATTACAAATCTTCATTTTTTGATCAGTTCTAACAGACGCAAGCAGCTTTGGTGATCTTTCATTTCCAAAAATTTTGACTTTATTCGTAGTAACTTGAAACGATTCCAAAATTTGATAACTGTCGACTCTACTTGTCCGTAAACTATACATCACGTGACACTGTTTAAATACCAAACGTGGCAAAAAATTCACCATTGTTATACGCAGTCCGTAAAAGTGTATTACTCGGTCGGTTTCGACAACAGCTAGATTTAGTAAATCTGGGTTTGGAGGTAGATGAATCTTTGTCAGTCTATAAGTGAACGTAGTGTTGTATTCAAAGTTTTTTAAATCGGTGAAACCTGCAACAATCACAAGGTTTTTTAAACCGTACTGGTTTAAGGGTTTGTATAATGTTAAAACGTATTCTTTAGTAAGAATAACTCCATTTAGTAGAGAGACAGGTTGCATCTGTTGTACGCGTACAAAGCAGACAATTGGATTAGGTTCAGATTTAAAGACAGCAAGGAGCAAAGTGAAAAGTGTCACTACTCGACCCATTCTAAATTGTCTAAAAAGGTAAAAATTGCAACATTAAAAAAAACCATAAACCTCAGATTTACCACATGTGTTTGACAAGAGGAATGTCAGACTAGTAACTAACGAGAAATCGAAATGTAACTGAATCAGAGCAAACCGTGGAAGTGGGTATTAAGATTAGACACATCATTACAGTTAGGCGAAAAGTACCTTTTCTTTAGTACTTGTTACATTTTTTCCTCACACCAACTACCAAATTTTCTGTATGTTTTCTTGTAAGATTTTTCGGACACGGACGTGGCTAGTGCAGCTTCCGCAGCATTCTCAATGTCGGAATTAAATTCAGAATCGCTAATTTTTATGTTCCCTTATCACAGAACTTAAATTCAGAACCCAAGTTGACAGTCTGTAATTTTAAAAAAAACAATAAACAACAAAATTTACATCTATAGCAACTTTCCGTCTGCCTACTGTACAATGTGTGTGTTTGATTGAGACCATTATTTTTGAAAAAATAATTTGTTATAAAACGCTGTAACAAAAAATCTTGAATGCAATACGTTGCAAAATCGATGTCTGTTAAGGTCTTGACGTGTTAAGATTTACGTCGGGTCCTTAAAAGACTTTCTTTTTGCAACTTATTGCATTAATAGCTATTTTGTTGTTGTAACAATCTAGTTATTACATGTTAAATCATTTAAATTGACAAATAATTTTTTGTTAGTTACCATTGACAAGAAATGAATGCGTGGTACTTCGTATTGTTAATATTTGCTTCAAATTATTTAAAGACAAAAGCCTTATCTGCTAAAGGACATTTTTTGGAAAAAGCAAGTCACAGACACGTTGTTCTAGTCGTAGACACAGAGCAAAAGTCTTTTGAGAAATTTTTATGTACCGGTATTGTTTTAAACACAAGATGGGTCCTAACTATAGCTGATCCTGTAAAATATGTATATCCTAGCCAACTAGCTATAGCTGTAGGATCTGAAATACCTATTAACAGTAATTTTGACACTGGCAACATGATTGAGGTTTGGAGAAGATGGGAGGAACCTGATGGTAACATCATTTTTAGTTATCTTTTTAAACAATTTTTTCTTTAGAATATATTCAATTTGCTTTGATTCTACTTGAAACAAGAAATGAAATGACATTCAACGATAACGTCAGTGATGTATTTCACGGTCTAATTCGAAATACTAACCGTTACTTACATTGTGAGCTTGTAACATGGTATTTAAACAGTGAAGGTAATAAATGGATTAAGACACGTATTTTTGTTGATCCAGAATTAACTGAATGTGAATTTCCATATATATTTTGTATTAAAGTTTTGTCAAAAGGTAAGACACCAATTAATCCGTGTGTCTATCCGATTAATATAGGAGCACCTCTAATGTGTGATGTCTCACTCGAATGAATTTTTTTTGGAGAAGGTAGAGCTAATTGTACTAATCCACAAACTAATTCAGTTAATAAAGCATTGATTTTGGAAAAGAGACTAAATGTTACAGATTGGTTGTATGGAACTACATTAGGCCAAAAACTACCTACTGATCAACTAAATATAGATTATGATTGGCAATTAAAGAGCAATTTTGCCGAGAATGATTTGGATCTGAGTGATAAAGAAGATGATATGATTGTGTTTAATCACATGATTTATTATAGAAAAAAGTGTTCGGGGGGACAAATTTAGTATTAACAAACTTTTTTATTGAATTATTTTGTTGAAATGTAATACAAAGTTAAGAACAGTTTTGTCGTTTTTTTTTCTATTTTGGTTAAAAGAAGAAGCAGAGAAGATTTGCCACACACAGCAGAGAAACAATTAAATGTAGATTTGAAAGAAGCAGAAGGGAATCGCCACTCATTAGGTGTGATAGATGCTGGGCCGGAACTAGGTGCTTTGGTGCCCGTGGCAAAAAATATCTGGCGCTCCTACTACCAAATATTGCAGTAGGAAACAATATATACCTATAAATGTTTTTTTAAAAAGCTAAATATATGTTTAGGACAACTGAATAAACTCAAAAAATATTGTAGAAAAGTAAGATAAAGCTAAATTTGATATCTCAAGAATGTTTCGTACTGAAGTAAGTACCTACCTAAGTAATAGAAGAATACCAGTGTAGTTTTAGAAAAGGAAGATCCGTAGGAGAATAAATTTTTTTATTACAGCAGATACAAGAGAGAAGTCGCTGACAAATATTAAAAACATATTTGCTTTTTATCGAGTTCAAAATGCCCTACGACAGCCTAAAAAAGGAATTATACCAAGCATTGAAAGACCTTGAAACACCTAATAAAATAGCGAGACTAGTAAAATGAGATTGGAGAAAACTATAAATAAGATTCGGGTTAATGAAAAACTGTCAAGTATGTTTGAAGTGTTTGATAGCTTAAGACAATGGGACCCGCTTTCTTCAACATTGTTTATAATTGCCCTAGACAAAATATTAAGACAACGCAATTAATAAAGATCTACTTATTTATCAACAACATCAATGCTTTGTATTTGTAGAGGACGCAACATTTATAATAAGAACCAAAGAAGAGCTATCAAAAGTAAGAAGAAGGCTGATTATAAATGCGGAAAAAATAGGACTGAAAATAAATGAAGGAAAAACAAAATTTATATGGAAAGATGAAGCATTTAAAGACGACAGATATCTGGAAGTAAAAATAAACGAAAGGGAGAGATACAAGTTCAAAGAAATTAAGAGATTTGTCTACCTAGAAAGTGTAATAGAAACGAAACCAACAAATGCAGAAGAGTAAAAAACAAGAAAAATCCATGCTAGAGATATGAGAAAGAAGGGTTTTAAGAAAAATTTATAGAAAACAAAGTAGAAGAGACTTGAATTAGAAGTACAAACAAAGTATTAAAAACATTTTACTAAGACAAAAATATAATACCAGCAGTTAAATCACAAAGAATTAAATGGATAGGTTACGTAATAAGAATAAAAAAATAGATTACTAAAAAGAATATTTAAAATAGGACTAGGACTCAAAAGACGAAGAGATAGACCAAGAACAGAGTGGAAAAAGAAAGGAAAAGACAACCTCGAAAAGTTACAAATAATATAGTAGAAGAAAAGGGCTCTAATAAGAAAGAATGGAGAAAGGTCGCTTATCTTACCATCAGTCTACAAAGCTTGTAGCGCTTGTACCTATATAATTTAAAAACACATTTTAAGACCGTTGTTTAAATGTGAGTTATTAGTATTTTTTTTTTCAAATTCTAAACCTGATAAAACATTAGACGAGCAATTTACGAAGATATTTATAACTTGTAGTTCAAGATTAAGACTCTTTTATAGCAAGAACCATTAACTTTTTAACTGTTGTTACCCTTATCATAAGTTTTGTATAGCCGTATCCAGCCATTCAGGCATCTTATTCAGTTTCCCTGTCTTTATTTTGTCTAAAACTAAACAAATTTGATTTAAACAATAAAAATATCAAATACTTCTCGATGTAGTAATTGTCGTGTTGTCTTTTATATGTATCTAGTGTCATCGTTTTCATTCCTCGTGAAATAAAATCTGAGAAATAGCAATAGCAATCCACATCATATCCGCCTGGCTTGATTGTTACGGATTGTTTAATAATACCCCATTTCGAAATCATAGGCAACACGAAGCATCAATCCGGTTGAAGTGGTTGAATTGCATATGTGGATATGTGCGCCGAGCGCAAATTCAATAATGTAAATTAATGGAAACTTTGTAACTGGATCACTTACAAGGTTACATTCGTATCATTTCAACAAGTTTTGGGGCGAAAGGGGGAATTTGGGAAATGTATAATTACACCAAAGTTGGGTTATTGTACAAAATGATTCTTTGAGGTGAATAGAGGTGCTAGAAACGACCAACCTCTAATCGGATTGTAGCGACAAAGGAGCTTTAAGGTGCAACTAGAGTTGCATCTTAAAATATTCACAGCAGGTTTATGGAAGAGGCGATTATAATTAAGAAACTGGCAAATGGGATTAACACGGAGGAAAAGTGCAAAAACAGACTGAAATTGAAACCGGAATCTGATACATTATTATTAAGTAAATAAAGAGATGACAAACTTTCAAAAAGACGAAACAGTAAGGACATATTTAAAAAGAGTGAAAAGATTATCAAGTCACTGGGAAAAGAGCAGAAATGATGAGAGGATTAATGAAAGACATTAAAAAAACATAAAAAGCAAATATAATACTAAAAAAACTTGAAGCGACATAAAAAATAATATACTAAAAGAAGAAAACAAAAATTAAAAAGAGAACATAATATCTGCAAATTATTTAATGAGAAAATGAGAGAAACATTAAATAAAAAATTAAAAAATAGGCAGATGTAATAAAAATAACATAGAATTTCTTTTAAAGAGTAATACTAAAAAAGAAGAAGCGAAAAAATGCTGAAAAAAGTTGCGGAAGAAAGAACATAATGAACAAAAATGTAAAAATTAAATTGAAGAGCAGATACAATGTGTGAAATATAAAAATACAAAAAACGATTTTTAAAACAACAATTAAACTAAACAATAATCTTAGAAAATCTAGTCTTACAGTGACAGAGAATTATAGAAATAGCCAAAAACTGTTTTATAGCACACTAAAACAACTCATAAAATAATGAGAAGATAGAAAAACATTTTGTATAGATAAGACGACATGCAAAAACTAGCGAAAGTCAATAAAATAGAAGAGGAAAAAGTAAAGATAAACACGAAATAGAAGCCATAGAAATAGAAATAGAAAAAACGATTTCAAAAATAAAATTAGATAAAATATAAAAGGTTTAATTAGCTCAGAAATAATAAAATGTATATATACAAAAAAAATAAACCAGTAGAGCTAATTAACAATATACTTAAAAATAAAAAAATACCAAAAGATGGACAAACTGTTATATCATAAATAAAAAATAAACTTTAAAAAATTTAGAGGAATAACACCGTTATGGAAAGTAAAAAAATTTTGCGAAAATACTAGAGAAATAAATAAAAAATAGAGTCGATGAATGGTAGAAGACATTTAATGCAAATTTAAAAAAAACACAGAAGCACTCAAAATCTAATTTTTACATTAAGACAAATAAGTGAAAACTAATTGATTAAAATAGAAAAATTTACACGTGCTATATACAGGGTGTTAGGTAAATGTCCGGCCAACGCTCATCTGGCAATAGCGTTCACCAGGTATGACAAAAGCTTAGTAACTTTTTCACCAAAACATCCTCCAAAATTATTAAAAAATCGCCGAAGATTTTTTATAAATTTTGTTACCCGCCTATGGATGCCTTATTATACAATAATTAGCTTTAAAAATCGTAGCAGCAAGTTTTGTATCTGACAATTATCATTTGGAACAAATGTCACCATATTGGTCACCTTAGACTGTCCCTTGTAATTGTATCCAAATTAATTTTTTGGATTTGATAATAATTACATTAATTACAATAACATTTAATACAAAATACAAAAATTAAAGTATATACTCAAAGTGGCTCCTATTTGCGTCTACGCAAGCATGAGCTCTCCTATCTTCGTATTAATAAATCTTAAATTCGCAACATTCCACTTGATTTCGGATATGTTCAGCAGCATCCATCACCCGGTTTAAAAGATCGTCTTGGTTTTTAATAGGTGTTTTATATACCAGGTCGTTCATGTGCCCCCACAGATAGAAATCACATGTATTGAGATCCGGAGTTCTGGGGGGCCAAGCAGTAGGACCATCTCTACCAATCCATTGCTGTGGATATGTCATGTTTAAAAAATTACGCAAATTTCTGTTAAATTGAGGTGGCGCACCATCGTGCATAAACCACTTTTCAGCACGAACTGCAAGTAGCAACTTCTAAAAGTTCAGGTAACGAATTTCTTAAAAAAATTAGATAAATGTCAGCATTTAATCGTTCTGGTAATATTCATAGATCAATTAAAACATTGCATATAATTCCAGCCCAAACATTTACTGCAAACCGATGCTGAAAATTTGTTTTGCGAATCCGATGTGGGCTTGCATTTGCCCAGTAATGTGTATTGTAAAAGTTAAGAATACCATTTCTAGTAAAACAACATTTATCAGTGATTAAAATTTTTGAAACAAACATGGGATTTTGATCGTTTTTTCGTAGTAACCATTTCCAAAAATTTTCTTTTTTGGATAATCTTTTTGGGTCAAATTTTACGTGATACGGATACAGTAGATTTTTATGCAAAATGTTCTAGTGACTAACATTAAACTGGCGACTTAATTCTCTAGTACTAGCCTCTGGTGCTTCTTCAACTCGTTGTAGCACAATCTCATCAATGTCTAGCTCCCTTGGTCTTCCTATTTCGTTGCTTTTTGGTAAAACAGACCCCGTTTTGCATACCCTTCAAGTTACCTCTTTGATTGCTTTTCTGTTTGGGTGTCTTCTGTTTGAAAAACGCTCAGCATACATTTGCATGGCTTTATGAGTAATTGCTTAGGCATTCTCCATATATCAAACGCATATTAGCTTATTCACTGATAGAATATTCTTGTCATTTTTACAAATTCAAATAACAATGATAATGCTAAGGTACAATTTTTAAATCATAAACTATCTAATAAAGGTGTATTATGATGAACGGTTTGTCAAAATAAAGGGGGGAAATAAAGGAAATAATACAAAAAAATTTTTGAAATTCGCCAAAATGATACTGAGCTTTTGTGTCACACCTGATGAATACTATTGCCAGCTGAGCGTTGGCCGGACATTTACTTAACACCCTGTATAATTGAAAAAGTTTTTGAGCAAATACAAAAAGAATTTTTGTAAAGTGCAACTGCAAAGGAGATTGAATAAAAATACTATAAATGTGATTAAAAAAAAGTATTTTGAGAACAAATAATAAAGAATTTAAAAAAATTTGAAACAAAACAAGTAGATACAAATGAAAACGTATAACATAACTTTCTAGTACTGAAAAGAAAACTAAAAAAAGCACATTAAAGCTAATATTAAAAAACAAAAACACAAGTTGTCTTACACATAAAGAAATCTCACGGATTAAGTCTGGATGGCAAACAAATCAAACATGAGCAGCGTTTTCACGACCTATAGACTGCTATGAATGTAAAAAAAAAATAAAAAATGGATAAGAATGTAACGAAAACAACCGTTTTTGAAAATAAAAAACTAACAAAAATCGTTTTAGATGATTCAAACATGCGTGAAAAATGTCAGATTGTAGAAGTACAAAAAGAAATTTCAAAACGCAAGTGCTGGAGAAAAACAAGAAAAATTACAAACAAGATGGTTAAACAAAGTTAAAAAAAGCAGCACTCCAAAACATCCTTGCCGATTTTCAAAATAGGGTCTTTTTTTAATTAAGTTGGGTACCTTTTTAGTGCCTTTTTTAGAGCAATAACTAAAGTCTTTTCTGTTGAGATCTTTTAAATTTTCGGTATATTTTTTGTCTAGAGTTTTGATAAAAAGCTTGAACTGACATGCCTTTTTGAATGCGCCATAGTTTATTAAAAGATTGCATCTTAACCGCAGACAAGTTTTACTAACTCTACTCTTCTACTTCTCTAATTATTGCATGTTATTATCCAGTTTATAGTTAATTTAATTAAATTTATATTTAATCTGGTGAAAATGCTCGAAAGAAACTGCCTTGTAAGTTAGATTTAGATCAAAATTACAGCCCTAGTGTTTCAATTGTGAGTAATGTTTACGTGTTACATTTATCATTCTGTCTTCTCTATTCTACCAAACCCTATCCAAAGAAGCCACTACTAAAACTAATGCATAACATTGTCTAAAACTCAAATTAAAACTCGTTTTTTTACTTTATTTTAAATAAAACAGATTATTGATCATGTTCAGACAAGTTATTTATTTGTGGTTTCTATCAATAATGAATCAAATAATCTCAAAAATCATTATTCATGCGGTGAGGGAACAGGTTTGAGTGTCACCATAAATATTTATGCATCTATAAATTTAAGGCGATTTTATGTCGTCTCGAAATAAAATATCTAATAATTGTGTAGATCGATAACTGACAATTTAAAAAAAGGTATTTTTAAAGACGAAAATTTAAATGTGTGGTATAATTTGCAACACGCTAACTAAGTTGAATAAATTGGCGATAAAATGTGACCTTTGGTTTGTAATAACATTACGAGTTTCTAAAATTTTAATAAAACTGAAAAGGGATAAAATGTAAATACGAATATCATATGCTTATTTCTCTATGAGAGTAACAGTCAGCCTATTTCAGAAAAGTAACTTACAAGACTCATTCAAATGCAAATTGAATGAATTCTATTATTGACATTAAGATTGTGCATGTATTTACATAATAATGACGTTGTACATTATGTCAGAAATGCTGTACTTTTCGTCTTTTTGCATATTTTTCTTGCATACAACCCGATATTAAAAATCGTAGCAACTTAATAAAATCACTTGACCTGTGGCGTGCGTTTGATGTCAAATAACCCCTCACTGTCAAATACATTTAGTCAAAATAGATTTAATTCCATCTGGGGTGTTTTATGATCACTCTCAACTGGAATTCCACTCGAATTATTTCATAACGATCGTACAATAATCAATCAGTCCCAAGTGTGTAGCCGCCAACGTAAATAAGTATAAATAACAATCGGTGGCGGTTTAAGCGTATTTGTTCAAGTGGTCCAAAGGGATATACGGCCAACTTGTCATTGTCACGTTGGACCAGAACACGCCATACACACCCACACTTTTCACTATCAAACCCTTTCACACTGTCACCGGCGACTAATGCATAAACAACATAAACGTTAAACGGGTTATTGCTGCGGTTGGAAACCGCAAATAGAGGGCAAAAAGGGAAGATGACAAGGTGTCTATTACTAGGTGCGCCAAATTAGGGTTTCTTCTTTACCTGAATTGCTAAAATATTATTTTTTATTGTTTTGTAATGATATTGGTATTGAATTTTTCGAATTTGTTTTTAACAGAGTACTGGGGTTTTGGAAGTCGTTGATTTCGATTTTTACATAAAAATTCTAAAACTTGGTAATTCTTTTATTAATCAAGTTAAAAATCAAACATTCAATCTGAAACAAACATTGCAAAAATCTAGCGCTTCCACCATTTTTTAAAAAATTTAAAAAAATTATATAAACTGCATTTATATTTTAATTAAGCAAAACTGTGTTGTAATGTATAGTAAATGTTCTGATCTATTCTCTAAAATTATTTCATGTCTCTACGTTCAGTAATAAATCTACAATATTTTTTTAATTTAGTATTTAACCCGGCGCATCCACCATTTTTTTAAAACATTAAAAAATTATAAAAACTGTATTTATATTTTAATTAAGCAAAACTGTACTGTGATGTATAGTAAATATTCTGATCTATTGTCTTAAATTGTTTTATGTCTCTACGTTCAGTAATAAATCTAGAATAATTTTTTAAATTTCGTATTTAACTCGGCGCATCTACCATTTTTTAAAACACATTAAAAAATTTATAAAATTTTTATTTATATTTTAATTAAGCAAAACTGTGCTGTATTGTATAGTAAATCTTCTAATCTATTGTCTAAAATTGTTTCATGTTTCTACTTTCAGTAATAAATCAAGAATAATTTTTTAAATTTGGTTATTAACCCGGCGCATCCACCATTTTTTAAAATGTTTTAAAAAATTATAAAAACTGTATTTATGTTATAATTAAGCAAGACTGTGCTGTAATCTGTAGAAAACGTTCTAATCTATTCCTTAGAACTCTTTCATATCTCAACGTTTAGTAATAAATCTACAATAAGTTATGGATAATTAATATTGTAAAAAAATACTTCAGGGTTTATTTTGCAAAATAACTTGATAATTTTTTTTATTGGTCAAGAAACATCACATTGTACTGGGACAGATTGCGGTTAATAATCTCAAATGTTTCGCTAACCCGGCGCATTCACCATATTTTCTCTACCAAAAAAAGATATTTACCGTCCGTTAACAGCCGTAGATCGCATCTTCTCTCGTTTTCCCAGTTGTTATAAATAATTTAGATTCTGGCATCGGTCGTTGTGATTTATTATCAGTAGAGTCTTATGGTCTCTGTGCAATTCGAAAGGTATTGTTTACAGCACCGCAGGTTAAATGAATTGTCGTATTGTTTGTTATTAATTATGATATCGGTTTATCGAGTCTCGGTCTCTGTAAATGGATAGCGCATTTAATGCTCGGAAGTGTAGTGGTGACAGAGCATCGTTTGATAAATGAACCTTTCGGCCGACTTTGATAATTGTTTCTCGGTGACGCTTGTTTGTGTCACGTGTTGACTTCTTAACGGAAGTGGAATAACTAATGGAGTTTTAATAGACGATGCTAGATTTCTGCACGCACCTGTATAGTCTTAGATATGTTTCATTACGGGAAAAAATGACACGCGATACGGACCATCTAAATGCCGTGTCATAAATAATACACCCGTGTTATATAGCGTGACTTAAATGATTGACCTCTTCTTTAATTAACCATAAATCATACAAAAAAAAAAGTTTTTCTACTCACCTTTGTACATCACGTTGTTAAAAACATTGGTGATTATCCGGAATTCGTGATTGGACTTGTCGCCAATCTGAGGAAAGAAAAAATCAAAAAATTAGTGTGGAAAACTAGTTAAAGAGAAAATTGGATATTATGGGAAAACACCCTTAGACTAACCCATCTGTAGCGTGACTGAAATCACTCTTGACTTTTTCAACTCTCTGCCACGCTATTGCATATCACATACTCCAAGCTAATTTAAAAACATAAGTGCCTTGTTGCTATTTGTTATCTCTGATAGATCGCATTCGCCCTAATTAAAAAATTCAACGCTGCAAAACGGTGCAACCGATCGATAAGAAGACATGAACATAACGGGATATTTATGCAGGGGGACTGGTTCGTGATACAAAATAGTATTTAAATTAAAATTAATTACTTAACAAGAAGGAACATAAAAAAATCTGAAGCTACTAGCGTAATAAAATAATCTATTTGTTTTATTTTTAGAAACAAATAAACAAAACTTTAAACAACTGTATTTTATATAAATTTGTTTATTATTATTCAATTAATTCGCCATTTTGATTTGTACATTTTTTATGATAGAATTGTGATCACCAATTAAAAACATCTAAAAGTATACTGTCATTTAACTGCAGTAAACAGAAATGTAACTAGAACTAATAAACAGTTTGAAAACCCTACTAGGATTAGAAAATTACGAAAGCTAAATTCGTTTAACTTTAGCTTAAGTAGGAATAAAATATTAGCAATACTTGACTTAGCTCTAATAGTAAACAGGAATTTTTGTAATTAATTCAAAAATAACAAGCACTAGAAACATTCACAACAATGTTTAGTGAAAGTAAAAATATTATACAGTTTATGTAAAAGATTAAAACTGTTTGTGAGCCCTTTCCGTCTTCTAGAATTTCCGGTTTTTATTTTGTAGCATCGGACAGTCCCACAAAAATGAGCTATAAATATTTATAAAGCAATCCATATCCTATTGCGAAATTCTTTGCTGGCGGCATCGCTTTAAAATATGACGAGCCACCACTGTGACACCATGCAAGAATTCCCGCTTTATTTTTACAATTAGTGTCTCGCATTTGCCAGTCTTTGTATTTTACGGTTTCGACTTGTGTCCAATTTGAAATTCCTTTCATTTAATATAAAGTGACGTGGTGAAAATTCCGTCACATTATCCAACCCGCGCTGTGGTTATTATCATTAAAACCGTCGATACTTTGGCAAAAATAGACGCTGTTTAAATACAAACAAGACGTTTATTGAGATTAGGCGGCCGTTCCAACTCTTTGAGGTCTCATGTATATTTAATCTTTTCCAGTGAATGGTTTGTATTAAAAGAGAATTAACAATTTTAACGGACGGACACGGTTAGAAGACTGGGAAGTAATGTCGGAGTAGATTAGCATATTGTGAATGTAGTACCAGCTCATTCGGAGCAAGATGGGTTTTACAACGTCCGCTGCTCATGCGGAAGATATCGCGAGGGTATATTTCAACTGGGACGATATGACCACTGCCTGACCCTAGTTGGTATGCAAAACGATGCGCCGCATTGCACTTTTCATACCGATGCATCGGCCGACAAGCGTTTTTCACATTCTCAAAATAAAATTATACCCATAAACATGTCAACATTGTTTTTTTCACTCACAAGAATTCGGAATTTCGACCATAAATTATTTACGACGTGGTTAAAAGTTTATAGACCGTCGCAAAAGTTATCTCGCTTTTCTAATTGCTAATTAATTCTTTATTAAATAACAAATCCTGAGAATAAAAGTTAATTGAGTTAGATTGGTTAAAACCACGCTAATCTTTCGGTTCACAGGTACGTACAGTTCAATTTAGATAACTCGTAGCTCTGTCTGGGTTAAAGCTTAATTTTTAACGCCGTTGCGGAAGGTTTTGTATATTTTAACACTTGGATTTCAAACAAATGTTGCTTTACGTCACTTCTCAATCATATTTTTACAAGAAAATGTTTAAATTGTTTAAGTTTTTATTGTTATTTATTCGAGGAAATTAACAATGTTGTACATCAAAGAAGTAGAACACTAGAAATTGCATCAATTTTAATTAGGATTCGGTGTTAGAAAAACAAAAATGTTGAAAGCTTCCAGCTTTAGTAAAATTTATAAATCAAACATAAAGAATTTTTATTATTATTTTTATTTAAAGGAGATAAACTCGAAATTAGTGCCTTCTAATATCTCACTCTCAAGGATTCACTCTCGGTAGTAAATGATGCACTTTAGTTATAATATTTATTTTAGTGAAGTAAGTATTTGGTAGAAGATTTTTAACCGAAAAAAAACCAAAATAAAATTTCAGAAAAAGTTGACAGACAGCAGCTAGAAGAAAACAAAGACAAAACGAAAATTCTTAAAGAGATTCTTAACGATGCTAGAAGAACCCTAGAATAACGCGGTTGAAACGAGCAGATTCAGAAATTATAGAAGAAGTTGAATAGGTTGGTTTAAAAAACAAGCAAAATAATATTCTAGACGTTTTTGGAAAAATTATTTGTGCTTTTGAATCCCTGTCTCTAGGAATCAGTCTCAGTAGTAAATAATTCATTTTAATTTCTATATTTTCTTTAATAAAATACAAATTTGGTAAAGGACTTTTGTCCAAAAAAGAAAAGCAAAATTAAATTCCAAAAAAGTCAGTAGACTAGAAGAACACAATAAAAGTTGTTAAAAAAAACAAATATTAGAATTTTAAAAAAAGTTGGCAAAGGTGTTTCAATCGAGCAACAACGTCGAGAAACTGTATACCGTTTTTGACGTTTTTGCCCCTCATCAGTACAGTGTATCTCGCAGCGTTGTGCTCGATTAGAACGGGTTGGAGAACTTGCTTATATCAAGCGAAGTTCGGCTAGTAGTCGTATAGACAGACACAGTATGCCATCTAACGAAGAGTGCTGGAAGGTAGCAAGAGTTAATATAATAATGTTCGGCTCTTCGGCTTTCGCTCGGCCACCAACTTTCACGATTAGGCAAAAACAACTACACTACTCAAAAGAATTATCGCATATTCCTAAAAACACAACTAAAATTTATTTTTAAAATGTATTTTTTGTGTTATATATGTATTTTCATGTGTTCCGGTACATCAAGATGCTCACTCGTACTATTTTAATTTTTTTAACGCCAAATTATCTATTTTTGTCTGAGCGTCAAATCGGTTTAATATAATTTCTGAGGTTTGTTGTCGAAATAATTTGTATTGTGAATTAGGGATATTAACAGACGTGTTACTCGGCATTTAACCGAAGCAGAATTGCAAACTGCTATCATTCTTCTCCGCGAAGGGCATAATCAACTGAGAGTCGATGAAATTCTGAATGATGCCTAGTCGTCTGTCAGCAGGGTATACCAGCGTTATTGAGACACAATTCTCATTCAAAACGTCATGGACAACGTCGTCATAGGGCGACAAGTGTGAGAAAAGATCGTTTCCTCACACTTACTGCAAGGAGAAATCGGTTTGCAGCGGCTAGGTTTTTGCACAACTTACTACAAAGAGTACATAATATTTGGATTTCTAATCAAATGGTCAGAAATAGACTGCATGAACTTAATTTACCTGCCAGACAACCAGCAACAGGCCCACGGTTGACTAGAGAACACCAGGTAAGATGACTTGCGTTTGCGAGAGATCATGTGAATTAGACAAACTACAAATGAGCCAACGTTTTGTTTGTAACGAAGCGTTCTAATAATTCAGTAAACAAAACAAGATAACGCCCAGCAGCTGATTCGGACCGCGTGACCGCGACGTCATACGTATACGTCAGGGCAGTAGTGGTGGTATAATTCCCACCACACCGAGAACCACCACCAACGCTTCGCTACGATATTCCTCTCATACCCTTCGCCTACAAACGAAGGCTATATATTGCGCCTACCGCCACCGATAGTTGCATACTTGCAGGAGCATTATCCCTGTAAGTAGCCACCCCCAGACCCGTCCACCCCTGGAGCATTATCCTAGGGGCTTCCTCTCCGATACCGCTACCCACGGAGCATTAACCCGTTGGTAGAGTCCTCTCCGAAACCGCTACCCACGGAGCATTAACCTGTGGGTGAATCCTACCTCCCCTCCATTACAAGTGCGAGCCACCGAAGCCGACACGTCGAGGACGAGAAACCGAGGGCGAGGAGACGAGGACGAGAAGCCGACGACGAGGAGTCGAGGACGAGGTACCGCCGGGGACGAGGCCGTATATATATAATTAAAGGATTCGTTTTAATTTGAGAATTATTATTTTATTTTATTATTTGTACATAGTTATTATTGTAAATAAAACCCCATCGAAGCCGCTCTTCTCTCTCTCTACGATACCCAGAACCCGACACGGAAACAACCGTTACATGTTTTTGGATAAATCGAGATTTACTGTTTCATCAAATGGTCGACCTCAAAGAGTGAGGAAAACTCCGGGGACGCGATTTAGTTAATGCAATATTCGTGAATTGGATGCTTTTGTCGCGGGTGGTGTGATGGTACGGAGCAGAATTAATTCAGGAAAGCACACAGAGTTGCATGTTTTTAATAATTGTACTTTAAATGCAGATAGGTATATTACAGAGATTTTAGAAGAATATCGTGTAGCTTTTGCCCCATTTGTTCAACCCGATTTTATTCTCATGCATGATAATGGGCGTTCACACATGATGGATTGGCCGGCTAGGCCACCGGACTTGAATCCGATTAAACACTTATGGGACGTTCTTAGAAGACGTGTAAGAAGCAGATCAAATGTTTTTCAAACTTTAGGCAAGCTCTCAGAGGCTCTTTAACTGAAGAGTAAAAGAATATCCCAAATGTACTGTACAAAATTTAATTCAGAGTATGCAAAGATGTTGTAGAGTCATTATAAATGCAAGAGGAGAGAACACACGCTACTAAATACAATTTCTTCAATTTTCTGTTAAATTTTATAAATTTTGATTTTTATTTAGTCAATGATTAGTGGCTTAGTTTATCTTTTATCAACTGGTTTGTTGAAAAAATATATAATTACTTTTGCAAATTTGTTTTTTAATAAAACTAACATGTTTAACTTATACAAAAAAATTCTATCGGTTTTGTAATGGAATATGAAATAATTGTTTTGGGTAGTGTACTTCCCGACTAATGCCCCGACCGACATTGAATTACACCACCTAATCGCCCAACCAGCAACACACTGAAAGGCAGTGTAACCAGACTTAGCAAAGGTGTTCCAAGCGGGCAACAACGTTAGTCAGCGAAGTAGTTGTTTTTGCCTAATCGTGGAGGTTGGTTATGTTGATGGCCGAGCGAGAGCCGAAGAGGTAACTTTGTTATCCGCCAACGTTATTATACCAACTCTCGCTACCTTCCAGCACTTTTCGTTAGATGGCACACTGTGTTTGTCTATACGACTACTTAAAAAAAACAAAAGCAAAATAAAATTTTAGAAAAAACATGAGATGATTTTAGAAGAGTTATTAGTGCTTTACATTGTCTTACTCTCTAGGATTCACTCTCGGTACTAAAAAAAGCACTTTAGTCTCTATATTTACTTTAGTAGATTAAAACTTTGGTAGAAGACGTTTAATCAAAAAAGAAAAGCAAAATTAAATTTTAGAAATTGTTGATAGACGGCAGCTAGAAGAAAAAAATAAAAAATAAATGATTCTCACAGAGATTCTTAAAAGATGCGAGAAGAACTGCAACAACGTCGTTAAAAGAGCAAATTCTAGAATTATAAAAGAAGTTAAAAAAGTTTGTTAAATAAAAAACGTAAAAAGGGATGCTAGAAAAAGACAAGAAGTTTTTAAAAAAATTTGAAAAATTTATTAAAATAAAAAAAAACGAGCAAAAAAGAGCTTTTAAAAAAACAACGGTATTACAAAGAAGTATAACATTCTAGAAGTTACTTTGGTAATATTTAGAAGAAGTAGTAATTTACAATTAATTGATCAGCTAAAATGTTTTAGTAAAAATTGTTTTTAGTACATTTTTGCGCGTCTTAAATGCAGAATCAACGAGAAACTAGAAAGAACTAATAATAAATCACTTTGTAAGTGGGAAATCTTATTGTTAGTTTGCTCTTTATCAGCTAGAGATCAAAGACAACATTTTCGTTCTTTGTAAATATCTGTAGACATTCCGATATGATTTCACTCTTTTGCAGACAAGTTTTTGCATGTTGACGTGTTTTATTAGAGAAATTTTCCAATAAACATTTGAGTTTTTTAACTTACCTGGACCATTAAAGATATGCCCACAATACCCTGAGACTTGTGTTGTGCTTCAGACATATTGTGATAGAGTTGTTTATTGAATCCATATAGCTGGATCTGTAAAATAAAATAATAGATTTGAAATTTTCAAAAGTGGTAAGTCTTTTCATATTGTGATTGGTTTGAAAGCAACGTAATAAAATATTGTAAAGCAATCTTTTCTTAATATTTATGAGCAGTTGTTTGAATGTCTTGGGGTTGTGTATTCGAATAGAATATGTATACTATCGTACTGGAATATAAAAGGAAAAACTAAATCGATGGAAATAAAGTAATAACACAGAATAGATACATATCCCAGTCCATCACGCTGACTTTTCAAGAAATTCAATAAGTCGTATTCGAATCCGGATGACTCGGGGAAGATGGATGTATACTTAGGGCACGTATAAGATTTTTCCGTTCAATACAGAACAGTTGTTAAGCGATAATTTTTTACTCTATTTTTTTATATAATAGAAGTAATCCCATTTCTGACATTCAAGGTCATAAAAAGAGTTTTAAGCATGTGATTATATCAAATACAAAGAGTTTGACCCCGTACATCTTCTTTAGCACACAAAGTTACGACGTGCTTTGGAACATAAATACTACAAAACCCGCTTAAAACCTTAAATATCTTCACTAACCGTCCGATCTTTCCGGGCTTTTTTATTAATAAATTTGAATTTTTAAAACCCATGATATTTTATTAACAACAATAACAATCATCCGACGTAATGTAAGCTTCGCCAGGAAGCATTGTTGCAACCCTATTCAACTTTGCTAATGGGAAATTCTAGTCTCGAATCTTTTCTTTTGTAGCCCCCTTTTCAAAGAACATCCGATTCACTGTTTACAAAAAAATAGACAATTCACTTCGTTAAATAAGTACGCCTAAAGTAAATTACCAAACTCAAATCCTAAACACAATATTGATGCATCTCGAGTCATTAGATCGGGAAAAGTTTTAATTTCGGGAAATTTCGAGACGATATTATAGACAAGATGGTTTGAAATAAGGGTTTAACCTTTGAGATTCACGAGACAAGGGGATACAGTACGATGCAAACAAGTGCTTCGATGATGGAGCTTAAGGTAGGAAACAACAGTCAATTATGACGGAATTAGCAAGAATATGCACGTGAATTTGATATTCTAAATATTTTAATAAAAACAAATTATTTAACGGAGAAAATTACAACAAAATGTAGCGTATCTTACTACAACAAAAGTGGTGAAAATGGTGGATGCGCCGGGTAAGAGAATGGACTACAACTTGTATAAATTGTATACCTAGACAAAACTAAAATAAAAGAATTAGAAAATTAGATATTGAATTATTTAAAAATCTAACTATAACTATAAACAAGTAAAAAATTTAAAACTGCTAGTTCTTTTTAACCAGAAGAGTAACTAAACAAATTTAAGAAAAAACTAGTTTTGTAATTACTAAGGTTATAACTGAAATTAGAAAATTATATAAACTAGTTATTTTAGCTAACTAGAATTAGATTTTGTTACTACAAAAAACATAGCTAGATTTAGAAAACTTTAGAAAACAAGTTTACGTTATTACTACAAATTTAATTGCCAAAAAAAATTGGTAAATTTAGGTAATTGTTGAAAACAAAAAGCGACTAGTCGAAATTGAGCTGCCAGCTTAGATTTAAATTTTTACAGCTTTTTTCAATGTTATACTGCAAAATCTATTCTAATTGTAATATGTATTAATATCTATCTAAATACAGCTTTTTTTTTCTAAAAAAATGGTGGAGGCGCCGGGCTAGAAATAATGTTTAAAAGATGTAGAAACATACAATTAAAAAAATAAACACAAAATGATGGTATAGATAACTAAAAATTTTCTAGCAAGATAAGAAGGATAGGTACTAGTATAGTACTAGTAAGTTTGCATTCACAACGCCCCTTCTAAAACTAAAAAAATAAAAAAAACAGTTTTGTAATTACTAAAGCTATAACTTAAACTAGATTGAAATAGATTATATAAATAGATTAAGACAGATAAATTAAAAAATAAAAATTGTAATCTCAAAAATAATCATTAATTCCTGTGTAACTAATACTAGAAAATTATGAAAAATCAATTTTTTAAACAGTAAAATTATAACTGAAACCAAGAAACTACACTCAACCGCAAAATTAACCGGACACTTGATTTTTGTCTCGTAAATTTGCGAAAAAGCTCTATACATTGACTTTATATAGCTACACATAAAAAAGATCTAAAAGAAAGGATATTCAAGTTTTTTGGGTAACCCCTACCACGCAGATTACTTTTTGTACCTATTTTCTTAGGCGGCTTCTAATCAGAAAGGTTTTGTTTGTCTTACACGTCTGTTAAATTTGTGTCGATAGCTGGTTCTGGTTTGTTTAATTTGGCTTTTTGGGGAAGAGATTTGTTGTAGAAGCGATTCATATTGTAATGAGTCCCAAAGAAGCTGCCCAGGCTGTTGCTTTACATAATGATGAACGCAGCATACGATTTATTGCAAATGTGCTTGGCTGTCTTAAAAGCACGGTATCCGATGCGATACAAAGGTTCAGGTCAACTGGTTCCTATTCTAAAAGACCTGGACAAAGCAGAAAACGAGTAACAAATGAAGTGAAAGACCGATTTCTTTGATTACAAATGCTGCGAGAACGGACTCTTCCTGCTACAGCTTTGGCCAAGAGACTGGCAGATGTTCATGAGACCATGATTTCTCCTGATACTGTTTTAAGAAGGTTGAAGAAAAACAATTTGTCATCACATTCACCTGCTACTGGCCCTAAGTTGAACGCAGAGCATCGCGCTCAGCTATTGGAATTTGCGCGAAATCATGTTGATTGGAATATGGACGAATGGGACTTTGTTCTCTTTACAGATGAGTCGCGTTTCACTAGGTATTCATCTGATCATCAACGAGTATTTAGACGCCCGGAGGAACGGTATGCCTCGTGTTGCATTGCGCCTAGAGTAGCATTTGGTGGTGGAGGTGTAATGGTATGGGAAGGGATTTCTTTGGAGGCTAATGCAGCTTCTGTAACGGTGCAGACAGGTAGCATTAACGCTGACTAGTACATTAAGGAGTGTTTACAAGAGTATGTGGTTCTTTTTGCGCCATTTATAGAGGAAGAGTTTCTCTTAATGCACGACAATGCGCGCCCTCACACAGCTCAGATTACGCGTCAGTGTCTTCACGACGTTAATGTTGAGGTGTTGAGGTGGCCACCTATGAGCCCTGACCTAGACCCCATTGAGCACATATGGGACAACTTGGGAAAAAGGATTAGGCAGAACTACGGCGAGTTTCCTACAACAGTTGAGCTGGAACAGGCGTTGCTGGATGAGTGGGAGCTAATAGCCTAAGATGAGATCGCAGACTTGATTGCAAGTATGCCTCAACAAATGAGAGCTGTAATTCAAGCGCGAGGAGGAAATACTCGCTGCTAAAACCATTTTTTTTTGCAATTTTTGTTAATTTTGTTTTGTTTTGTTACTTGAAATAAAATTTTTGTTTAATTTGTAAATAAATATTTATTTTTGAACATTATTAATCAAAATTATCTTGATTTCATTGCACATTTTCAATTAAAAAAAAATTTTGCACATTACAGATCAGATTCTGTAATTGCGAGAAACTTAATTATTGTAGAACTAGAATACTGAAAAATTTAAGCATTGTAATTTCTATAAACATAGCTAAAACTAAAAATCTATTTAATACTTTTTTTGCTAAAACTGCTAGAAAAAACTAGAAAACCACGAAAATTAGAAACTTCAATCATTTTTAACTAGTACTATAGGCAAATTTAAATTTGTTAACTAAAATTAAATTTTGATAATTAATAAAATTTAACTCAAAGTAGAAGTAATTACTAAAACGCTTATTAAAGTAGAAATTAACAAAAAAAAACTAGAACTGAGATTCTAGTCCTTTTTACAAAACTGCAAATCATCAAAAATTAATATTTTGATTACTATATAAAAAAATGCAAATTAGATATTGTAATTACTATAAATCTAACTAGAGTTAGAAGACAAGAAGAATTAGATATTGTAATTTCTAAAAACATAACTGAAAGTAGAAGTTAGGCAATGTTACACCAACGACTAGTACTGCAAAATTACTAAAATACTAAATTACCAAATCCTAAACTACTAAAATACTAAAATTAGAAATCATTTCAAATCAAATCAATGAAATTACTTAAAATCGCAAAAATTAAACATTGTAACTTCTAAAAAGATTGTCACAAATGTCACTGAATTTATTTAATTGTTAAAAATGGTGGATGCGCCGGGTTAGATATTTGTAAAACTGAAATCGGTAATAAGCTGTCAAATATCCAAATATTCTACAATTTTGTATTGTTTGAATATCAAGTATTAAATAACAATTGTATCCCACTAAATTAACTGCCAATGACCAGTAACTTGTTTGAATTAAATTACAAATATTTGCTAAACAATTAGAGGTTGTCAAGCATTCAACCTTCATGATAGGAGATTGATTAAATAATTTTTTTATATACATATTTGTTGTAAGATTCAATTTCCTTTGTCTCTTGAATAACAAAAAAACTTTCTTTCTGAAATTTATTTCTAATAATTGTCAAGTGTAACATAATGTTTTTCTTTTCAGAGAGTTACTGAAAGAAAACAGCTCGGCTTTATATAACGAGCTGTTTGTCGCAACTTTGAAAACTGCTCAATTATCTTGAAATTTTTTAACAATGTTGTAGAAACTGAACATTATCACGTTGTTATGTCTTGCATCGATCGTTCTTTGTATGCGATTATGCGCTTGGAGTAATCATAATAACCCTGAATTTTTAAATCTATCCAACTTCCGAAACTGTATTAGTAAGAAGTCTTGATATAAAATCGAAACGTTATTTCTTCAGCGCGCTCGGAATGTTAAGCAAGACATCAGAGTTTCTAGACAGTTTGATGTAGTGTTTCGGCCAGGTGAAATGTTCTAGTAACGCGTACGAGGTGAATTTATATTTTTCAGGGAGCCGTTTGACGCCGGAATTATACTATACCTACGCATCTATCCATCCAACACCGAACCACTTTGAAAATTTCCTAGCCGGTATAAATCTCTCTCTTTAATCCATTATCGATACCTAATCAATGCTTGTTGCTGCTACCTGAACAATAATTATACACGAAAATACTTTTCTTCGACGTTTTATACCAAATAAAATTGATGACTGCCCGAAATATTCAAACCAAATCAATGAAGGAATTTAATATGGTGCGCCCCAAAAGAACTCGATTCACTACACTATGATTGATATTGACAGCTAAATGCGCGCTCTTAAATGCCATTTAAATGGTTTTATACTGTACTTCCAGATTTAGACGCACAATAAGCATCTATTTTTGGCATAAAAAAACACCGAAATAACGAACCAAATCAATTTATATTGTTTTATGTAATTTATTAAAATTCAAACAAAAGAATCAGTAACTGTATAAAATAAATTGACTACGATCTATTTAATAGCAAATTATTTAAATATTATGTTTTTACAGTTTTTTTTAAATATTAAAATTAATAATTCCAAACTATTGAAACAAAAAACACTAAAAAATATCAGAGAAATACTAGAGGTTTTGTAGATATTAATACACTTATTAAATATGGATTTATGTTTTTTTATTTATTTTTTGTTATTGTAGCAGTATCAGCATATTTTGCGATAAAAAACCCAACTTCTCAAAAGGCCACAATTCTACCTCTGTCAAAATATCTAAGATGGGCATCTGGTGGATGTCTTGGCTAGCGACATTTTGTTACTTACTCTTAAAACAAATAGTTGGAGACACAACAACTGCAAATACTTTTAGTTATCAGCTCTGATAAGCCTTTTCTTTAAGAAAAACTAAGAAGTTAAACTTTTTTAAAAAACTGTTTAAGATAAACCGTTGCAAATGTTACTACAACAAATTTTAAATTTACTTATTTAGTTGCCAAAAAATTGGGTGTGACAGTTCTAATGCCACTGAGTGTGTTTTATTAAATAGGCCCGTATCTTACAATGACAAATATTTTCTTGTTTTTTAAATTACAGACAAACAAACAAAGGTCTAGTAAATTGAGATAGTTGGCAATAGTCTTGCCTGATTCTCGCACCTCATAGAAGTATCTGGAAATTATAAAAAAATTAATTGTAATAAGAATCTAAATAAAAAATTATTTTGAAAAATACTAGAAAATTTAAAAAAATAAAAAACTACATAAATTAATAAAACATTTACTTAAAAGAAATTAATAAATCTAGAGAATGCAGAAAAAATATATTTTTTTTGTTTTGTGATTTGTTGACTCCAAAGCGATAAAATATCAAACGCTTCAGAAAATCCCAGTCCTTGTGTTTCGCCATTTTAAATTCCGTTTGCAACATTAAAATACAATTTTTTGATACCATCACCTGTTACCTTGATTTTGTAAAAGATACGTTTCCCTCATTTTCCATAAATAAAAAATATTTGCATCGCTTGAAAGAGCAAAGCTTTCTGTAAAAATTGCTGGCGGAAAATTTTTCCGAAACTGATTATTCATTGTGATTAGAGTGTCCCATTTGGTATAATTTTCACGTTTGAGTCATTCCGTTTTATTTTGTCCCGTTATTGGTATGGATTTGACGTTAACCCACTTGAAGTAATCGCTATGAAAAGTGTACTTTGAAGCTTAAATGTTTTTCTAGTGTATTACCGAAGTTGTCCGATTTATTATTTCTAACCGGTTAAACTCCAAATACATTAATTTCTAATTAAACGGCACACGCTATCGGCTAATTCGAATCCCATTATGAATATTCGGAGAGAGAAAGGGACAAGTTGTTTTATTGTAAGTGGAATCGATTAGGGTGTAATAATTTAAACAGCGCTTACCTCCGCCGGAAACGAATATCCGTGAATGTGGTGTTCGGATCCTTTTTGATTTTCAACTCCATAATGGATGTAAATCTCTTCGAATTGGTACCGGTAGGCTAACGGTCCTCCCGAAATATTGACGTGTTGTTTGGTGTCTTTGTCGACTTTAAAAACCAGCGATTGTCCAGTATTGTGCAGCAATCCGCTCACCTGTCGGCAATTTTTTTCGATTTAATTTGGTGGAAGAAGACGTGACAAAAAGGGAGCCGATAAAAGCCCCAGACTAGGGTCATCTATCATTCAATCAGAGGGTATGCGTAGCGGGCCACCGCTAATGATCAAAACCATTATATACAGTTTAAATCACATCTTGTTTTTGCTACACGTTTGCTATTCAAAGCCCCCAAGGAATAACAAAAAAGACAGACCGAAAAAACAATCAGTCATTTAGCGGATTTTCTCCAAGTATTTGAATTTCACTCACTTTGTGTTTGTCCAAGTGGATAGGTTGTAAATGCGGATCAAATAGTAACTTTTTTGGATCGACGTCGATGGGTGACTGTCTTTTTCCTTTCGAACACATATTCCATTGGGGGTTCATAAGGCCCCAATAGCCCGGACCTGCAAAATCAACGTCACATTAGGACACCGATACGGATTGACATACAAGGCAACAAATCAAATTTTAGACATTAATCTTGCAAGACGATGCTTTGAGACACTACGAGTTCAATGGAGTTGATTTTTCACATACGATTTCACCAAAAATAAAACAGTTTTTCAGACATTAAACAGCTTAAACTTGGTTTTTTCTATTAGTTTTCTAGTCAAGAAGGAATCAATAATGGTGCGTATAACATATGACATTTCGAACTTATTCAATATTTATCATAATATATTATTAACAGGAAAAAAAATTAATGTTGAAAATAGTTTTTTTTATTTAAAACACAGATAAAAAATTTAAAAAATATTTGTTTAAAAAGTCTTCTTTAGTTATAGTTTTTAATTTTTAATAATTTAGTCTTGTGTCTAACCTTGGCGCTATATAAATAAACGTGAGCCAGTCAGCAAGTAATTCACGTATGTTGTTTATTTATAAATTATAAATTTAGTTATTTAGTCACTGAATTTTAATGAAAGTTATTTGTGTAAATTTATTATTGTTAAATAAATTATTTGACTGCAAATTTATCTCTTCAAATCAAATTGAGTCTACGTCATTATAAATAATTTTCTGGTGAGTAAAAACGTAGGAAGAGCGTATAAGATAACCAAACTAAAAAAAGTAAAGAAGGCTTAAGGTCGGTCCTGCTGACCTATTTCTACAATGACTGTAATAATGTAACTTTTTGCGCGATTGGTTGTTTTTAACAGTTTACTGTGCCTGTTTCCACGACGGTAGGTTGCTGTTACTGGTTGCTACGTGTAACGAAACGGTAAGTAATTCACTTACCGTTCAGTGAACGGTATAAGCAATTAAATCTAAAAAAAAATTTTGCGATTTATTTATTAAAATAAAATGTACAATTATTATAATTAATATTAGTAATACCACTCGCATTTGAGTTTCTAGTGTTAATAGACAAACTTTCCGACGTAGAAGTCCCAGGTTGTTGTAATACTCCACCAACATCGCTGTGTAAAATTTTATGAGCAAATTCAATTTTGTTTTTCAGGGAATCTTCCACGTAACTCTCGGCCACCGTTGATGAACGCCACCCACCATGTCTTTTTAGTCCCAACACATCAACTCCGTTATTCGCCAAAAGTGTAGCCGATGTGCGTCGAAACGAGTGTCCAGTAAAACCTTCAGGGGCTTGCAACTTTAAATACTTTGCAATTTTTGACGGCCAGCCTCCAATTGTGCCTTTTCCTGTGACTTGCCTAGTGCATTTGCCATTTCGATAGTTCAGAAATAAATGATCTGACGTTGGGTTGCTTGGTCGAATTCTTATGTATTTTCGAAGTATTTCCGAATAATGAACTGCTTCATTTTCTTTATTAATAACTGTGATCGTTCGCTGAATATTAGTTTTTGTATTTGGAATATTTACTATAAACATTTCTTCATGTTCTTCTATGTCACTCATTTTAATATTGTACAATTCCTCTCGTCTACAAGCGCCCGATACTCCCAATATCATTGCTACCTGCAAATATATTGTTTCCTTAGTACTCAGATGTACCACCTCATCATCTACAACATATCTTTTGAATTAAAAATTGTTCGTCTGATGCTTCATTCATGAATTTTTCCATGTCTTCTTTGGTAAAAATTTTAGCCTTCTTAGGCCGATATCCAATATTTTTTCTCTTAAGATAAGCAATTAATGTAGCAAACTTAGAAGTATCGATAGCATCATGGAGAAAAATTGTACTCTTCAGCATAGAATTCTCCGTTCATAAACTGCCTGGGGCCTTCAAGTGTCCACTTCTCACCACAAAATACACATAACAAGCTCTTTTCATTTACAGAAATCTTCTTTGCTTTACGCCATTCTTTAAACAACTTGTATGTCCGTTCATATCGGGCTTTAGATTTTTCTGGAATTATTGCCGAACATCCTTCTTGCCAAGCGTCTTCTAAATCATCCGGTAGATCATCACTATCGCTCATATTTGCTTCGAAAACGGAACCACAAAACAGAACTAAGTAGGAATGATTGTATCAAAAAGACAATTTTACTTGTTTGGAACAAAACCATAGCAACCATGGAACATCCACCCAAAGTTTTCAGTTTTAATCTTCCCGATTATTACAAATGTATTGATATAAATTATTATTATTATTATTCTAGAAACTCCAATCGCGCAAAAAACGTTATAAGCATGTCGAACGTTAAGGATTACCGTTCTCAGACAATAATTGGAGTCGTCGCTTCGCTCCTCCTCCAAACAATTGTCTTCGAACGGTAAGCATTCCTTACCGTTCTCCATACTTAATATACTATTTTATTTCTCATGCTGTTGCAGAAAGACATACAAATATACAGCAAAAAAGAAACAAATAAAATAAGTGCTAAATAAAATATAATTCATAAGTGCAGTAGTTTGATTTAAAAGTTTTGTTTTTACTACTTCTACTACTTTGTAACAATTAAACAATTACTAAAAATTTGGTTTTTTATTCTATGTAATATCGTGGATGTTCAAGCAATTTGTACTTTAATTTAATTAATTTAATCATTGTTAAAACAATGTCAGCAATGCCTACAAGTCAAGTCAGGTCAAGTCAGGTCAAGTCAGGTTTAAGTGCAACAATAGTACAATTGTTTTAGTTTAAACTAATATTTTTAAACAATATTTTAGACTCTTAAAAACGCCAAATTTAAAGTTTTTTGTTATAAATAATAATAACTTTAATAATTTTTGTATAAAAAAACTACTTGCAGCAATTGATGTTTTGTCGGTTTGACACTAAACAATATTAAATTTATGTTAATAAACAATTAAAATCTATTGCAGTTATAGATGAAATATGCAGTGTACTTTTAATATATTCAGAAAATAGGTGGGCAATAAAAATTCTAGACGGATCGCTAGGTGTGGTTCCGAATCACCATACTTCGTTGTCGAGACGCGCTTCGACTTAAAATTCACTCTAAAATCTTCACTTATGACGAGAATCTTTTCCAACTTTAAATTAAATTACTGAAATAATTATTAGAAAGGTAATAAGTTTGCAGATCTTAAGTTTTTAAAATGAAGGTTCAGGAATTCCCGGAATGATTTGCTATTGTATAGGAGCAAACTTTTGTTTAAGAAACACTTCATTTTGAACGTAATAAAGTTTGCAGAGTTTATAAACTTGTAATAAGAACTAACGCTAATTTTATATAATTACTATTCGTAATGTTCGCTTCAGGTGCCGAAAAAACTTTGCAACTGTTTTGTTCACATACTTTCAAACTCAATTTTAAGTTTAATATCAACTGACAAAATATAAATATTTAGAGAAAATTCCAAGTTGGAATTGAACTCAAACCACCATCAAGAAAGATTAATTGCTGCTGTACTAGCCATTTTATTGCAAAAGATACAAAGTGAACTTTTTGTTGTCCATAAGACGAGAATTTTGCTGCGGACAATAAGAAATCTCCCTCGTCTCATGTCGCCCCAAAAACCATTGTAACTTGATGAAGCTAAGGGAGTGACTCTTGTATGAAAAATGGAGATTGAGATTTGAAAAACGATTTTTTCAAAAACAATTATTTCAGGAAATATACACCGAAACTTTCAGAAGTTTTTATAGACTATTGCGACACAAACTTTGTTGTAGGTACTTTTTTCAAAGTTGCTTCTATTAAATGTGTTTTACACTACAGGTGCGTGGTTATCAAAAGCTGTTATAGCAGTCGTCGTTGCATTTTATGATAACTTTACATAAAAACTGCGGCACTTAGTTAATTGACATTTGACTTTTCCACAAAGCTATCAAAATTTACTTTAAAACTCAAATAAACTGAAAATGCTAAATTAACACCGAAATGATTTAATAACTTTTAACTTGCGCTACAATTTAATCAAATTCACACAAGTATTTCCTAATTAAGAAACTCCTGATTGCAAACAAACTTAAAGAAAACGAAATAATAATCGCTTTCTGTTTACTTTCGACGAAAAGTTTACAGATTGATCAATTAATGCATGAAAACAAATCGGAGAGGTCTAATGATTAAAGGGGATGTTTACAGACTGTTGAAGCTTTTATTGCGTCCAACAGACAATAAAACTTCTTTCAAACATTAAAATAAAATTAAAATTATTATTTTTATTAAGAATTAGTGTTCATCAAAGAACCTACTTACTATTTCCGACAAGATTCTTTTAAATAACAAGTTTGACGACTTTTTAATTAGGTTTCAAATAAAAAAACAATTTTCAACATTAGTTAATTAGTATATACTCAGTGATACTAGAAGTGTTACACCCAGCAAAAAAACCGCAATGTTTGTTAAGATAAATTAAATATCTTTTAGTATTGAACTGACAAAATATCAATCAACCTCGATACAAGTTTTTTTTTTACATACAAACACCACTAACTTTGAAATATATATATTGTAGCCACTTCATGAAAGAAAACATTCTATTACAAAAGATTTTTTAAAACAATTTTTATAAAATGTCTATGCAGATTCTATTTTTAAAAATTATTGTTTACAGATTTCAGATTTTATAAAAAAATACATAACTTTTAAATTTGATATAAAAATTTTTGTAAAATGTCTCCTGTTGACAGCCAATTCTTAAAAATGTAGTCTACAATTTCTAGTATATAAAAATGTCTCTTGCTTTATTATTTTCATAAATTGTTTTTTTCTTTTATCTTTCAGTTGTTGAAAAAATATGTTAGAAAATGTCTCCTGTTGACTCCGACTTTTGTAAAATGCTACCTAGCCAGTTCTTATAAATGTGGTCTGCAATTTCTATTACATTAAAATGCCTCTTTCAGTCACCATTTTTATAAATTGTTGCCTATAGTATCTAGCAAATTTATAGCTTCCAGCAAAAAAACTAAAAAATGCCTCTTGTTGATTCTAATTTTTATAAAATACCTCCCATGACAGTCAATTTTTATAAAATGTAGTCTACAATTTGTAATATATTAGTATATTGAGGTGCCTCTTTCAGTTTCTGTTTTTATAAATTGTTGGCAGTAGTTTTCAGTTTTTATAAAAAAAACATAATTTTCAATTTTGATTAAAAAAAGAGTTAGAAAATGCCTTTTGTTAGTTACTAAATGCCTTCTATGACAACCAATTTTTATAAAATGTAGTCTACAATTGGAAGTATATTTAAGAACCTTTATTAGTTTTTATTTTTATAAATTATCGCCTCTAGGTTTTTAGTTTTTATTAAAAAAACAAACCATAATTTTTAAAAAAAGTAAAAAATACGTTTTGTTTATTATAAAATGCCACATATGACAGCCAGTTTTTATAAAATTTTGACTACAACTTTTGATTAAGTAAAATTAAAAAAATCAGACAAATGTGCTTAAACAGCATATTAGAAAAATAGTATATTAAGTTTGGAGAACGGTAAGGAATGCTTACTTACCGTTCGAAGACAATTGTTTGGAGGAGGAGCGAAGCGACGACTCCAATTATTGTCTGAGAACGGTAATCCTTAACGTTCGACATGCTTATAACGTTTTTTGCGCGATTGGAGTTTCTAGAATAATAATAATAATAATAATAATACATTTGTGATAATCGGGAAGATTGAAACTGAAAACTTTGGGTGGCTGTTCCATGGTTGCTATGGTTTTGTTCCAAACAAGTAAAATTGTCTTTTTGATACAATCATTCCTACATAGTTCTGTTTTGTGGTTCCGTTTTCGAAGCAAATATGAGCGATAGTGATGATCTACCGGATGATTTAGAAGAAGCTTGGCAAGAAGGAAGTTCGGCAATAATTCCAGAAAAATCTAAAGCCCGATATTAACAGACATACAAGTTGTTTAAGGAATGGCGTGAAGCAAAAAAGATTTTTGTAAATGAAAAGAGCTTGTTTTGTGTATTTTGTGGTGAGAAGTGGACATTTGAAAGCCCCAGGCAGTTTATGGGCGGAGTATTCTATGCTAAAGAGTACAATTTTTCTCCATGATGCTATCGATACTTTTAAGTTTGCTACATTAATTGCTTATCTTAAGAGAAAAAATATTGGATATCGACCTAAGAAGGCTAAAATTTTTACCAAAGAAGACATGGAAAAATTCTTGAATGAAACACCAGACGAACAATTTTTAATTGAGAAGGTATGTTGTAGATGATGAGGTGGTACATCTGAGTTCTAAGGAAACAATATATTTGCAGGTAGCAATGATATTGGGAGTATCGGGTGCTTGTAGACGAGAGGAATTGTACAATATTAAAATGAGTGACATAGAAGAACATGAAGAAATGTTTATAGTAAATATTCCAAATACAAAAACGAATATTCAGCGAACGTTCACAGTTATTAATAAAGAAAATGAAGCAGTTCATTATTTGGAAATACTTTGAAAATACATATCTAAGAATTCGACTAAGCAACCCAACGTCAGATCATTTATTTCTGAACTATCGAAATGACAAATGCACTAGGCAAGTCACAGGAAAAGGCACAATCGGAGGCTGGCCGTCAAAAATTGCAAAGTATTTAAAGTTGCAAGCCCCTGAAGGTTTTACTGGACACTCGTTTCGACGCACATCGGCTACACTTTTGACGAATAAAGGAGTTGATGTGTTGAGACTAAAAAGATATGGTGGGTGGCGTTCATCAACGGTGACCGAGAGTTACGTGGAAGATTCCCTTCAAAACAAAATTGAATTTGCTCATAAAATTTTACACAGCGATGTTGGTGGACTATTACAACAACCTGGGACTTCTACGTCGGAAAGTTTGTCTATTAACACTAGAAACTCAAATGCGAGTGGTATTACTACTATTAATTATAATAATTGTACATTTAATTTTAATAAATAAATCGCAAAATTGTTTTTTTTAGATTTAATTGCTTACCGTTCACTGAACGGTAAGTGAATTACTTACCGTTTTGTTACACGTAGCAACCAGTAACAGCAACCTACCGTCGTGGAAACAGGCACAGTAAACTGATAAAAACAACCAATCGCTCAAAAAATATTTAAAAATTTCTAATTTAGATTACATTTCTAACTTTCATCATTTACAATATACTTTATATAGAATCTAGTAATTAATAAATAATTCTGTATCTTCTTTTAGAGAAGAAAATTATCTGATAGTCGTATAAATTCGACGTTTACAATAACTGCGTATTTTTTCTCATTTACAATTTACTCTCCTGAAATTTACATCAGTCTCTAGACTTGTCAGTTTAGAAAATATTTGCTTGGGCCGTGTGGACCTTCTGATTCCGTTTTATACAAAAATATTCGTGAAGAAAAGCGAGAAAATCTGGTAATGTGGGTGTTGGCCCGTGTTAGGCCCCGCTTTGTTGTGAGGTAATGTAGTGCGATATGCTTGTAAACAGGCCGGTTGAAACATTTGACGTTATTTGAGCAATTATTCGAGAGTCATGCTATCTTAAAATTTTCCGAGTGTATAGCCGAATCGAGTGTATTTTATCGAATAGGGTATAATACAGTTCGTTTTGATGGCATCGCTTATTGAAAAAGTCTATTTCCTTTAAAAGGGATGCTTTCTTTTGAAGTCTGACTCGTAGCGTAGCACTCGTTACGATGACGTTAGTTTAACACTGCACTCCGGGTTATTCTTGCTTTCTCGAAGAACCGGAGAAACTTAACCAGATTTACCGGCTTCTTTCTGATCAACGCTCTTTAGTCTAATCCGCTTTTGCCAATTGGCACACTTTCCAGACGACCAACTTGTCAAACACTGAATTAAGAAACGGAAATAGAAATCTTTGTTTCGTTTATTTCGTTTTCTGAATGTCACACATCATTTTATCGCGTCTTGAAAGGACTAAAAGTGTTTCATTTAAATAATTTTTCACTAAAACGTCTTGACTCTTGAACGGAAACACAAGCGTTTTTCCACATTTTTACCAGATTTATTACCTGCATCTGCACTGTCAACTCTAAGCTGTGGAGTCACCTTATAAACTGTTCTACTGTTAACTTTGATACATAAATCGTGAACTCATATTTACATTTCACAAAGAATTCAAGAAAAATTCATTTTGAATTATTTAGTACTACATGACAGCCATTGGAATTTACTGCAGAAATGCGCCAGTAAGTGAAAGACGGTTTACTCTTTATTTCAATATGAAAAGCTTGTTTAATAAACAAAACTAAATAAATATCAGTTTAAAAAAATCTCTATTTAAGAAGTAAATTACAAAGAAAAATTAAAAACGAAATGTTCAAGAAGCTTTTCTAAACTAAATAAATGAGTTAATTATGTAAAACTAGTATAGTAAAACTAGCAAAAGGTTATAGAGTTAGCCTAGCAGATCTTACTTAATTCAGCAAAACTATACAAATACTCTTTCCGTTTATCCGCTTTTTTAAACGTAGCTCTTTATTAATGTTGCTTAAAAAAATTCCGAGGTATAGATATTGATAGTATGTGTATAGACCTAATTAGTGAAATGAAAGCAGCAATAGTCAAAGAAAAAATATATCTAAAAACAAGAAGAAATAAAATAAAGAATGCAGAAAAATAAAAAAAGAAAATTGCAGTAAACTTAAAAAATGGAAAGAAAGAAAAACTACAAAACAGAGACAATATCTAGAAACAAGAAAAAAGTACAAAGCAAAGTGTCAAGACAAAAAATACAAAAAGCAAAAAAAGAAAAAAGAAAAATAAAAGAAATAAAAGAGAAGTATGAAAATTTAGAAACAAAGAAAGAAAAAGAAAAAAATAACTGAGAATATAAGTATAGATAAATAGAGGGATCACTTTATGGAGGTTTTAGGTGAAAATAACAAAAAAAGTATCTTGTCATGAAGAATTTTAAGTGAAAATAAATAATCTTTCTAAAGAAGAAATTGAGAAACAAATGTTTAGGTAAAAGAAAAAGAAAGCACCAAGAGAAGAAGGAATTCCAAATGAAGCGCTGTTGTTTGGTACAAAAAAGCTATGGGAAAGGGTATGAGAAGTGCTAAATGCAGTGTGGATGGGAGGAGGCTTTCCTATAGAGTAGAGAAATAGGTTAATTGTACTAATACATGAAAAAGGGGATAAAGACCAAATAAAAAACTACCGTGGTATATCCTTACTTAATACAACCTACAAAGGATATGCGATGGTTCTAGACGAAAGATTGAGAAAGGAAATGGACGAAAAATGTCAGACAGGCTGGGTTCAGAAAAGAAAATAAAGCCATGGACAATGTACGCATTTTTAAACATCTGGCGAAGAAAGAAATAGACAAGGCGAGAGGACGTATGTATACATTGTTCATGTGTTTCAAAAAAACTGTTGTCAGTGTGGATAAAAAATATTATGACAGTAGTTTTAGTGAGAAAAGGGTGTGTAAGTAGTTGGCAAGCAAGATGGAAAAAATTTTTTTTGGACAAATAAAGGTGTCAGACAAAGCTGTCCATTAAGTCCTGCACTATTGTTAGCATATATGGCAGACGTGGATGAGGGCGCAAGTACGAGGGATAGTTGTAGGCAGAGAGAAAGTGTGGTCCCTGGCGTTTGCAGATGATTTAGTAATTGTAGCAAAGAGCAAAAGTGAAAATGATAAAAGTTATGAAAAGATATGTAAGAAACAAAAAACTTCAAGTTAATGTAGATAAAACAAAAATGATAGTGTTTGAAAAGAAAATAAGAATCAAAAAAGAAGATAAATAGAAATGAGAAGGACAAAATATAGAACAAGTAAAAAAGTTGAAATATTTGGGATATGTGACAGACAAAGGACAAATAAAGGACAAATAAAGAAAGTAATCAAAAAAGCAAACAAAGTAATAGAAAGTGTCTGGAGTTTAGGAGAACGTAAATTTGGTGAAAACCTTAAAAGAAGAATGATAATGTTTGACAGTTTGGTGAAAAGTATTGTAATGTATAGAGCAGAAGTATGGAGATAGAAAGAATATAAAGAAATTGAGCGTGTGCAAGAAAAGTATATAAAATAGGTGTTTAGAGTTAAATAAACAAACGCCAGGGAACATAGTAAGAGAAAAAACTAAGAGATAAAAGTTGAGAATGAAAACAGGAAAAAGAGAATGAAGAAAGTAAAAATGAATTTTAAAAAGAGGATTGTGAAAGAATGTGTAGATTATGTAGAGAAGAAAGGAAGACGATAGAGCATTGTTTGACAGAGTGTGTAGAGTTAAGAATGTGCAAGTATGCAAGGATAAAAGTTCTAAACGAAAATGGATAAGGGAAAGAATGGATGAAAGATAAAGATTCTATAAAAACGTCTCAAAACAGACGTATCAAATTGTTAGTATGTTGTCAAATGAAGTTCAGAGAACAGGAGAAAATTATTTAAAACATATTGTTGTTATTGAAACTGTCAAAATCAAAATGGTTTTCTTTAAATATTTTTTTGCGCGATTGGTCGTTTTTATCAGTTTACTGTGCCTGTTTCCACGACGGTAGGTTGCTATTACTGGTTACTACGTGTAACAAAACGGTAAGTAATTCACTTACCGTTCAGTGAACGGTAAGCAATTAAATCTAAAAAAAATAATTTTGCAATTTATTTATTAAAATTAAATGTACAATTATTATAATTAATAGTAGTAATACCACTCGCATTTGAGTTTCTAGTGTTAATAGACAAACTTTCCGACGTAGAAGTCCCAGGTTGTTGTAATAGTCCACCAACCTTGCTGTGTAAAATTTTATGAGCAAATTAAATATTGGTTTGGAGGGAATCTTCCACGTAACTCTCGGCCACTGTTGATGAACGCCACCCACCATGTCTTTTTAGTCCCAACACATCAACTCCGTTATTCGCCAAAAGTGTAGCCGATGTGCGTCGAAACGAGTGTCCAGTAAAACCTTCAGGGGCTTGCAACTTTAAATACTTTGCAATTTTTGACGGCAAGCCTCCAATTGTGCCTTTTCCTGTGACTTGCCTAGTGCATTTGCCATTTCGATAGTTCAGAAATAAATGATCTGACGTTGGGTTGCTTGGTCGAATTTTTATGTATTTTCGAAGTATTTCCAAATAATGAACTGCTTCATTTTCTTTATTAATAACTGTGAACGTTTGCTGAATATTCGTTTTTGTATTTGGAATATTTACTATAAACATTTCTTCATGTTCTTCTATGTCACTCATTTTAATATTGTGCAATTCCTCTCGTCTACAAGCGCCCGATACTCCCAATATCATTGCTACCTGCAAATATATTGTTTCCTTAGAACTCAGATGTAGGTACCACCTCATCATCTACAACATACCTTTTGAATTAAAAATTGATCGTCTGGTGCTTCATTCAAGAATTTTTCCATGTCTTCTTTGGTAAAAATTTTAGTCTTCTTAGGCCGATATCCAATATTTTTTCTTTTAAGATAAGCAATTAATGCAGCAAACTTAGAAATATCGATAGCATCATGGAGAAAAATTGTACTCTTCAGCATAGAATACTTCGCCCATAAACTTCCTGGGGCCTTCAAGTGTCCACTTCTCATCACAAAATACGCTAACAAGCTCTTTTCATTTACAGAAATCTTCTTTGCTTCACGCCATTCCTTAAACAACTTGTATGTCTGTTCATATCGGGCTTTAGATTTTTCTGGAATTATTGTCGAACATCCTTCTTGCCAAGCGTCTTCTAAATCATCCGGTAGATCATCACTGTCGCTCATATTTGCTTCGAAAACGGAACCACAAAACAGAACTATGTAGGAGTGATTGTATCAAAAAAACAATTTTACTTGTTTGGAACAAAACCATAGCAACCATGGTACAGCCACCCAAAGTTTTCAGTTTCAATCTTCCCGATTATCACAAATGCATTGATATAAATTATTATTATTATTATTCTAGAAACTCCAATCGCGCAAAAAACGTTATAAGCATGTCGAACGTTAAGGATTACCGTTCTCAGACAATAATTGGAGTCGTCGCTTCTCTCCTCCTCCAAACAATTGTCTTCAAACAGTAAGCATTCCTTACCGTTCTCCATACTTAATATACTATTTTCCGTGTTTATTGTTTTTTTTTTGCTTTTGTATTAATAATTTGACACATTTTTTTGGGACATTCTCTATTTTTACTTTGTTTATATCTGTTTTATAAATTGGACAAAGCCTGTTATTTCTTTGACTGATTATTTAGTTTTTACTTACGAATAGTTATTTATGGTATTGCAATTCTACTGTATCACAGTTCTTAAATTAATAAAAAAAGATTTTAAATATATATTTTTTCAATTATAGTGATAAAAATAGTTTTATTTTTGAGTTTGTCGAATGTTTAGATAAAAAAACTCCTAATGAAGTAACTCCACTTTTCCGGCTCACTAAATTTCCGCCATAAAAAGCGTTGGAGATAAAAAGCAAGAAACAGCATCTGCCAATGATGATTTAAAATTTAAATGTCATCTTTCGTAAAACTCGTCTTTCAAGTCGTTGGTCCCACCTTTGTCGCGTAATTGTCGAAATGGAATCGGATATTGGATATCGAATCAGTCTTTTCCCGATGAGTCTCGTAACAGGATGAAAGGATATGAAAAAGCTCTGTCTGTATTAGCTCCTGCAAGTCTCTCGTGTACCTTAACGAGCTACTTAGCCGCCCCCGACTGTAAATTTCCCAGTTACCTCGCTTACTTATTTTAATTCAGCTAGCGACACTAACCGAGATTTATTCTCATTTCAAAATGATTTAGCCGCGTCCACTATTGTCGACGCCGATTAAATGCAAATGGTCTTTTGTGAAAAAGACGAATCTTGTCACGGGGGGCGGCACGCTTCACTTCCCGCAAGAAAAATGGGACAGAGAAAGAAGACATCGCCGAACTGGCCGCCGCCGCCGTGTCACGCCCGTCCGTTGTTTTCAAACTCATTACGGTGTTTCCCAACTTACTGACAAATGACGTGGATCGTGAAAAATGAAGTGGGAACGTCGACAACTTGATAAAAGGCTGTTGACGAGAATTGGGAAAAGTTCCTTTGAGGAATCTTTCAGTTCATGCAGATAGACCAAGACAAGGCGATGGGTTAATTACGCGATTTGAAGCACATACGAAATTAGCAAAAACCCGATTGAGCAAAAAAAATAGAGCAAATAAATTAAAAAAACGTTTTTCCAATAAACTAGAGGCAGCTACTGTAAGTTTAAAACCTCAGAACCTCAATTAACTTAGTTAAAGTAGCGTTAGATAAAAATTATTAATAATTTTAAGTTTAAATTATTAAAAAGTAATGATTAAGCTTCGGTGCTGGAGAGTCTTGATTAAACGACCAGGTAATGAACCGGTGTAATCCAGCGGGTTGCATGTTGTATATTCAACTGGTCTACACCAGTTGACCAGTAGACCAGTTGAATGTATAACATGCAACCCGCAAGATTACACCGGTTAATTACCTGATCGTTTAATCAAGACTCTCTAGCACCGAAGCTTAGTAATGATACTCTTTTTTTTTTAGAATTGTTTCTTGCATTTTCAGAACCTTCTTTTGTTGTTCTTTATTCTCTAAGCGATGTTTTTAACCGTTTCCAAAATTTTCTTTTACTTTAGAAATCGTCGTTTCTCAAATTTTTTTTTCAAAAAATTTTTTTGTTTGGATGTTATAACTGGAAGAGGATGATTTTAGAAACTAGTTCATAAAAGAGAAAAACTATTCATTTACTTTAAGATTTTTTTCGCAAAAACCCAGGTAGATATAAGACTCAAATTTACAGCAATCGATAGGGCGTTTCAAAATCTTTAAGTGTGGTCAATTTTATAACGTAAATGCATTTCTTTTGGAAGTTATGAAGACAGGAAAACAATGACGTCCTTTAACAACAAATTTGGGAGCTAAAACCGAATTTTTGAGAATTTTTATTATTTCCGACCTTCTTACGTTATATTATAATACATTTTTTAAATCAAGATGTCAGATATAAACTTTCTACCAATTTCCAGCTTTAAACAATCTTGAAAAATTGACGAATTTTCAAGAATTCCCTTACCAAAAAAATTACATTTTCGAAAAAAATTTCAAAACATTCTGAAAAAATTTATTTAAGCCAATTTGAGCATTTTAAGTGTATTTTTGGACTCAGATCTAACATCAGAAAAGTATTGACGATTCTAGAGATAAGTTTATAAAAATAAAAAACTATATTTTCAATTTGAAATTTTTTTCTCAAAAACGCAAACAGATATAAGACTGAGCTTTTTATAAGGCAATAAAACGATTTAAAATCTATAAGTGCAATCGATTTAATAAAGTAAATGGGGTTTGTTTAGAAGTTATGAGGGAAGGAATACGACAGTACCGGTGTCCCAAAACAACAAATTTGGGGGCAAAACCATCTTTAATTTTGAGAATTTTTTTCTCAAAAGCGCGAAGAGATATGAGATTAAAATTTTCAGAAATCAATAGAACGGTTTGAAGATTATAAACAAAATTAATTTTAAAGGATGAATGCGGTTTGTTTGAAAGTTCTAAAGGGAGAAAGACAATGGTGTCCAAAATCAACAAATTTAGAGACTTAAACCGTTTTTTTGGAAATTTTAATTATTTCTGATCTTCTAACGTCATATTATTATAATACATATTTGTAATCAAAACGTCAGACATAACCTTTTAAAAAATTTTAAGCGAATTTGAAATATTTTGAAAAATCGAAGAATTTACAAGAAAATACAAAAAATGACATTTTATAAAAGTTGTCAAAAAATTTTAAAAAAATTATCTTTGTTAACTTGGGCCCTCTGAATCCATTTTTGAACTCAAATTTAAGATCAGAGAAAACTCAATGATTTTAGAGACAAGTGTGGAAGTAGAAAAACTATTCATTTACTTTGAAATATATTTTTTTTCTCAAAAACGCACAGGGATATACAACTTAAATTTTTAAAAATAAATTGAGCGGTTTGAAATCTATAAACGTGGCCATTTTTATAAGGTAAATGCGGTTCGTTTAGAAGTTATGGCAGGAGGAAGACGATGATGTCCCAAACAATAAATTTGGGGACTAATAGGCCGATTTCAAGTTGAAATAATACCGGTAGTAACTTCGTTTCCATGAAAAATAACGGATTTGAAGCTGTGATTTGCTGTAGTGATGAAAAAGTATTAAAATTTGCGATACTACCGGTAGTATCTCAACTTGAAATCAACACATAAAATCGCATTTTCTTGTTTTTTTTTCTTCTAAAAGTAGGTTTTAAAACTTTCAGAATTTTCCTGTTTTTATCATCTTTGAGTCGTTTTCTTCGCCATTTTTTTATGTCAAGTTGTCGTTTCTGTTTTTTTATTCGAGCTTTTCCAAGAAGAAATACATTTGTTCTTCTATTAATTTTGTTTTTTTGATTTAAAGAGTTAGATTTATAACAAATAATATAATAAGTATAACTCGACATTTATAGTGTAGTAACGTCTACGATTTGATAAAATCCGCTCACTTTTCAACCGCTTATCAGGTTTCACACTGACTCGGTCATGATTTTCGCGCTGCTTATATAACGATACGTAGCGTCTTAAAATTATCCGGATAATTACGCGAACAATCTTTATTCAAGTGAAATGCTGACTCAGCTTTTATAGCAATCAACTTATTTAATCTAGTATGTAGCAAATGTGTATTAATTAGAAGATATAAATAGTAATATTATTGATTACCAATTACGAATTTACAAATTACTATAATATTAGTTCATTGACTAATACAAGCAGTTTGTAGATACATTAAGCTACAAATATTAAAGCTACCACCAGATTTTAAACTATGTGATAACTTTTTAATTAAAAACAATTACTTAAACAATAAACTCGATAAATTTACACAATTTTAAAACTGAAAATTAAACCAGATTTTTTAAAGTTTGTTGATCATTAATTTTTGATATTATTTGGGTGTTAAAATAACACTGTAATTTTCTCTCTCCAAAACAACAACACCGATATGATGACAAATGTTTTAATGTCAATAACTCTGTTAGATTAATGGCAATTATCAATTGTGTGACAATGTAATTTTCAGTGATCAGTGAATCCGCTTAAAGCAATATTTGTCTACAATGCGTTTACGTAAGTACACACTATAGCCTCTTTACATTTTAATGATAATAACAACTACCCGTTGTTTGTTTTGTATTCAATATGATGACGTTATGCTAAACAGAATATACATTCGAGTACTCTTATAACATGATTACCAACAATTTTCTTGCTACAACACAAAAAAAATTGATAAGATTTTGATTACCAATGACATTAAATGTGGCTATCTATATTTAAATCAATTGATAGTTTGTCTTTTAAATAGAAATTTTAATTCGTATAATCCGTTAAAAAGAATTTTTGTAAAAATTCTGAAATTATCTCTGTATTTATATTTCAGCGTTGTTCAACTAGGTCAAAAAGTTGTACAACTGAAAAGCAGCCTTTCATTATTGAAATAAAGTTCAGGTAGAGTCGCAATTCTAGATGAAGCATTAGTATTCATACAGCATAACTACTATCCCCTGTTTGTCTATCTTCTTCTCTAAGTTCTTTAGTTGGGTTATCGCTCAAAATTCTCTGCTCGAACGTAACTAATTCAAGTTTGAGACCATTGTTTTCAGTTTCAGGCCTGACTCGTTTTCAGAATTGTTAACTCTTTCTAACCTGATTATCAGTTGATATTATTAACCTGAATCGATTTAACAATTTTCAAGTGTTTATTTGTAAATGTAAGCGATAACAGCAAACCATTTAACCCTTATAACCTCACTGAAAATGTTTTTCTTCGTCTCGCTCGTTTAGATAACACAAGGGATGCAAAATGGACTCACGGAATGATTTTATCATTGAGAACAGGGCCGGACTTGCTCGAAAACTTTGACGCTGATATCGCTAAACAATTGCGAGATATATTAGAAAGTTTTTGCAGGATTTTGCAAAATTTTAACTTTGAAAGGTTTCACTCTGAACTGAATTTAACACGTGTGGCAAACTTAAACCGAGAAAAGGAATACTGGATATCTAGTTTTAATTAGTTAGTTTTTCTTTGAAGTTGATTATTGGATTTAAGCGAATTTAGTTATTTCAGCTGCAGTAATAAATATTGCAGAATAGGATTCGAGTGACAACTCCCAGATTAAAAAATGTTAATTAAAATTACACGGAAAGTTGAAATAGTTTGAAGTTATGCAAAATTTACGTGGTAAATATTTGAACTGGAAAGTTGAGTTACTATTTTTGTACTAACAACAAATAAAAAATAAAACTTGTAGAAAATTCCTGTTTGGTTTTTATTCTTTGGCTTTTATTTCCCGAAGCATTTCTCGTCTTTTCCGATTTAGTTTCCTAATGAAACTTTCGGTAAAGTAATAACTATAAACCTCTCTTTCACCGACAATAATACGACACGTAAACTGATAATTTATTCATTAAACGCAATTAAACTGTTATGAAAATTTGAGGGTCTCTATAATAATTTAATTGTACAGACAACTTGGTAAAATATTGTAATAAAAATAGAGAATTAAACAAATAAAAAATATTAGCTTAAATACTAAGCAAAACAAGTAGAGTAGTACAAAAATAAAAAACAAAAATGTTACTAGCCAAAAAGTGTGTTATTGACCAAATATGTAACTAGATAAACTGCGAACCCAAGAGCAATAAGGTAGCAACTGACTTATTGTTTTTTGAGTGACTTTTAACATATAACACACAAAATGGCATACAAAACATTATTTAAAAACTCCCAATAACTATAAAATTCTTAAAAATTTAAAAAAAAATTATTTAAATTAATTTTAATAAAAATCAAACATTTTGTCACAAAATACGAATTCTATCTCAAAATAGAAGCTGTGCAATAAAACAAAGCAAAAACAAAAAAAAGTTTCTCCACAAAATTAAAAACAACAACTGTAATTCTGAATTTTTGAAATGTTTAAATTTTAGTATCTTTTTGATAATTTTTACAAAAATAAATTGTGTTGCCGAGCCAGTAATGAGTTATTCATTGTATAAGTGTTTTAGACAGCGTTTTATCCACGCAAGAATGTTTAAGCGTGAGACAAAGTCGAGAGTTTAATATTTTTAAGTGGATAAAACGCGACTAAAACACAAATTTAATATAACGTTTTATCCACAATTACAGCGACTTAAAATCAGAATTGCTAAAATTTCATCTCATGTCATCTAAAAATAATTTGACATTACACACTGGCAGCGGATGTCACCTCAAAAATCATTTAAATTAACTAAAAAACATAGGAAGTGTTGAATCGTTGCTATTTATTTTCGATTGTTTATCAACTCCATTTGAACAAAACGCTGTGCAAGTTAGTTAAAATGGAAGAAAGTGACACTGTTCTTGAGACAATTCATGAGGAAGCTGAAGAAGCGATTCGCCTGTTATTGCCTGCGAAGTCCAGGAAACATTATGAAAAAGTATTTTCAGAATTTAACGAATAAAAAAAAGAACGAGGGTAATAACAATAAATAAGAAAGTTCTGCTGTCGTATTTCTTAAATTTAAAAAAGAAGTATGCAATTTCATCCATGTGGTCAAAGTACTCCATGCTGAAGGTCGCTATAAAGGTCTATAAAAATGTAGACATTGAAAAATATAGTAAGCTCATGGCCTATATAAAGAATCAGTCAAGAAGATACAGGCCGAAGAAAGCTGCAGTATTGGAAAGAGCACACGTGGAAGAGTTTTTGACAAGGGCTTGCGATAAAGAATATTTGATAATCAAGGTAATCTCTGTCATTACATAGACATTGTAGATAATAAATTTTAGAATATTTTAGGTTGCATTAATAATGAAGGTACTGTGGTGGCTGTGCTAACAATTTTAAAAATCAGTGATGTAGAAGACAGGGGCTCATACCTGATTGTTTCGATACCAGATACCAAAACGGGCGTTTCACAAAAATTCAGAATTATAGAAGAAGGATTCTCTATCAACACTGTGGAGAAGTGTAGGAAATACATGTCCTTACGTTCAAAAAAGTTATTCATTGAGAGATTGATTTACGATACGCTAATCAAAAATGTACATCGCAACCTGTTGAAATTAACACTTTATCGAAGTTCCTTCTAAAGTTGCTTTGTTTTTGAGTCTGACGAACGCAGAAGTTTATACCGGCCATTGTATAAAGCGCATTTCAACAACTTTACTTGCCAATGGAGGTGCTAATCTTAGAACAATTAAACGGCATAGTGGGTGGAGGAGCTCTGCCATAGCAGAAACTTATATCGAAGATTCTGTATCTAATAAGCTTAATATGGCAAGGAAAATCCTGGTACTAGTCGTTCCTTACTAGAGGAGACGTCCATTGTTCTTACAACGACTATTCGTTCTGGAACCGATAACAACTACAAGCTTCTTATTAATGAAGACAAGATGAAATATGATAAAACAAAAAACGAAATGTCTATTAATGTTAATGTCAATATTAATAATAAATAGAGTGCGATTGATTTAATATTGTATTTTTTTATTATTCCACTAGTGGATTATACTGATTTCATTATCCCACTAGTGATTTATAGAGCCTTATAGTTATCTAAAATGAACATAATTATAGGCTTATTATAAGAGGTGTTGAATAAACAAAAATATTGCTTGAGAGACTCAATACCAAAAGGTCTAGCGGTAAATTGAAGGTAAGCTCTTGAACCAGTTTGGCACTGCTTTTATCGCAGTGAAATATTGCCTATTGTACCATATTTTTATTTGATCCTAAAAAGTTGTTTTATAATATAAATTTTTGATTTTTGTATATCGATTTGGGGGTTGACCTTGTTACCCATTGGTTACAGATAATATACGTTAGTTATTTTACTTTGTACTACATGTTAGCACCTTTCAGCTTAATTTGAGCCGCTAATGCTTTTACTATTCTTTCTTTATACTTGTATTAACTTAAAGTTAGTACCCAGCCAAAAATTTTAAAGTTTGTATAGTAATTATTATAGTTTTTAATTTTGTTATTTTATATTTTTTATATATCTCAGACTGCCTATATTTTAAGAAAACATTTTAAAATTGTTACTGTTGAAAGAAATAGCAACTGCCTGAAGCAAGATTTAGTGGACATGCGCTTATGACGGATCCTTGGAAGTCCTTTGTTGTAAAAGAAACGGCTATTTAGCGATTGTTTTATTAGATTTATATACAGATTTATTTCTGCCAAATTTTTTGACAGTTTTTTGACTTTGATATTTTTTTCTGCTGCAATCAAAAGCACTAGATTGCGCTCTATTTTCTAGAAATAACTTTAAACAATTCATCACAAACGCTAAGTACTGTAATAAATTTTTAGTGTTTAATAATAAAATTTCATTTTGATTTTACAATAATATTTTGAGTAACCAAATCATATAATAAACTTTTTTTTAAGTACAAGTTTTGTTAAATAGGAAAAATGTGTAGAAAACCGATAATTTGTAGTCTTTTCTTTTAGTTTATTTTGCATCGGGCGAAAGCTTCTTTACGACTTAGTCTTTCCTTTCGTGCTCTGTAAGTAAAATATCCTGAAATTGGCAAAGCACACACTACCATCCGGGCAGTAACTCACGCCCATGATCAAATTACACGGCCGCTAAGCGAGTCGCTGCACTCACTGAATACCTAATCCTTTCTAAAAACAATTTTTTTGCATTCGAGTACCCAGTAATCTGTTGGTCCCCGTTTGATTTAAGCCGCTTTCAGTAAGATTACTCGCAAAAGAGCCGTTCCGATGATCCTGCCATAATTTAAAGAGTCGCGAAGAGTTCTTGTAGAAGACTCTGTCGTCTCACTTTGCGGCTTTAAACCGCTCAATCTCAGTCTCGGCGATTTCCTAGAGAATCGACTCATCTCGTTGCTCCCCTTTATCTCTCGTGCAAATCACACGATCCGCGCCTCCGAATTGCTTTATTTACTTACCGGAATAACTCCATTGCCACGAGAGCTTTTTTAGGCCGCCCGCTACTTTACATGGACGTAAATTGCATGTTGAATTGAAAATTGCTGGTGCTGAGTATTATTCCGATGTCGGAGATGTAAGCTTGAAAAGTGACGCTGTCACGCACCCTCGGACGCATCACATAAATTTACACAAACGCTATCGAAACGGATTGAAATGTTTACTCAGAATGGACAAGAGCAGAGGGCACTGATTCACCGAATCAAATAAAAACAAAAAATTACACAGACGATTGGCAAATACGGATTTAACACAACTCTTCAACAATCAAAAATATTAAACATTGATTATTTTTTGATATTTCAGTACTTTGAAAACTTGAAACAATCTTAAACTAAATTTTCTTCGTCAAAAAACACTTTACTAATTGATTTTTAAGGATTTATTAAATGCGTTTTAGTTTTTCCAATTTTTTTGTTTGAAATACGTTTCCTTTAAATATAAAAGAAAATAACGGTGTTTAGAAAGGTTTTATCCGGTCCTTCTTGCAATAAGCTACTCAGAAAATATCTTAGCAAAAAGTCAATAGTTAATATAACTATTGAAATAAGTTTTTTTATATAAATTAATTATTTATTACTAAAAAAATTTAAAAATGTATTTCTTCTTGTTAAAATATGACTAATTCCAGCAGATTTCTGTTAATATTGGCCTCTTAAACGATACGATATTGTAGAGCCGGTTTACTAGCTTTACTGAGTAGGCTTTTCGTTTTTTAATTTATGCATTGAATATTCAGTATATCTGTTTCTTGTCGGGTCGTGGGATTTGAATATTGTTCTTGGAACATGTTCGTGTCGGGACGCTCCCAGCTGCCGCACAAAACGTACAGGGCGTTAATGGACGCGGTTAACAATCGACTACAGACAACAATACACTCCGAGTGGACCGACTAATGCCTCTGTTGTTCTCCTATTCCATCGTCTACATTCTTGTCTCTTTGACATTTAATTCGAATAATAACCGATCCATCATATCGAAGACTTGGTGAGCTATTGTTTAAAACCATCAATGCTGACATCAAATTCTCATCCCAAATATATAATTTACTCAATCGTTCCTCACGGTTTCATGCTACTCTAACGTTTGCTAGCTGGAAAAGCTCTCAGTTAAATTACAAACCAACGATTACTAAATCTGAAAAACGGCGATTTATAAACCACTCAACCAACGAATTATTTAGAAAATATTTATTTCAAGCCAGAAAGGTTTTACAATTTTGTTGCTTTAAGTCGCCACCAAGTTAAAAGCTGATATAAAATATTTACTACAACTTGAATTGTATTTGCCTGTAGCATGCCGAAATGTACAAAATAAATTTTATACTCTACATAAAGTTAAATTAGATATAACAAAAAACACAAATTTTATTAAACTAGGAATATTACGTTTTTACCCAAAAAAATAAAATCGAATAAATATGCAACAAAATTTATGCTTTTAAGGAAAACTAAACATAAAATCAAATATCCACCTGCGTTTTTATACGACAGTATTTATTTCTCAAATAAATTTTATATTTTGTATTAAACATAAGTTATTTCATCTAAAATACAGACCATTCACTTAAAAAAAAAACTTGTAGCTTGCCATGAGAAGGAGAAATATGTATTGTTTGTTGCCTAAAAACTAACTTATAATAGTCGGTAGATTACTAATAATGATTACTAAAAAAACAGTGCAAATTTTAAAAAATATATCATCTCGAAAACCTTTCGAGTCAAATAAAAAGTAATTTGTGTTTTGAGAAATTTTCTGAGAAATCAAAAACAAGAAAGTTTTCCTTTATTTAAAGATAATCCAGAAACACACTGTATGCAATTATAAATGCATTCAAAAAAAAATTTGTCTTGACCAACCGAGCAAATGCTGGGAATCTCTCCTGTTCCGAGTTCATTTGAAAACTAGTCAATTTGCAGAAAGCGAGAAAAGCGAGTAATTAAAAATATCGAACGGCAATGCTTAGATCGTAGTTCAGATTATACCCAGAACAGCGTGGTTGATGAGATCACGAGTGGATGATCTGCATTATTTCCACAATAACACGTTCTGATTAGCCCGTGAGGTTATAAACAAACCGAGGCAGGACGTGAGATATGCGCAGTTCACATGCAAAGCCTTCTACGTGGAAAAACTTCACATAGCAAATTTCAAACACCGATCATTAGTGTCTGCTCTTCACTTATAAATTAACTTTTTTTAGTTTTTATGACAGTCAATTTGCACTCGAATTAGAAAAATTACAGCAGCAATTGTAACAAGCGACTCGCATTTTATAAATTAACTTCTGCATATATTAACTGAAATTATGTGAGAAATGAGAAACACGGGAGAAAAACTAGAGAGTTTTTTAAATGGATACCTGCACAACTTTCTTTACAAAGTCCTATCAATCAACAACATTTTTGTCTATTTGGTGAGAGTGCATGTTTAGACGATGATAAATGGTGATTTTGGTTGAAGGAACCTGTTTTATGCCTCACAGGATTTGATTCAAAAAGTTATATAGTTCTTTTGTTTACTAGAAATTAATATTAACAAGTAAAATATATTAAGTACAATGAAAAGCTAGTTAAATATTTTATCCAACACCTCTTTATTGTGACGTTATAAAAATGATGTTTTTGATTGAATTATGGGGTCTATAAAACACAAGTAGTTTTATGAATGAATAATAAAACTGTTTTTATATAATTGAACAGTTTACAGAAAATTGAACAATTTATTGAACATCAAAAAATATAATACATAAAATTACAATTATAAGAAACAGGAATCTTAGATGAAATCATTTGGTGAGATTGACGTTAACATTTATATTAAAAGATATAACTTTATTTGCTTTATTTTTTGTCACTTCAATGTTGTTTCCATATTTATTCTATTTTTGCTTCACAGTATTTACAATAACATTGCTTTATGTTTTCAAATTTCCACCCAGTAGTATCTTCTTAGCAATGTTTATTTTGCTCAAAATTGACTCTTCGACATACGCTTGTGCCACGGTTGTCGACTTCCATCGGCCATGACGTTGGACCATATCAAGATCGGCTCCAGCGTTAGACAATAAACTTGCTGATGTGCGTCTCATACTGTATCCTGTGTAAGACTCTGATTCTGGTAATTTTAAAAAATCAGTTACTACTGATGGTATTTTGGATAGACTATTTATTTCCACTCGCTGTATTGTGCACTTCTCATTTCTATAGCACAAAAACAACCTGTTGTGAGAAATATTCTTAGGTCGGAGAGACATATATTTTCTACAAATATCCAGCACATTAACTGCAAATTCTTCTTTCATAATCGTAAAGCTACGTGAAACATATTTTTGTATCTGGTGCAGATACCAACATATAGGATTCTTTATCTTCTACGTTATTAATTGACATGTTTAATAATACACAACATCGACACCCACCTGACACACCAAAAATTAGTGCGATCTGTAACGTAAAAAGATTTGATTTCATTCTCTAATACCAAAATCGACCTACTTTCAACATCAAATATTTTTTATTGAGCGCTTCTGCCAGAAACTGTTGAATATGATCTCTTTCAAGAATTTTTGATTTTTTGCATTTGTAGTTTTTTGATTCGTTCTTTAAAAAAACGATCAACTTGCCATATAGTGAAATATCTGTGTTTTCGTGAAGCTTTAATGTCGATGTTAACATGCTGTATTTCGTCCACATTGAAGAAGCTGCGAATTTTTTTTTTGGAATTGAAGAAGTAACAGTACATCTTCGCTTACCCCACAAACATCGTTTTCCTGTTTCCAGTTATTGAACTCACTCAATTCTTTTTAATAAGCGTTCCTGGATTTCTTGAGTAGCAAACTCGATGTGACTTCTTCAACATCTTTCGCAATTTTTTCAGGAAGAGAACTACTTCTTTTCATTTCCAACAATGTTACAAGCGCCGAAGCAAAATTTTTCTTAAATAATAGTTTTGTTGTCAACAACAACATGCAACCAAATCATACTACTAATCTTTGTCAATATAAAATTTTTTGGATTTGATGATTTTTTAAGAACTCTTACAGAGAGAGGTGTTGGATAAAACTATGTATTGTACTCATGTCATAACAGCAAATAAGTCACTTAAGAAAAATTAGGCCACTCGAGCAAGCTCTCGTGGATAAACATTCCTTTCGTAACTTATTTGCTTTATATAGCTATTTAAAATCCGTTGTCTATACTGATAACAGTTATAGAAAGTCATGCCATTTTATAAAAGTCATGTCAATTATTATTCCTTGACTTTTAATTTTTTCTCTTACTCCGTGTGTAATAAACATTTTTTTCTTCAACTTGCTAGAAAAATTAGTATATTATAAAGAACAAGGATTAAAGAAATTTATAATTTAAGTAGAGAGGAGCAGGAAGCGATATTTAGAGTATGAAATTATTAAAAAATTATTGCATAAAATATGAGACGTGAAATGCAGTTTTATCGATCGTCGCAATGACTTTTTATAGAAAAATTAATGGTCCAGAAATATGCAAATATGCAAATTAATGTAAAATTTATAAATCAATTTGACCTGTAGCAATGAATAATGTATTTATTTCATCAACACGTTAATCGTTAGTTTAACAATCATTTGAAGTTAAAATTCATTAAAAAATAAACTTTGTTTTATTGTTTTTTACACCAATAATTTATCAAAATTTATTAAATAATTACAAGACAAAAGCATTTAAATTCCAAAACTAAAAATCGCTTGCATTTCGTTTTTTGCGGTAAGTAAATAATGTACAATAAAACCACATTTGAGTTCATATAAATATTTAACCAATCCAGACAAAAGCATTTAAATTCCAAAACTAAAAATCGCTTGCATTTCGTTTTTTGCGGTAAGTAAATAATGTACAATAAAACCACATTTGAGTTCATATAAATATTTAACCAATCCAGTGCTAACGATTTTTAGTTTTCCTATAGAGAGTTAAGTGCAAAAAACCACATTACGAATATTTCAATGTGTGAGCTTTTAGGGAAAAATGGTTTTTGATTTCAATCCAGCATTTTTGTTTAACAAATAAACTGTACAAACTTATACAGCTAGCAAATACAGAATTGTTAGAAATACGAGTATAGTTAGGTTTTTTGATAAAACTTACTTAATTAGTTAGTTATTAATTAGTAATTAATTAGAATACTTTAAACCAAAAAAGTAGAAATCTCCCAATTTTTTTAATATACAAAATTCAGGAACATGAAATGTCTACAACCTTTTATAAGCATTTCAAATAGATTGCTTTACTAAAAACAGTTAATTTTGTTTTATAACTGCATTAAATTATTTTGCAAATTTTTTTAAAACAAAATCTAGTTACAAATCTAATAAAAAATACACTTTGACTAAAGTTTTGATTGTTGTCTGGCTGAAACAATAAATATGCAAAATTCTTTTTTGTTTAAGATTGTGACCATGAAACATGGTTGTTGCCCTCAAAATTTCAACCACTCGTCATGCAAAATCTACAAATTGTACGTATAATTATCTACACCCTCGCACCTACTGTTTGTCAACATCATGAGGGAAGCAACAACAGCGTTGAATTGAATTATTACGGATTAGTCAGTTTGAAATCATATCATGAGCGCTCCGTTTATCTTTGTTAATATTACAAACACGTGATAATGGCAGAATAATTGTCATTCTTGCAAAAAAACAACCACACTGATATTTGAAGTTTCTGGTGGATTTAAAACTCTTGTCTAACTGATAATTTAATATAACAAAATCTATTTTAATTAAAATTGTTTAAAATTAGAGAGAGTTTCGAAACTTTTCAGACACTCATTAATAGTCAAAGATTATTATCTTACGTGTTCGCCTACATTTTATTAAAGACCGATTTGTAGCTATAAACGTTTATTGATTTATCTTCAAGCATTCCTTTTCTGTTTTTATTTACAAAAAAATGACAGGACAGAAATAAGACAAATTCAATTTTTCTTCGAAAAGCTATTTTTCAGATATAATAAAAAAAATAGTTCGTTTGTTTCAAATGACCAGTTTAAGAGGTCCAACAATATTTATTTTATTACAACGATAGCATCTAGAGAATGCTACAAAAATTATTATGAAGGCTCTACAATATAAATTAGCTTTTATCAGTCACGGAATCGTAACGGTTGTCGAGCGGAATCGTGTGACTGTTGAAAGCGAAGATTTTATTTTGTTGGTAATAAAAAGAACAGTAGGTGGACTTTGTCAAAACAACAAGATCATAACTCGGTTATTTATAACAAAAAACTTATTTTGTGAATAGATAAATGTTGTTCTTAATAATAATTTTTGCGCGATTGGTTGTTTTTATCAGTTTACTGTGCCTGTTTCCACGACAGTAGGTTACTGTTACTGGTTGCTACGTGTAACAAAACAGTAAGTAATCACTTACCGTTCAGTGAACGGTAAGCAATTAAATCTAAAAAAAACATTATAATTAATAGTAGTAATACCACTCGCATTTGAGTTTCTAGTGTTAATAGACAAACTTTCCGACGTAGAAGTCCCAGGTTGTTGTAACAATCCACCAACATGGCTGTGTAAAATTTTATGAGCAAATTCAATTTTGTTTTGGAGGGAATCTGGCACGTAACTCTCGGCCACCGTTGATGAACGCCACCCACCATGTTTTTTTAGTCCCAACACATCAACTCCGTTATTCGCCAAAAGTGTAGCCTATGTGCGTCGAAACGAGTGTCCAGTAAAACCTTCAGGAGCTTGCAACTCTAAATACTTTGCAATTTTTGACGGCCAGCCTCCAATTGTGCCTTTTCCTGTGACTTGCCTAGTGCATTTACCATTTCGATAGTTCAGAAATAAATGATCTGACGTTGGGTTGCTTGGTCGAATTCTTATGTATTTTCGAAGTATTTCCAAATAATGAACTGCTTCATTTTCTTTATTAATAACTGTGAACGTTCGCTGAATATTAGTTTTTGTATTTGGAATATTTACTATAAACATTTCTTCATGTTCTTCTATGTCACTCATTTTAATATTGTACAATTCCTCTTGTCTACAAGCGTCCGATAGGTACTCCCAATATCATTGCCATCTGCAAATATATTGTTTCCTTAGAACTCAGATGTACCATCTCATCATCTACAACATACCTTTTGAATTAAAAATTGTTCGTCTGGTGCTTCATTCAAGAATTTTTCCATGTCTTCTTTGGTAAAAATGTTAGCCTTCTTAGGCCGCTATCCAATATTTTCTCTCTTAAGATAAGCAATTAATGTAGCAAACTTAGAAATATCGATAGCATCATGGAGAAAAATTGTACTCTTCAGCATAGAATACTCCGCCCATAAACTGCCTGAGGCCTTCAAGTGTCCACTTCTCACCACAAAATACGCTAACAAGCTCATTTCATTTACAGAAATCTTCTTTGCTTCACGCCATTCCTTAAACAACTTGTATGTCTGTTCATAGCGGGCTTTAGATTTTTCTGGAATTATTACCGAACATCCTTCTTGCCAAGCGTCTTCTAAATCATCCGGTAGATCATCACTATCGCTCATATTTGCTTCGAAAAGGGAACCACAAAACAGAACTATGTAGGAATGATTGTATCAAAAAGACAATTTTACTTGTTTGGAACAAAACCATAGCAACCATGGATCAGCCACCCAAAGTTTTCAGTTTCAATCTTCCTGATTATCACAAATGTATTGATATAAATTATTATTATTATTATTATTCTAGAAACTTCAATCGCGCAAAAAACGTTATAAGCATGTCGAACGTTAAGGAGATTACCGTTCTCAGACAATAATTGGAGTCGTCGCTTCGCTCCTCCTCCAAACAATTGTCTTCGAACGGTAAGCATTCCTTACCGTTCTCCATACTTAATATACTATTTTGAATTATTTAAACGAAGCAATTGAAGAAGCTTATTATCGTAATTAGAATATTTATAAAAAATAAATAAGTACAGAGCGCTTGTCATTTTCTTAAATGGTTTTAAGACAAAGCTAATCGATCTCATTGATATCTCAAATAGATTATAATATTAATTATAACTTTATAAAATCTGAGTCAATTATATGTACAACTAAAAAGTTCAGAAATCGATCTACAGCTTTCTAGTGTTATATTTCATTTTGTTAAAGTGTTACACATTGATTTTCAATAAATTGTACAAAATAAAAAATACTGATTAAAAGCCGATAAGATAGACAACTTAATAACAACTACTTAGTTAAATGACAAATGAAGTTACATTGTTACCAACTGTAATTATATAACGTGTCAGAAATATTATTAATGATGCGTAAAAAAGTATGTATTGATTTGCTTTATTAGATACTCTTTTTTCCACTTCTTGTATTTGATTTTTTTTTATAAAGAACTCTAATTATTATTTTCTTTTTTTACCTTTTCTGAGCCAAATTCTACCAGTGGTATTTCAACTTGAAATTAGCCCATCAGTGTAACAAAAGTCGACAAGTCGTTCTTGATTATATAATATCATAGAACAGATTTTGTTGACAGAAGACCGAACAATAATAATACTTAGATAACAATAATATAAAAAATTAATCAATAAATAAAGCGATATTTTAACATTTTAACATGGTCTTTTTAGTACTTAATAAATTATGAAAATTGGAAATAAAACACCCACTAACACCAAACTTTACTTGATACTTGATACTGACAGTTTTAATTCCTACCTGAAGATGACAACATTGTAGTCGAAACGTGCGTCGTATCAAGTAAAAAAGTTTAGTGTTAGTGAGTGTTTCATTTCCAGTTTTCATATAAACACACCAAGAAGATTCAACAAGAAAATTAATAAATTACAACGTTTGTTTTCGTAAAGAAAAATTTTGGTTAATTGCATTAAATAGGAATCAGAAAAGAAAGCAGTCGGTTGAACACACCGAAATAAATGAATAGTGCAGGAGTTTATAAAAGTTTCGTCGGATTGTGGGGTAAACACAAGGCAAAAGAATCAAGAATAAACTTCTGACAGAAGTGAAACACTAAAAAATGTAGTACAGGTCGCGTCCGTACCTAAGTATATGGGGAATAGCAGCCGCATCTTGTTCCTAACTGAATATAGCGTCTCTTGAGACTACCAAACGTTTTGTTTGTGTCGATCAATAATTGCATAGAAACTTTTAAAATCTAATTATATAAGAACCCATCTAGTCATAAAGGAAAATGCCGGTAAAACATCACCGATCAATAATTTATGAATTTACCTTCGAAGGACTGCCGTTTTTCAGATTACCAAAAATTTTGTTTGGCAATAAAATGAATTATTTAGACGCTTGATATCCTCTAAGGTCCCAAATTTAACTCAAACATTGACGGAGTAACTCTCTAGATACTTCCTTCCAGGTTTTGTTCTCGACGAGTGCGCATTCTTAAAAATTTCCTTCACTGAAATCTCAATTTTTTCCTTCCTAGATAATTTCTCTAATCAATAGAAAAGCTAAACCTATTTTCTTTGTAGGGTGTGATTATTGTAATTAAAGAAAATTGTGTTAAGGGAGAAAAAAGATGATTTTGCTGTAATTTGGTACCAGCTTTTCAGGATTAAAAATTCAGGGTAAAAATAAATTAAAGCTGGTGAAATCTTACCAATTACGTTGAGCGTTGATTACAAGAACGTCGATTATCTGAAACGTCCATTATCCTAACAAGTCTACAAACGTGTGCAGTTAATTCGACTAGCGGTTGCTGATGAGTTCTACACTGACGCAATTGCACTTTGTATTTTTAAAACTACGTGCATAGCTTTACATTTCTTTTACCACAACCAACATTCACAATCTATTTATATAACTGTTTAATCATTTCAAAGCGCTTATTGAATTGACACAAATGCACGAGAATTTTTTTAATTATTATTGTGAGAGCACTCATTTTTTAATTTGCAAAAACCACTTCAGAAATTGTTTTAAAACGTAAATTAATTAATAAAAATGGTGCTATAGCTATCAAAACATGCACCTCTATTGTTGTCTGTTTTTTGGCTTAAGTTTCGGTATGTTTTGGCAAATGTTTTTATTTTTATCATAATTAGAATTTAAGCAAACAACTCCACAGTTGCAACTTTTACCAACTAGCTCAGTTGTATATCGTGTAGTAAGAAATAATATAATCTTACAAATTCTTATTGGTTTTTTTAGTTTCTTAAAATGTAGGCGCAAATTCTTTGTTTCTGTTATAACTACCAATCAAAGAGCTTTATTTTTAAGAGTTGTGGCGGAAATGGAGATACACCAGGTGTAAATTGGTTTCTTAATTAATTAAAGTGTTACCTATACTTAGTTTTTCAAGATTTTGAAATATTGCAGAAGCTTGACTATGTTTTTGTTGATTGGTGAGTTGTTGTCAGGTGCGGTCGAGAAGTTCATCTAAACTTGGTAACAAATCAAATAAAGAGGTTGCTTGAAGTCTGTCAAAAGCACGCGTACACACCTCATCCAATATGCATAAACATCGTCCGCTGTCCGTCACCTTCATGCATTATTCCATCGAAGACAAAAGTCCGGTAGCATTCTCTAGCGCGTCGTCATCTGGCGCTGTCCTCTATCATGGAAATTAGCTGATTGCAGTCTAATTCCGTTTCTGTATTTCCGTCGTCTTGCATAATCCATGCGGCCGCAACGCGACTTGCAATCACCCTCGGCAACACACGAGATTGGCCTTGTAAATATCTTATGGGCAATTCGCACTCCCGGCCTGTTTTCCAATTCAATCTTAACTGTTTCATGGCTTCGGCTGCACTCAGCCGGCCATTTCGACGCCTTATCCTCAGCTTACACCGACGATTCCTACAAATCTCTACCACTTACCGGATGAATACTTTACATATTTTTATTGCAAACTCAAAGTTACATTAAAATAGATTGTTTAAAGACGAGGTTATTCGTTTATCAATAAGAATAGTGTATCATGGACAGTGCACATGTGGTCCAATTCTTGTGTGACCGCACTTCGTGGGGAAAATCAATTTCCGGAGAGCTGCAATGTGGCAAACTTAACCGCACATTGCCACAATGTTACTTTGTCTGACTTTACTTTTGTACACGTCCATCAACAAATTTTATCTAACATTCGGATCTCTATTCAGGTGTTTTAACATTTCTCGACAAAAATAATTACAAAAAGATAATAACGAAATTCAATCTTGAAAAAGCTTGCTAATTAAAAAAGTACAGACTGATAACTGAAAATATTCTAGTTACACAAAAAAAATTTTTTAGTTATTTTTAGACGTTTTTAAAATTCAATAAAAACTTTCAATTTCAATCTTTTTTAAATTTTTTTAACTATGACTTCTTTGATAACTGCATATTATATTAAATATTTGAGTAGAGTAAAGAGACATATTACTTCACTAGTAAAATAATAAAATAAAAATCCACTCTTTCAAATAATTCGTTTTAATTGTAAACTCATGACACAGCCCTCATGACACTTTGCTGTTTAAAAATCAGCTTCCGAATTAGCAAGCAACGAACTAGATGAGCGCCTATAACAATGTCCCGTAAATCCTGCTGGATTAGGTAAATGAAGAAAAGTAGCAATATTCTTAGAAAAAGCAGCAAATGTGTTTATACCAACAGGTAACTTTATACACCTCTGGTTTTTGTATCCTAAAAAAACCGTCTACCACTAGCACGATATCTTTCAGATTTTTTATTCAGAAAAGTCACTAAATGCACGTATTTAATGATGTCAACACTCTTTTTCATTTTCATTATTGTTTTAATCATAGAATAAAAAACCCAGAGACTCAATGATTTATACTGTTTTGATAAATTATTAAAATATGCAAGTAGAACCTTCTTATGCGTAATATTTTGATCATTTTCTTTGTCGCACCATGAAGTGAACCGTTAAAAAGCCATCTCGTACTTTTTTTAGACTTCTCTAGCACCAAGCAAAAAACAGCACTTGTCGCCGCTTCTTCGATTTCAGAAGGTAAACTTTCTGAGTCACTCATGTTTACAATTTTCTTATTTTTACCACAAAGCCCAATTTTTACTGATTATCTCAAAATGACGAGCTTTGTTTGAAAAATTGTAAGCGGTTATCGGCAGCATTAAATTTTCGATTTTCTTAATTTTTTGCAGTCATTGATAAAGTTTTGTATATCATACGTGGGCTAGAGCACATTACAGTAACTCGTGTGTTACTGATACTCGAGCTAACGCCCTCGTTGTCTGTAATCTACACACTCGTTGTGTAATGATGCTTCTATCCCACTAATAATATAAATAACTAAGTCAATGAATACATAATTACAGTAGAAATTTTCTAAAGTTGTTTATTTCCTCAAAAATAATTTGAAGTATATAGCTTTAGGAATAACAACATCTTTTCTATTTCAAAAAAAAAAAAAAATGTATCAAATACCATCCAAAAGTTTAATAAACTAAGTAATAATTTTTCAAAACTGTTCTCAAATTTGTTGTATCAGGAATAGCCACTTGAGCCTTTGGGTGTCTTGTTTTTATTACTATTTTCAGTTTAATTAACTTTCTTATAATGTTATAACTGAGAATTTTGCGATTGTTAATATATTTTTAATCTAATTATTTTATCTAATCTAAATTTTTTCGGAACATATCGCATTCACTTGATCAAAATAGGCTTTTTATAAAATGTCTGGTCTGTTCATAAAATACTGACAAATTTCGTAAATTTAAAAAATCTGTATAAAACAAAATAACAATAATTATATAATTTTTATAAAATGAGTTGTAATTTTTTATTAAAACAAAAATTAAAGCAAAAATATTAAAACAAATCTCCAATAAGTTTTTCAATAAATTGTCTTGCAGTCTGTTGTCCGTCATATTATTAAATCAAACTAAAAAGCAGACTATTTTTAATATTATTAGTATAGTTATGTAACCAAAGTAAAAAATAAAACGTTGAATATATCACTTGATGTTTATAACTCTTAACCGACAAACAAACTTGTGGTATAAAAGCCCTCAGTCTTGTAAATAATTTTATAATATGTGTTTATTTATGGTACATAAATATTTATTTAGTTTCACTTTTTTTAGTAATTTATTTTATAATTTTTTTGTTTTAATTGACACTAAATGATTTGTTTAATAAACTAAATTATTTACTATTAGGTTAATTTTAAATTTGTTGACTGTAAACATTTGCTTTTTACATTTTCCGATTGAATTACGTTACGAATTACGTAAGTTATTTAGATAAAATACCAAATTTGTTTTTTGTAAATTTAGTCTAAAGTTTTATATGCACTGCTCTAATAAATTAACGCACCACTTGAATCTTTTGAAAATTGAACATGTATTCGACCAATTGGTACAAAATTAAGAAAAATTTAACAAAAACAATTGTCTAAAGTAAATTAATATCTAATCTAAAACAAACCGAAAACAAAATTTTATTAAAGTTACGCCGTTATAAAAGTTGCAGAAAACATCTTAATATCGCGTATTTCCACCTCTACTTTGAATAACCGCTGCACATCTTCATTCCATACTCAAAATTAACGAACTTATGTCTTCTTGATTTAAGTTATTCCAAATTTCATTTAGTTGAGGACCTACCTCTTGAAGATGGACAGGAGGATGTGGAAGATTTTTTAAATGTTTCCCGAGAATGTTCCAAACATGCTCAATAGGATTCAGGTCAGGGCTTCGAGCTGGCCAATCCAAAACATTGATTTCTGCCTCATTCAAGTAATCTTTAACAATTCGGGCAGTTTTGCGTTATCTTGCATTAACAAAAAATTTGGACCAATATAAGGGGCATATGGTACGACATGCTCTTCAAGAATGTCTGTTATGTAACAGTCCGCATTTATAGAGCCATTATTTACAACCACTAACTCCGTGCGAGCTTGTAAGGAAATACCACCCCAAACTATTACTGAGCCTCCACCAAACAATGTGGTATTCTGAATGTTACACTGTGCGTACCGCTCATTTGGTCTACGATACACACGAACACGTCTATCGCAATTGTAAAGGCAAAATTTTGACTCATCCGTAAAAAGAACAGACTCCCAATCCTCTCTTTGCCAATTTATGTGCTCTCTAGCAAATTCTAATTGGGCTCTGCGGTGTTCTGCAGTCAATGCAGGACCACGAGCAGGAATATGGGGTGTTAAATTATCCTCCTTAAGTCTTTTTCTAACAGTTTCGGTACTGATTTGAATTCCTTCTACGTCACGGAACTCAGTTTGTAGCTTCCTGGCGGTTACAAAGCGTTCCCTTAGCGCAGATATTCTTAATAATCTATCCTGGATAGGAGTGGTTTTGCTTTTTCTTCCTTGCCCAGGTCTTCTGAGGTGACTTCCTGTCTCTCTGTACCTTTGTATCATACGCGAAACTGACGTATGAGATACACCAAACCTTTCACCAATTCTTCTGTAGCTCCATCCTTCCTTCAACAAAACCACAGCTTGGGCGCATTCTTCTCGAGTCAAATTCCTCATAATGTTTTTATTATTGTTTGAAATGATAAAAACTGTCTACAGAACGGCAAATTCAAATAACAATAAAACGAAATTACAAATTAACACAATTTAAAAATGAAAATTATTTTAAAATTTCTGCTTAAAAAACTATTAAACTCAAATTTCTGACTTTAATGTCAAAATTTTTATTACAATGGGTAATTAGATTATAGCTTAATTAAACCTTCTCAACCAAAGTTGTCAAATGTATATAGTTCTAATTTTTTTACTTTATTTACAAGTAGTGCGTTAATTTCTTGGAGCAGTGTATTTTTACATTATTTTTTTAATGATTTATTTGAAACATTTTTGTGTTACTGTCCCAGCGCATCCACCATTTTTGACAAACTTGTAATTTTTGATATTTTAAATAAATAAATAGTTGTTATTGTTAGTTAATTTGTCTTAAAAATAATAAATAAAATTTAGATTGTGTGATAAAATAGAAACTAGACCGTCACTAGTTAATAACATGGTAAAAAGCTGAAAAAGTTCCCCTCTGGCCATGAAACCCAGCTGTGGCAGTAAATCTGTTTCTTTTTTGCTTAGTTGAATAACTATCGCAACATTTGCAGCACTCCAACTGTTGTAGTGAATTTTTATTTAGTAATCAATGCATTTCAGAAATTTGTGTTGTCGTCTCACGTAAAGATAATAAACAAAAAGTAATAAAAATTTTTTTTATAAATATAATTTGCAAAGTTTGCGACATAAAAACAGTGGCAGCATTTCGTGTAAAAAGTTGTTTTCGTTTAATTAATATCTTCGTTGCGTCGTTATTGATTTTTCCCTTCAAGGTTTCTACTTGTAACGTAAATAAAATTTCGCGCTTAATCTCGAGCTTTGATTCCCGTTTCCGTTTACTACCGGAAATTAAAAACCTCGAGGTCATGGTCGAGATTTGGTAATTGGTTGTGAGATGCACCGCATGCCGGCCATACATCGGCTTCCATCATCCAGCGGGAACTCCAGGAATCCAGAAGGAACGCCGGGTTACACAAGGCCCACTTTTCATGCCAGCTAAGTGACTCGGCCGCATAGAAACCCACATCAACCATAAGCGATTTCATTTTAACATAGTTTTCGAGCACAATAAATTTTTTTTGTCTTTTTACCACACCCACTTTCTATCTAATCTGTACAGTAACGGACAGAGAAAAATCAAATAAAAAGAACTCCCAATTCAATAATTCGATGAGAGGCTATAAAAGATATCAGCGATGGCTTAGCAGGTGCCAGCAAGAAAAGGCTGAAGCTTTGCAGAAAGCCACGTACTGGACGTGGACTCTATCTCATAATAGAATTTTTCAGACAATACTACCAACCGAAATTTTCACACTAAATACAACTAAACTACTATTTGCATTCGGATTAAACGCGCTTGTAAATAGCAGTGATACATAAATTCCAGATTTTGTACCTAATTCTCGTTTATTTACCTTATTTAGATTCGAGGAAAGCTTTTAATAATTTTAATTTAATCCGACGACTCTTGTAATTACAATTTTTCTGAATTATAATTCACAACTATTTTTAGAAGGAATTCATTACGTACACGACGTGCTTTCTTCACTTGAAAATTTAGAACAAAATTACTAACCTAAAATGTCTTTCCTACTACATTATGCTAGTCTTGTTAAATTAAATTGGTTTTTTACAAGGTGAACACAATAAAATTTCTAAAAATACACATCCTGTCTTAGAATTTTACAAATTCGAATATATCTAGCTCACATTCAATTAATAAAGCCTGGAAGGGATTGAGTATATTACAAAGTAAATTACAACTTTAGTTATTTGTTCAGGAAAATTTACAACAGAATAATTTGTTAAACATAATTGCGCAAATTAATTTTAAAGGTTAGAAGACTAAAAAACATTTCTAAAACAAATTAGAAAAATGTAATTTAATCCAACCAATTTGCTCTCTTACAACAAATTGAATTTGGTGTGGTAAATTTAGTAATTTAGTTTTCACCAGTAGAAGTTGCTGTAAATTTGAATTAATTAGCTTTTAACAAAACCATAAATAATGTAGAAAAATGCATCATAAACTAAGGAAACCTCCAATAATTTCTTGTCACAGGAAAATATGATAAAGTACCTTCTGCATATAAAATGTGATTAATTAATGCTACAAGTGTTGAATATTAAGTGTTCTATTATAAACTCTCGAAACTTGCCTTGAGATAATCTCTAACGTGATATAACGCAATTTTTTATTTTTATCTGATTTTATTTTGCAAATTATTATAAAGACATAATTAGTCTATTTTAGCAGAAAGACGCCACCTTGTGTAGCAACAGCATATTGTCAATTACACGTTTCTGCTGTACCTTTCAAATCTAGTTATTATAGTAACAAACTGTCATTTTGAGTTTGGAATTTCAAAATGCTGAATTTAGCGAAGAATTTTATAAATTTTTGTCGATTTTTACATCGATAGAAATTTTTGAAATCTCTCGTAATACCCAACATTTCGAAATTTAATTGTTTTCGTCTGAATTTTCACTCTAAACATGGCGAACATATTGCTCTACTAGAGTTACTAAATAAACAAACAGTGCTGATACATCTGCAGTAAAAATTTGGGCAAAACATTTAAATTTCAAAATGCTGATTTTCACAAAAAAATTTACAAATTTCTGTCGATTTTTACGCTGATAAGATATCAACAGAAATTGTAGAAATCTCTGGAAAATCCACCATTTTAAAATCTGAGTATATTCGTCTAAACTTTCACTCAAAATATGAATAAATATGTTAGCTTTAATAACAAATTTGATAAATTTCTGTCGATTACTACATCAAAAATAGGTAGATAGAAATCTTTAAAATCTCTCGTAAATTTCAACAATTTTTTTGTCTGAATTTTACAATAAATATGGCAGATATATTACTCTAGAACAGTCACTAAGTAAACAAACAGTGCTACCATATTTGCAATAAAACCTTGAGCGGAAAGATTCAAATTTCAAAATTCTAGATTTAACATAGGATTTCATAAATTTTTGTCGATTTTTACATCGACAACAAATCAACAGAAATTTTTAAAATGTTTCTTAAAATACAACATTTCAACATTTAACACTGAATTTTGCAGCAAATATGGCGGATATCATGCTCTACTACAGTCGCTAAATAAACAAGAAGTACCTCAAGGTCTGCCCCATTTGAAGTAAAAATATAAACAAGAGCAGTTAATTTCATAAAGTTCTACCTGTTTTTACATAAATGATTGATTGAAATTTTAAAAAAATTTTGAAAAATCTAACATTTTGAAATTTTAATGTATTTGTCAAATTTTTTACATTTTCTTACTTTTTACATGCAGACATGGCAGACATTAGTTGGACGTTGCTGTACTGTGTATTTATTTAGTCGCTGCATCTTCTACTAAAATGATAAAACGACAAAATTGGGTTGTATAGTGAGTGTATAGTTTGTATCGCAATTATTATTTAGGTATTATTTATACAAAATTGGTGTATACATCTTTAATCAAGGCTTCAAATTATTTTACCTATTTATTACAATTCAGTTATTACATAACTAAAAAAATTGGATATTGGTCGTTGTAATTCTCCGTTTGCTTGTACTTTGCTTAGGAAAATTTAATGCAGATTTTTCCAGTATTTTCAGCGCGTTTTCTCCTCGTGTGTCGTTCTGTTCAGTTATAAACCGCCTCAACGTATTACATCTAAATCTGTTATTAAAATTAAAAAAAAAAAACATGATACTAGTACAAATTGTGACAAAAAATGTTTTACCTAAGTAACAAATATTAAAAAAAATTGTTTCTATTAGTATAAATTGAAAATTCTGGTAACATTATCTCTCTCCAATCTACACCCGTCATTTGATCAATTTGATGAAATCCAACTGGGTCAATAGGTTGTAAATGACATTTGACGTGTTTTGCATCATTATGATTACGTGTTGAACGCGTTCCAGAGTAATCCACTATAATCAGATCCTGTGGACCAGGTGCGTTATAGTATGGGACGGCAGCATTGCGGTTGAAATCAACACACCACTGATGATATTTAATGAACTTTCGCTCAAGTGGTGTTAAACATGCAACATTTCTGTTTACGTTTATACCAAACATATACTCAGTTTATGAGCCTTTTTGAATATTGGCCCGATCACTACACCGATATTTCTCTTCTTCTCTCTCACACTTTTCCTGCTTTTAAATTTTCAACGAAATTAGATTTCGTTTAAAGAAAAACTAATTTCCGTATACAATATTGACAGCTTGCTGGGGCTCTATGACTCACTTAATTGACACAATGGATATGCCCACTCAAGGTTCATGCAGATTTATTACTTAGAATTTTAAAATTACTATTTTGTTACTAGAAAACTATTTTAGCTACAGGAAATAATAAAACCTACACGTTTTCTATTTTTGGACAATATCTTTTATAAAGTATATTCTACAGTCTTTCTAATTCCTTATTTAAATTAAATCATTTCTAACAAACGAAAACTTGTCACTAAAGCTTAATAACTAGTTACTATTGTATATATCAGACGTGTGTATCTACCTACATTATTGTAAGTAGCTGTTAATGCTAATAATGCAAAGCAAATTATTACAGCATATGATTATAATGTAAACTATTCCCTTAGGATTATCTGGAAAGCTTGGCTTAGAGACAAATTATTTCGTACTTTAGTAACAATATTATAACTTATTTATACTACTAGCAGTAGTGCAATCAAAAAATGTTGTAACAAACTATTTCAGAGTGATTCACCGTTTATTATTTTCCAGAAATAAGACGTTGCGCCGTGACTCTATTACAGCTGCACTTGATTTTGAGAAATATTAGTCACAGTTCAACAAACAGTCAATACTGGATCGTTTGATATTCAATGAAACGTGTAATGTAAGTGTAGTTTTTGGTGTTAGTATTTTAAGTTTTATTACATTTTCTTGATAATCCAAGACGATAGTTAAAAGCAAATCGTTATCTTTGATAGTTCTGAAATGAAAACGTTTTGATTAAAACAAAAATTAAACAAATTTAAAATAAGCATCTCAATAAAAGATGCTAGAATATATATCGTTTTAAGATTTAAAAAACTAACTGACCAACTAACTGGCTCTCCTAACAAACTCTCATAATTTCTCTACCAGATATTTTTACTACCATTAATTCGAAATAGTTTTGTTTTATATAAATTTAACTTAGGGTGCAATGTTCCGTTTTGAAAAGTAACTTTGTAGCAATAAAGACAAAGGCTGGAATTCTAAATCACTGCGCTGCTCCATCGGAGTAGCGCAAAGTTACGCCATCTAATATAAAGTGTATAGTAAAGTTACAACGTGGCCCCTAGCAACTCATATTACACCGGCTTAAATCTGATTTAGAATTGAGCCCTAAAGACGTTATTGTTTTAGTGCTTTTACTAAGAAGAAATGACATTTCACTAATGTTAAAAACCTAAGAAATATTTACTTATTTCTAAATTGCTGAATAGCAGTAGTTAGAAGAAGCTTTTCCACAAATAAATGTACTATTGCTCCAACTAATTTTTATTGAAGCAGTCTGTTCTTACGTAGTGCTATATAATTTGTTTTTTACATGATTAGTTACGTAATAAACTCTATTACGTAAATTAAATAAATGTCATTAAATTAATTTAATTAACAGTCGTAGATATATATAATAAGATTTTGTTATGAAATGACAAACAAAATTTATAAAATCTCAGTCTTTTCGAACGTATTTCATTAGCTCTGACTTTCTTAGCCCTTCTTATTAATTAAGAAGTTAAGCGGCGACTGAAATGATATATCACTGGCCGAGATATAATACACGAACTGTCATAACTGTAAGAATTTTATGACTCGCGCTTAAATTTTTCAGCACGATTTTCCAGCTGCTCTAGAAAACTCCGATTTGGCAGAATTTTACATTTCGTCAAAATGCACTATTTGTGTTTTTCCAGCTTCCAATTTATAAAGTTGTAACAGATCCAGGAGCTCATTTGACGCAGTTTTAATTGGTTTTGTGTAGAGAGTCTAACTTACCCGAAATCCCGTCATAGGTCCACCATTCCTGCCAGTTGTCACATCCCACTGAAACAAAAATGTCGTAAATTAGTATTTGGCAGCACTTGTGAAAGAAGGGTCTTCGTATTACAATATCGCATTGTTGTCACAAAGAGAGAAGGGAGAAAAACTGTACAGATTCAATTTATAGGAGATGTATTAAGAAATGTTCGGAAAAGGGATGGGGAGGGCCAGGATCGCTGACGCTAGTTCACATTTACCCTTGTCGAAGAAGCGCAATCCAATTCAGCGAGAAGCCATAACCCAGACTCCCGCCGGCACAACGAATATCCACAGTTTTGACTTCTGTAATTTTCAAACGAGCAAATGGGACATTATTCATAAAACGAACGAATTATCAGAGATTTTTTACAAAATTTTATTTGAGAGAAATCTGAGGTAATAAAATTGGTTAAATTGTTGTGCAAGATACATTATATATTCAGATTTTTCAAGGATTCAAGATACTTCAAGTAAATGAATTTTTAAAGAAAATTCTATTTTTAGATGTATTCAAAGTATAGCTAATAAAATTGGATTCAATAAAAAAATTTAAAAATGACAGAGATTACATGTAATAAAGAAACAAGAAGAAAGCTTTACAATTTATACAAATTTCAGTACAGAAAAAAGTGTTAAAAAAATAAAAAACAAGTCTTCACCCAGAATTCCTATTCACTACAAGTTTCCTCATAGAGTGACTAAGCATATACGATACTGATACTAATATTTGCTTCTAAAAATTTTTTTTTTAAAAATCATAGAATCAAATATGCCTGTTATTGCAGTTATTACGGCAGCTTTATTACTACAGATGCGGGATAGATTTACAGAATGTGTTAATTCCTTTTTTATTTATAATGTTTTTGATAAATTTATCTATTTACTTGTCAAAAAAGAATGTTAATTAATAGATATTTGATAAGATTTTAAACAAAATATGCTTTATTATGGCTGTGTTTACTAAGAAATGAGCTATTTTTCTGTGACTAGAATATATTTGTATTGACTTTCTTTAATGCTGTTTGCTTTCGTTAATGTCTTGCCCATTGAGGTCAGAAACAAAGAGCATTACATATATTGTAAAAAAAATTGTGAAAACAAAAAATCTCTTGGCATTTTTGTTGGCTTAAAGAGATAAATTCGAAGTCGGTGGAGTCTGCCTCTTCTAATTTTTCCAGTCGATCTTATCGGTCTATAATTGAATTGGATTTAAGATGGAAGAAGGCTGATCGATCGCCTTTCTGTGCGTCATTGTGAATCTTGCTCTTGTCCCAGCCCAACAAACATCCGAAATCTCGTCTGGAAAAATATTTAAAGTCGCCTGTATGGCGCCAGTGATTCGGCGCCGCGTCGCTAGCAAAAACTATCGCAACAAATGAATTCAGAGTAGCTTTCGTGGCGCCGCCGTCGGCAGGATGCGTCTGAAAGCGGCAAATTTTATGATTTGGGTCAATCGACGTGCTCTATCAAATCATGGTCGTTGAAAGCTGTGAAATAAATGTTTTAACAGGAATGTCAACCAGACATGTACGGTTCCTGAATATTTGATTTCAATTTGAAATTCAAATACGTACAGCTAGTGACAAAATGTATAGTATATACAATAGGCGATGCGCGATGGGAAATTGAAAAGTTATACACTTAAATAAAACTTCAAACAGTATTGAACTGGCGAATTTTGTCTCGAGAGAGAAGACCGCCCGCTGCTAACGTGCTGAAACATGTCTTTCATGGAAATTATATCCGGAACTTAGAAGTGACGAAGTGATACCTTTCAAACTACAAAACGGGCACTAACCCATACTCTCAGACAAGACAATTGCTGAACTTTCAAGCACGATTGCCTCAACATGATTTTAGGAACAAATATTTTGAGCTTTGATAACGACTGAAGTTCGGAAATTCGGAAATACGACGATATTAATCTTAATCAAAAGAAAGGAAATTGTAAAACTCAATCATGAATCAAGGTTTTTAATATTTAATGATGCGATGAGTTACCTCAAAGCATTTTATAACTGTTGTTTGTCGTGTGATTATAATCCTGTTCAAACTTTTATAGAAAAAAATCAATAAAATAAGTTTCTTGCTAGACATCTAAATACATAAATTCTGTAACAACAGTTTTGAAATAAATATTTTCTGTATTCAGTTACAGATTATCAAATTTTGCGACAATATTTTTTCAAGACAAGAATTTTGAGTAAATATTTCGAAAAAATACCAAAAAATATAGCGCCGAAAGTCACACTGTAACGTAAAATTACACGAATCCATTAATAGAAACGCCCGTAAAAATAAAATCAAAAATTAATTATAAAAATAGAAAAATGAACTTATAATTAGCAAGAACTTCAACTGTGGAGCGGTTCGACAAATTCCCATTTTAATAAAAATAGCTACAGTTTATTTACTTTTTAGCACCAATTTTTTGAATTAGATTTATCATAATTAAATTTACTAGATTCTAGGTTTTAGATTTGATATAGAGAATAGAAAACCAGAGTCTCTTTATTACTCTAGGCCTCACTGTCAGACATATTGTGTCACCTCTTCTGAAAGTAGACCCGGCTATTCCTCAAGACAACTGTTTGTATTAAAAAACTTTAGAGCTTTTCAAAACTGGCTATAGTAAAAGATAAAATCAAAATTTAGTTATAAAAATAGAGAAATAAAGTTATAATGAACAAGAACTTCAACTGTGGAGTGGTTCGACAAAATCCTATTTTAATAGAAATAACTAGTTTGTTTACTTTTCAAAAAACTACCACTTGTTGAATTAGATTTATCATAATTAAATTTACAAGATTCTAAGTTTTTAATTTGATATAGATAACAAAAAACCAGAGTTTTTCTATCACTCTAGACTTTACTGTTGGATCTATTGTATCACCTCTTCTCAAAGTAGACCCGGTTATCCTTCAAGACAACCAACGGTATTAAAAAATTTTAGAGTTTCTCAAAACTGTCTGTAGTAGGCTAAAAGTCCTCTCACCGTAGATCTTCGAGTAGATAAAAGCACTGGGCAGTGTCTATCGGCTTTCCAATGTTATCTTTGGGCAGCCCTAAACAAAATTTAGCAATTTTTCGCAGAAATAACTGCAACTAACTAAAATTTTTACGATTCTTTTACTTGGCTGTGTTTTTAAAAGCTGCTTTGCTTTACTTTGCTTAGAAATAACTGCAATTAACTGCAATTTTTACAATTCTTCTATCTGGCTGTGTTTTTAAAGAGTGTCTTGCTTTATTATAGCACTGAAGAGATAGCAGTTACTATGATTACTACCGTGTTCTCTGATCTAACAGATGCCGAGAGTATTATGCTTCAAGATAGATAATACTGCCATATAAGCCCGAAAGATATCTTGCTCTCCGCTAGGAACAGCAGCGTTGCTTTACTGTCAGTCACAGTACGTATATGATTTTTCTGACCAGTAACAGTCAGTAACTGCACGAGTCATTACTATTATTTATGCTTGAAGAGTTGTAGTATGTAGGCTTTTTTAGTTGTAAAGATAGGCTTCTTTAGATTTTGCGATCCTCAAAGAAAACACCAAGTCTAGGCCCGACATTGTTCTTTAATCCGTAAATTTACAGTGGAAATGCACAGGTCGTCTTTATCTGTTTCTACTAGTTTATTATTGTGCACAATTAAGTATTTCGAAATAGTATATTATATATTAAGAGCAGAAAGTACATTTTTGCCGCTCGTGCATGAAAATTGCTGCAAGAAGCTTAGCCGAACGCAGCAATCATGTCAGAGAAGCAAAAATACTTTTTGCTCGAAATATACACGCCATTTTTTTGCCGACTAGTCACACACTTAATTCAAATAACTATCAGAAACGTCATATTTTTTTAAATAATAACAATAAACAATCTGGCTATCTATGTATTGCTATAAATGAATCTTTGTTTACTTCGTTGCCAACACAATTAATATTTATTTATACCGTTACCAGCACAACCATTTTCTAACATCCAATCAAATACAATCAAAGTTTGTTATTATTGGTAGAAAGCAAAAACGCTCAAGAGCGGCAATGTTGGCAATTCGCTCGCTCCGTGGCAAGTGTCTACTTTCGAATCTCAAATGACACTTAGAAAAGCCTACTTTCAAATTCAGTCGTCGAAAGACAAATTTTACGGCTGAAATTCTAATTCTAGATTCAAAACAAATATTTTTTGAACGCCTCGTTCAAAATGCGGGTGTTTCGCACTAACCTTTCTCTTCACAATCCACTGTCCTACACCCTGCAGCCTCTAGGGCTGTCTTTTTTACAAATAAATCAAAAAAAAGTAAGCTTAAACCCACCTCCATTGCAACTGTGCAAAATTTAGAAAAATTTGACAAAATGTTTAGTTATTTTTTTGTTATGCCCAAAATAGTTAAAGAATTTTGGTGTTAAAGTATTTTAAGTATTTTTCAATAAAAATATTTAAAATTAATACTGAAAATTAGAGACGCTAAGTTATATTATTTGCAATAATCTTTACAGTCACTAGTTTTATAAAATAAATTTAAGATTATGGATCTGTGTTAATATGACAACTATAACATCTACTGCAGCTGAATTTAATTGAAATCAAAGCTGTTTATATATAAATAGGTGTCTATTTTTAAACGGTTTTGTTTTTTGTGTTTGAAATAGGCTAAAAAACTCGATTGATTTGTTGGAAAATTCAAGCAATTTGATGTGCGATATTTTTAGTGACTAAATGAAGCAAAACGCACCTAAGTTATTTATAACAGTGTGCGCCAATTCAAGCTCCTGCTGATGACGCCCCAGCTTCCAATTTCAAGCATTTTAAAATAAAAATGAAAAGCTTATTGGTTACAAGTGAATTGAAAGAAAGCAAAAAACAAAGCGTTTGAAAATTTAATTTAAAATTGATTTTGTGTATAAATTAACTAATAGTTTTGCAACAGTTGTGTTTAGTTAATTAAACTCGTCTAATTGTTTCATACAGTTGTAAAACCATTTAATGAAAGAAAAATGTTTTGAAGTTTATCGAGGTCTTATTTGAAAAGTTAAACGTGTCATTGTTCGCCAGTTTATTTCGCCACAGTTTACTACAAGAAACTCATAAAATTTAGTTTCATCCTATTAAAGGGATGAAGAGTCTGTTGTAACCGGAAATTTCTCAACCCTTTTTGTCCTTTATTTGTTTTATTATCCGTCTATTTAAAATTACATTTTCGAGGAAAACAATCGATATTTTCAAGATTGGTAAAGTTTCGAGAAATCTGCAATAACGCATTGATTGAATTTAGTGCAAGTCTAGTGTCCCAGAAAGCACTTGACGCCTAAAATCTTCTTCGATTTTTCGATCGGATCTCAATTAGAGCCGGAAATGGCTAAAGCGAATTTCGTAAACAATATCGGCGGGCATCGTGGTGCGCCTTTGTGTTACGTTATTCATGGCGTCGTCCACGACTATTGTCCCACCTGTCCTCGCCATACCGCGCTCAATTAATCACTGCCCGTGTGATGGATGATTTTATTCTGCCCTCTTCATCGAACCTGACGGATTCCAACAACACACCAAGATCCACAAGACGAAATATGCAAAGGCCCTAACAAAAAAAGAGCCAGCTTATTTTGAATTTATTCAACGGTTTTTCAGCGAGGTTAATTACTGTAATGTGTCATGCAAAGTAAGTTACGTATAGTTTTGGCACAGCCTGTATGTTACTAACCACTGGATTTCACACATTCTTCGTGTAAACAAGGGTTAAAATGTTAAAACGCTTGTATACGTGGATCAAGTACTAAAATCCAGTACTTGGTTGTAAGGCTTGTCGAAACATGCTGATGCATTAGTGGTCTTGTATAATGGATTCGTTTTTTTATTTATTTTGTATTGTACCTACTATTGATTAATGTTGTCTTAAGTTTGTAGTTTATCACATTTGCATTTCATTTATTATTGATTTTGATGTCATAATAAACTGTTTATTTGTAAATAGTGTCATCTCTACTTTGGTGTATAATAAATAAACTATAATTCTGAAAATAATTGTATTTGTGCATATTTTGTGGTTCTTTAAATGATTTGTTGTTTTTGCTGTTTCTTTTTGTTGTTTTTGTTATCAGTCTCGTCATAGTAATCAGACTAACAGCTTTTGGCGTCTAAGAAAAACGTGCACTCAAATCTACAATACAAATATAATTTATTAACGAATAAATTGATTTGTTCGGGTCCTCTCTTCCGGTTGCGGTCACTTGGAGTAAATTAGATTCTAATCCAATTAAAAGTTTGCCAAGGGTTATCAGAACTGGAGACTGGCCAGTGCCTGTCTCTACTCGAATCGTGAAGAACAACTGGAAACTACATAAAACATTGATGAGTGTGTGTCCACGTTTACACTGTTCCTAAAGAAAAATAAAACTCGTTGGTTTTTACAGGAGTTTTCTCTCAATGTTTGAATAAAACTCTGATTTGATCCGGGTCTAGATCTCAAATAATTATTCTTGCCGCAAAAAATTAATAAAAAGATAGAAGAATTTAAGGTTTCTGAGACTTCTCGCGTGTAATTCAGTAATCAATCTTAGGACTAAGAGCACCATTAGCTCAGGCAGCACTCCCAACTTTTATTATTCACTTTAGTGACAGCGTATTTTACGTTTTTCGCCATCATTTTTTATTTGTGTGTTGGCACGACGCCTAATCAGATACATAAAATCCAACGCTGGTTAAATTAAGGTGAAGAAGTTGATAATAGCTGAAACATTAAATGGGAGTTAGAAATGAAATTTTGCTCGAGCAATAGAATACAATAGTCACCACAATTTGCTTTGAATCACCTCACCGGAGGGAAACTTTTCCCATCTCTAGGTAAGGAGTAATAAGACAGGGCCGAGAAGATTACTTACAGATCGATGGCAGCCCGGCTCTGGCATGCTAATATCCACAGTATGCAATTCAAATTAGGGTGAGAGTTAACGAGGACTTGATTAGCACGTCTACTACACATTGCGGTGTGCCGATATCGGGGTTCTAATAAGATGTCAACTTGCCACACCGAAAACGAAAACTTTACTATATTTTACATAAACGAAAAAACATAATAATCATTTTCGAAAATTTTATGCCTGACAGGCATTAACGAAGCTTATAACGGATTTATTAATAAAATACTATTTCGGTTTTACTCGCATTTTACGAATGTCATGGTGATTAACGGGATTTTGCATTTCGACCGCTGAGTTGTTTGGATAAAAGGGGAATTTACACGACATGTGGATACTTAGGAATCTGAAATGAGGGGTTGTAAAATAAGGGAAAAGTGATAACATCTTGAATACGTTTAGAAACAATAGTGGATTAAGTCATTGTTAAAAAATGAACATTTAAAAAAATTCTATTTTGTTTAAAAATTATCTGTCAAGTTTTATTATTAAAATAACTATGTAACAATATTTTTAAATAAAAAGAAAGACAAAAAAATTAAAGCAAAATCTTAAATAATAAATAAATGTAAGATCAGACTTTTGCAATAAAATCATTTTTTCTCCTAACAATGAAGATGTATTTTTTTTGACAAGAGGGACCCAAAGCGCGAGCCGCACACTGAGGCCTACGCTCATTGTGTGCTTCCTCTCGGAATAGTACTACTGCAGTAGCCCTGTGCCTCTGATGAAGCTCAGTACCTTGTCTGCAGGAGCCTTCTCGACAGCATTGGGCTGCAAATGTCTGCAAATGCAGGGCAGTAACAGAGAATATGAAGAGGAATTTACTCATCTTCAGCACAACCTCTGCAAATTTCGTCGTCGCTGAGTCCGATGACATGCAGGTGTCTTTTTAGTAGGCAATGTCCTGTGTACATGCCTACCACTAACTGAAGGTCCCCACGATTGAGACGCATCAGGTTTTCACTGCGTACCTTGTCCGGTCCGTTAATAAAAAGCCTGGACTGCCGCATGCCATCTTGAAATTGCCATTCAGAGAGATGGCGAGATTCCACTTATAAAGTGTGTCTTTCTGTCGTCTTTTAGTAACGCCAAGAGCTGGTTCTGCCCCGATAAAGTCCATTTGTGAACCCTCTCGATCCAGAACGTTAGCTCTCTCGTTACCCATTAGGCCACAGTGTCCTGGTACCCAGCAGAGTACAACCTTTTTGTTGCACTTCCCTAGTTCCTATAATCTGTTGTGACATTCCCAGACAAGCCTCGATGAGTACCTGTACGATTGCAAAGCCTGCAGCGAAGCCTGACTGTCGGTGCAAATGCAGATTCGCCTATTTGACAAAGCCCTCTAAACGCATTCAGTCACACAAACGAGCAAAGCGAAGATTTCCGCTTGGAAAACGCCAAAAGTATTGAAATTTCAACACCGAGCCCACATATAGATATCCCTGAGCCCGCCCCATTGGGGTGAACCGACCCGTCAGTATAGCAGACGAGCCAGTCTCCCGTTCTAAAGCTGCTCGTTTTTTCACACCAGTTGTCACGTGGTGAAATGTTCACAAGATACTTGTGATTTGTAGCAATCCTGGGGGTCATACTGTCGTCCCCCATTTTAAAAATAGGGTCCAAATTCAACATCCTAGTGAATATTGATTAATCGATGACCCTTTACCGTTGCTGTTTTCCACCGATTTGTACCGCAAAGCCGTAGGAAACCCATTGCAGCAGACTCTTCCACAACAAGATGAAGTAGCCAAATCCCCACAATAAGCTACATGGCTGCGGTCGGTGTAGTTCGGAAGGCCCCTGTGATTATTAAACGCTTGACCCGTGCCAAACTCTTTTTGACGCACTCGATATGGTTCACCAGACAAGGGAACCGTATGTGATCATTGGTCTGACAACATAGTTGTAGAGCCAAAGCATAACGCGGGGTGTAAGACCTCAGATTCTGCCAACAGCTCTTCTGCACGCCCAGAGCGTGCTCGTAGCTGTTCGCATTTTTTCTTCCTCGTGTGATCTCCAGGTCAAACCCCCAAATGTTTAATCTTTTGATCTACACGTAGCTGTTCGCCGAAAAGCAGAGAGGCCACATTGTTCCACCGTTTTCGGGTAAAAATAACATAGTGTGTTTTCTTCTGATTTATCGATAAGCCATAGGAATTACACCATTTTTCAACCAGCCTGAGTGCCCTGAAGATGTATAGGTATGTGTAAAATTAAATTTTTAAAAACGTAACTTCTAGTAATTTTTTGTATTGCAAATTAATCACAAAATGTAGTTCTAAACAAAAGATTGTAGCAAATTTACTGAAGAAAGAATAGAGAAGATTTTGGCAAGAGAGAAGCACTGAAGAGCCAGAAAACTCCTTCGAATATTAATGAATAAAGAAGTTTTCTGAAACTGTGATTTTATTGCAGAAGATTTGTGTACAAATTTTCAGATATGTTAAGTCACTGCATCAACTAAAAACAATGCCAATGTTAAAAGTTATTTGAAAATATAAAACAAGCTCTTACAAACGTTCTGACTTATCCAAATAAAGAAGAATTTTTTATTCTTGATAGTGACACTTTAAAACAAGAAAAACCGTTTTATTCTAAATTTAGAATGTTAAAAAAGGGTTTAGTTTTTTATAAAAAAATCTTGAGCAAACCACAGAAAAATTATTGTGTTACAAGTTTTGGCCACTGTCAAAGCAGTAGACTACTTTTATCCCTACTCATATGGTCTAGAATTTGTTATTAAAATTGATTATGCAGCAATGAAATTATAACAATCCGGAAAGACAAGCTGTAAGATAGCTAGAATAGCAAAACATTGTCTTAGAAGAGCTCACATAAATTCAGATTCATTATCACAGAGGTCTTGTGGAGAGAACTGTTCTCATTGTGCAAATCAAAAGAAGGAAAAGCTGACTGTTGCTTGTTTAACATGATGGAAATCTTTTCTCAGAAGAATTTATAAAATAAGCTTAAAAAATAAATTGTTGTTTAATTTTCCATCCGAGAATGACAACTTTGTTGTCGAAACGTACGTCGTACAAAGTGAAATTGTTTGATGCTATTGGGTGCTTTTACGTTTTATTTTACACACCAAGGAAATCCAACAAAAAGTTAAAATAATAATTAAAACAAAGAATAAAAAACAACGACTAGTAGCAGAAACATTTAGATTACAATTTTTTTAAATAACAATAAAAATAGGAATTTTAGATAAGTAAAAAAACGACAAATAAAAAGAAAAAACAAGAGAAATTACACATAATTGCAAAAGAAGAACAGAAGTAGATTCTACAAGAAGAAGATTCGACACAAATTTTAAAAACGATAAAAAACAAAAAAAACATTAAAAGCTAATATTACAAAAAATATATTTTTTTAAAGAAATAACACTACAATTCTAAAAAATTTAAAGTTTGAAAGAATCTAAGACAACTGAAAATAACAAACCACTAAGAAAAATCAAAAAAGTTTTAAGAAAATGTTGAAATTATGGAATTCTAGAAGAACAAGTAATGATTGTAAACAAATTTAAAAATCAATGTTTGGAAGAAACAGAAAAACAAAAAGACGACTACTGAAAAAACTTGTTAAAATTATTTAAAATATCAAAATAAGAAAAAAGTCGTCTTTCGAGCCGAATATTAAGCAAAGTCCGAGTGCAGACACAGTAGTTTTCAATTTCAAAGTTTTATAGAGAATTTAGGAATCGCTACGTTAATTTTTACTATTTTTTTAAATAAAAATTGCAGTAAACAATAATTTTTATAATAATTATCAGTTTTGGCTCCTAAGTTGTCTTGTAATGAAAAACCAAAAATTACAGAGGGTTTCTCAGAAAAAACAAAAAAGTTTTAAAAGCTACAAGAACATTGTAAAAAAATGCTATTTTGTTGTTAACCCTACTTACAAATTAACGTGACAGCACAGAAAAGACATAGGCTATTAAAATCCTGAAAAATGTTACTCAGATTTTCTAAAGAAAGCTACAATGAAGATATGATACGATATGGTAGTTTCACTCTTAAAACCAAGTGTACAACCACATACGAAACACATATTTTTGCAGCATTACTTTTGTATCTGACTGTACTTAGAGTGCTCTTTTATCCAAATTGCGAAGCAGATGTTCCGACAAATTGTTAAGTACAAAACATGTGTCCTTTACAAAAAATAACTTGGTCGTGACTGTACAATCAATCACAATTAACCAAAATGTCGTAGCTGACATTTTTCGTGATTGTGATTGTAAATTAGCACTTAGTGAAGCTTATGAATACAATGAAAGAAACATTAATGTGCTTTTACAGTACACAAAATATTTCTAATAAATTATTAGAGTGTAAAACACGAGTGATCTATATTTTAATATATGTGAATTGCATTTGGCTTGTTTGCTTCATTTGAAATGGAATAATCAGCATTCGAAGCGGTCGATGAAAGAAATTCGATTTACAAGTTTAGATGTTAAACTCAATGAACTCGAACAGTTTGCACGAATAAAATTTTCTAACCAGTTGAGTGAATTTTGTGTTCATTTTAATCCTTGTATTGTGGTGAAGACAAATGTTAAAAAAATTAGACGTTTGTGGAGATAAAGACAGGATAAACAAGAGCTGAGGGTGTTATATTATAATAATACAATACCATCTAAACCTCCGGAATTAATATAGACCTGTGTAATTACTAATATAAGGACTAAATGGTGGCTTGCGTGACGACCCTCCGCTGGATTTCCATTTAATCAAGGAGTCTGTTTATTCATATAATAAAGAGACGTTAATTACATTTAAATTCTCAATAAATGCATATTTTACCCGTTGAATTCGAATTATTGCGATTTTACGACTCCCGAGGGTTATAACCAACAAATCATTTCCTGTATTGTCTTTATTAGCTAATTGGCTCGCAATTACCAATCACGTGTTGCACCACACGCCATTTTTGTCCAGTTAAAACTTTATTCCGAACAAAATAAAGAACTATTAGCTAAAGCCTTGCAAAAGGTTACCTCACGTGTTTCAACCATATCCAACCTGTTTTGCAATTAACCGTCCCCAATGGTGTCGTAACATCAACTATTCTTAATCGTTCCCTGTTTTCGGACTAATTATTGTACAAATCCACCGCTGTTATTAGCACAGAATTAATGAATTATTTCGCTGTAATTAGTGCGGGGATTTTGATTAATTCTTACCCTTAAGCTGTAATCTTGCATTATCGTCGCGCCGGAATCGGAGATCAACTCAGATTTAGTAATCACGCGATCAACCCCAATTTTAAACCCTTCACAATTAAGACAAAACAGAGAAAAACGCGAATTCTTGAATTGACTGACAGCAAAAATTTTTTTATGTAGAGTAATATCCGGAATTATGAATGAACGGTTGTTGTCATGACAGGGCAAAGGATTAGTTTCCTTACTTTACACCCTATATCTAGCAAATACAACCCTAAGGTCACACAAAAATTTAAATTTTGATAACAAGCACACTTAGCACGTCATTTTGCTTAAAGCAATTTTCAAACTTTTCTAAATTTTAAGTTTATAGCTCCTCTTCAAACTTTCAGGCATTTTCAGTTTAATTTCGCTTACATATTTTAAATAGAGATGATACTTAAGAATCAAGAAGCTTAATAAAAAAAATAAAACAATGAAACGGTCAAACTACACTGTGCAAAAAATTAGGGATATTAGAATAATTAGAAAAAAATTAATAAATAACAACAAAATATTGTCACGGGCTCTGCCTCGTGAGGTGGGGTTGAGATTAAAAACAGGGTTTTAATACAAAAGGATATTTAATGATGATCGAGATATACATGATACGGAAATCCAGTTATACATAATACAATAAGGCTACTTACATTGACATTCTCACACAATCGAAGAGTCTAGACATATTTCACACTTCACCTAAGTCAACTCTCTTCGTTGAACTCTACCAACCGACTCCCGATTAACGCCACCCGCTAGTTCGCCAACCCCCCAAATGCTGAGCCAGCTATTGCCTCAACCGACGGTGATTTAGTCGATATCAGCAATAGCCCATCCGCATCGGCAGGCCTTCGACCTAGCAGGGCTAACGAACTTCCGCTTCGTGACAATATTTTATTTTATTTTGAAACTATAATCAACTTTAAAACGCCCGCAAATCAAGGCGTAATCTTTATTTTCATAGAAATGAATTTTTTACTACGCAACAATAACAAATAAATAACTGTACATTCGTCTAGCTGTCAAATAGCAATTATTATAAAAAAATCACAATTTATTTCAAAAAACTGTTAAACACTACAAAGGCACGAAGCGCGACACAACTTTTTCATGAATTTTGAGCTCGTACCTGTTGGAACATTTCTATAGAATACACGTATTTATCAGTTTTTATTTTGAAAAATCGCAAAACAGAAAATAACAACATACAGTATCCTGGCAACAAAACCTTTAATGTTTTACTCAAAATTGACTAAATTTTGTACAAAAATGAATATACAACGACGACAAAAGTAGAACTAATTCAAGTATCTAAACTTTAAATTTAAAAACTTATCATAAATAACAAAATATTTATTTACATTACTAGTGGGATAGAAGCATCGTTACACAACGAGTGTGTATATTACAGATAACAAGGGCGTTAGCTGCACTTCGCCCTAATAACGCCAGTAGTAGACGGTTTTTTTTAGGATACAGAAACCAGTGGTCTATAAAATTACCTGTTGGTATGAACACATTTGCTGCTTTCCCTAAGAATATTGCTGCTTTTCTTCAGCTACCTAATCCAGCAGGATTTACGGGACATTGTTATAGACGCTCATATACTTCATTGCTTGCTAATTCGGGAGCTGATCTTTTAACAGTAAAGCGTCATGTAGGTTGGCACACGGCAGAAGAAAATAAAAAACAAATTGCTTCAATAATTCTGGGTGACAAAGGTACTATAACGGTTAGAACTACTGCATCAATAGCTGTTATAGAAAAAATGTATCAGAAATAGCTTGTCCTGCTATAGATTGGTGTAAAAATTGTGTTATTAATATTTATAACAATAATAGCATCTAATTAAGATTGAGTTTAAAATGAAAACGAATTATTTTAAAGAGTGGATTTTTATTTTATTATTTCACTAGTGAAGTAATACGTCACTTTACTTCCTTTAAATATTTAATATAATATGCAGTTATTAAAGCAATCTTAGATAAAAAGTAATTTGTATGTTAGTGGTAGGCATGTACACAGGACATTGCCTACTAAAAAACACCTGCACGTCATCGGACTCAGCGAGAACGAGATATGCAGAGGTTGTGCTGAAGATGAGGAAACTCCTCTTCATATTCTATGTTACTGACCTGCATTTGAAGGCATCAGAGATTTATACCTGGGCTCTCGATATCTGAAGCCCAGTGCTATCGAGAAGGTTCCTGCAGACAAGGTACTGAGCTTCATCAGAGGTAGCACACAATGAGCGGCTCGCACGTAGGGCCCCTCTTGTTAAAAAAAATTGTATTTTGGGGGTTAAAAAACAAGCAGGGCAAATCAACAAAAATAAAATTTTCTAATAAATCAAAAATAAAATCGATCGCGGACCAATTGTATATAATTAGCGTCTATTAAGGTGTTTATTTTACAGCACTATACATGGTGTTGCAAAATTAAAGCATTTCGAGTTTAGAGCTGTATGAACAAAATTTTGTAAAAAATTATTTAAATTTGATTGTTGGCAGTCATCTCTCAAGTTCAAGCAATGAAATAATATAAATTGAAGAAGTCTCTCTTTTGACTCAGCCTGTATATGTGTGGTTTAATTTTGATTGTTGTAGTATTCTTGTCGTCGTGTGGAACAATATCGTGGGGTGACGTCCGCAGATGTCAATTGGACCGTGTGTTCGGTTATGGTGCACAATACAGGTCATGCATATACAATACTCATACATCTAATTTTCGTAATGCAAGGGGTATTCAGGACAGCAAACAAGCCAATTTAATTGAATCGGTTCGTAGCGTTTCGAATAAATTATAGGCAGAGTATCGAAGCCTCATTATAAATCAATGTTTCTTCCGGAGCGCGTCGAGGAAATCTCCACTCTAAAGAAAGATATACGCAGTTGTGCTTTACCGATCTAAATGTTTATTTTAAACAAAGTTGAAAATCTTAAAACGAGACAAAGCGGATGAACGGATGATTGGCTTGGTTAGCGTACGATTTATATTATGAAGGATTTATCGCAGCTTTTTATTTTTCTACGAGAAATAATGCCCGTATAAAGTGCTAAAGCTGTCATACTAGCTCGCTGTATTTGATATCTTTTCAGAATTAAATGTCTTTCACACCCGGTCAGGAAACTTATAAAAATATTTTATATCACTCACAAAATTTCCAAAAAATAACGTATTTAACACACATTTCATTCAATTAGAATTACAAAATTTTACTCATTTTGTTAATAAAGCAAAAATAACTACACCCTCATCAATAAAATTATGTAAGCAAACAAATACTTGCCACGGTCGCTAATTATGTGCTAATGAATTCAAATTTGACATTACATAATTTAAATTAAATGCTAATCCTGATTAGTATAATTACGTAATTTGATTTCAAAAGTCTGATGCAAATTTATTTATTTTTTATTTGTTTTTCACTCAAAAATAATTGTAATTAATTTCAGAAAAATTACAAAAAGAAACCTAATCACTACCTTATGCATTTAGATTGTAAAACAAGCCAAAGACAATCCCTAATCAGCTAATTGTTGCTAACGCCCTCGTTATCTGTAGTCACCACACTCGTTGTGTAATGATGCTTCTATCTTCTAAAGTTTATTTGGTGACATGCTGTAAAGTAAGCTCATGTCTTGCCTATATTAGCGTATTTCAAAAAACGATTATAAAAATAAAATGACTTCTGTTCTTGTGGTCGCTCATATAAGGATCCTGCTGTAAATTGCTCCCTATTCCTCTTCCCAGTTCGTCGTTTTTCGGTCGTCGCCATCTTTTGCAATAAATGCGCCATCTGCAACAAGATCTGCAAACCACAACTGGTCGTCGAATATCCGACCAAACTGTTATAAATCGTTTGCCGGAAGTCTGTTTGACATCCAGCCCCCTTCTATTACCGCAATTCAACGTTGCTACATTTAACGAAAAATGAACGTCCAAGAATTGTTTCTTAATGTGCGAAATTCGAAAATTTCAGTCTATTCCACATGAAAACCTGAAATTTATTAGGTTAGCATGTACTGCAAATCGCTGTTACGGAATAATTCCGATTTAAGCTTTAATTTTTAAATTCGAAGAATTTCAAGAGAATAAATCAGTGCATTTATCAATGTCATCTTCAATTCTCAAATGTTAACGACGTTCACATCAAACAGCTTAAAAGCATTATGAATTAATATCGCGTTTCTTATTGTGGATTGATGAAATTAAATTCCGAAATAATTGACGGTCTGCAACAAAATGCTTTTATTTAATTTATTCTTCTGAAATAAAAAGGATTAAGCTGTTTGATTAATATTATCTGAAGAGGTAAACTTGCTAAAACCTCAAGCTTAAAGATAGAGGCAGCTGACATCGATTTCTCAACTGATCATTGTTGTCTCCTCTATTTCACTTGTCCTAGACAATAGAGAAATAACCAAGTAAACTAATAAGACAACAATCGATAATATATCCAAGAAACTTACATAATTTATGTATAAATCCTAGGTTTCTTTTGAAGCATCAAAACACCTACATTATTAAGCTTTACGTCAATCAGTTGCAATTAACTAGGACTTTAATATTGCACGCTTCTAACTACCTATTAATTTCGTAGTTATTTCAATATTTCCAGTTACGTAACAAGTTATTATGTCAATTTGTAACTTCTCAAAGGATTAATTAACTCTCTAAGCTGATTGTTTCAAAATTAGCAAAATTTTAAAATAAATATTTTAGTAAAATGCCAGTCGTAAATTCTATTTAGTACATTTGAATATTTGACAAGACACTTAAAACCAGCAGCACAATAAATTAATATTTTTGTTAAAATTTTACTCAAGTCAATATTTTAGAGCTTGTCATACTGTAAAATAGGTCAGAGAGATTTCTTTCTTTTATGATGTAGTCAATAAAAGTTGGAAATTTTTTATACACATAATAATTTTTGCTTGAAGACGTGACAATGTTCTTAAGGTGGAAAAAGAACAGAAAGCAACTAAATTTGTTTATTAAACAAAGCAATACAATTTATAGAAGCAAATGTCGAATAACTAAGTGCGTTTGAAGACTAACTTCTTTGACTTTTATTGGTATTTTATTGACCTTTGTTTCCACGTTTTTTAAAACATCTAGAACCTACTCAATTATTTTTTTGTTTGTGGTACGTTTTTCTGAAAAGCATCTTGAAAAATGCTAAATTTTTCGAAAATATTCTCCTGCTTTTTCTAGTTATACTGTTCCTTTACTCTTCTAACATCTTTTTCCGATTTTTTTTGTTTTTTTAATATTCGTTGCTTTTTGAGTTTTTTTAGTATTGTTTTTGCTCTTTTAAAACTTTCTCTGGCTCTTCTCTTTTTATAATTAACATTTATCGCATTTCTTTTAACTGTCGTTTTCTCCTAAAAAAATATTCTTTTTCTTCTAAACGACGTTCATCAAACTCTTTCAAAACCTTCTATTGTTCTTCTTTTTCTTTGAAAAGTGATTTTCCAAAATCTTTCAAAACTTCCTAATCTTTTTTATCGTCTTAAATATTTGTTTATTAAACAAAGCGATACAATTTATGCAAACAAATGTCGAGTAACTACCTAAGTGCGTTTGAAGACTAACACATAATTTTTTTGAGCAGATTTTCTTTGACTTTTATTGCTATTTTATTGACCTTTTTTTCTCCAAGTTTTTTCTAAACATTCTCAAGTATTTTTTTCACCTCTGGTACGTTTCTCTAAAAAGCATCTTGCAAAATGTTAAATTTTTCGAAAATAATCTCTTGCTGTTCTTATAGCCGTTTTCAGAAGCTTTCTAAATAATTTTTTTGTTTTTTTTTATTTGTATTTCTAGTCTTTTATTTTTTCTCCTAGTTTTCTTATACTCTTTCTTTTCTCTTCCAGCATGTTTTTTCGCTTTTCTGTTCTTGTTCTTCTTTCTATTTAACTGTTGTTTTTGAGTTTTTTTAGAATTGTTTGTTCTTTTGAAACCTTCTTTAGCTCTTCTCTTTCTCATATTTTTTTCTTCCTTATTTTCCAAAGTCTTTCAAAATTTTCTGATATTTTTTATCGTCTTTAAGTCTTGCTTTTTCCATTTTTTTTGACATTGAAACATTGCTGTCGTTTTTCTTTTTTGTCCAAGTTTTTCAACAAAAAACGCATTTCTTTCTTAATTTTTTAACCGACTTCTTCTCCGAAATTCTGTCTGCACTCTCCAACAGCTTCTCCTTCTTGTAATTGTCCTGCAGTTTACATAATCTTTATTCTGGTGAAACGATGAATCAGCTTTCTCGTATCCAATCAATGACCGTAATAAATATTTCTCAGAATTATCTTCTATAGTGTGATTCATAATTCTGAATGTGTTTGGCATCGCTCTAAAATAGTTATTTGTTTAGTCATTTTGCCAAAACTTTCAAAACCTGATCTGACCTGACTTAATTGCGTTTTTTGAAATATTATCTTTATTTGTTGTATTTTTACTTTTGCATCTAAAACCTTGTAAAATAGGATAATTTTAAAATAATATTGTAGACCGATAAGAGAAAAACAGTATCACACAGACACAATCAAACGTATTCTTTAAAACCAGCAATGACAATAACATTTTTAAAAAATTAAATTATTAATTTCTTGTTAAAATCTTGTAAAACCAGTCCCTATTTTTTTCTCAAATAATTCCTTTCCCAATTTACTTGACTTTCATTGCTATTTTATTAACCATTTTGTCTAATTTTTTTTTTAATCCTCTAAAATCTTCTCAAATCATTTTTCACCTCTGGTAAGTTTCTCTGAAAAGCATCTTCCAAAATGTCAAATATTTCGAAGATATTTTCTTATAGCCTTTTTCGGAAGCTCTCTAAATGATTCTTTTGCCTCTTTTTATTTCTAATTGTAGTAGTTTATTTTTTATTTTAGTTTTCTTATACGATTCCTTTTTCTTCCAGCATCTTCTTTGTTTTTGATTTTCTTGTTTTTCTTTCTTTAAAATCTTTGTTTTTTGAGATTTTTAGAATTGTCTTTGTTCTTTTAAAACCTTCTTTAGCTCTTCTCTTTCTTATAATTATCATTTCTCGCATTCTTCTCTTTTTTATTGTTGTCTCTCATATTTTTTCTTCTAAACGACGTTTATCAAACTTTTTCAAAACCTTTTTCTTCTTTTTCTCTAAAAATAATTTCCCAAAACTTACAAAATTTTCTTATCTTATCCATCGTCTTTAAGTCTTTGTTTTTCCATTTTTTTTAGAATTTGTTCTTATTCTTCTGTGTCGTCAAGACATTGCTGTCGTTTTTCTTTTTCTTGTTCAAGTTTTTCAACAAAAAACGCATTTGTTTCTTTATTTTTTTTAATCTTTATTCGGTGAAACAATGAATTAGCTTCCTCGTATCCAGTCAATGCCCGCAATAAATATTTCTCAGAATTAGCCGCTATAGTGTAATTTATAAGTCTGGAAATGTTTGGCATCTCTCTGAAATATCTATTTGTTTAGTCATTTTTGCCAGAACTTGACCTGACCTGACCTGACCTGACCTGACCTGACCTGACCTGACCTGACCTGACCTGACCTGACCTGACCTGACCTGACCTGACCTGACCTGACTTAATTGCATTTTTTGGTGTATTATCTATATTTGTTCACCTAACCTGACCTGACCTAACCTATCCTAACCTGACCTGACTTTTTTACGTATATTAAACACACAATATGTACATTTCATTTCGGGCTAGGAAACGCCTTGGCTGAGAAAACCATCCTTGTGTAGAACCGTTTTGCAACATTACATTACACCTGACCTCTCCTAACCGGATCTGACTTATTGCGTTTTTTTTGGAGTATTATCTATATTTGATATATTTTTATTTTTATATATTGTGCCTTGTGAAATAGGATAATCTTAGGATAATATGGGAATAAAACAGTACCACACAGGTACAGTTATACGTATTTTTTAAAAACAACAGTGACAAAGTTTATTACAGTAACATTTTTAAATATTTAAATTATTAATTTAGTGTGAAAATCAACCGTCAAATAGGTTAAAAGCACCCTCTATTTTTCTCTCAGATATAACTTCTCTCAATTTACTTGACTTTTGTTGCGTTCTCTTGTATTTAACTCCCATTTTCATCGGGAAATGAAACAGCTGAATAATATTATATTTTGTAAAGCTTTGAATAACCGTTGGCTACCAAACAAAATAAAACGCTTTTATAAATTTCCATTGCGTGAAAATTTGGTTTGTACGAAAATTTGGTCAAAATTAATTGCTTTATCTAAAGCAATTTGAACGAACCCAGGAAATATTTTACGTGAGCTACGATAGATAACTAAAATAGCCTGATACATACCCTCATTAATTAGAAACACAATTAAGGCTTCAAAATCGAAATTTTTACTTTGGATAAGCATCAGCTTAGAGTTTCAAATTGGGACAGTCAAATTTCCTGAGTAAAACGAGAGGACTGTTGCCACAAGGGGCTCAAAATGTAAGGATTATAGTGTTTCATAGTTGCAACTTACTCCAATGGGAACGCGTTCTAAATTAACATTGCGCTAATGGAAGGCCAGGACAAAAGCTGGGTTATAAATTATTAAAAACATTTTTCCTTGATTCATTTTCCGGGCACTAAAATACAGTATTGACTACAAACAAATCCCGAAGGATTAGCATGATTACACGTCATTAGACAACTAAAAAAAATGTGGGATTTTTGTGATATTGATCAGCGATGTTATGTCTGACTTTTTAGATTTTCAGCTCGTAAATGTTGGCGAAACAAAATTAGTCGAGATGTGGCGTCGGTTTTTGTAAATTTTGTGAGTGATATAAAATATTTTATGACAAAAAGGGGCGTATTTGATTATTTTGTAAATTTTTTATTTATTGCTTTAAGTACGAGATAAATCTAAAGAAAACTCATTTAAATTTGTTTGTTTTGGGTCAAAACGCTCTCCATTCTGATTACTGAATACACAGTTTTGATTGCGGCAATATAATAATGAGCGTCAATACTCGTACTAGCCAACATAATATCAATAAACCTTCAACATTCATTCCATTCGAAATGTTAACACATCGTCGCTTTCATTTATACAAAGTAATTAATGTATACTTGATTTGTAGAGAATGCAAAAATTCATTTTTACATTCGAAATTCATCTGGATTACTCGGTTTATTATCAGTGTAATAGCATATCCCATTAAAATTTATATACGTATTACCAGCGCTAATTTATTGTAACCAAATCGCCGAAATAATCCGATTATAAATATTTTCAAATTTATATTTGTTGATAGAGTTGTAAGAAACATGTCATGGCTAGTTTACTGTGTCAGATTACAAATTTGCGATTCAAATGAATTTCCAGGAGTTCTCCTGGAGGCTTTTAATATACATGCATGGTCAGCCTGCTTTAATACTTGCAATCTACATCTTATTAACTGTTTAACGGTCTTGGAAATCTCGTGACCATCACAAATAACTCTACAGAAATATTTTTTAAGAAATATTGTGTTGTACATTATAATAATAACAATAAAAGAAAAAAGATTTGAGTAAATAATTCGAAAAAATACTACTCAGATATTGCGCTGAGCGTGGAGAAAGGCCACAAAGATTCCGGATACATTTTGGTTATATAAAGAAGAAACCGGGCAGTTAGTTAGTGTAAAACAGCGATTAAAGTGAGCGATATTTTCAGAAATGAAGTTATTAAAAAGACTGCGATTGCAGTTATTACTATTTGATTATCGAGTTATTTATTTACAATTGCGAATAATCGTGTGTACACTATAAATAAAATATTTGTTATTGATTCAAATCTTTACCACCAATACGAAGTCTGGGCAAAAAAATTTGTAAAATCAGTCATGCCAATCTAAATCCGTCTTTTTAACAGCAAATTGTCATCACATTTCTAGCAATTTTAACTATTGTCACGAAGCGAAAGTTTGTTAGCCTGCTGGGTCGAATGCCTGCCGATGCGGATGGGCTATTGCTGATATCGACTAAATCACCGTCGGTTGAGGCAATGGCTGGCTCAGCATTTGGGGGGTTGGCAAACTAGCAGGTGGCGTTAATCGGGAGTCGGTTGGTAGAGTTCAACGAAGAGAGTTGAGTTATGTGGAGTGTGAGATATGTCTAGACTCTTCGATTGTGTGAGAATGTCAATGTAAGTAGCCTAATTGTATTATGTATAACTGGATTTCCGTATCATGTATATCTCGATCATCATTAAATTTCCTTTTGTATTAAAACCCTGTCTTTATTCTCAACCCCACCTCACGAAGCAGAGCCCACGACACTATCTTAAGATATTTGAATAAGTTCTATCTACTAAAGAATATACTATGAATAGCCGCAAAAATAATCAAAATAACTAACTTTGTTAATGTTGATTTAGGAAATAAGTTTGGGTAAAAACTCAAACACTCAATAGACAGACAAAGAAAGATAAACATCTACAACACCGTGGTAAAAAGTGTATGAACATATGGCGCCGAAATATGGACTATGACAGAAAATGACAAACGAAAAATACTTGCAAAAGAAATGGATGCATTACGAAGATCTGCCAAACACTCAAAGTCAGATCATAAAAGAAACAAAGAGATATAATGAATACAAAGACAACAGTCATTGACAAAAAAAATGGTATGAACACATACGTCGTATGAGGGAAGATAGGTTACCAAAACAAGTGCTAGAATGGATACCAGAAGGAAGAAATCAAAGAGAGCGTTCAAGGAAAAACTAGATGCAGGATATTACCAAGGCCATGAGTGAGAGAAATCTAGTCGAAGCAGATTGGTTGGACAGAAAAAAATGGAGATTGGGAATCGGAAGGCGACACAAGACGCTATAAACCGAATTTGAATGAAAAATGCAACACTAGGAAGTTGTGGTCAAATTTTAACAAAAATTTCACAAAAGTTTAATTTTGATACAGTAATTAAATGACTAAAATTTCAACAAAAAAATTATTGTCAACTCTGTTTTTTTGGAAGATTTTATATAGGAACGATAGTCATATCAAAGAGTGTTTTGCAAATATGAATACATTTTGGATCAGTTTTCTCTTTACAATTTTGCGGAGAACCTCATTTGAAATGCCCAGAGTGCGTGAACGTCAAAATTTTCGGCAACTAAATGATTTGAAATGAGGTCGAATTATTGGCATAAGAAAGGGTGGTCTTTCGTTACGAGAAATTGCCTCCAGGCTTGGTTGTGACGTAAGGACAGTGATGAGATGTTGGAGACGATGGTCTGAGGAAGAATCTGGACTTTTGGCGTTAAGAAACAGATTTTCAACCACACGAGTAGTTGGAAACACTTGAACAGAAACTTTAAATGTAAAAGTCACAATGGCGGCTATATATTGTCGAATACCTAGTTTTAGAGGGCGCTTCTTATCGTTCTTTTTGGTGCCTTCCCCTAACGCCTCATTATCGAGCTCGCAGATTAGAATGGTGTATGGAACGGGTAAATTGGAGACAGGAATAACATCAGATTGTGTTTACCGACAAATCTCGATTTAGTTTGTAGTCCCACAACGGACGTAGAAGGGTCAGAAAAATAAACTTACTGCGCTTACTCAGAGAGTGATGATTTGGGGTGCTATCACGTGTGGCAGTAGATCTTCTCTGGTTTTTATTCCTGGCATATTAAATGCTCAACGGTACATAGAAGCTGTGCTAAAACCAATTGCACTGCCGTACTTGCAAGGGGTGCAAAATTCTGTTTTCCAACAGGATAATGCTCTCCCACATACTGCAAAAATGACAGTAAAATTTTTAGAAGAAGGTAACGTAGTGGTGCTTTCATGGCCTTCCCGTTCACTGGATTTTTTGCCTATTGAACATGTGTGGAATATGATAGGCGCAAGATTAAACAATTTACCTTATCCCTCAGACTCTTTAGACGAGCTATGTGTGCAGATTCAGGAAGCTTGGGATGCACTACCCCAGTAAGATATTGATCATCTCATTTAAAGTATGCCAAGCCGAGTGAATGAGTTTGTAATATTGGCATTAATATTATATAATACAAATATTATTTGCCCGGCGCATCCACCAATTTTGCAATTATATTTTATTGCACAAAAAAATTATAAAACACGTAATTTAAAAAAAAATTTGTAGCTAAAAGTTGAAGAGAAATTAAGTAGTTGATTGTGTCAATCGTTTTTTGCAAAATATGTATTTGTTAGTTGAGCTTTCGTCAATTTTGAAGTATTCTAATTTATTAAAAATTGAGAACGCATCGATGTTTTGTACAAGTTTGTACAACAAAACAATAATTTTAATTCAAAAACTAAACAAGTTTGTAGTCCTGTTTTTATCCAAAATAATTATTAAACAATAAATTACAAATTGTGATATTAAATTGATATTAATATTATATAACACAAATAAAATTATTTGCCCGGCGCATCCACCAATTTTGAAAACTTTTGTTTTACACAATTTATTGAAAAAAAAAAACGTATTAAAAACGTAATTAAACAAAATTTTGAAGTAGATAATTGAGAAGCGGTTAAGTAGTTGATTGTATCGAACTTCTGTTTCGTCGAGTTTCAAGTATTTAAATTTTTGAAAAAATATTGAAAGCATTGATGTTTTGTCTAAAGAATCGTTTGTGTGTTTCGATTTAGTTTGTAGATCACAGAGAGAGCGTGAGATTCCCGAAATAATTGCCGACATACTTAAGAGGAGCAGTAAGCAAAGCGGGGTATCTGTAATCTGCACCCTTGTTTCCTTCGCTATTTGCGGCCGACCGAGCCATTTTCAGTCCTTCCTTATCAGCCACCGGTACTATCCCCCATTCTGTCTTTATCCGTTCTTCCGCCAACACTTCATGCGGAATTTCCATGTATAGTGAAGGCTCTAAGGTGCTCTTAACCCCGAACTGCTTAAACCACTTGTCAATTTACAAGGTGTGGATTTTGGTTTAAGCAAGAGTTGCTCTGTAAATTGTTGCTTTGAACTTTACGTATCAGTTTAACTAAATTATTAGTGTCTTGTTAAAGCCTATTTGAATAAATCGATTGAGGATTTATTTTTCAAAACGATTTCGTGCTCGTAGACAGTTAATGCACGTATCAGCTCTCTAATACGAGAACTTAAACACGATAGTCTTCATAAGTAAATGTACCGGAAGACGGATATCTTTGTGCATGCTTAATTGCTGTTTCTATGTTGCTGTTGTAAGGTTGATGTAGATTTGCTGATAACGGTGAGTGAATAATGCCAAACACTAACTTTGGTCAATACACAAGGTGGTACTAATTCAAATACGAAATTTCTCACATAAACCACATTTAATTTAATCAAAAAAAAATTGTTAGTTATATTCAAGCTAATTTATTGACATTCAAAACAACTAACAATTTTAACAATATCGTAATTCACTCTGTAATTAAATTTTAGCTACCTCCACTAGATAACAATCCTATTTCTAGTATATTGGATTTAGAGTTGACAAACACCACATTAATAATTTCATTTATAATGTTGTTTTTCTTACTCAGCTCTCAAACTAAATTATTTATAAGTTTATAGAGAAATTAATTTTTAATAACAATTCTTGAGATACTTGAAATGTACTTTTTCATTATTTATTTCTCTTAGTTAAAAATTCTGACAATGAGAACAACAATTTGAGGAAGAACATTGACGACTTGTTAAAAAAAACACAAAAAAGAGCGATAAAACAATTTAAAAACAAAAAAGTAAGCGGAATAAACTATTTTTTTATTTTCGGTATTTTTAATAACAGCGATAAATTAAAAGCTCTCAAAGCTTAGGTTCTTACTTTTACTTATAATTTAACTAAACACAAGCTATCTTTATAAAATAAGTATCTAGACCTAGTCTCTAAATTTATCTAAAAAATTTTGTTGTGTCTGGTTGAAAAAGTTCTCTAAAAGCATAAATATAAACCTGTCGTATTGCAGGTCTCCGTCCTAGTAATTTGTAGCGATAACAGGTCATAACTAGAATACCCAGTAGACAAGATCCCCAACGGCCTAACTCGCCTAAAGCTTGCGTATGCAGAAGTTAGAGCTTAATTTACCCTTTCAATGGTGCGATTTTAAGTAATTTATGTTGCATAAAAACATGCAGTGTCTGCACTACGTGCACGTTGTTCGGCCATGTGTGAATATGATCCCCGTCCGACCCGATAAGACCTGTTAATATTTCTCATTATCCCGTTTTATGACGAGAAACCCTTGTTAAGGGCTCAGGGTTTTACCTTAAATACATCCTTATCAGTGTATTAGCTAAAGCCGGTCTCTAATCATATTTCTAATATCGACGTGACATAAATAAGACGAGACGAAACTTTCAAACAATTATCTCATAAATTTCGCATTTTCTTCTCGATATGTTTAGTGAAATAGTGATAAAAATGAGGGAAAGTCTGAATTAATTTTTGTCTCTTTTTAGGTGCAATAAATTATATTAATCCTGAGGATTTCAGCTCGTTGAATCTATTAGTGGGCAAGCGTTTTTATCACGGAAAAATTAATTCAAGCGCTACGTCCTTCGCTTTATTTTTTTAACAGACCCATTTTTTCCTGTACTAATATTGAAAGAAATATTAATTTGCATAATAAATTGCGACAACAAACTTGTTTAATTTTTATTAATAACAAAGATTAGCTTAAGCGCATTGAAATAATTACACACAATTCACTAAAATTAATATTATTATTATCATTATAAATATTTTCAGCAATTAATAACAATCGATAAATTTATTCTAGATTAGTTTTACCAAAAAAAATATCAGATATTATATATCCAAAAAGCACCAATAAGTGTGGGACACGACAAATCTTGTTTCTCATTGTTTATCACCTTGTCTTGTAAAGGTGTTCTAATCGAACATCAACGACGAGAAACTGTATACCGGTTTCGGGGTTTTTGCCCCTCATCAGTACAGTGTTACCTCGGAGCGTTGTGCTCGACTGGAACGGGTAGGAGAACTCGCTTATATCAAGCGAAGTCCGGCAAAATTATTATACCAACTCTTGCTACCTTCCAGCGCTCTTCGTTAGATGGCACACTGTGTCTGTCTATACGACTACTAACCTTGTCTTGAGTAATATAGATTTTAAAAAAATTAGCTGAAAAGCTAGGAAAAATCAATCAAATATTTTTTGATTTCTTATTCTAGCATACTAAACAGTCATTTATCACATTACTTATTTTTCATTCTTCTGTGTTGTTTTTTATCAGAAAACAATTTAACAACATTGTATTGATTTTCTTTCATTGTTTATTCATTATTAAATAAATTTCTGTCTTTTTTATTAATATTATTTACTAATATTTAATTATTGTTTCAGCCATTTATAAATACAAAGTCCGCCAAAAAGTGCAACCATTTTTTTTTAAATAATAACTAAAAATCTAAGGTTTGTTTCAGCAACAGTTCAAGACAGTTCAGAATTGAACTGTACATGCTCATTACTGTTCTCTATTGAGCATGCTTAGTGAAATACAATTTAAAAAGAAACAAAAAGAACAACAAATATAAAGAAAGAACAAAAAAATTACTTGTATTAAGAAAAAAAAAACATAAGTAAATTTTACAAAAATTTAAGAAAGGAGTGACATAAAAACCAAAGAACACACGAAAATCTAATATGTACAAAAAATACAACAAATAAAAATTGTAAATAAACAAAAAAACTTTTAAAAGAATTGAAGTTTAGAAAATTCAAGAATAACTGAAGATGACAAGCTATCCAAAATAATAAACAAAGTTTTAAGAAAACGTTGAAATTGGTTCTAAAGAAACAAATGTAGATTATAGGCAAATTTAAAAAACCATGTTTAGAATAATTAAAGATAAACAAGAAAAACAGTTATTAAAAGAATAAAACCTGTAATATACAGGATGCGGCAGCATAACTTCCTTTTTATAAAACGCAATAAAACTTATTTCACGGAACAGATTTTTTTATTTTTTGTTTATAATGTAAGTGCAATATCTAGAGTTTTGTTTTACACAGTTTTAAAAATCATAACAGGTAAATGACGCCCCCCATTGTCCATACTCTAAATAAAACGATTTCTGGCGTTTGTCATGACTCTTACCAGCATATCAGCGGGTATATTGGCAATTTCTGCCTGGATGTTGGCTTTCAGGTCAGGTCAGGTCTTTGGGCGGTTGACATAAACACAAGATTTCAAACAAAAACGCTGCCAAATCAGGGGAGCGGGCTGGCCACTCTAAATCACCCCTTATTACTGAGATGAGGCGCTCCGGGAAGTTTTCTCTCAAAACAGCCATCGATGCCTTTGAAGTGTGAGTAGTTGCTCCGTCCTGTTGAAACCAAATGTCTCCCAATTTCAGTTCATCAAATCGTTGGAAAAAAAAATTGCTCTAGCATGTTCACATACCGATATGAGTTCACTGTTACTGTGACTTTATTTTTTTCGACCAATAATCATTGCTGAAGTAATTGCACACCACACTGTGACTTTAGGTGAATGCAAAGGCTTTTGATGTAATTGTCGGGGATTGGTATCAGCCCAGTAACGCATGTTTTGTCTGTTTATGCATCCATTCAAGTGAAAATGGGCTTCATCGCTGAAAAAATAATTGCGTCCTCTGGAACGCTGCTCAGTGTTGCAACGCATGAAATACTCAGGACGACTAACGTAGAAGGAAATAAAACTTTAAAGTCACCTTGCAAATAGAATTACTCCCACCACGCTACGATCATTGGCGCATTTCAAAAAAGGAAGTTATGCTGCCGCACCCTATACAATCAAAAATTCTAGAGTAACAAAATAATGCTCCTTCAGGCTGAATATTAAGAAAAAGCTAGCTGTAAAAAAAGAAATTTTTAACAATTCTTAATTTTGACTAACAAAAATGTATATTTCAAAAATTTTGAGAACCAGAACGACAGTTTCTACTATTTTTTAAATAAAAAATTTATTTATTTATGTGTATTTATAAATAAACATTACAAAAATTATTGCCTTTAATTCCTAAATTATATTACGTTAAAAAACCAGACCAAAAAAATTCTAAAAACTTACCTAAAAAAAACAAAATAGCTCTTAAAAAATAAAAATTTAAGCATGCCCCTTAAAAAGTAATTCTGGATACGTTCGAAAAGTCGAAAAGTTGATAACCCTAATCATTAGAGCTTATACTAACCTGAGATCGACATGCAACTGAATCAAAGCAGACAGTGCCAGTGTAACTGTAATGATGTGTCTCATCATTACAATAACGCTGGCAAAGCCTGCTCTAATTCAGTTACATTTCAATCTCCTTTATATCTTGCGTATTTTGTCTGTCATTCAATACTGTAAAATCTTGCTCTTCTCACTGTGACTTTACTTTAATTTTTTTTTTAACCTATGTACGTCTTCTTCCATTGTCTTTTCGTCCTATTTCTTCGTATTTATATTTTATTTTTTTGTTGTGTTACTTTAAAACTGTCAGCTAGTCGTTATTGCTCTTCATCAAACGGTTGATCTCATTGTCAAAGTTTTAGTCTTTGATTTGTTGTTGTCATCTTTATTATCATCTTTATCAATATTAACAAACTTTTCTTATTTAGTTTTCTGCGTTGTTGTTGTAGTTGTCATAACTTAAGACAGTTAATTCACTTCTTGTACTAATTAATTGTTTAAATTCATTTTATAGAAGACTTCAAATTATTATTTTTTAAAATTGGTTAATAAATAACGAAGTTATAGCTTGAATCGTCTTTTTAGGGAACACCCTATATAAATCACGACAAATCTAAATTCTTTACATTAATCAATTCAAAAAAAAATGTCTACCAAATAATATAAAAACGAAAAGATCTTTTAACTGTATTAACTGTATTATTATATTAGTTAATAAATAACCGAGTTATAACTTAAACTATTTTTAAGAAACAGCCTATATATATTTTTCAGAGTAAACTTGATTCTATCAAGTCACTTAGTGAGCGGTTTTGGCGTCGATACTGATGTTGAGTTTACAAAATTACAAACATTAGTAGCTTCAAAAAATTTAAAAATATTTTTTGCATGACAATAATAACAATAATTTTGATTCTAAAATAAAATAAATTGCAGAAAATTGTCGCTACGTTTTTTTTTATTTAATTGTGAATATAACGTGACAAACTGCTATTACAATTTTAAAAATAAATGCGTTATTCATGTCATCATCATCATTAAAACAAACAAAAATTTTGCTTTACTGTAATAAAAAATATTTGATTAGAGTTATCAATGATTAAATGTGTTAGAAATGTCAGGAATAAATAGTATATCAATTTATGATTTCTATAAATCTCTTTGAATTATGTATCTAATCACGCAATGCAATTTAATTTAATTTAATAACAACACACTTAATTAACAAATTGCTACTACTTTATGTCTTTAGATTTAATGTTAAAATAAATTTCAAAACAAATTCTAATCATGTGCTGTTTAGAAAACTATTTTTTCTTATCTCACGTGTTTAATAAATAAAGCGTTGACTAGATTTTATCTATCTAATTTTTGTGAAACACATGTAGATATATTAAACTACCACACCTCTTACACGTAATCAAAAATCTACAAAAGAATGAAATAATTTAGAATCCGCCCTATTTGACAACAAATGATATAATAGGTAGTTGGTTATAAAATTAGACCAACTTTTAAGTAAACAGAACACGCAAATAGAAATAGAAATAGGGAAAAAGTTTGTTGGATTTTTCCACCTATTAAACACGTTTTAGTATTACCATAAGGAATCCATATTTTATTAATTCAAATTTTTTTTAAATCCATATTATTTATATGACACATTCTGAAGAAAATTGAAGGCACTTATTTATGTAATAATCAATAAATTATTGATTAGAAACGTAGATGTGTGAATGAATGTTAAGTGTATTAGAATATTGATTTAGCGGACAAATTTCTTTTTAATAAAATTTGTGAAACAATAGAAAAGCACGCGAAAGTAGAATAAAATTAATTTCGGTAATAATTTCGTCTAAAGTTGGTTTAACGTCATAAAATTTCTTGAAGTGTGGTCTTGTTCGCATTTAGTTAAAATAAAGCAATTTGCAAAAAACTCACGTACCATACAAGAAGGAGGTGACAAGAAGAACGAAGCACGTTGTGGCATACATTTCTTGTCGAGTCAGCAACACATTTTTCAAAAAATTTCAACTAATTCAAGTCAAATGTCGGCAACGGAGAGCGACCGGGTCCGTCATAAACGTCCCGAAGAATCATAGCAAAGACGCGTGAAAATCTGCTCAGAATACGGGGTGAAACACCCCGTGCTGACAGTGGTCGGTCGCAAACTGCCGGAGTTGTGCGCCCGGAGTCTCTTCGGAGATCGGCCCGCGTGCGGATTGGCGGAGAAAGCGCACCTCGCCCAATGGGAATTAAGAATAACGCGCAGATTATCTATTTTTTTGAAGGGTTTTTCCGAAATTCCGGCGTGGTTTGCTGATAGTTTAACGAAATTTGGGTTTATTCCAGAAAGGGGGTTAATTACAGAAGACAGTCGTCAAGATTTGTTCATAGGGAGTGACAGAAAAGTTGGGGTTAATTCAAAGTCAAAAATTTACAAAGATGCCGAGAAGTTTAATTAGGAATCTATACATAAATTTGGGGAATATTTCCGGTCTAACCCGGAAGTTATTAATATTTAAATGAGATTATACATGCAGTTGAAATAAATGAAACATTTTTCTGGAATAAAATTTAAAACAAAAGTAACAAAATTAAGCAGAATAAATATTAAACAATTAAAGTTTTGCTTCTTTTCACTATTTTACATTTTTAAAATAGTTATTTTTTAATATGTACTTGGATGATTGTAACATTACAAAAAGTAATGTTATGTACATTACATTACGTACATTACAAAAAGTGAGACGAAACAAAAAAATAAAAAAGACAATGTTTGTTTTAAAATAAAAATAAAAGATATTTGCTGTCCCGGTGAATCCACGATTTTTACATTTTTCTAAAATATTTTTTTTGATATTTGTGTCTAGAAACCATACCAGAATGTAACTACACACTACAAAAAAGTCAGACACAAAAATATTTGTTTTAAACCAAGATTAAATACAAAAAATATAAAAAAGTAAAATTTTGCTTGCCCGGCGCCTCCACCATTTCCACAAGTTAACAAAAATATTTTTTTGTTATTTGGAAGTAAAACCCAGATTCAGAGGAATTAAAAAAATACAAAAAATATTACTTGTTTTAAAACAAAAGTTACAAAATAATAAGATATTACTCAAATTAATTTTTGCTAACCCGGCGCCTCCACCATTTCTGCTTTTTTAAATTTGTAGATCATTATTTTAGTTATCTCGCTATTTATATTATATATATTATTATATATTATATTATACATATTATATAAATTTATATAATATTTTGATGACTCTTTAGATATACAGCAAACGAAAATACAAAAATTACTGATTTAAAAAAAGCATAAAAGCAAGAAAAATCTAGAATTAGATGAATTAACAAATAAATGTTTTAAAACTAAAAAAACAATGATTTAAAAAATATGGTAAGAAAAAACAATACAGAAAATCAAAATGAACGATCCTGATATCAACAAACAAAAAAACGACAAAATAAAATGTCCAAACTGCATAAAACTTTAATAAATTTGAGAGTAAAAAATAATTTTTAAAAATGGGAAAAACAACGATAGATTAAAAATAAGTCGGAATAAAAAATGATACAAACATTTATATTAAAAGAAGTTTAAAACAGAAAAATTCTGTTTATCTGTATTTGCAAATAAAAAACTGAGTTCAAAATACAAAAAAAAATACTAAAATCTTTGTCTGAAAAAAGAAAATTAAACACATAGTGTTCAAAGAATAATAATTAAGAGAGAACTTTACAACAGAGAGTTCGATGACTAAGACAGGTTAAAAAATATATAAACAAAAAGAATAACAAAAAAATGCTCAATTCAAAGTTAAAAAAAGACTCCACACAGAGTAAAATAAATAAAAAAAATAATTTAGATTTAGATTTATTGTCAAACAGAAAAGAATATCCAATGAATGACAATAGAATAAGAAATAATAATTACAAAAATAAACAATTTACATTACATGATAGTTCCTTCAGGAATACAACACAACCTTCATCGAATCAAAAAATAAATCGATAACATAGAAATCTGAGTTGACGTTTTTGCAAGCGACCTGAACAGAACATTAGTGTTGGTTTGTTATGTTTTTTTTTTCATTCATAATAAATAAAAAAGAAAAGAAAAAAGGCAAAAAGAAGTAAAGGAAAATAATGTACAAAATTTTGAGCCACTTAAACCGAGGGTAATAAAATTATGTCTGTTATAAACTTGTGCAAACTTAAGGGGATTCTTACACAGCCATCAACTTATGGAAATTTGTGGGTTTTTTAACAAAAAACTATGATTTACCTATTTGATATTTTTCTACAAAAAAAAATATATAACACAACTCATTATGACTTAGATGTCTTGAACCAAAAAACTTTTAAAAAATTATTAGATTTCTTTTAAAAAAATTGAGAAATTCAAAAAAAAAATGTCATTTTTATAACGATATTTTGCATAGATAATCATTTATTTTCACAAAAAAAAATATCCAAGGAAATAAATTCAAGATGTTTTTTATATAGTATTAAAATTTGAAGTTCGTTAGCTAATTAGCGGATTTGTACTTTTTTGAGGAAATTTTCCTGTAAGACGGATAAGAATTAAAATCATCGAACTCTCTTGTCGTCTCTCTTCACATTCACAGCTAGGCATCCGCACGCTCCCTTTTTAGTTCCTGTAAGTACTATTGGTTTCCAAGAAATGTTAAAGAAATTGGCCAATTCGTCTACTCAACGTTTACAGTAGTGTAAAATCGGGCTAAAATAACGCTTACTTTTGAAATGGAGGTATAACCAGACGAGACCTTTACAGTCTTGTAAAGCATCATCTTGGCCATCTGAAAGCGCTATTTTCAACTTTTCTTTGTAGAACTGAACTTTGCAAAATTATTTTTTTTATGTCGGAGCAACAATTTCCAAAATCGTGTTTTTTAAAACATACATCGCCCTTATAAATTAATTATTGAAGCTAAAATTTTGAAACTTTGTCCACTTATAGAAAACAATGTACATATATTATATGGTCAAATTTTTAATAATTCACATAGCTTCCCGCAGGGTGAAATTGTCAATGCACAATTTCGATACTAGTGACTTTGGAGAACCCTTTCTCAAAAACCAAAAACTTTTTCTAAAATCTCTTATTATTGTTAGAAGCGCTCTGGCTTTCCCAATAAGTAAAAGAAATTTCAAAATTTTAGCTTCAATAATTAATTTATAAGCGCGGTGTATGTTTTAAAAAATACGGTTTTGGAAATTGTTGCTCCGACATAAAAAAAAATATTTTACAAAGTTTAGTCCTACTAAAAAATGTTGTAGAGAACAATTTTAAATGGCCAAAATGATAGTTTACTAGACCTTAAAGGTCCCGTCTAGTGTAACCTTAAAAAAATTTTTTGCAAGAAAAAAGTCTCGTACGACAGCGATTTTACTCCACTACGAGTATTAGTTGTATTTAGTACTTCCTGATAAAATAATTAAAAAAAAAAGTAGCAATTGTCAGACGTCTACAGATTTTGTTGACTATACGTATGTACATACATGTTAAGGTTGTGTACTTAATTTTTTCTATAAAAATAATAAAATCGTTGCTTACTATGCAGACTGTACATCTGAGTTCTAAGGAAACAATATATTTGCAGGTAGCAATGATATTGGGAGTACCTATCGGACGCTTGTAGACGAGAGGAATTGTACAATATTAAAATGAGTGACATAGAAGAACATGAAGAAATGTTTATAGTAAATATTCCAAATACAAAAACGAATATTCTGCGAATGTTCACAGTTATTAATAAAGAAAATGAAGCAGTTCATTATTTGGATATACTTCGAAAATACATAAGAATTCGACCAAGCAACCCAACGTCCCAGCAACCCAAGCAACCCAATTTATTTCTGAACTATCGAAATGACAAATGCACTAGGCAAGTCACAGAAAAAAGCACAATTGGAGGCTGCCCGTCAAAAATTGCAAAGTATTTAAAGTTGCAAGCCCCTGAAGGTTTTACTGGACACTCGTTTCGACGCACATCGGCTACACTTTTGGCGAATAACGGAGTTGATGTGTTGGGACTAAAAAGACATGGTGGGTGGCGTTCATCAATGGTAGCCAAGAGTTACGTGGAACATTCCCTCCAAAACAAAATTGAATTTGCCTATAAAATTTTACACAGCAATGTTGGTGGACTATTACAACAACCTCGGACTTCTAGGTCGGAAAGTTTGTCTATTAACACTAGAAACTCAAATGCGAGTGGTATTACTACTATTAATTATAATAATTGTACATTTAATTTTAATAAATAAATCTCAAAATTGTTTTTTTTAGATTTAATTGCTTACCGTTCACTGAACGGTAAGTGAATTACTTACCGTTTTGTTACACGTAGCAACCAGTAACAGCAACCTACCGTCGTAGATACAGGCACAATAAACTGATAAAAACAACCAGTCGTGCAGAAAATATGTAATTGTTGCAAATAGAACTATTTCGGAACAATTTATTTATTTATTTTTTACCCGAATTCAAACATAAATTTATTGCCTAGGATCGAGTTGATAGTGCAAGAGACCACTATAAATTGTGAACGACTGCAACCATGATTATTGTACGTTACTTGAGAGGTCCGGTAGTAACCCTATTTTGCATAAAATCTTGCTCACATAGTAAACGTGCAGACCAAATATACAGGCTAGAGAGAAATTCTGACTTCGCCCAAAATGTAAGAATCCTCTTAAAATACAAAAACAGTTAAAAATATTATTGAAAAGCGATGATAAGCCGCATAGGTAGAAAGTAGAAAAACTGAGATTGAAAGTTAAAAAAAAAAAAAATAAACTGTACCTTTTTTTTAGTGTTCTATTTAGTTTTTAATTAATTATACTTATTTCAAAATAAATGACACACTAATAATTTTTGGAAACTGAATAAATTGCCAGAATTTTTGACTACTAATATAAAACGTAAATAAATATTTGAAATAGTTCGATTCACGTTATTTAGTATAATGTAGTAGGTACTCAATACTCATCCAATTATTCAAAACTAAACAAAATATTTTTGAAATAATGTGAAGTATTGTGGTTTTTAATTATTTAAAGCTAACTAGACAACAAACATTTATTTAACGAGAACTGAATGTCTGATTAGTCATTAATATTTTAAATCCGATTTCATTAAAAGCTTCTAACAAAGCTCACACAATCTCTTAATAAATAGTATTTAATTATGTTATAAATAATATCTATTTTATTTTAAAAACACAACGTAATCAACAAATGCTGATTGAGTTGGCAATAAAATTTCTAGAAATTTTTTTCCCAAGTAATCGACTTGCTAAGGTTACCTACATAGATTATATCTTACAACTGTAAGAAAATACTAAATAAAATTTATAATTAATTCACTTTCAACAACAATAATAATTCTATTAGATAATACAATAAAAAAACAGAAACAAATTTTAAAAGTAAGATTTAAATTGTGCACTGTTATTTTCAATTCATAACATAACTTGTAGTTTTAAGTTATTAAATACATTAATTAGTGTATTCAGAGTTAATATTTGAGAAAACCTGTTTCTAATAAGAGTTTTTTTACACATTTTTGCAGGCTTTCTTCCATTCAAACAAAATTGTCATTTGCAACATCTTCAGTAAGAATAAAAATTCGATCAAGTTTAGTTTTTGCTACATTATCTGTATTTAAAAGATGTTTCGTAACCCTAATACAGTGTTGTTTAAACATGATAAATCTACGAGCGTACAAATGAACATTTTCAAACTAAAATATATCACCAATTTCCAAATATTTATTTAATAAAAACATTGACAAAAACAAATTTTATTTATCTCTCATTTTGTATCCGCTAAATGCGCTTACAACGAGATATCATTTACTAAAACGGGATACACATTTGCGGTCAACCTGAAATAAAATTTCAAAGCTAGTACATAAACAATCGCTATGACTGTACCTATATAATAATAATAATAAACGTATGTATCAGTTTAATTACATTTTAATAAATATATCTGATTATTAAAATTAGTATTAGACGCATAAATAAATAAAATTTTAATTGCGTTTTAAATATTCACAACATTGTTAAAACCGCAATTTCATTTAATTTTCTAATTTTTGGTTACCCTCCATAAACCGTTTTCTTCCTCCATTAAGAAGTTGTTAAACGCTTAAATAAAATATTCAAAATCAGCAATAAAATATGGAAATAAAAGTTGTTTAAGGATACAGAAGCGCGACAATTTAATTTTTGAAGTGAACCCTAAAGTCATCAAAATTCCGCCGGCGCTTTATCCAATTGTAAAATTTATTCGGTAATGTTGTGTCGAGTCGCAAATTTTGTTAATTACGGCACTTATTGAAAGGTCTAGAGACTGCTAACTAGTCTAAGGTGACCAAAATGGTCTAATCTTGTCGCTGGGTTAGAATAAACAACGTTCAATATAGTCATTATATACTCAGATCGAATTTAAAACAAGTAAAAATTTCCTATTTTGATTTCTCAGAAAATTTCTGTTCTCTCAGAAAAAAAACAATACAAACTAAGATATGTAGATTTTTAAACCACTTAAACCGCAATATAAGCAAACTTTAGAAGAAGGTAATGATAATAATAATATTTATTTGTGTTTGTACATACACAATGATTACACACGTCTTATAAATAAGATAAAAAAAAATTAAAGAAAACATTAGACTATAGTATATTAAGTAGGGAGAATGGTAAGGAATGCTTACCGTTCGAAGACAATTGTTTGGAGGAGGAGCGAAGCGACGACTCCAATTATTGTCTGAGAACGGTAATCCTTAACGTTCGACATGCTTATAACGTTTTTTGCGCGATTGGAGTTTATAGAATAATAATAATAATAATTTATATTAATACATTTGTGATAATCGAGAAGATTGAAACTGAAAACTTTGGGTGGCTGTTCCATGGTGTGCTATGGTTTTGTTCCAACAAGTAAAATTGTCTTTTTGATACAATCATTCCTACATAGTTCTGTTTTGTGGTTCCGTTTTCGAAGCAAATATGAGCGATAGTGATGATCTACCGGATGATTTAGAAAACGCTTGGCAAGAAGGATGTTCGGCAATAATTCCAGAAAAATCTAAAGCCCGATATGAACAGACATACAAGTTGTTTAAGGAATGGCGTAAAGCAAAGAAGATTTCTGTAAATGAAAAGAGCTTGTTAGCGTATTTTGTGGTGAGAAGTGGACACTTGAAGGCCGCAGGCAGTTTATGGGCGGAGTATTCTATGCTGAAGAGTACAATTTTTCTCCATGATGCTATCGATATTTCTAAGTTTGCTACATTAATTGCTTATCTTAAAAGAAAAAATATTGGATATCGGCCTTAGAAGGCTAAAATTTTTACCAAAGAAGACATGGAAAAATTCTTGAATGAAGCACCAGACGAACAATTTTTAATTCAAAAGGTATGTTGTAGATGATGAGGTGGTACATCTGAGTTCTAAGGAAACAATATATTTGCAGGTAGCTATGATATTGGGAGTATCGGGCGCTTGTAGACGAGAGGAATTGTACAATATTAAAATGAGTGACATAGAAGAACGTGAAGAAATGTTTATAGTAAATATTCCAAATAAAAAAACGAGTATTCAGCGAACGTTCACAGTTATTAATAAAGAAAATAAAGCAGTTCATTATTTGGAAATACTTCGAAAATACATAAGAATTCGACCAAGCAAACCAACGTCAGATCATTTATTTCTAAACTATCGAAATGGCAAATGCACTAGGCAAGTCACAGGCACAATTGGAGGCTGGCCGTCAAAAATTGCAAAGTATTTAAAGTTGCAAGCCCCTGAAGGTTTTACTGGACACTCGTTTCGACGCACATCGGCTACACTTTTGGCGAATAACGGAGTTGATGTGTTGGGACTAAAAAGACATGGTGGGTGGCGTTCATCAACGGTGGCCGAGAGTTACGTGGAAGATTCCCTTCAAAACAAAATTGAATTTGCTCATAAAATTTTACACAGCGATGTTGGTGGACTATTACAACAACCTGGGACTTCTACGTTGGAAAGTTTGTCTATTAACACTAGAAACTCAAATGCGAGTGGTATTACTACTATTAATTATAATAATTGTACATTTAATTTTAATAAATTAATCGCAAAATTGTTTTTTTTTTAGATTTAATTGGTTACCGTTCACTGAACGGTAAGTGAATTACTTACCGTTTTGTTACACGTAGCAACCAGTAACAGCAACCTACCGTCGTGGAAACAGGCACAGTAAACTGATAAAAACAACCGATCGCGCAAAAAATCTATTAAGGTATCTTCAAGGAATTCTACATATGAGTAAAAACTCTTTTTTAAAGAAAATGATTTAATACAAGCCTTAAACTTAGGAAGGGGCAGATTCCGTATTTTTATACGGAGTTTATTAAAAAATTTTGGTCCCCAAAAGGGGATGCTAAAATTACTTTTTTTACTCTATTTAAGTTAATATAAATACTCTCTTAGTCTCTTAAGTTGAGAATATGAAGTTCTCTCCGTTTAGTAAACTCTTCAATGTGGGTCTTAACATACAGCAAACAAGAAAGTATATACACACATAGAAGTGTAAGAATTTGGAATTAGAAAAAGTAATACCTACAATCCTCCTGCTACTTTAAACCAGCAATTATTTTTATAGCATTTCTCTGCATTTTAAATAATTGTCCTAAGGCAAAAAAATGTCCCCAAACTAAAATTCCGTAACTTAAACGCAAGTGGATATACGCGTATTAAACGGAAATTAATTTTTTTAGAAACAAAGTTGCTCAAGAATTTTAACAAAAAGGTATTTTTTGTAAAATGACTGATAATATAATCAATATGAAAATGTCATATAAAATGCACATCCAAACAAAGACCTAGAAAATTGACAAATTCTTAGATGACAAATTCGAGAGGAATCTGTTTTAATACAATATCCAGGTGTTCTAAAATAATTTAAGAAGAATAAGGTATTGTTTTTCTGGTCCAGCCTATAGAATAAGCAATTCGATATTAATATTTAAAACGGCGTGTTAAACTCGAAACTAATTAAGAAAAGTATTCATTTAATTGCTTTCGGAGCGCAATAATATCTCGTCTTTGGGAGTTTCATCGCTGGCCGCGTTAAATTAATGGAATTGTCGACGGTTCTGGCTGTGAAATCTCTCGCGGAGGCTTATCGGCCACTAGAGACCCGGATGAGCCGATAATATTATAGAGCTTTGCTCATTATACTTCCTCCTTCCTATTTCTTATCGACCGATAAATAATAACCGTTCAAAATAGATATCCTCTTAATCAATTCCGCTAATTCCGCAAATTACAAGTACGAGATATTTTCTACCTCACATATCAATTCTGCCAATTCGGCAAATTGTCTAATGTCTCACGATGTGTGTTTATGGAAATTTCAGGGTTTTCGCTAATTCGCTGACTGTGCATCCATTTATGCCGGTAGTTGAGATAGCGCAGCCCTAATGAAAAATCGAAACTGTAATAACTCGAGTATCGACAACGAAAAAAAATTATTCTCGAGTTTAATGGCAAACTCTACACAAATGTTAGAAAAAAACAAGTTACTAGTTTTATAAAGACAATTTCTATTAATAAATAATTATCCAATTCCTCAAATTAAATTCTCTAAAAAAATAATACTCTTTTCTAGCTAATTTTTCTAGAATGTATCTACTTTTGTTTCTATAAAAATTTTCTTTTAGTTTTTTTTTTATAAATTAGCTTTTTGTGTTTTCTTGCGTCTTCATGTCGCTTTTTTTCAAATTTTTGTAAAATCTTTTACTTATACAATCTACTTTTGTTTTCTTTTAATAATGCTAGGTAATTGTCCTTGTTCTTTTTCCTTTTCTGTTCGTCGTTTTTTTTATTTTTCTAGACTCTCCAAACTATTTATCTTCCAAAAACTATTTTTTTATCGTAAAATTTTTTAATTTCTATTGTCCTTTTTTTTAACAGCCCCTATTGTTTTTTTTATAGTGTCGTTTTTCAATTTTATCTAAAAAAATTTGTGATCTTACAACAGGTTTTTCAAGTTCTCCTTTAATCTTCTTTTATTTCTCTAGAATATTCTTTTGCTTTTTATTTTTGTTAGTTTAGTCTCTACTCTTTTTTCTCTTCAAATACCTTTTTACCAAATCGTAAAATCGGTTTTAGTTCTTTTAGAATCTTTCAAAATTTTTCAAATTTTTTTAGAATTTTTGTTTTGTTTCTTGTAAATGTTTTCTGTTTATTTCTTTACTAGTAAAAAACTAAACCTTCAATCTTCTTTTTGTTCTCTTCTCTTTTAGACAAGCTCATAGATGTTTCTAGAACAAAATTCATTATATCAAAATAAGTGACGAAATGTCTTGAAAATCTAAAATTTTTTGAACTACACTCAACCCCAAAATTAACCGAAGACTTGGTTTTTGGTCCCGTAAATTTGCCAAAACGCTCTCTACATTGATTTTATATGGTTACACATAAAAAATAACTAAAGGATCACGCAGATTTCTTTTTGTACCTATTTTCTTAGGAGGCTTCCAATCAGAAAGGTTTTGTTTGTTTTACACGTCTGTCAAAGTGTCGATAGCTGGTTCTGGTTGGTTTAATTTGGTTTTTTTAGGGAAGAGATTTGTTGTAGAAGCGATTCATATTGTAATGAGTCCCGACGAAGCTGTCCAGGCTGTTGCTTTACATAATGATGGACGCAGCATACGAATTATTGCAAATGTGCTTGGCTTTCCTAAAAGCACGGTATCCGATGCGATAGAAAGGTTCAGGGCAACTGGTTCTTATACCAAAAGACCTGGACAAGGCAGAAAACGAGTAACAAATGAAGTGCAAGATCGATTTCTTCGATTACAAATGCTGCGAGAACGGACTCTTCCTACTACAGCTTTGGCCAGGAAACTGGCGGGTGTTCATGGAACCATGATTTCTCCTGATACTGTTTTAAGAAGGTTGAAGAAAAACAATTTGACATCACATCCACCTGCTACTCGCCCCTAGTTGAACGCAGAGCATCACAGACAGCGATTGGAATTTGCGCGAAATCATCTTGGTTGGAATATGGACGAATGGGGCTCCGTTCTCTTTACGGATGAGTCGCGTTTCACTAGGTATTCACCTGATCGTCATCAACGAGTATTAAGCCGCCCGGGGGAACGGTATGCCCAGTGTTGCTTTGCGCCTAGAGTAGCATTTGGTAGTGGAGGTGTAATGGTATGGGGAATGATTTCTTTGAAGGCTCTTACAGCTCTTGTAACGGTGCGGAGAGATAGCATTAACGCTGATTGGTACATCAGGGTGTGTTTACAAGAGTATGTGGTTCCTTTTGCGTCATTTGTAGGAGAAGAGTTTCTCTTAATGCACGACAATGCGCGTCCTCACACAGCCCAGATTACGCGTCAGTACCTTCACGACGTTAATGTTCAGGTGCTAAGCTGGCCATGAGCCCTGACCTAAACCCCATTGAGCACATATGTCCCATATGGGACAACCTGGGGAAAAAGATTAAGCAGAACTACGGCGAGTTTCATACAACAGTTGTACTGGAACAGACCTTGCTAAATGAGTGGGAGCTAACAGCCCAAGATGAGATCGCAGACTTGATTGGAAGTATGCCTCAACGAATGAGAGCTGTAATGCAAGCGTGAGGAGGAAATACTCGCTACTGAAACAATTTTTTTTTGCAGTTTTCTTAATTTTGTTTTGCTTTTTTATTTTTAAACATTATTAATCAAAATTATCTTGATTTCATTGCACATTTTCAATTAAAATTATTTTGATTCAAATGTTCGCCACTGAAATTTTTCCAAAAAAATTAGTGTCCGGTTAATTTTGTGGTCGAGTGTAGTTTTAATATTTTTGAAATCAAAAAACCACAAATTACCAATTTAAATTTTCAAACCTCGACTTGTTTTTCTCTAGTTTAATTAAAAAACAACAAATGTATTCTAACTACATCTCAAAGACTAAAGACAGTTATATATACGCCGTTTTAAACAAAAAACATTAGAGAAAGTTGAAAAATGTTAGAAGAAAAAGCAGAAAGAATAGATTGTACAAATCCAAAGTTTCTACATAAAAAAATTTGAAAAACAACAATTAATAGACAAAAAAAGCAATTAAACATGGCGCTTAACCGTTGTTGGAATTTTAGAAAAAGTTAAAACATGCCGACTAAAAGAGAAAACAAGCACAGAAAAATTCTAGAAGAACAAAGAAGTTCCTAGAAGAGAAATGACGATTAGTACTAGCAGAAAGAAGAAAAGCAACAAAATATTATAGAAAAAGTTAAAAGCATTCAGCTGTAAAAAAGAAGTAGTAGTAGAAGAACAAAAAACCTTTCTAGAGTAATTTGAAAAACGAAGAAGTTGAAAGATAGAAAAAAAGAAAAAAGTAAAATATTTTAGAAAAATTAAAAGAAGTTTATAGATTAAGTTAAAAAATGAGGGTTGAAGAAAAAAAAGCTAAGAAACATTCTCGAAAAACAATAAACATTCTTCAAAAAAGTAAAGAAACAAAAAACGATTAGAAAAGTTTGAAAAAGACTATTAATTAAACTGAAAATAAAAACTTACGTTAAGACAAAAAAAGAGAAGATAAACAGAGTTTATTGTAGTCGCTATTCTACCTAATTCCGAACACTAATTTAACATCTTTCTCTAAAATTTGTGTGTAGATTTAACCCTTAAAGAGCGCAATAAAAAATGCAGTTGACTTTACCCGGAAAACAGAATAAATTCAATTCACACTTGTCCGCTGGTATTTTCCTCCCCCATTGGGGAAATTTTCAGCGTCAACTTTTCAGTGGTGCTCTGTTTGATTTCATACTACATGCACTCCCCTTTCAGACCACCGTTCCAGTTTGAGAATGTGTGTGCTCTTTTTTCGACAAGTCTCGCATCCTAAACAAGAAAAATCCTAACCTGCTTATATGCAAACGTACTCCAGACACTAAGACTCAGGACCGGAGTCGGCAAAAAGACCTGCAAAAATAAAATTTCGTTTTAGAATTTTTCTTAATTAGATTTCTTTATGCAACAAAACCTATTGTTCTGTTTTAATTTTTTTCGTTTAAATAACATTTTTTATTCTTAAAATTTATTTTACTAAAATTTGGTATTTAAAGTAAAAATTTCTAATTAAGAGTTGTGATTTGTTAAAGTGAAATTATACATTTTAGAGAAGTTGTGTTGAGTCCGTCTCTGAGTATAATCCTGATCTTGGAAAGGGCGTTTGTGCCTTTGAAGATGTTGGATCGATGAATCGTATCCTTCTCGGGGTGTTTTCATCAGTAATCATAGCACCTATCGCACCTATTTTAAGGCTATAAAACCCGCACACACCTTCCTAAATAAACGCTTTGGTAGCATCTCTGAAAGTTTTATTGTAGTAAGGATGTGTTTAATACAAGTTAATTTTGTTTAAAAAAAAAATAACTTGAGAATTATGTGTCTGATTGAATAAGAAATGGAAAATCAATTAGACGGCATCGCGGCGCGTCTGGCCGATGTTTGAGTGATTAAAAAGCTTGGCCGAGCTTTTTCACAAATGGTTAGTTCGCTAGCACGATATCATGAGATATAGCCTTGTGGAAGAACACGCCCCCAAAACAACCATGAGCTACTTAATCAAAACGCAAACGAATGGATAGGCCGGTTAATTTCCGCCGATACAGATAGGAGCTCACGTTCCGCTTTACAGAAATGCAAACCATCTATGATATATATTGTTTCAGCAAATTAAAATTGATGCTCATTCTGTTCCGTCCTGATCATCGGCCGGTTTCAGCACGTTTCATGACGCGGAACCGCCACGCTATCGCAGCCGGTTGTGATTTGTGATACGATTGCGGACACATACACTGAAATAACAGGAAACGGGACAGAACCAATCAACAGTGAACAAAGTACACACAATTTTACTACTAAAGACAAACCAAAACAATTCAAAAAAGTTTAAACCGTTTACTTAAAAAAAAAATTACTCGGTTTATTCCTACAAAAAAAATAGCAATAAAACCCCGAAAACAATTACTAACACTCGTCTATTATATAAATTAAATAAATCATTAACAAAGTCTCTATGATCAAAAAGAATCTGTAAACATGAGATGCTTAAATAAACACTGTTTAAACACACTTTGTCTCTCGTTAAATTACCTGACCAGACCTGACAACCCATTGTTCGCTTATATAAATCCAAGATTACGCTCTCCGATATTTCCGAATCTGTGCGTCACAGATAAATTATCGCTTCTGCTTCTAGTAAGCTAGAGACTAAAACAACGTCAAATTATAGAATTCACAAGCGTATAAAAATGACCTTTTCTAACTTACGCCTTCTTTTGCAATGTCTCTTATAGTTTCTCCTCAGTCCACCACAATCTCCTCAGACGTTTTTCATTAGTTTTTCCAAGCTTTTTTAGCAAGTCAGCAAACTTTTTTAGTTCTTTCATTGCTGTGATTTATTATGTTTCTAATGTAGTGATCTTCTTCTTTATATCTTCGCTAACTTCTAGATGCTTTGCCTTAAATTTGTTCTTTTCTTCTAAGATTTTTTTTTAAAGTACGCAAATTAAACGCAAATCTCTTGAAAACATTTTCCTATTCTTCTCACCGTCGTTTTTCAAATTTTAGGCAAGATTTAAAAAACGCTTCTTTTGTTCTTACTTTTCTTTCAAAAGTAGTTTTTTATGTTCTACTTTTTTTCCAAAAACTTCTTTTACCTTTATAATTCTTCTAAACGTTAATGTTTTTCCTTTTTCTAATTTTTGTTTTTCAGGTACTTAATAGTTTCTGTTTTTCTAAAAAATTTTTTTGGGTATTCTTTCAATTTTTTGTTTTGCCAATTTTCCTAAGTGGTCGTTCGTGCTTCTAAAATTTTCCTTCCTCCACTAGCGTCTTTTATGCCTTTATTTGTTTTTAGTCGTCGTTTTTCAAGAGTTTCTAAAGCTTTTCTTGTTATTCTAAAAACCTCTGTGCTCTTGGTTTTATTTTTTCCAGCCAACGTCTTTCAACTCCTTTCTAAATATTTTTTTACTAATTGCCATTGCTTAAATTTTCTTTTTCTTTCAAACACTATTGCTCAAGCTCCTCTAGAATATTCTTCTATTCTTATAAATCACTTCATTATCTGTTCACAATCTCTTTTTCTTCTTTTTCTTTCAGCTTTCTTTAAAACACCGTTTTCTCAATCTTTTCTATAATTCTTCTTCTCTTCAAGCCGTCATTGCTTTTCTTTTTCTTTGACGTATTTTGTTCTTTTAGAATCTCTCTAACGACGTGTTCTAATTTTTTTTTGAAGCTTTGTTTATTCTTCTAAAAAAAATTTAAAGTGTCTTCCCTACAAGATCACTTAATCGAATTGCATAAAGTTGGTATTCAATTAACACAGAATTTAATACTCTACATTTCTGCTTAGAAGCCTTTACTATTATACGCCTTCTTTCAATAAAACTTTGAAAAAAATGAGGCAAATAAGAAGTATATAACTTTAAGGTCTTTTTAACATAATTACTAAAGCTCTATTTAAAAATCAGAAGCCTACTTCAGTAATTAAAACGGATAAAAATCTCTGAAAATGTTTGATTTAGAGCTGCATTTATGTCTTTTGTAAGATAATGTTTATAAAAAGTGTTAAAAGAAAGCCAAACAATTCTTGTGGATTTTTCTAAATGCCTCAATTTCGTGTCGTCGATGTCTAAAATCTGTGAGTTTGCGAGTTGTTTTGGTTTCTGTAAGAAGACGCACTAATATCTCCCACGAGGATTTGTTGAAACTCGGCGAAGCTGGGTCAAAGCGCATTAGATACTTCAGGCCGAAAGTAACTACCACCTATATTCACGACATTTAACTCCAGTTATTTGAGATAAACTGGTCGTTAAAAGAAAATACATCCGAAATTTTCGTGGCTAACGCCTTTGATATTTAATTTAACGTGTCACAATGTCTCTCTAATTAATTTATGCAGCAAAGCGCGAATTGCTTTATCAAAACCAATCCGTTAATAATATCTGACAGCTGATCTATCATTTACGTCTAATTGACTTCGAGAGTTTGTTGCCATCAACATACTAGAGACTATCAATAATACGCTCATGGGATTGCGACGTGATAAGGAATTTAACTAATTCACGCTCGGCCCTACAATTACACACTTTGACTAATCTACTTTGCCATTAGCAAACCAACATCACAACTTAACACCACTCACTACTTTTTTTGAAATGATAATTAGATGTTTCCTTTTCAAAAATAGTTTTCGTCCATTCGAAATCCTCTCCCCTTTTTTCAATAACAACTGTTCATTAAAACGGGATTAAAAGATCGATCTGGCCAGTCTGAAGCCAATTTCGTAGATTCCTCCAGGCGAAATCCTGAAATCTAGGCCAGCTGCTCGTTGAAAACTATTAACAATCCTGTCATTTAAATAAATATTTGTTAAAGGGAATTCCATGCATGTTTAGCATTGTGGTATATCAGGATTATCAAAAGCAGTAAAAAATAAATAGATGAGATGGTAAGAGAGGTTTGTCTTTGGCAGACTTCTTTCATACGAGTCATTTAATTTGATGTGCGGCCATCAATTTTTCTATCCAATTTAAAGTGAGTGTTAGATCGGGTTTGAGATGACAGGTCTGTTAACGGAACGGCCTGAAAAATTGGACAGTGAGTAGTTCAGTTTTAATTTTTTTTATAGTCTCAGTCACTGATATTTAGGCTTGACATCTTTTCATTTTTTATTTTCTAGATATCATTTTGATAATTAAATTACAAAAAAAAAAGTTTTACATAACTACACTGGAATAATTGAAATATTCGGCACACACGGTATCAGCTGATATCTAAGAGAAACGCCAACATGGAATCAAATACCAAATATGTACTAAGTGCAACAAATTAAATTAATAATAATTTAAACAAATTCCGCTAACCCACACAAGGTTCAGCAAGTTGCAATGCATCCACAAAAAGTTACTGTTTGGTGCAGATTTTGGACCGGCGGCGTCATTGGTCCATACTTTTTTGAAAATGACGTTGGTGAAGCCATCACCGTCAACGGCGAGCGCTACAGAACGATGCTAACAGATTTCGTTTGCCCTAAATTAAACGATATGGAGGTAGACGACATGTGGTTCCAGCAAAACGGGGCTACGTGCCATATAGCAGACGCCACGCTGGACGTTCTGCATGAAAGATTTGAGGGCAGAGTTATTTCTCGCAAAGGTGACGTGAATTGGCCACCAAGATCGTGCAATTTGACCCCGCTAGATTTTTTTGTGGGGTTTTCTCAAGCCACAGGTCTATACCAATCAGCCCCAATCGACCTATGCCCTTAAAGATAATATCACCAATGCCATCGGCCAAATTCAGCCAGATCTATGCGAGCGAGTCATTCAAAATTGGTCCACTCGGATCCATGCCACAGTTAGAAGTCGCGGCGGACATTTGAACGATGTTATATTCCTTAAATAAAAACATGCATGGACCTTTCATATAAAAAAAAATTAAATACCTCACACACAGCTTGTTTTATTCCATTTTAACATCATTTTTTGTCGAGATAAAATTGTTTTAAATAAAATATTCTTTAAGTAGTGTGGCATCATTAAAAATTTGGAAACTGAAATTCTATAGATAACTTTCAAATTTATTCTGACTCTTATACTGTTTTTAATCCTTCCTTAATGTATTAAAACAAAAGGAACAATGCCTTATTAGAACTCAATTAATGCCTCTATTGAGGATAAAGTAGCTTTGATTGCCTTTTTTACTTTTTAACATCGTGATGTCAACATATTTTGACATTAGAGGCCTGCAAAACCGTCACTTTTGACACAACAGGCCGACAATATAGTTTTGACATAACAAAAAGCAGTCATTACTAATACATTTTCTGTTTAGATAGACAAAAAAATTTAAAAGACTGTAATAGCTTTATGTAAGAAGTAGAATTAACTTACTTAATAAATTTAGTTATGATTGGTTGTTGCCATAGAAAAGAATTAAAAGTCGCGATACACCGGTAATATCTAAACTTGAAATTAACCTACAAGGTTATTACAGATTACAGTAATATTATACCAAATTATTATTATGAAAAAATAGATTGAATCAGACAAAATAACAATCACTTAGTAAATACGGTTTTACCAACTTAAATTTCAATTTTTACAGCTCGTCGAGATATCAGTCGTTCTGAAACGCTCTGTATAACTTGCTTAATCAAACAAAAGTATACAAAAATGACAGACTATAACTTGCTCTAATTCAATTCATTTCTTTTGTGTAAAAAATATTTAGATTATTTGAAATTATAAGTATCTGAATTTAGATTCTCCAATCGCTTGAATCAAAAATAGATATCACAATTTTAAAACGGTTTCATATATTATTCACCATGAAAAATGCTTCAATGTCTTCATGTTTGAATAAGAATGCACGTATATTTTACTTTAGTGTAGGAAAGAAAATTGATTCTGAATTTCTTTATTTCTAAAAGTGTTTTCAACAATTCAAAACGCTCTCTTAAATCTCACGTTATTAATTGCTGTATTTCTAAAACACATTTCAAGCTATTTTTCAAATATACAAACACAGAAAATACAGTTATTTCTCAAAAAAAAAAGTTGATTGTGCTCATTAGTTATTCTTTTGGTCCGGTGTGATTATAAATTTATTATGTTTTTTAGGTAAAGGTTAATTGTGTTAAATTTTTTGCTTATACATTACTATATCAATAATTAAAAATACTTTAAACAAATTTCACTTTAGAGATTTGATGACAGGTCAAGTCCCTGAGGTCCTCATCAAATTTATATGAAAATTCCGGCTTTAATTTTCCTCTCTCAAAAAACAGTTATTTGCCGTTTGAAAGTCGACAGTAGATTTCGAGGTGCATTTTAATGGGGCGTAAATAGACGGGAGAGAGAGAGATCTGAAGAAGCGTCAGCATTCCGCGCGAACAAGTTCCAGTTTTCCTGTGTGTGTAGGTGGATGTATGTCGACTGGTGTTATGAAAATACGTTTTAACTTCAAAGCGATGTCGAGCTCGAGTGATCTGCGGATCAAGTCTGAGCGAAGAGCAATTTGTGCATGCAGATTTCCTCCGCGGCGGACCTCACAAAGTGGAAATCACCCGAGACGTGTGAATCTAGAGGATCCGACACAGGATAACGGATCTCTTCCTGCGACCTCCCAAATGCGAAGGGCACGCTTTATACCATCGTAAAATATACAAATTCGAGATATCGAGAGCAAATCGACAAATGCCCGGACCAGATAACGGAACGACTTCTCACAGAGATTCTAAAATTGTTTTAAAAAATTTTGTAATAAGTTGCAAAACGAGGTGCTAGCCAATCTCTTTTTGAGATCTAAACAAATATTTGTGAGTGGATTTAAGACGTTCTACATAATGTATTATATTAGTTTTCTCTCAAAGTAATTTAGGCTAAAATTTATAAAAAATACGTGGTTGCATAAATAATAAAAGCAGCTTTAAAATGATGTGTCACTCGATCCCACTTGCTTTTAAAAAATTTTAATAACTTTCAGCGCTAGGAAGATGTGGTAATATCATTAAAACTATGATAAAATTTGGTCCCCCTTTAATATATAATTGACCTGTTTCAGCATTTTTTCGAAAAATAGACGAAATCAGAGATTTTAAGGGATGCACATTTTAATTGAGACACTTTATGTAATACTTATATTATCTATTGTTATTCTGTAAAGATTTTATTTGATTTCAATTTCAATATAAACGTAGATTTTTATTGAGATAAAGCCTTTCATAATTACCAGCAGGAATAACAAGAGTGTAGTCTAGTCGTGAAAGTTTTTTAATTTGCGAGTAAAATTTTTAAAAAAGTATGTATCTAAGAAATGTAGTAATTAAAATGTAGCTCAAGTTGGCAAGTAATTACAGACTAATGAGATCCCTGCCTATAATTAACTCGGTCTTCAATAGATAACAGTATTTTTCGTGGTGGCATTCTGAAAGTAATCAACGTGTAATGGAGTGGAACGATGATAAAAGCAATTTTATTACTGGGCGATATATACGATGTAATATTCAAATTGAACCAACGACATTAATACCCCAACACGGTGCTGCAGTTCGTGGGAAATCCTCACCGAATTATCCACTCACTGATCGTAAACTCGTAAAACAAATTGGTGGATGTGACATCCTATATTATATCCAGACTTGCCCTAACACATAATTTACCTCTTTTATCAAAACACGAATTGCAAAAAATTCCAGACTAGTTTATTGAACTTAAAAAAAACATTCCAATCGTTTCAGACGCGAACATTTTTAATCAAACAATTTTGTACTTCACAGAAGTTTTAATGATTTCAGCAATCTTAGGGCTTAAAAGAGAATTTTTAAAGATGAAAACTAATTGCCGATACGCAATTGCTGGGAATGCAAACACGGGAAATGTGTATTTATCGAAAGCTGAAATATACAAGTAATAATATCAGGTCATTTAAAAATTTTAAAAACAAGAAATCGACTGGAAAATATACTATCGGGAGAGTAAATGGCAGAGTTTATCCAGAACGCAAATAAAAAGAGAAGAAAAGAAGCTAAACGTAATCAAAAAGCACTAGAAAATATTTAAAAAAAGAGATAAGATACAAGAAAAAGAAATTTTGAAAAGACAAATAAAATTAGCAAAAAAAATAAAGAAATAGATGAAACAATCAAAACAAATAATAGAAAAACAAATATAAGCTACAAAAGAGAAAATGTTATTTATAGAAGAAGATTTTTATGCGAGAGTGGGGTTAAAAATAGAAGGTGAAACAAAAATAAAAGAAGATTAGCTAATATTAAATTAGGAAACAGAGAAGCTTGACGCTAATCAAAATTGCTGAAGAAAGAATTTGAATAATTTTTGAATGGAATCAAAGAAGACGATTAAGAAAAAAAAATGATATTACAAATGAAGATATCTGGGAGAAAAAAAAAGAGAATTGAAGTTGAAAAATAGCATAGAAATAGATTATTTGCCCTTAAAGGTAGTAGTCGTATAGACAGACACAGAGTGCCATATAACAAAGAGCGCTGAAAGGTGCGAAAGTTGGTATAATAATGTTGGCGGTTAGCAAAGTTATCTCTTCGGCTCTCGCTCGGCCACTAACATAACCAACCTCCACGATTAGGCAAAAACAACTACTTCGCGGACTAATACCTCGACCGACATTGAATTACATCACCTAATCGCCCTACCAGCAACACACTGAAAGGCAGTGTAACCAGAACTAGCAAAAGTGTTCCAATCGAACAACAACGTCGAGAAACTGTATACAGGTTACGGGGTTTTTGTCCCTCATCAGTACAGCGTATCTCAGAGCGTTGTGCTCGATTGTAACGAGTGGGAGAACTCGCTTATATCAAGCGAAGTTCGGCTAGTAGTCATGGGTGTTAGGATTAAACAAACAAACGCCAGCATACATAATAACAAAAGAAACTAAAAGAAAAAACAAGAAGGAGCGGTGAAATTTAAAGAGAAATTACTGCTGTATGAATCAAAGGTTCTTCCGCAGTGTTAAGCTGAAATAAAGAAAGAAATAAATGCATAGAAAAAACGTTAATAACAGACTATTACAAAAAAAAAGACTGAAAGAGTAGAAAATCAATAAAAGAGTAATTAAAGCAAAGAGATGCAGATGGGGACGGCAAAGAAGAAAGAAAGCAAGTATTAAAGAATTTAAATACAACGCAAGCTACGTTCTGTTACTCGCTAAAAACTTTTCAGGTAGTTAGAAAAGACGAAAAGTAAAAATGAGAGAATTTAGAAGTGGTAATAAAGAAAAGAAAATTTTGGGGGAAAAACTAGGAGAGAACGTGTAGACTAGGTAAAGAGAAAAAAGAAATGATAGAATTACTGTCGTTAAAATGTGGAGTAAAAAAAGAAAGAAAATTGAATAAAAAAAGTACAAAATGAAAGTGGAGAATAAAAATAGTGAACGAAAAAAAATATAAAAGCAAGAAAAAAGTGAAAAAATTTTGCTAAAACTATAAAGCTAATTAAATAATCAAAACATTTTTTAACTAAAAAAATATCTATTGTTTGAGCTTTGTAAATAGCTAAGTCATGGTCTAAGTTAGTAACTTATATTTACTTAAATTTATAATCTCACAAAATATTTCTATTATAACTATTTTGGTAAAACAGATTTTGGTTTTAATGGATAGAGAGAGTATGTGATGTCAATATTAATAATAGTTAAAATTGAAAATTTGTAATATTTAGGAGATAAGCAAACATTTTGAAATATCTGTCATAGGCAATGGAAAATTGCTGTCGAACAAAATAGCGCCTGATTATTTGACGTGGAGTGATTTATTGAAAATAAAAAAATCTATGCAGGTGGAATGATTCTCCACTTCATTAAGCTTTGTTATTCAAAACGAACGTTTGGTATTTATATTTTATTTTTATGTAAAAGCTGCGTGTTACTTGACAGCCAGCTGTCACGTTATAAAATTCTCTGGCTTGAGATGGCGTTTTATAAATTTAAAATCCACCGTTTTATTTTTGGTAGAATAGAATGCTTACGTTTGAAAACTTGGTAACAGGTTTTAAGATTAAATTTAATTTATTTGGGAAATGGAGAGACCTAAGATTTCATATTATAGAAGATATTATCGGCTTCAAATGCAATTAACTTTGACAATGAATGCCGCGAATTTAATTTCAAGAAATACTTGTGACAAAGAGTTTAATTTAATATGTTTTCATATGCTTATAAACTGTCCTGAAAATTTAATAAATGTAAACTAAAATTCTAACCTGTTGCTTTAACTTTAAATTATTAATAAACAAAAGGATCATTTTCAAAAAATAACAAAAATTTGTCTGAATTCACTCGGTCCAAGCCTGTACACATGTGGAATGTAACATCAATATTTACTCACCTCGCTCGTACCAAAGGGTTGCTTTTGTTCTCTCGTACACAATTTAAACAAAATTAGAGCAACGTAAATTAAAATTCAAACTAAAAAAACTTCAATTCGAAACTATCCAATTGCATAATCGCTGATTAAGCCGTTTGTTAGATGTCGAAGCGATAAAACAGAATCAAAAATCTCCTGTTTTTCGCTATAATGTTCTGTCTGCTGGAACGTGCAGGAAATGTAAAAGTAACGAACAAGAGAAAGGAAAGGACTCAACAAGAAATTAGATTGCAGAGGTCAAGTCGTTGGCGAACTCGAAAACATAGATAGTAGGACCGGATTCAAGAAATATCTAATGAAATTAAATGAAATTGGCCGAAATAATGATCCCAGTGTCCGTGATGTACGAAGAGGATTTAACTCAAGATAAGATGATTGCCGGGAGTTGATTATGGATTTGCGCGAGACTCACAAGCCTACAAATCACTCAAAGAGTCTGATCCAGCGCTTTCACCATAAAAAAAATTGTAAATGATGTATTTATATTTTACTAAGGCAATACTGTAATGTAATGTATAGAAAAGACTCTAATCTATTGCTTAAAACTGTTTCATTTCTCTACGTTTAGTAACAAATTTACAATATTTTTTTTAATTTTATATTAGACCCGGCGCATCCACCATTTTTTAATTTTTTAAAAATAAATTGTAAATAATGTATTTATATTTTAATAGAGCAAAACTGTGTTCAGATGTATAGACAACAATTTAATCTATTGTTTAAAACTGTTTTATCTTTTTACGTTTAGCAATAAAACTACAAAAAATTTTTGAATTTTATAGTAGACCTACCATTTATCAAAGTTTTTTTTTTAAATTATAAGTACTGTATTTACATTTTAAATTGTGTTGTAATGTATAGAAAACACTCTGATTTATTGCTTAAAATTGTTCCATTTTTCTACGATTAGTAATAAATCTACAATAATTTTTTAAATTTTATATTAGACCCGGCGCATCCACCATTTTTTTAATTTTAAAAAAACCTTGTAAATAATGTATTTACATTTTAATAAAGCGAAACTGTGTTGCAATGTATAGACAAGACGATAATCTATTGCTTAAAATTGTTTCATCTCTCTACATTTAGTAATAAATCTACATTTTTTTATTTAAGACTAAACCCGGGGCCTTCATCATTTTTCTGTCTAAAAAGCAATTATCGTGCTCCGTATTGATTGTTTGCTTAATCAAAGAAATGGGTAGTTTAGTTATTTATTTTTGCAGGTAACTCTCCGTCTTCTGGAATAAAAGATTTTTGGTCCCATCTTGCCTTGTCTAACGAACCGAACGTTTGACAGACAAACACGACTGGAACATATATATGATCAGTTCAAGTTGCAGCGAACAGCAAACACACGAGAACAGACATTGATAAATCCGGTGAGCACTCGAGGCGAACCGCCTCTAAAGAAAATTGCCAACTTTGAAAACGCAAACTTTCACCTCCTTTACAACTCAATAATTAAGAAGACGGACCGAAATGGTAAAAAATTTAATTGCGGTTTGGTGGTGTCCGATCTCTTCATAGATCAAAGCGTCCTTTTCCTTTACTCCATCATCAAAAATTTAAGGTCGCCCTTTTCAAGGGTCTAAAAGCGGCACATACACGACTAGTTTTTATTATCATAATCGAATTTTGGTCGCTTGCTTTGACGATTTTTCTTTATTACAAATCCATTTTATTTAACAATGGGGCCGAAAGTAAAATGGGGGCTCTCACATTGTTCCTGACTTACTTGACAAACAGGCTATAAACTGAATTAGGTGTCATAAATCTCCAGTATTCCTGAGGTGCTCTTATTTTAACTCGGTTTATACAATTTTTTTTGCAAATTCAAAGTAACTGGATATTTTCAGTGACGCGAATTTAGGCTAAAGTATACTAGTTTTAAGCACCGATCGTTAAATAGTCGGATTTGGGAAATTCTCACCTTTATACTCGTAATACGGAACAATGCTTTGTGCAACTGGTGCAACTACTAGCGTAACAAGAATGCAATGTATCGTAATTCGCGTGAAACACAATGAGTTTACCTAGGATAATGTTAAGATTAAGCCAAACCGGATCTATTTCAACAACAATTTGAAACTATGACGATTTTCTACATTTTAAATGTATCGAGTGACTATTTATATATATATTCATTCAAAGAGTGTCGTGTTTTTTAAGTTTCCCTCTAAGTAAACGTAGAGAAATGAAACAGTTTTAAGCAATAGATTAGAGTGTTGTCTATACGTTACAACACAGTTTTACTTCATTAAAATATAAATTCATTTTTTAGAAACTTAAAAAAATAATAATAATAATTAAAAAATGGTGAAAGGTCAGGTCAGGTGGACTTGGTAATATTAACACTAATACTAGTTATAAAAAATGTTTTTACATTTTTATTAGGCAAAACTGTGCTGTAATGTACAGGATACATTCTAATCTATTGCTTAAAATTGTTTTGTGTTTCTACGTTTAACAATGAGTTTACAATATTTTTTTAAATTTAATACTAAACCCGGCGCATCCACCATTTTTAAGAACTTTAAAAAAATATATAAGTAATATTTTTATAATAAAATTAAGCAAAACTGTGCTGTTATGTATAGAAAACATTCTAATTTATTGCCCAAAAATTGTCTCATCTCTCTAGGTTTAGTAATAAATCTACCATAATTTTTTTAATTTTCTATTAAACCTGGCGCATCCACCATTCTAAATTAATTTTAAATTGTAAACAAAGTATTTATGTTTTAATAAGGCAAAACTGTCTTTTTAATATAGAAAACATTCTAATCTATTGCTTAAAATTGTTTCATTACTCTACGTTTAGTAATAAATCTACAATAATTTTTTAAATTTTAAATTAGGCTTGACGCATCTACTATTTGAAAAAAAAAATTTAAAATTGTAAAATGATTATTTATATTTTAATAAAGCAAAACTGTGTTATAATGTGTAGAAAACAATATAATCTATTACTTAAAATTGTTTCATTACTCTACGTTTGGTAATAAATCTACAATAATTTTTTTAATTTTATATTAGACCCGGCGCATCCACCATTTTTTTAAATTTTGTTTTTAAATTGTCAGACAAGTATTTATGTTTTAATAAGACAAAACTGTGTTGTAATGTATAGAAAACATTCTAATCTATTGCTTAACATTGTTTTATGTTTTTACGTTCAGCAATAAACTCACAATATTTTTTTAAATTTTGGACAAAACCCGGCGCATCCACCATTATTTAAAAAAAAAATGTTTTTATGTTTTATTTGTGCAAAACTGTGCTGTAATATATAAAAAACCTTCTGATTCATTCTGATCTACCGGAATTAACAATGAGGGATAGAAAACTTTCTAATTGGTAATTATTAGGACTGTGATTAAAAAGCAAGTTGAAATTGTAAACAATAAAAATAAAAATAGGCATTCGAATTAATGTAAGTTAAATTGAAACATAATTCATAATGGCGCCGTAAAAGTTGATGTCAGTTCGTTGTAATTAAAAGGCGTTCTAAACTAACTTAAGAGTGGTTTTTGAGGAAATATAGTTGGTAGAAGTTGCATATTGAAGACACTCGTAAACCAGAAATATTAAGTTTTAATTCAATTCTTTTGGTTTCATCACGGTCTGGAAATGACATTTATGGCGTGTTCGCTGGTGAAATACAGAGTTCATTTTCAGAAGCATCTCAGCAGGCGACATCGTTCAAGCTTTTGCAAACTTTCAGAGCTTCCTGAATTATTTTTTATTTTTTTTGTGATTGTCTGTCACTAATCGGATATATTTATCGTAATCGTGTAACGAAATCGCATTATCGAAAATTTTTAAGGCAAGTCTGCATTTTTCAGTAGGAAATTCGTAATAAGTTCAAAGGAAATTGAAAGGCGGCCTGAATATAATCTCGAGGATTCAGATATAGATACGGATTAAAGTTGGCTAAAAGTAATTCAAGGAAATTAGCTCGATAATCGCGGCTGAGGATCTGACACGAAATTATTTTTTTCACTCTTTCTTCCCCCACATAATTTATTATCTGTTCGCGGTTTCAGCGAGGGAATCATCAACGAAAAAATTATAATTACTATATTTCATTCGAGTAATTGTTGCAAAGCGATGAACGCGCCAAAATTTAGAATAGCGCGCCTCTTATGGCCTAGAATTTAATTTTCAAGAAGGAAACAACTGGAATTTACTACTTCCCAAGATTAAAGAAAAACTCATCACACTAAAGGATATTATAATGCTTGTTTTATACATTTGTGGATTATGCACAAGTTGTTAAAATGATAAATTGGGCTCTAAATGTCCGCTATAATTACCTTTGTAATGAAAATCGCATTTTGCTGAATTATTATAGTTTCAGACTCTATAACCTATAAAGTTTGTTTTAAATTTAATTTCAAACGAGGTAACCGCTATAAACACAGTCTGCGAAAACTGAAACAACTCTCGTTAACACCTAATCCTTCTACTGATAAAAGATCTACTTTTAAAAGCATTATGACTCATTTATTACAAATTTGCATTACCAAACTCCAGTTTTAATAGAATTTCATAATTTGATAAACAATTATTTTTTTAACTCTTTATTTTATTTTTATTATATAGTGTGTGAGTTAGTATAGAACCCGACAAACGATTGAAGAGAAAGCGGTTTATCGAATGCTACATTATTGAATCGGCAATCCTTTATTAATTTATTATAATTTATTAAATTATTGTTGTGTGTATCTGTGTAAATCGTAGAAATAAAATATTCGTTATAAACTTTTTAAATCAAAAGAACTCGCAATTTTACACTCGTTGCACTAGTTTAGGAGACAAATTTGAAGAAGATGAGCAGGAATTCGAATAATTTGTAGACCAAACTCAAACAAAAAGAAGAGAAAACATCTAGACAAAAAAGAAGAACAACTGAGAATTTTAGAAGAAATAGAAGAACGAATAGTCAAAGACAGTGAAAAACATAAGAAAATTTTGGAATATCTCGAAAAAGTTCTTTTAGAAAAAAAAGGAAAACTAAAGAAGGTTTTAAAAATGTAAGAATTAATTTTGAAAGAACTAAAAATCATTTTGAAAAAGCTCGATAAATGATGTTTTGAAGGACAACAATATGAGAAACGTCGATTAGAATGACAACAGAAAATTCTGAAAAAAGCTGAAATACGTCGGTTAGAAAAAAAGAACAAAAAAAGATTTTAAAAATTTTAATGTATCAATTCTGAAAAAATAAAAAAAAGATTTTAAAAGAGTTTGTTAAATGGCGTTTTAAAAGAAAAAGAATATAACAAACGACAATTAGAGGAACAAAAGGAAATTCTGGAAATGGTTCAATTTCGTCAGTTACAAAAAATCTAAAAAATATATTGAGAGAGCTTGATAAATGACGTTTTGAAAAAAAAATAAGAGAAACGTTGATCAAAAAAACAAAAGAAAATTTTGGAAGAAGTTGAAATACGTTAGTTAGAAGAAAAAGAAGGTTTTAAAAAAAAAATTTGAAAGAGCTCGATGAATGGAGTTTAAAAAAACATGAATATAAAAAACATAGATTAGAATGACAAAAAAAATTTGGAAGAAGTTGAATTACGTCAGTTAGAATAAAAAAAATAAAATAAAATTTTAAAATTGTAAGAATCAATTCTAGAAAAACAAAAAAAATTTTTGAAAGAGCTTATTAAATGACGTTTTAGAAGAAAAAGAATATAAGAAACAATAACTAGAGGAACAAAAAATAATTCACAAAGAAGTTGAATTTCATCGGTTAAAAGAAAAAGAACAAAAGAAGCTTCTAAAAATGTAAGAATTAATTATTCTGGAAAAACAAAAGAAGATCTTTAAAGAGTTTGATAAATGACGTTTTGAAGAAGAAAAATATAGAAAACGTTGATTAGAGGAACAAAAAAAAATCCTGAAAAAAGTTGAAACACGTCAGTTAGAAGAAAAAGAACAAAAGAAAATTTCAAAAAAGTCAATAAATCAATTCTGGCAAAACAAAAGAAGAGTTTGAAAGCGTTTATCTAATGACGTTTAAAAAAAAATAATATAAGAAACGACGATTAGAAAAACAAAGAAAAATTCTGGAAAAAGATGAATTTCGTCGGTTAAATAGATAAAATCAAAAGAAACTTTTAAAAATGTAAAAATCTATTCCGAAAAAACAAAAAAAGATTTTGAAAGAGCTTATTAAATGACGTTTTAGAAGAAAAAGAATGTAAAAAACGATTATTAGAGAAACAAAAGAAAATTTTAGAAACAGTTAAAATACGTCGGTTTAAAGATAAAGACCAACAAAGATGGTTCTAGAAATGCAAGAAACAATTTTGAAAGAACTACATAGAAAGATTTTGGAAAAACTTGAAGTACGGTGTTTAGAAAAACAAAACTATGAGAAACGACAATTTAAAAAGAAACAAGAATTACAGAGACAGCGATAAAAAAAAAAATCAAAAGTTATAGAAGGTTCTAGGCGTGCACGGATCTTCTTTGTAGATGACAAGAGAAAAACAAAGATTTTGAAAAACAACAATTAAAGAAGAATGTAGAACAAAAATGAAAA